>CM033645.1:34826964-35426964 GCA_019512145.1 Engystomops pustulosus | reverse complement strand
TTGTAATTCTATTAAAACATTAACTAGAAAACACATGAATTTCAAACATGCCTTACTGAATACTATAATGAACCATTAACTGTACAGGTAGTCCCCATGCCACATACTTGATAGGTTCTGTAGTTTTGTTCTTAAGTTGAATTCGTATATAAGTCAGAACTGGTATAAGTAAATGTAACACTCCAATTTTGTGTTGTCACGGGAACAAGGATTAACAATAATGCTTCATTGCAGACACCATTGAAAATTCTTATGTTGATCATTGTAGCCTGGGGCTAAAGTTCAGTAACTTGTTAGTATCCAGAGAGCTGCACCAGAGGTCACAGTGGCTAGAGAGGTCCATCTGTAACTAGGGGTCATCAGTGCTAGGGTGTCCTTAAGTCGGGGACTGCCAGCATACATTAACTTTACATCAAACTTCAAGATGAAACAGCTCTCCAAAAATATATGTTAATTCTACCAAATGTAAATGTTTGGGAGATATACTATATATACAGAGGACCTGTCACCTGCAACAACCTCACTTGGAGCTGCTTACTTAAGTAAGGCGCTCCGTAGCCCTACCCCAGTAATAGCAGTGTTATATTGCTAGTTTAATTGGAACATACCGATAAACTGAGCAAACACTGAAGTACATAGCCGCCCGAAAGCGGGAACAAACTTACAGCGGTCTGGCGTATTCATGAGGAGGCGGTCTGAGGAGGTGGTGACTAGCGTAAAACCTAGTGGTGTGGGAGGGGCAGTCCAAGGAAGAGGCTTAGGAGAGGGGAGTAGCTTGGACCCCCCTTCCTCAGGTATATGCCAGATCGATGTAGGCTTGGTCCGGCATTCGGAGGGCTATGTACTGCAGTGCTTGCCAACTTTTAGGCTGCATTCACATAGCTTAACATAGTGCCCGGCGCCGCTGAATGCAAGGGTTAAAATGATTTAAAATACTTAAGCTGCCAGACATCAAAAGTGATCAACATTTTTTGAGAGAGGATTGTGGGCCCAATGAATTTTGGGAACAGTTGCAATTGCAACCACTGTAACCCTTGTAGATTCGGTATGGATTGTAAGAATCAAGAGTGTGGGCGGGGAATGTAAGCAAACACTTCATGATCCCTCCAGTGCCATGAGAGGCTGTGTGCTGACAATGTGCTTAGATTGTCATAGTACAGGGTTTATCCACACTTTTATTTAGGTTCTGAACATTCTACTAGCATCTGACACAAAGAAAAAGAGAGATGAAACAGATGAGAGATGATGAGATCCATTAGATATAAAACACAATGACACTCATCTATGCAAACTCTGCTATAAAGACCATATCTTGCCTGTAGCTTGTAGAGTAATTGTCTGCACACTGGGCTGGCTTTATAATGCAGGAGGGAGGGGCAGGAGGCAGAGAGCACTGCAGTGTGCTGACAAGAGAAGCTATTCATGAGAAGATCTGACCATACCAACACCAGGTTGAAATTATATATGTGAAATGCTGTGTTTTTGTCAATAACAGTGAATTACAGAATGTGCTATTTTGTTATCCTGAGTATATTTAAGAATCTTGTCCACTTTGTGTAATAAATCAGAAGTTCCACTACATATTATGCATAAGGGCCGTCTTCTTAGACTAAAATGAACTAATGGAAATTTGAATGTTATTATATGCAAAAGCTCATGTGAGCTTCACTATAACATAATAGTAATAATCTGTATTTCAGATTTCCCAAGGTAGATCTCCAGTCCTGCCTGGTTTTATCATTCTACCGTATCAACTGTTTTTCGGAAGCCCATACTAATGGATCTACAGGGGTGACCACATTGATCTGCAAATCCCCTGCCAGTGCTTTTCATAGAATGAGTGTAGTATCTAGGGATGAATGTTAGATTAGAAAACAATAGCAGGGAATTACAATGTACATAATTACCTGATATATTCTGTGTTGCAACTTTTCATTTAGTTGTAAGGACATATCGAGCAAGTCTGGGATATCCAATGGATGGATGACCAATCTAATGAAATATAAACTAGATTTTCTACTGCACACAGTATATAAGATGTTTCATAGAGGAATATAGAGCTCTGATTATAGCTGAGCTCTTGAGCACTGATCTAGGGCACCATGACTTTATGTGGGGGCAGGGGAGAAGCTTTCATTGCAGTGTTTGTTTACATGTGCTTTATCTGAATGGAACAGATACCTACCCAGATAAATCCCTATGGGCTTATTATATTGCTATTGATGAATACATGGAAAGAAACTGCTGCTGTTATTCCCAGGATCAGCACATAAAGCGGCAGCAATGTGTATTATGAAATGCTTCCTCTTCATGTCCTTGGTTCCTTCAAACCATCTCCTATACAGAGTAAAGGCATCTGACAAAAAATGAATATGGAAAAATACAAATATTATCCAGTTTTCACTGAAGAATTTGCTTTAAATTTAATCTCTGTAGAGATCACAAATGAGTCCCATCTAAGATGAGGGAATGGTTACATTGGGGTACATTTATCAGAAGTGTCTAAAAGCAAAACAGCTCTAGTTGTCCATGGCAACCAATTAGAGCTCAGCTTTAATTTTATAAATTGCAGTGGTTAAAGGAAACCTTCCATTTGATTTCGTGCATTATGAAGCAAACATACCTTGAGAATGCTGTAGCTACACTGATGCAGGATCATATCTTGATTAATCCCTGAGATGAGTGGTTTTGCTGGAAAAACAATTGTAACAATCAGGACCTTGGGAAAGCTGGGTCAGGCTGGCTGCTTAGATCAACACATTAGACACTGAGCTTGTACAATGGCGGTTACAAATGGCGGTTATTCAAGCATGACTAATCAACCTGAGCTGGATCACTCGTACATAGCAGCTGGGGGATGGTGTGGAAGTTGATCATTCTGTCTGGCAGGGAGAACAGTGATTGCAATATCATCTCCTGCAGAGAATAACTCACATGCTAGGAAAAGCGCTGAAGGAGCCATAGAAGTTAGACAGCTTCATTATCGTAATGTTATATCTGTTTTATCAGCAAAACCACTCAGCACAGGGGTTAACCCATATATGATAGTGCATCAGTGTGGCTACAGCATCCTCAAGGTATGTTTGCTTCATAATGCATCAAATCAAATGGTAGATTTCCTTTAAATAAAAGCTGAGCTATTATTAGTTTCTAGGGGCAACAAGAAAAGTTCTGCTCTAAGACACTTTTGATTAATCTTACCCTTTGACTTTTTTTATTGTAATATATTCTAAAGCAGGCCTGGGGTCTTATAATTAAGGACACCCCTTTAAATGCAACCAGTACCATTGGAGGGCTTTATTGCATTCCTATTCTATTCCTCTAAAATTTGCTAGAGCATATTGAAGTTTGTTATTTAGCTCTGTCCCTGAGAAGTGAAAAAAACTCTGTCACAATATATATGTAACAATTTCAAAACAACCAGACTGCAGTGGCAGTGGGTGCTTCAATTTATTAGGTGACATTTACTAAACAAAATTCCTCAAAAATCTGTATACAGAACCAAAATAATGGAGTCCATTTTCTAGATTTTTTTTTTACAGTTTTTTTTAACAGTTTGGCTTTGAACCCCTATAACAAGTGTTTTGGGGCATTTCAGCGAAAATAAATTATATGAAAAAAAAAATAAAATGAACATGTCAGCAGTAATTGACCTAATAAACCAGTATGTTGTCAAACAGCTAAGAACTTTCCAGTTCATATTTCATGGAGGTGGAGAATTTAGAGTTTAGCACTGAAGTCTAGCTCTCCCCAGTCCATATCCTATACATAATGAGACAGACTTGAAGAGAGGCAATTAGTAATATCACTGGTTGCAGGGCCATCAATTACAGTTGAAGGGATGTTTTGAAGTCAGGAGAGCTTGACTTCAGTGTTGAGCTCTCTATCTTCATGACTTTATACATCCATTTTACATCTCACTTTAAAGTTTATTTTATGAATGATGCCATCATGCTTGATAATGAAAGAGACATGACCTGAAAGGAGTCTGGTTTATTAGGTCAATTTCTAAAGACAGGTTAGCTTTAAGATAAATTTTGAGTATTTTGCGGGTCACAGGCTATAGCCTTACCTGACACTGAGTAAGCTCCACTCACAAAGCCAATGCCCATAGTAAGTCGGCACATTCTTGGTGTGATGGTGCATGGCGCCTCACCGTGACCTTTCCTGATAGAGGTCAATGGGGACATGAGTTCGACACAGTTTATGCGGTTAACTCACGGCCAAAGGAAGTGTGCATGAGGTTTTAGTAAAGTTGTATAGCATTTCTGTTCTAAAGGTAATAAATGTAAATGGAAGTAATGCATGGACACCGGAATTTTGCTTAATTCTCCTAATCGCTAGGATAAGGAAAAGCCCCTTAAATGTACAAGTCAGTCTGAATACAGGGTAAACTAGAACAGAAACTTTTTTGCCGATATATATAAACCTTTTGGAGTTTGCACTAATGCAGTGCCCCTCCTAATTTATTTTATAGAATTATAATTGTCCTTCCTCCTCAACAGTAATGATTCAATCACCAAAATTCACAGAAAATACAAAAAAAAAACCTACTGTTCGGTGGAAGAATACCCAATTCTCAGGCCACTGATTTTAGTTCAGGCTTTCATTACTGGATATTCAGCCAGGAAGAATTAAGCAGAAATATTTCATTGACCAGCCGGTATGTGCAGCAGGTGGAAGAAGCACAAAGCAAGGTTCTTAAAGATGCAGAGTGTAAATGAAATGTGCCAGCATAACAATTAGTCTACATTGATTCAGTCCCATTCCGTATCGGAAATTCAGTTTAACAATTAAACTCCGTGGTCACATCAACCTCGTAAATGATAGCGTCATTGTTTAATGGCTAACAGGTTATCAAGACAAATGGTGCCGCACGCATTTACAGTATCTACAAGTCCAATTATTAGCTTTCTATTTATCTGTCTATTTTATGTTCTGTAAATTATTGTACTTTTAATTGTAACTACCTACGATCCATCTGTTTAATCTATGTATTTACTTATCTATCATTCAAACAATCTATAAGACTGTGTTACTGTGTGACTGTGTTAAGATCTTCATCCAGTATCTATCTATCTATCTATCTATCTATCTATCTATCTATCTATCTATCTATCTATCTATCTATCTATCTATCTATCTATCTATCTATCTATCTATCTATCTATCTATCTATCTATCTATCTATCATATCTATCTATCTATCTATCTATCTATCTATCTATCTATCTATCTATCTATCTACTATGAATGTGAACTTTTTTCCATCCATGTACAGTATCTAAATAACTAGCAAACAAGTGTCCCCCATGTAATTCTGCACAGTGTCTGAGGGGGATACTGTGCAGAATTACAGGGGTGCAGCAGGAGACCAGCACTGGGGGATCCCCTCCAGGAGAAGCCCCTGCTGAGGAGGTCACTGGGTGCTGGGTGTCACACACCTGGGTGCTGCTGAGGAGGTCACTGGGTGCAGGGTGTCACACACCTGGGTGCTGCTGTGAGTGTTATCTTCATTCTGGGCTGTGGGAGAAGTAGAGAGGAGCTTGTAGCAGGATGACATGTAAGTGCCCGAATCTAACATTGCGCCTAAAGTGATTAATAAGAGGCAGAAAATATACTTATCACAGATGGTTGTAGCTTGTGATAATTCTGGCAAAACAGTGCGCCCGAATTTAGGCGCAACTACTACACTTAGGCGCACAAAAGTGATAAATGTGGCCCCTTGTCTGCTATGAATTAGCACCACAGCTTAGCTTCTTCTTGATACTACAGTTTGACTGCACTAACATAAGCAACAGAGCAGGAGCAGTACCACAAATATCCTGGTGTGGCGCTGTTTCTAAAAAAAAAAGCATCCATATTTTTCTAATTCTGTACAAATACTGTAAAAAGTAAGTAGGCAGAAACAAGTTTTATAATTTTCTGAAGTTACAGTCTACATTTATAATTACTAAGGCAGTCACATTGCATGTATGAGGATGAAGGGCGCTCGCTAGGAAAATAATCTCTGATTCTCATAAGATAAATAAATTCTTACCTATTTCAGTTATGACAATGAACGAAGGAGCAGAGAGACTCCCTGTCCCACCGCAAAGTTGTACTTTAATCTATAATTTAATCCAGACTTAAAAGAGAGAAAGGACAGGAACTAAATACAGCAAGTCCTGCCCCTCCTGACTCCATTACTGTTCCTACAGCTCTGGGACGATACACAGGGAATTACTAACATACTCCAAGCCATAAGAAGGAAACTGCTACAACTGCTGACAATTTTAGGCTGTGCCCTGACTTTTCTTAAAATTCGCCCACCAAATCATAATATACAGCTCCTGAAGAGTATATCCGAACAATCTCACACGAAAATAAAGTAACTTTCTATTTTCTGTGGGGGTGTGGCTCTTGGTGCTGTACAATAAACAGTTACCACCTCCTTGTCAAGTATCAGATAATTCACATACAAAGTTCCAGTAACCATGGGCCACATTTATCACTCATTTTTTCTGTTGTTTTTGCACCTTTTCATTCAGGCGCACCGTTTTTGCGCCATTTTTTCAACTAAACGCCAAACTAGCCGCGCAGCAAAAATAAGCAGCTTTCCCTCATCTATCTTACCAATCCAGATGTTTTGCTGCGCCTAATGATATTCATCACTTGCACCGTTTTCATTTAGGTGCAAAAACGGGCGCAAAAACACTCCAGCCCGAAGGTGGCGTTATCTGAGAAGAAAGCACTGAGCCCCTTTGCAGAAGAGCTCATTTCTAGCAGCAAAGCTCAGCCAGACACTAGAACAGTGGTGGCGAACCTATGGCACGGGTGCCAGTAGTGGCACTCAGAGCCCTTTCTGTGGGCACTCAGGCCTTCACCCCAACAGAGAGATTGCCAGATATGACTCAAGGCTTTCTTCTGTGATACAATACAGCCCAGGATGTGCCATGCTCCACGCTATTTTAAAGTGACATCCTTGGCTGCCAGGCCTACAGGAGGAGCGAGAAGGTGTGGATAGAGATGGATTGTCATTTGAGCTCCTGCTCTGGGTCCCCTAATTCTTCCTCTTCAGGGGATCTTGGAGGGAAGCTACAATCCAAATTTCTCCATCATCTTTCTATTGTATTGGTGAACTCAGGACACCAATACAATTAAAACATGTGATGCAGCAGGGATCAATAAGCTACTGCTTAAATTGTCATGTTGGCACTTTGCAACATATATGTGGGTTTTGGTTGTAGCTTGGGCACTCTGTCTCCAAAAGGTTCGCTATCACTGCACTAGAACATATAATACAGACATGAGATGCTCTGCAGACACTAGTACAGATAATACAGACATTAGATACATTACAGACAGGAGCTGCAGACTCTATTTACAGTTCATCACCTTCTATTTACAAAACATTCTGTAAAACGCTGAGCTCACAGCAAGAGAGAAGAGAACTTTGCAGAAGTTTGCAGAATGTTGCAGATACTACAAACAAGTGTCCCCCATGTAATTCTGCACAGTGTCTGAGGGGGATATTGTGCAGAATTACAGGGGTGCAGCAGGAGACCAGCACTGGGGGATCCCCTCTAGGAGAAGCCCCTGCTGAGGAGGTCACTGGGTGCTGGGTGTCACACACCTGGGTGCTGCTGTGAGTGTTATCTTCATTCTGGGCTGTGGGAGAAGCAGAGAGGAGCTTGTAGCAGGATCACATGTAAGTGCCTGAATCTAACATTGCGCCTAAACGGCGCCTAAACTGTGTTAAAGTAAAGTGATTAATAAGAGGCAGAAAATATACTTATCACAGATGGTTGTAGCTTGTGATAATTCTGGCAAAACAGTGCGCCCGAATTTAGGCGCAACTACTACACTTAGGCGCACAAAAGTGATTCTGCGGCTTTAGTGAGAGATCAGACCCCCAAAGGTTAAAGAACCCAAGTGGGTCTGAAATAATAGTAATGAATTTTTTTTAAAAAGTCTAAAATGATTTTTAAAAAATATATAGAAATTCAATTCCCCTTGCTAAAATCATAACCACGTTAGGTATACTTGTGCCCCAAAATGTCTGATCTATGAAAATATAAAATGATTATTCCCTACGGTGAATCCCATAACGGAAAAGTATTCCCAAATGTCCACATAGCTAGCTTTTGGCATTTTGCATCACAGAGAAATGTAAATAAAAAGTGATCAATGGATCGTACAGTGCCCAAAAGGGTGTCAAAAAAAAAAAAAAAACAGAAGAGAAATATGTAGATAGATAGATATGACATATATGATAGATAGAGATAGATAGATAGATAGATAGATAGATAGATAGATAGATAGATAGAGATAGATAGATAGATAGATAGATAGATATGAGATAGATAGATAGATATAAGATAGATAGATAGATAGATGATGGATAAATACAAGACATGAGATAGATAATAGTGTAATAAAGACACAGATAGACATTGGACACCTCATCCCGGCTGCTACTTACATCATTTGTTGTATAAAACACGCAGTCGTCCACGTCCAGCACCATTGTGTATTAGTGAGATGTAGCGGGGAGTAGCTGGACTTACATATCCCAGGCTTATATATCCACCTGCTGCTCCTCCCAGCATGCACCTCTGCCACCACAAGCTAAGGAGGGATGAAGATGTTCTTAACCTGGATCTGTGTCAAAGGTTCATCATATGACACATGCTCTCCCAGCTCAGACAACAAAACAAGGTCAACCTCAGGAAAAGATGGGGGCCCCCGGAGCCACCAGGACAAATCCCCTCCATCGCCAGCTAAGAAGGGCACGGCCGGCATCCCGCAGCGCCTAACACCACAAGAAGACCTGACTGATCAGTACTGGCAGCTTCATCTTTGGCTTTTGACCACTGAGAGGTCAACCAAGCAACAATACCAAAAAACAAAGGGCCACATTTATCACTTTTGTGCGCCTAAGTGTAGTAGTTGCGCCTAAATTCGGGCGCACTGTTTTGCCAGAATTATCACAAGCTACAACCATCTGTGATAAGTATATTTTCTGCCTCTTATTAATCACTTTACTTTAACACAGTTTAGGCGCAATGTTAGATTCGGGCACTTACATGTGATCCTGCTACAAGCTCCTCTCTGCTTCTCCCACAGCCCAGAATGGAGATAACACTCACAGCAGCACCCAGGTGTGTGACACCCAGCACCCAGTGACCTCCTCAGCAGTGGCTTCTCCTGGAGGGGATCCCCCAGTGCTGGTCTCCTGCAAATACAATACTCATTACTGTCTTTTTTTTTCTGGATAAAAAAAAAATATTTTAATAAATTGCGTGGGTTTTTTTTTTTTTGTGTTAATTGACTAATTTTTAGTTAAAGGGACTCTCCGGGCCGAACTGACGGCGCAGGATGTCTTATGCAAATTGGGTGGAGCCTGACACAGGGATTTACAGTGTACGAAGGAGGAAATACCCGTCTCGCGTTACAGTGCCCCACCCCTTGGTGTGAAGGGGCGGAGCTCTGTCGGTGAGATTTGACCGGAAATTTTTACAATTTGCAAGAGATCCCCCCCCCCCCCCAAAAAAAAGCTACACAAGCTACAACCATCTGTGATAAGTTAATTTCCTGCCTCTCATTAATTACTTTAACACAGTTTCGGCGCAATGTTAGATTCAGGCACTTATATGTGATCCTGCTACAAGCTCCTCTCTGCTTCTCCCACAGCCCAGAATGAAGATAACACTCACAGCAGCACCCAGGTGTGTGACACCCAGCACCCAGTGACCTCCTCAGCAGGGGCTTCTCCTGGAGGGGATCCCCCAGTGCTGATCTCCTGCTGCACCCCTGTAATTCTGCACAGTATCCCCCTCAGCCACCAGTGTGATCATCCTGCTGCATGGGGGACACTTGTCTGTACTATATGAAAAATTCTGCAAATGTCTCTCCTGTCCTGCTCTGAGCTCAGGATTCTGCAGATTTTGTAAATGGGTGATGAACTGTAAATAGTCTGCAGTGTGTGTAATGTGTACAGACACTAGTACAGATAATACAGACGTTACAGACACTAGTCCAGACACTACATACACTGCAGACACTAGTACAGATAATACAGACACTACATACACTGCAGACACTAGTACAGACATTACAGACACTGCAGACACTAGTACAGACACTACATACACTAGTACAAATAATACAGACACTACATACACTAGTACAAATAATACAGACACTACATACACTGCAGACACTAGTACAGATAATACAGACGCTACATACACTGCAGACACTAGTACAGATAATACAGATATTACATACACTGCAGACACTAGTACAGATAATACAGACATTACATACATAAATAGAAGGTGATGAACTGTAAATAGAGTCTGCAGCTCCTGTCTGTAATGTATCTAATGTATCTGTTATATGTTCCAGTGTCTGCAGTGTATCTAATGTATCTGTTATATGTTCCAGTGTCTGGCTGAGCTTTGCTGCTAGAAATGAGCTCTTCTGCAAAGGGGCTCAGTGCTTTCTTCTCAGATAACGCCACCTTCGGGCTGGAGTGTTTTTGCGCCCGTTTTTGCGCCTAAATGCAAAAGTCGCACGTTGAGCTTTGCTGCTAGAAATGAGCTCTTCTGCAAAGGGGCTCAGTGCTTTCTTCTCAGATAACGCCACCTTCGGGCTGGAGTGTTTTTGCGCCCGTTTTTGCGCCTAAATGCAAAAGTCGCACGTGATGAATATCATTAGGCGCAGCAAAACATCTGGAAATGAACGATAGATGAGGGAAAGGTGGTTATTTTTGCTGCGCGGCTAATTTGACGTTTAATCGCAAAAATGGCGCAAAAACGGTGCGCCTAAACGAAAAGGCGCAAAAACAACAGAAAAAACAAGTGATAAATGTGGCCCTATGTTTCTACTTTTTACTGTCTTTGAATGGCTCTTGAGTGCTCCGCTATTTGTAATGATCCTTATTCTCTGTGACTTCAATTTTGTATAATATTTTTTAGTAGAATTTCTAAACACCACGGTGCAATATTTGTGGAGTTTTTGTGGATTCTGACAGGCGATTAGCATATGTGCGCACATTCTTTTCAATGAACATCTGCTCCTTTGTAGAGCACACACATCTCCCTCAGCTGCAGTGCTGATCCTTAGGAGCCTTTTGTGAAGCAGAGCATTAGTGGATTGAGTTTTGCCTTGAACTATTTAATTTACAAGGGATTGAAGAATAGGGCGACATTGTCATGTGGTTTCATTCAATCTTCCTGACTGAGAGGATGGCATGTGCCTGGGCAACATCAGGTATTTGCTTGTATTTGTGTCAGAATTTTTAAACCCCACATAGAACTGAAGGATTTACTTATCAATATGATTTTTTTGCCTGTACAGGCAGTCCCCTACTTAAGAACACCCGACTTATAGACGATAATTTACTGTACTTTACCCTCAGGCTACAATAAACAGCTATAACAGTTATCAAAGGCGTCTGTAATGAAGCTGTATAGTTTATCCTGGTTCTTATGACAATCCAACATTTTTAAAATACAATTGCCACAGAGGCCAAAAAAACATTTGGATGGGGCTACAACGTTAAAGCATACAGTTCCGACTTACCGACATGGGCCCAGGGCACACTTAATCTGCCACTGTCCAGGGGCAATCAAAATTGAATACACTAATAAGACTGATAGACGTTGGAATTATATCTGTGAAATGCTGTATTTTTGTTAATAACAGTGAATTATAGAATGGGTTATTTTGCTATCCTGAGTATATTTAGGAATCTTGTCTTCATGGGAATACCACTTTAAGGAGCATTTTCCATTAAAGGTCACCACTACAGGAACCTGTCAGTGGTTTAAAATAATGTCAAAATAATGGGGCAGATTTACTTACCCGGTCCATTCGCGATCCAGCGGCGCGTTCTCTGCGCTGGATTCGGGTCTGGCCAGGATTTATTAAGGCAGTTCCTCCGACATCCACCAGGTGGCACTGCTGCGCTGAAGTTCCGAGCTGGCGCAAATCGGAAATATTCGGGTAACACGTCGGGAAAACGCAAATCGGCCCTTATCGCTGATCTGGCAAGCCCTGTGCAGCACTGCATAATCTGTGTGCACTATACAAATAAAGGAATCGTTATTATTATTATTAAATATAAATTGGTTGTATAAAGCCATGTAGGTGGACAGTTTAGCACTAAAGTCAAGCTCTCCCTGCCTCAGATTACCCTCTCTGCTGTGATCCACATCATTAACTCAGACTTCAGGAGAGCCATTTAGTGATGTCCCTGGATACAGGACCACCAATTGCAGAGAATGTGACATTCTGAGTAGGGAGAGAGCTTGACTTTAGTGCTGGGCACTACATGACATTATACAGCCAATTTACATCTGACTTCAAAGTTGCTTTTCTGGATGATGCCACCATGATGGGGCATGAGAGACACATGAATTGGAAGGTATTTAGCTGCCTAGTAACATATTGGTAATGGTCTATTAGGTCAATTTCATCTGACAGGTTCCCTTTAAAGGCCATTAGATATTGACATTCCAAAGGGAAGTGTATTGAAATAAGTGCAGTAACTGAGTGACATTGGATTTGGGAAGCAGCTTTACATAATAATTGCTAATTGACCATCATGTTTCTTTTGTTTTTTTAGATAACAACCCCTTGTTGCTGGATACACGTACATCATTTGCCCCGGATCCTGTGGAACGCTTTCTCAAATAATATATAATTTTCAAGGATTTGATGCCTGGTTGGAGGGGATGAGCTTTTTTGTACCTAACTCTAAATAAATTAAGATTTTGTATATCTACACATCGTAAAGATGACTCACTTACAAATAGGACTAAGTTCAGAGACGATAGAAAAAGCCAGATTGGAACTAAATGAAAATCCAGACACTTTACATCAGGATATACAACAAGTTAGAGACATGATCATCACAAGACCAGATATTGGCTTCCTAAGGACAGATGATGCCTTCATATTAAGGTTTCTAAGAGCAAGAAAGTTCAACCAGATGGAAGCTTTCCGACTTCTCGCCCAGTATTTCCAGTATCGTCAGCTTAATTTGGACATGTTTAAAAATCTCAAGGCAGATGATCCAGGGGTTAAGCGTGCGCTCATGGATGGATTTCCTGGTGTGCTGGACAGCCGTGACCACTATGGGAGGAAGATCCTTCTACTATTTGCAGCCAACTGGGACCAGAGTAGGTAAATGTAGATAGCATTTAGTTCTTTTACTGACTGTTATACTGAATGATCTGAGTTATGTCTTCATTCATTGGTATCAGTTGTCTCAACATAAGAAATGATCAAAAATTAAAAAATAATCTAAAATAATTATATTCCTCCCCATTGTCCTCCAACACCCCAGCAGTCACAGTAGAATAGAAGGGATTTGTATTGTATTTTTATTTTTTGTTGAGATATTCAGATTAATGGTCTTTCTTAACATCATTACCAGTTCAATCAATGTAGATATAGATTATTATTTTTTTATACTCAGAACAGTCATATTTTTGTTATATCATCCAGTTCCATCTCCTTGTTGCTGTCATTATAATGTCACATTTCCCAGCAGAGCGTATTGGTGTGTATCTTCCATCTCACCCACAGACGATGCCTAAAATCTGCTGGTGGTTGATTCTGGTATTTGAGCATAATTATTATGAGGTCTTTGGGTGGTTATTTCTATGTAAATGTGCTTCCTTGCCTAGAACTGTAATTGCCTAGCAGCACGCCGTATGTTGTTGTTGTCGGATTTGATTAGGTTTTTATTTTCCTAAATGTGATGCTGTGGAGATTGGGAAGCTATTTGTAATGAGTAAATGTAGTATTCAAAGACTTTACTAGCCAATGTTTGCATATCAGGCAGAAATTTCTAAGAGCATCCAAGTGGATTCATCTCACACTTCTTAAAAATGTCATTTTTTAGGTAATTTTTTATATAAAGTTGTATTGAGTAGTCAAAAAGAGTCATCAACTTGATCAGAAAAGGTAAAGTTGACTCTCATATGCTATAGAAAATAGAGGATCTGTTCTGTCGTATACTACTGTGATGTAAAAACTGTGCATCAGGTAAGGTGATATTGCTGTGGATGTGACAAGTGGCCATTAGATTTGATAGCAGATGTGACATCATGGACGAGATATAGTGATTACAGCAGCTGTGACATCGCAATTAGATTTCAGTAATGAGAGCAGCTATAGCATCACAGGTATAGCATAACATTAGCTAAAGTAGTTTTCAGTCAAGGCAGCTGCAGTGACATCACAAGTTGGTTTTAGAATAGACAGCAGATGTGACATCATAAGTGAATTTCAGTCATCACAGCAGCTGTGACATCACAACTGAATTGTAGTCACTGTCGCAGCTGTGTTGTTACAGGTTGGTTTCAATCATGACAACAGTTGTGACATCACAAGTTGGTGGTTCCAGTCATGACAACAGCTGTGACATAACAACTTATTTTAAGTTGCTGCCACAGCTGTGATGTTACAGGTTGGTTTCAGTCATGACAACAGCTGTGACATCACAAGTTGGTGGTTTCAGTCATGACAACAGTTGTGACATCACAACTGTATTTCAGTCACTGTTGCAGCTGTGACATCAAAGGTTGGTTTCAGTCATGACTACAGTTGTGACATCACAAGTTGGTGGTTCCAGTCATGACAATAGCTGTGACATCACAAGTTGGTTTCAGTCATAACAGCAGCTGTGACATCACAACTGAATTTCAGTCACTGCCGCAGCTGTGATGTTACAGGTTGGTTCCGGTCATGACAACAGCTGTGACATCACAAGTTGTGGTTCAAAGCGGTAACGGTCAAAGTTACGGTCAAAATATCAGTGACATCACATGCCCCGTGTTTTAGATTATACAGTAATTGTAAGTATTCAGTAGTGACAGCAGCTGTGACATCACTATTGAGTTTCAAACATTACAGTAGCTCTGACATCACACAACAGTTTCAGTCATGACAGTAGCTGTGATATCATGGGTGGATTTTGGTGAAGACACCATGTATGACATCACAAGTCAGTTTCAGCCATCCCAGTAGCTATGACATCACAATTGTGTTGCAGTTAGACAGAAGCTGTGACATCACATGTTTTTGAGTTATTACAGTAGTTGTGATATCACAAGTACTTTTCAGTCATTACATGAGTTGTGACATCACAGGTGTTGTTCAGTCATCATAGTAATTATGACATCACAGTACCTCTGACTGCAATTTGCGCCAATAGTCTTGCTCAATTGGATTAGTAGGTCTTCCACATAATGTACAAAATAAACCACATTGTCTAAGTTACAGCATAGAAAACAAACAATATTATCATTTCATTAAGGGGAACCTTTACCTCAATAAACTACCAGCCCCCAGGCAGGGTTTGAAATGTTGTTTCATAAGTAAAGTAAGTAATTGTTATGCAGCTTTGGTATTGTTCCAAACTCCTACTTCAATAGATTTTACTCCATTAATCTTCTAGCCCAGTGGTGGTGAACCTATGGCACTGGTGCCAGAGGAGGCACTCGGAACCCTCTGTGTGGGCACCCAGGCCATCACCCCAGAATGAAGTTCACCAGACAGGACTCAAAAAATCTTATCTTCCTACAATATTAGACGAATTTGCCCTCCTCCTTTCAACTGTGTTGGTGTCCTTAGGAGGCTGAACGATTGAAAATTGTCAAAGAAAAAGGAGAAATAAATTACTTCTAAAATTGCTGTGCTTTGCAATAAATAAGTGGCTTTTAGTTGAAGTTTGGGCACTCTGGCTCTAAAAGGTTAGCCATCACTGTTCTAGCCCATCAGGGAGGGTACGAGATGCCCTTCAAAGAATTCCCTCTTTTATGTGTAATGTCCCCTATTAACCTATAAAAATACCTCCTCCAAATCTATGTGAAAATGAGCAGAGAAGAGTCATATTTTTCTGAGATGAGTCAAGTTTAGAAGCTTTAGGGGGAATGTCACTTCAGACAACTGGAAACATGGTATCAGGAGGTTAACTACAGAGGCAGAGGCCATAGCAGTTGTTATGGGACCCACAGTATCAGGGTCCCCGGCATCTGGCCTGACATACTAAAAAATGGAGTATGTGCGTAAAGTGTGTGTACATGCTATGCTGCACATTGTACAGCTCTTGCACAAGAATGTTTACGCCACATTTTTGTCACATGCGATCCTTTTGTGTGGTTTCTGCACTATTCTTCACGCAACACAAAATTTCATCAATGAAATAGGCATTCCAGTGCGCAGTCAGACTGTGCGCCACATTTCACATGCAAAGTCTGACAGAAAAGTGTTGTGTTGTGTAGATTCATGGAGATTGGGAGCCACAATTTGAATCTGGCGCCCCCTGCACACTACACAGGAAAACTGCACTGTTCTCAGTAGATGTTCCCCACTGTGTCTGCACCGCAACCTGACTGGGTGCCAGAGACCTCTATGGGAGCTGTTATATGCCCGCAAATTGTGCAAAGGGGACAAGAACAACTGGTGTGTATGTATATACTGCATGTGTTTGTGTTTGCTGTATGTCTGTATATGGTATTGTAGGTATGTTTGCATTTGCTGCATGTGTGTGTATATGTCATGTTTATATGCTCTATATGTGTATGTGTGTATATGCTATGTGTGTATTTGATGTGTATAAAGTATGTGTGTATAAGTATATATACTGTATGTATGTTTAAGATGTGTATATACTGTATGTATAAGTGTATATATCTGTGCATAAATGTGTGCACATAAGTGTTTAAATGTGTGTAAGATTTTGTATATGTGTATGAGTGAAGAACTGTAAGTGTATGTATATTAATGTTAATTATGCTTAGGGAAGGAGGGCCCTATTCAGAAAGCTATGGAGCCTAGCCTCTACTAGTTATGCCCTTGCATGGTATCATATTAAAGATAAGAATCTCATCCGTCAGATCACATTGGGCTTGTGGTTCTGTAATTTATAGAAGTGAAGATACAGGCAGTTAAAGACATATTTTGAAATGCGAGATGCAAATCAAAATACAATTCCCACGTTTCCAGTTATTTGAAAGATGAGATTCTTTTCTTTAATATGACACCAAAAACATGTTTGTAGATGCCATAAAACCTGAACATGGGGGAGACTGAAGTGACACCCCCCCCCTGCGGCCTCTAAACTTGACTCATCTAAGGCAAATATGACTTTTCTCTACTAAGTTTTACATGAGATTTTTTTTATGGGTAAACTGATAAGATTTCACATAAAGGAGGGAATTCTAGAAAGGACATTTCATACCCTACCGGAGGGGGTTGGTAGTTTAATGGGGAATAATCTAGTGGCAGGTTCCCTTTAAGATGTCATTCATAAACTGAAATATGATTTTGGAGTAAGCCACACAACAACTACTTGCCTGCACTGTGTCTCTATTCTTCATGGATATAATAAAGCTCACATATAATATAATATAATATAATATAATATAATATAATAAAGCAATTTACTCTGATTTTATACTGGGAATTGCACATTCATTTCTGAAATAAACATTGGACCCTCTGCCATGTATGGGCACTAAAAATATAAGGTATTATTTCCATTTTCCCATGAGAATATATTATGATGTAATATTGATTGTCATATACTTTAATATAACCACGTAGATTAATATGTCACAGCCCGCACCCTGAGTCCACTTACTCAACACATAATAAGCTCCCTGTGATATTTTATAGACCATGAAAGGATCTGATGTGCATTGTCATCTCTATTATTGGCGACATTGTGTTTGCCATTGAAAAATCAATGATTGGACACATCTATAAGAACTACTTAGATTCAGCCTTAGACAAAATCAATGTCTGTTGTTATAGCTAAGACTTTCCATACAAGTGGCCATGATAAAATATAAGAAGATGCCAAGAGAAATCATAGATAATTGCTAAACAAGCGATCAATGCTTTCCTGTACCTGCAGTCAGACTTATGAAGTCTCCTGAGTAAAATGTCAGGATTTTTGAATGAAGCATTCAAATATGATATTCTTCAAGATAATCTAGAATTTTTCCAAAGTCCAACGGGCTTTTATCGAACCAATATATTTTGGTCTTATGGGGCTCATTTAGGATCAGTCAGACACATTTTCGTCAGGTTCCCCGACGATTTCCGTTTTGCGCCGAATTCCCCGCATGCAATCGGATTTTGGCGCATTGGCGCCGGCTTGCACGCGACAGAAATCGGGGGCGGCCGGTCGGACAACCCGATGAATTCGGACAACACGCGGGAGTTAACATTTAGAATTGCAAGCACGTACAAGCATCGGTAAGAAGGAGGTGAACTTTGGCGGACCTCAGCGCAGAAGCGACGGATGCAGGAACTCGGGCGCACATTCTAAGTGAATCGTAGCCCCTCAGGTAGATTACTAGCCCCTCAAGAGTTACCTATTTTATGTAAAATTTCAGCCATTTACCTATAAAAGAATTTTCACCAAAGTCATGTAAAAATGAGCAAAGTGGATTTAAATTTTATCACTTTACATTCCCCTATGTTTAGCTCTATAGTATCTAGAAATAAGGTATCATATTAAAGATAAAAATACTCATCTTTAATATTGCATTAGGCTTGTGGTTCTATGTGCTACAGGACCATAAATGCAAGCAGTAAAAAAGATACAGCTCAATTGCGGCTTGGCCCTCAGCCTTACTTATACTGGAGTTCGGCTCTACTAGGGTGCTAGAGGGAGCAGCTAGGGCGAAAGGGGCTGGAGGACTCACTTATTTACTATACTTTATTTTCTAAACTTATGGGTGATCCTATGGTTAAAATTAAAAGGCGTTAGGAGGAAAAAGTGGAGGAGTTATCACAGGAGGAACGGGCTGAGGTGACAGGTTGGTGGGGTAAAATCTGCAATTTCAAAATCCCCCAATATATTTTCTATAATTTCTATGATAATGTGAACTTCTATGTTTTTAATCAAGTCTTAGAATAGTCGATAATATACACTTTCATTTGGTCATAGATCTTGCATTCTGTTGGGTCTATGTTTCCCAGCATTTTCCTTCTATGTCACATCTTAATTATCATTTATATTTCTTTAAGGAATTCCTTTGTGGACATCCTACGTGCCATTCTACTTTCACTAGAAGTTCTTATAGAAGACCAGGAGCTCCAGATCAATGGATTTATTTTAATTATAGATTGGAGCAATTTTTCCTTCAAGCAAGCCTCCAAGCTTACCCCTTCTATCCTCAGACTAGCCATTGAAGGGTTGCAGGTATGTAAAGAAACAAATGTGACAACAGAAGTCTAGTCGGAGTTTCATAGTATGGTTGATAAAAGACATCATGTTCTGCCAAAGGTGGAAAGGGACAGAGCTGAGGAGAAGGGGTATTGGAAAAAATTACTGTAAATCCATATACATAAGTATTAATATTACTATGCTGCATCTAAGCTCTTTTTGAAGCTTTCTGCTGTTTCTGCTGTGACAAGCTCCTCAGGCAGGCTATTCCACAGATTCACAGCTCTTATGAATCCTTGTGACCTCTGGAGTGGAAGCTCCCACTGATTTATTGATGAAATATTGATCACTATTCCATAAGGTCATCAGTATGAAAATTGCTCAAAAACCCAGAAAACCTCTCCTATCTATCTCCTATCTCCTATCTATCTCATATCTATCTATCTATCTATCTATCTATCTATCTATCTATCTATCTCCTATCTATCTATCATCTGTCCATCTATCTAGGGTCAAAAAACGGGCAGCTCACCAAGGGGAGGGGATTTATCAGATCTCTGAAATAGGTGCAATTCCTTACGCAGCCCCCCACATCAAGTGGGTGTGGAGATGTGTAAATGGGGGTGCTGCCAGCGGCTCAATGGGCTGGCGCAGGGCATTGCTTCCCTGAACCTGTGCACTACTCATAGGCTAAGGCGCTTTTCTATGGCAGGTTGGATCTGGCATTGAAATTCCAAGGGTCCAACTCCAGTCATATTTATCTGGAGGCTGGAGCTTCCTGATAGATCCGGCATGTGCCGGGGGCAGAGATTTCATCGTATTCGTATGATAAATCCCCTCCCAAACTTTGAAAAATAAAAAGTGGGTACTTTATTCAGTGCTACGTTTGGATCCTATTCAGAATCTTTTCTGAAGCCTAAAAGGGAAATCCTTGAGAAAGAACTCTGAATAGGATCCGAAACATAGCACTTGGGTGAATAAAGTACAGGCAGTCCCCAAGCTACATACAAGATAGGGTCTGTAGGTTTGTTCTTAAGTTGAATTTGTATGTAAGTCGGAACTGTATATTTTATCATTGTAATCCCTGCCAGAACTGTTTTGGTCTCTGTGACAATTGCATTTTAAAAATGTTGGGTTGTCATAAGAATCAGGATTAACACTAAATCTTCATTACAGACACCAGTGATAACTGTTATAGCTGATTATTGTAGTCTAGGACTAAAGTACAATAAATTACCAATATCCAGAGGTCCGTTTGTAACTAGGGGTCGTATGTAAGTCGAGTGTTCTTAAGTAGGGGACCGCCTGTACCCACTTTTTGTTTTACATTGAAAGTTTGGTGTGCTGTCTGTTTTTGGACTTACATGAGCTAACACCCCACTGTACATTTAGTGGTGCTGCTGAACTTATTTCATTAACCATATCAATCTATCTATCTATCTATCTATCTATCTATCTATCTATCTATCTATCTATCTATCTATCTATCTATCTATCTATCTATCTACCTATCTATCTATCCATTCATCTGTCTATAAACTGTTCCTAGTAGACACAGAGATGCAGCCTCTAGTAAATCAGAAATGGCCTGAAATTGCTTTATTTATCAGCAATTCTGTTACCAGTTATTTATAGGGTACAAAATCCACATTACACAGTTACAGATTTTTCAGTTTGTTAATCACACGTTTCATTGCTAAAACATTGCTAACATTTCACACAAAGTGATTTTCTTTACTGCATTCAGGGTTCTCTTTATTGCAGTAGTTTCACTCAATTGATCCTCTACTTACCCCCACACATTATGCTGTGGCAGACCAGCGTTGTCAGTGTATCAAGGTAGACGTTGCTTTCGCATTGCAGTCATGTCCAAGATACATTGTCATTTGGACTTTTAATCTCTGTGAACAGATGGCAGAAGAAACTGTGACAATATACTTTGCTATATCTTATTATATAAATATGAAGAGCATATCTAAGCCTACAATACATAGCTATTTTGGATTTGCAAGATTTCTAGATGATACATATTATTCTAGCCAGTACACTAGATCTTCTGCAATTCTAAGCATTCAGTACAACTTAAAGGAAACCTACCACTTGTAGTGGCAGGTTTCTGATGGAAATACCGGGCACCAGCTCAGGGTGAGCTGGTGCCGGAGCTTATTTTCGTTAGTGTTTTAAACCGCGGTATCGCGGTTTAAAACACTTTTTAAACTTTATAGCCGGCGCAGGCAGGTACGCGCTCGGCGCTTACCATGCGCGCGGCTCTCATTCACTTCCTATGTAGCCGCGCGCATGGTAAGCGCCGAGCGCGTACCTGCCTGCGCCGGCTATAAAGTTTAAAAATGTTTTAAACCGCGATACGCGGTTTTAAAACACTAACGAAAATAAGCTCCGCACCAGCTCACCCTGAGCTGGTGCCCGGTATTTCCATCAGAACTGCTACTACAAGTGGTAGGTTTCCTTTAAGGAAATCAGAAGTAGACCGATGGTAGATTCCTCCTGCCTCTGCTATGATCTAGAATAATCCTGGAACCTAACTTTGTAAAAACTTTATTTATGTAATATGTACATTAACTGCAGAGGCTACTGGGGTTGTGTATAGCCCGGCCAGACTAGTACACACCCCAGTAGCCTCTGTTTGCTATTTACATATTACTATAAAGTTTTAAAAGTTAGGTCAGTGATGGCGAACCTTTAAGAGACCGAGTGCCCAAACTACGACCAAAATCCACTTATTTTCTGTGAAGTGCCAACGTGGTATTTTAATCAGTAACTTATTACTACATGTTCTTCCACATCTTTCAATCGTATCAGCCCCTGAGGCCACCAATACAGTGAAAGAAAGAGGGCAAATAGCTTCTCTCTCATGGCCGTCTCTGTAAGGAGAATGGTGGGTCCAGCAGGATGACCTCCAAAGATGACGCAGTTCTGTCAACACCACCTCACTTTTCCTTCCGTTCCAAACAGCCAATGAAGTGTCGCTTTAAAATAGGGCTGAGAGCATCATCTCATAAGTTGCCTGGGATCGCAGGAAGATTTGGTCCTGTTTGGTGAACTCTGTCCTGTGGTGATGGCCTGAGTGCCCACAGAAAGGGCTCTGAGTGCCACCTCTGGCACCCGTGCCATAGGTTCGCCACCACTGAGTTAGGTTATGTTCCAGGATAATTAAATTACAGTTTAGTGCAGATGTAGGCAGGAGTAATCTACAATTAGATCTACATCTTATAATAGATTCCTCATGGTAGATTTCCTTTAAGATGATTTCTTGCTTACCTTTTAAGAGATCAGCTTTTCAAGACAACGTGCCTAAAAATATTTTGTCAGCGTTAATATGCTCTATGTGTCGCTATCCAAATCTGGCAAGATCAGAGAAATGTCAGGCTGTTGTATCACTAGGAATCACAGGATCCTGTATTGGTATTGGATACGTTACTGATCACCGGATACATAGACCTTGTTTGTACTGATTAACAAATGTCTACACCAGGTTGTCTGGGCAAACTTACACTGGACATGAACTTTAGTACTGATGATCTATTATTTTGGCTAAATGCAGAATGTTATACTGAATTATAAGTATGACATTGTCTAACAGCTTGGTATTGCATGCTTAATTTTCCAATAAAGACAAATACACTGAATATACTGATGGCAGAAGTAAGAATTAGTCATTAACATGTTCTATCCTGACTCTACAACCAAAATCCGTTATTTCAACCACCAATGAAGTTAATGCAGTACTGGCCAACAGGGTCCATTTACAACCAGGCACAACCATGTCCAGATATGTTTGTAACATCCCATTTACAACCAGGCACAACCATGTCCAGATATGTTTGTAACATCTCATATGTGTCACATGTAACCAGTACAATATATCACACATAATGATGAAACCCTAAACAGGTTGTAATTCTCAGCACAAAAACTGGGCCATAGACACATACACAACATCATAACACAATAATTACAAAGTTCCATTGTCTCAAAACGCTGATCATCCCATGACTTGGCCGGACATGAACCTGTGCAGCTGAGGTAAAAGCTTAGGGAGGGTACATCTTTATCAATAATCTTTAGCAATAATCTTTAGTAATGATGCATAGGATATTATGCACAATTTTGTGCATCAGTGTATGAGAAGGTCATAGCTAGCTATGGGGAGTCTTAGGACACATTGGGGAAGATTTACTTACCCGGTCCATTAGCGATCCAGCAGCGCCTTCTCTGCGGTGGATTCAGGTCCGGCCGGGATTCACTAAGGCAGTTCCTCTGTCGTCCACCAGGTATCGCTGCTGCGCTGAAGTTCCCCAGAATGCACTGATCTTTACCAAGTCGGACTGAGTGAAGGTAAGCGCGAGTCCCGCAAAACACTTTTTTTTTTTAAATGCGGCGGTTTTTCCAAATCCGTCACGTTTTCGTTCGGCCACGCCCCCCCGATTTCCGTCACGTGCATGCGAGCGCCGATGCGCCAAAATCCCGGGGCAATTCAGGGAAAATCGTCGCAAATCGGAAATATTCGGGTAACACGTCGGGAAAACGCGAATCGGGCCCTTAGTAAATGACCCCCAATGTACAATACAGAGATATTTCTAATGATCTTTTTATACCTAGGCCCTTGGCTGAGACATCTATGCCCAGAGCAGAGATGATTTGGATCAAAAGCACAGTAGTTTTTTGAGACCAATACATGGTATAATACACCAGGGAATCCATGTTTCCATTTATATAGATCCATTCCTGTGCCACAAAGCTACCAAAACTTTTTACATATATGCATTTAGTCATATATATAGTTTTCCCATTATTATGGCTATAGAGTCATGGCTAGGTTTATCTTTATCTGGGTTAGATACTGCCCTTGCTCTGTGGGTAAGTACCTACGGCAAGGTAAGGTAGCACAGCTGGTTGCTACCCCTACCTTGTCCTTCATGTTATAGTACAATGACCTAATTTTAATCTAGATGCATCCACACGACCCTCCATTACTAATATGTAGGTGGTTATGATGGAAGACTATGTTGTTTTACTGGAAGTCTAGAGTTCTGCTGCCCAGGGGTCAAGGGACAGGTGACTATCAGCAGCAAATGCTAAACTTTAATGGGATAAGTATAATCTGGGTGACTCTATTAGGGTCCTATATTTACCCTGTTAAAGCTTGGTAAATGTGTCCAACCCCTTTAAGCATATCCATAGTTCTTCATGTACATGAACTCAGCTCCTTCTGCTTCTTAACATGATGCCTGCGTAAAGGATACGATGTACAATCTGCTCAGCTCTTCCTGCTCTATAACTTGCTATCTGCAGAACAGAGGCTACATATAATCTACTCAGCTTTTCAATCTTTATAACATTCTGCCTGCAAATGGGATGCTATGTACAATCTGCTCAACTACTCCTGCACTATAACATGCTGCCTTCCGATAGGACACCTTGTACAATTCGTTCAGTTCCTTCTGCTCTATAAAATGCTGTCTGTAGATCAGCCACTACTTATAATCTGCTCAGCTCTCCATTTTCTATAAGATTCTGCCTGCATATGGGACACTCAGCTCATCCTGCTCTATAACATGCTGCCTGCAGATAGATAGGTTCCCTTTAAGACTATCATGCACACATACTCTGTCCCAACTGCAGAAAGTTACTGCAAATTAATGCAATCTATAGTGTGTACTGTTGAAACCAGAAGTTTACTTTCCCATCCCCCAAAAAAACACATAAACAGTATATGATTTTGTCACTATCTGACATGGAATCAGAATAAACCTTTCCCGTTTTATCTCAATTAATATTACCAAAATTATTAATATTTGCCAAATGTCAGAGTAAGAAGGCTTTTTTAGGACTTTTTGCAAAGTCAAAAGTTTACATGTCATATAATGACATGAGATTTGGTTGGTTGGCAGCATCTGAGTCACACTTGTGGATGTTTTTTCATGCACACTAGACACACAATGCTTCTTGTGTAACATCATGGGAAAAAGAAATCAGAGAATTGTGGACTTGGACAAGTCTGATTCATCCTTGGGTGCAATTTCCAGAAACCTGAAAGTACAACTAATAATATTCAAGTACAGACAAGATGGGAATGTCCAGCCATCATACCGCTCAGGAGGGAGATGGGTTCTGTGCCCCAGAGATGAACATGCTTTGGTCCGAAATGTGCATATCAACCCAAGAATAAAACATAAAGACCTTGAAATGAGTTATGTATCGACATGTGCTACAAAGTCCACCCTGCCAGGAAGATGCCATTACTCCAGAAGAAACATAAAAAAGACAGATTAATGTTTGCAAATGCACACAGGATCAAAGACCTTAATTTTTGGAGACAAGTCATGTGGTCTAACAAAACTAAAAAGGGAAAACCTTGCAAGCCTGAAAACACCATCCCAACTGTGTTATACGGGGTGGGGGCAGCATCATGTTGTGAAGAGACTGGTGCACAAAATAGATGCGTACTGAGGAAAGAAAATTATGTGGAAATTATGAAGGAACATCTCAAGACATCAGTCAGGAAGCTATAGCTTGGGAGCAAATGAGTCTTCAAACTAAAGGTAGCTTAAAGGGCATCTACCACCAGGATGAAGGACTGGATGCAAATGACCTATACCTCTCTACCTCTCCTGGTGGTAGATGTCCTTTAACCCCTTAACGACCTGTTCTTTTTTTGTTTTTTCATTTCTATTTTTCACTCCCCACCTTCAAAAATCTATAACTTTTTTATTTTTACACGTAAAGAGCTGTGTGATGGCTTATTTGCTGAGTAACAATTTGCACTTCATAGTGACGGTATTTAATATTCCATGCCATGTACTGGGAAGCAGGAAAAAAATTCCAAATGCAGTGAAAATGGTGAAAAAACGCATTTGCACTGTTTTCTTGTGGACTCAGATTTTACAGCTTTCACTGTGCGCCCCAAATGACATGTCTACTTTATTCTTTGGGTTAGTACGATTACGGGGATACCAAATTTGTATAGGTTTCATAATGTTTTCATACATTTACAAAAATGAAAACCTCCTGTACAAAACCTCCTGTACAATTTTTTTATTTTTTTATTTTGCCATCTTCTGGCACCAATAACTTTTTCATACTTCGGTGTACAGAGCTGTGGGTGGTGTCATGTTTTGCAACTTTTGATGACGTTTTCATTGTTATCATTTTTAGGACTGTGCGACCTTTTCATCACTTTTTATAGATTTCAAAATGAAAAAAAGTGCAATTTTTGACTTTGGGGCGCTATTTTCTGTTACGGGGTTAAATACAGTGAAAACCCATTACTATATTCTGATATATCTGGCATTTTCGGTCGTGGCAATACCTAATGTGTTTATGATTTTTACTGTTTATTAATATTTATATCAGTTCTAGGGAAAGGGGGTGATTTGAATTTTTAGGTTTTTTTTATACAATTTTTTTGTTAAACTTTTTTTTTTTTACTTTTACTATTTTCCAGACTCCCTAGGGTACTTTAACCCTAGGTTTTTTGATCGATCCTAACATATACTGCTATATTACAGTATGGCAGTATATGAGGATTTTCCTACTCACTCATTACAATGTGCTGATAGCACATTGTAATGATAGGGTTAACACGAGTCAGCCTCAGGTCTTCGGAAGACCCAAGGTTGTCATGGCGACGGATCGCCGCCCATGCGGCGCCATCTTTTTGAAGCCACGGGCAGCATTGCCGGCGGCGATCAGTGGGAAAACACTCGCGATTGGTGTTACTGGTAAGTCTTTGCTGCAATATGCAGCAAAGACTTACAGGCTATGAAGAGGGCTCAGCCCGTGAGCCCTCTCCATTCACCGTGACCTGACGTGCACCCTACTATTACGGCGTGCGTCTGTTAGGGGTTAAGGATAACAAAGTCAATGTTTTGGAGTGATCATAACAAAGTCCTGATCGAAAAAATATGGCCAAACCGGAAAGGGCAGGTCCGAGCAGGGCGGCTACTAACATGGCTCAGTTACACCAGTTCTGTCAGAAAAAAAGGCCCCAAATTCCTGCCAACTATTGTGAGAAGCTTAAAGGACACCTGTCATCAGGTCTGTGTCACTAGTCCTGTCACCTCTACCTGTTGGAGCAGCTCACAAGCCCTTATCTAGTTATTTTATACATTAATCATTGTAAAATCATCTATTTTTTATTATGTAAATGAGGCTGGTCACATGGTCAGAGGCAGTGATGTCACTCCTGTTCCCCCTCCCCTCTCCTCCCCCTGCTCATGTCTGTGTGTAATGTATAGTAAAGTATTGCTGGTATCTGTGCTGCATCTGCTGACATGCTGCATCCTCCTAATATACAGGTGAGAGACACAGACATCAGCTACACATGAATCTGACATGTTCTGCTGTAACATGGCTGCCTGGAGCTGCTGTATCTCTCCTATACACACACATGCACAAACAGGCTGCAGGGGGTGTGGCCACCAGCACCAGGAAGCACATCATTATACAGCCTCACATCATTATACAGGCTGTCAGTCATGCACTGGGGGTGTGGCTGTGCCTCCCACTCATGAATAGAGTGGACAGCTTGAATATGCTAATGCTTCATTGGACATTTCACAGGTCATTTGCATACAGCTTTAGGACCTCATTGCTTAGGTTTACAGGCATGTAGAGGGACAATGAAGGGATAGAGGCAATGCTTTCTAATGGCAGTTTATAAAAATATATATAGTTTAAGGAAGTAGCTTCCTTAACCAAGTCATATAGTTTAAGGGCAATGGTACCAAATACCAATGAAATATATCTAAACTTTTGATTTTTCAGAGAGGAATTAAAAATGCCTCAAAAATGTCTCTAGCATTTGGCAGGCACAAATAATTTTGGTTATCCTAATTGACCTAAAACGGGAAAGATTTATTCTGATTCCATGTCACATAATTAAGAAAACATGCCTATGTGTATTTTTATGTAGTGTATATAAACTTCAACTGTAGACCTCCTTAAGGATCAGCAATGAATGCAGATATTTTGCTTCTGTGTTAATTATTGCTATTTTGCATTGGAGCGGATTCATTGGGAATTAAGGCTGTGTATTATGCACAGACATCCTTTGTGTTCTGGATAGTTATATTCAGGTGGCTTCACCAAGGACCTTAGGGATTGTGTGGGTGAGGAAACAAAACGCTACAACACAAAAGCCATTAGAGCGGCTGCCGCATTGCACACACACACTGCATTCCAAATGCTCTATTAATGGAATCAGTCTCACTAATTGGCAATTTTACTTCAATTTTCTTTATACAAGTTACATTTAAAATCTGCAAGCCTTGTTTTTAGCAATAACAGTCTTAAGATTTCAAAGCAGCGGTAAAGGATGTGTTTACTTGGTGTCCGCCATTGTTTGTTTCAGCATGAAGTTCTTCATTGCTTTTTGAGGTTGGAGATTGTTGTGGTCATTTAAACCTTTGCCCTTAAACTATTTTTCATTAGAATTTAGCAATTTTTTTTCAGGTCCTGCACCATTTTTAAAGACATCAGAGACATCTGCATGAAGCATCACTACAGTGTGCCATCAGAAGTCTTTGTGGGGTTGTAGTTTCATCTGATACAGATAGAAATATAAACGACAGATCTGATAAAAGTGCTTTACTGGCAGTAAAAGTTTTAACCCCTTCATTGTATAGATACACATATCCTTTGTGTGGCGAGCACTAATTTGGGATTGGTTAATTTGGGTATATTGCATGCAGTAGTGGATTACAACATAGGTGGGTTGGGTGGCCACCCGGGACACAAGGCTTCTAAGGGCCCTATGACCACCTGAACCAATCGACAAGTTTCATAATGTCCTATAAAGATACTAAAGAGAGGAACCTCCATGCAATTCTCATGCTTTCAACACATGCTTATACCAGGCTGCTTCTAGGACCTTTTGAAGGGCTTCCAAAGGTCCTTAAACTGTAGCACTAAAAGTGGATAGAAGGGACCCCTTCCTCTCCCAAGTGAATGCCATTAAAAATTAGACTTGCAATGGCCTACAGTTTTTATACAGCCCATCTGTATATGGCCATCTTAATCTGCCCCTGATTGTATAGTTGTTAGCCCTTCACTCTTCTTGGGGTCAATATATACATAGATTTTAATTTATATTATCCATAGTGACTGCACACTCAAGAAGATAGTGGCTATTTTGAAAATCTAGGGAACTTGTTTGTTTTGGTACCAATGGTCCTATGGTAATGTTGGACTGAAGTTTCTTGGGCCCACCATATAAAATAATTATTAGGGCCCACCCTCTACAAACTCTAAGGAAATCACCTTCAGTACCCCTCGTACTGGAGTACTGAGGCCTATTATTGTGTTTGATCCTTGGCCTACATACAGACTCTCTAGCACTCTGGTGGTCCAGCCCAATTTTAACCATATGGGACCTCCCACGTGGATTTAGCTAAGTTCTGAAGTACTTTTATTATAACATTATATAATGAATGACATTTATGTTATACTTCGGGTTTTACTGAATTCTATCACAGATAAAAGTTCCTTAATGGGGAATTTTTTGCAGCAACATTTATTAAAGCATAACTGTAAAGCTGAGAGAGAGAGAGAATTTGATAACAATATCAACGATACTTGTATTATGCTGCAGGCTTCTTCCTAGCCTGAGATATATCTAGTATATATAACATTAGATTCAGATTCAGCTATTCTTAATGTGGGTGGACACTTCCTTGTTGGGGCATTGGCTCACCCCACTGAAGTCCTAAGAGGACAGCATGATTGTGATTGGCCAATCTGAAGCATGTGATCAGTCACATGTTTGTGACATCACTGAAGGCCCTTTGCATCACACTAAGAAAGTTTAAATGATGCAGGATAGGTTGTTTATAATTGGCCAACCTTAAGCATGTGAGGACTCACATGCTTGTAACATCACTACAGCCCCTATCAACAAGCCTCCTTGGAGAATTGCTTATTTTTTCTTAGTGCAAAGTTAAAAGTTTTTATACTTTACAGTTGTACTTTAAGTGATCGCTAGAGGCCTCCTCTTACTTTAAACATTGGTCTACATACTGTAAATTTGTTACTGATAGGAAAAGGACGCCAATACTGATAGGGATTTTCTATGCAGGGCCCCTACAGCCCTCTTGACTTTTGTAAGGTGAGTCCTAATTAACCCTTTGAGGGAGGATGAGATAGCTGCCGGCAGCGAGATGACAGAGTAAAAGAAAGACACAGTCCAGTCTATAGATTCACTCAAATCAAACTGTTTATTTCAAACAGACACAGCTGTATTTAGCACATAGAAATCAGCATTTGGGGTGAAAGGAGATAAGGCACTTAGATTCTATTGGCCATTATGTTTTTTACCAGCACATTCTGGGAAAAAGTGAATTAATTGTGCTCAGTTCTCAGAGACCTTGTACACAGATATTGTTTATACTAATTTGCTGAGAAGAAGAAGATAAGTGGGCTCCAGAATCATAATATCATGCAGCAACGAGGACAGACTGGCTTCTCATTAAATGTCAGAGGGTATTAGCTGACAGGCGAGCAAACAGGTTACATAAAATGAAGTTTGAATCATGACATTAACTTGACAATGGTCAGGGAACTTGGCCGCTGTATCTAAGATGGCGGACAGTAGTCAAGATGGCGTCCGAAACCAGTGCGACCTTCTTAACAGTTACCATTGTTGGTAGCACATGGAAAGAGTGGCTCTAGCTTTGTTGGATGATAAACAGTGAAGTATTATCTGGTTTCAGCAATGTCTCCTCTAATTCTGTATACAGACAGTCCCCGGGTTACGTGCAAGATAGGTTCTGTAGGTTTGTTCTTAAGTTGAATTTGAATGTAAGTCGGGAACTGTATATTTTATAATTGTAACTGCAGGTCAATTTTTTTGGTCTCATTGTGACAATTAGATTTTAAAAATTTTGGGGTGTCATAAGAAACAGGATAAACAATAAAACTTAATTCCAGACACCTTTAATAATACCTGATTATTGTAGCCTAGGGCTAAAGTACAGTAAATTACTAACATCTAGAGGTCTGTTTGTAACTAGGAGTCGTCTGTAAGTCAGGTGTTCTAAAGTAGGGGACCACCTGTATTTGGAAACATAACATGGTATTGATTTTGTGTGAAGCTATATAATCAGTTCAATGGGGACCATCACATTAGTTTACCAGTACCCCACTAAAATTACCCGCTGGATGCATGAATGACCACCCCCCTAAGATGTCTCTGTGTAGAGTCAATATTGTCATATAGATAAGATTAATTTTAAGGGGAAGGCTACTTTTTACATGTATAAGACCTTAATAGGGTAACTCATATCATACCTATCCTAGTAAAAATTGCCAGGAGACGCAGGTCCTGAAACCAGCAGCTGGACTTACTGTCTGCATGCCCCCTGTATCATAATTAATCCCATATCAGTGGGCGGAGGCCAAGGACATCCACATGCCTCTCCAACTACTGCTGGCTATAACAGAGTTGGCATGCAGACAATAATGACTACACAACCTCCTCCATCCCCCAGATGGCAGCAGGACACAGGACATCACAGGAAGTCCCAAGTCCTACTATGAGTGGGACAGGTGACCTGTGGCTACTGGCAAACTTCAACAGGGTAAGTATAATATGAGTCTCTTACTAAACCAGTTAAAGGAAACCACTGCTAATGGTAGGTAAAAGCTACCTCGGGTTTGTTCATCAAAATGTGTTTAAACCGCGATATAGCGGTTTAAAACACTAGCAAAGGTAAGCTCCGGCACCAGCTCACCCTGAGCTGGTGCCCGATGTTTACACCTAATACCTACCATTAGCAGTGGTAGGTTTCCTTTAAGTAGCTGACCCCTTCACATCTCAATATCTTGTTACCGTATATCATACTCTATGATCTGCCAGCAGTTTTACAATGGCTAACATGTCCTGTGAAGGCCCAGTCTGATGGGTGACCAATACTGACAGATTGAGCCTTGAATGTTATTCAGGAACAACTACCCATCTGAAGGGCCATATTGAAATACTTCATGTCATGAAATACTTTCAGTCCCTTTTTCTGCCAGTCGCTGTGGTATAAGACATTCAGAAAATCCCATATGCCATGGATGTTGGATAAGTTACTTAAGTTGAACAAAGTCTTCGATTCATTTTTCTAAATGCCCTTAGATTGTTGGTGACCCCTACATCAAGCCTGTGCAATTACAGCATTCAGATAGCTATGCTACGGGGAAGAATTTTAACCTCTCAAAAAATTATTATTCAAAACACTGTTAAATATACATCGATAAAAATCCACCAACACGTGACCTATGTTTTCATCCAAAGATGTAGAAAAATGATTACATTTGATGATGAAATTGTTGTGCATGCTTGTCACTCGTGTAATGGATTGTCTTTCGGACCAGCTGGCCGTCCTGTTATATCCAGTAATGAGCGTCTGTTTTCCTCTGTTTTCTAGGACAGCTTTCCAGCTCGCTTTGGAGGCGTCCACTTCGTCAATCAACCTTGGTACATCCATGCTCTGTATACCATAATTAAACCCTTCCTTAAAGACAAGACACGAAAAAGGGTAAGACATGAATCCTCATGTAACGCTGCACAACGTACCTTCTGCAAACCTCCAGAGACCCCTTGTAGTCACTTTTTCTTGTTGACCGCTAAGATCGAGGCATATGGTGTGTGTCGTGGTCACAGCTGTGAATTTTAGATTGTCTGCTTCCGATCAATAAAGCTATGGCAATGGATTATATTCATTGAGAGTCTCCGGGATGAGGACATCTTTGATCTCCAGAAAGAACAGGAACTAACCAGTCAGGATCTCATTTGTGATATGAAGGAGGGAATATATTCCTATAAACCACTGGCAGCACCAGACACTGTAATTACAGAGCATTGCGAAGAGGTTTAGCTGCCGTACATAATGGAGGATATCTATTTACAGCAGAAGGTGTCCTATTTTATCATTTCATTACTTTCCTGCAGCTGTACCTGTTAAGCTTAGACATATTCTCCCGAGCATGTTAATACTCAGATGCACAGTCTTTATATGGAGGCAGAAGAAGAGATTATGTTCTTTCGCTTCTTACCCAGAGTAAATGAATCTGTGTTCTTAATATAGTTGAGGATATTATCTCTCCCCCTGATATCAGGAGCTGTAATATAGCAGACTCAGGGGTCAGCAATAGAACTACTTACATAAGGGAGGCATAAGGTACAGTAAGATATTTTATATGAAGACCTAGATTACAAAATACACATGATAAGTCACTGTAATAATAATCAAATTTGTTGGTCTTTTTCATCCTTAATCTCTGCGTTAAACTGAAGGAAGATGCCCTGTTTAAAGATCTTTATGATCTGGAGCAAGAAAATATTAGTGGAAATCAACAGACAGGTTTCACGATTTTTTCCACGGACAATGGTTTAGAGAAAATAAAATCCAATGTTAAAAAAAACCCCCATAGGAATCAATGACTGACACACGCCTGTAACTGCTGCGGTTAACCTGTTAAGTGCCACTGTCCATCCCAACCGTGTACCTAAAAGAGCTGCCGATCAGGACCCCCTGTGGCATCATCGGTGGGCACCAATCGGTTGCCACGACAGTCTACAGTCTCATAGAGATTTGTAGGCTTGTCATGTATATTGCCCTCTCACAGTCTGCGGATGGAAGACTATTAGAAATCAGCAGTATATTTACTATATACTGCAATACAGTAGTATTGCAGTATATAGTATGATCGATCAGACCCAGAGTTAGAGTACCCTAGGGGGCCTCAAAATAATAGTACATAAAAATTATTTTTAGAAAAGTAAGTTTAAATCATCTCCTTTCCTTAGAACACATCTAAAAATAAACCATAAAAATCATATGTTAGGTATCGCCCCTTCCCAAAATGCACATTTTATCAAGATTATTCCTGGTCGTGAACACCATAATAGAAAATACAGGCAGTCCCCGGGTTACATACAAGATAGGGTCTGTAGGTTTGTTCTTAAGTTGAATTTGTATGTAAGTCGGAACTGTATATTTTATAATTGTAATCCCAGCGAGAACTTTTTTTGGTCTCTGTGACAATTGGATTTTAAAAATGTTGGGTTGTCATAAGAATCAGGATTAACAATAAATCTTCATTACAGACACCAGTGATAACTGTTACAGCTGATTATTGTAGCCTAGGACTAAAGTACAATAAATTACCAATGTAACTAGTGGTCGTATGTAAGTCGAGTGTTCTTAAGTAGGGGACCGCCTGTAGAGACCAAATGTCCAAATCGCCAAATTGATATAAATTAGATGTATGTGGTAGATACACTGAAGTGTGAAAATGTTATTTTTTAATCTTAATAAAACCTATATACATTTGGTATCCTTGTGGTCATACTGGCCCAAAGAATAAAGGGGAAATGTGCAACACGAAATGAAGGTCATGAAAACAGTGGGCACAAGAAAACGATGCAAATGTGGTTTTTTTTGTCAATTTCACATGTTTTTTTTCCAGCTTTCCAGTACATTGCATGGAATATTAAATAGTGCCACTAAAAAGTACCAATTTGTCCTGCAGATAACAAGCCCTCATACATCTCGGTTAATGGAAAAATAAAAAAGCTACAGCTGAGTGAAAAACAGAAAAGTAAAAATGAAAAAGGGTTAATGTTAAAGGGTTGTGACTTGGTTTTGAAGGGTGTGACTAAATCCAAGCAGACATTGGGGCACATTTACTTACCTGTCCTGTGCGATCCCCAAAAGTTCATTGTCCGTCCGGAATGCATGCTGCCGCGATTCACTAAGATCATGCGCGTGTGCATGTGTCGCATCCCCACTCAGGTCCCACAGAGTTCACCTTCTTCTTCCCGATGCATGTAAGTTCTAGATCTTGTGACACAATTTGAAAGTTAAACCTCGCGCTCAGTCCGCATCAGTTGGATCGTACGACGGCCCGCCCCCCGATTTCTGTCACATAAAAGCCAGTGCAGATGCGCCAAAATCCGATCGTGTGCAATACAATCCCCAGTTAAATAGCTGTCAAAGCGGCGCAAATTCTGAACACGACGGAAAAAATAACGAAAGTGCGGCCGCGGACCCTTAGTTAATAAGCCCCAATATGATAAATGTTGCACATCTTTAGACTTGTCTTATATTTCACTGTAAAGAAGAATAAGTGGCAGAGCAATGGTTGGTGGGATAACAAACAGAGCAATTACTATGTCGAAAAATTCCAGACAGAACAAATAATTCACTGCAATTATTGGTAATTTCCCTAAATTATTTTATGTTTACAGATTTAATGATTTGTATTTTACAGATTTTCCTCCATGGTAACAATCTTAACAGTCTGCATCAGCTGATCCCCCCAGAATGTTTACCATCCGAATTTGGGGGTACACTTCCTCCATATGATATGGGGACATGGGCGAGGACTCTGCTTGGTCCTGATTACAACGATGAGAACGAGTACACTCACACATCTTACAACGCCATCCACGTGAAGTATGCACCCACCAATGTCGAGAGAGACTGTTCGCCAAAATATATGAAAAGGTAAATATCTTTGGAAACTACCTGATAATCTTCAATCTTTAGTCCAATATGACATCTAGATCCAATCCAATGTATCCAATCTAGATATCTAGCCTTTACGTTGGTCCCATTCTTTTTTCGTACCTCTTACTACTAAACTATTTCCCTTATCAATCAACCTATACATACGTTTAATGAAAAGTGAGTGAGCATTTTCAGTGTTTCTAATATTATTATAATCTTTTTTTAATTTTTTACTATTGGCCCGGTGTAGCCATGACCACCTGGTTTGCCACACTCTGTCATTACTAATGTCATGGGTCATCGTGACCCAATTACTGTACTTGAGTTGCTGTTTCATCACGTAGAAATAGAAACCAGGCTCAGTTTGGATTCACAGGACGTGACCTGCCCTCACTTATTTCTGAACTATGGTACATACTTAAAATAGAGTTCAGCCAGATATCTGAGGCTGCGTTCACAAATTCACCTATTTATTTAAGACATGAACGGAAAAGGTGAATTAGAATTTTAAGAAAAAACTAAATGTGATTCACCCGTTCAGTTCATGCCTTTTACCTATTACCGTAAATTAATAAACCGTACCTGAGGGTGTGGTCACATGTGGTGCTACCGTTTCAGCACCCGGGGGCAGACCTTGGCCCGATCACTTATGCGTTTTCATTAAAACACATGCAATCGGTGTTTTGCATTACAAAAATGCAAGAAAGCGGGTGCTGGTTACCAGTCACATGCAGGAAACCAAATATGTAATCGTGCCGAGGCCCGACCTCAAGCACCAGAACCATGTGACCTCATCCTAGAACCACATGAATACTGATTGTAAAGCAGTTTGATGGTGCAATCATACAGGAAGTTTACATTGCATTTTGAAACACAATAAAATGGCTGAGGAGATGAGATGCTGTTAACATTTAGGTTAACAAAACACAATGTTAAAGCATGTGTTAACATTGAGGGGCATTTATGAAACTTTTTTAGTTTTTCTTTCTTTTTTTGCAATTTTTTAAAATCATTTATTATTGTGCAAAAAAAGACAAAACAGGGTATATATGAACAATAGGCAAATACTGAGGAAACGTAGGTCCCAACAATATAAAGCAGTAGGTTTTACATCAAATAAGCTTAGAGGCAGGTATATAACTGATGTTCAAATCAGAAAACAGGAAACAATCAATGCGGTCATTTTATAAGCATCACATAATGAAAGAGAATAACAGAATACAGGCAGTCCCCGGGTTACATACAAGATAGGGTCTGTAGGTTTGTTCTTAAGTTGAATTTGTATGTAAGTCGGAACTGTATATTTTATCATTGTAATCCCAGCCAGAACTTTTTTGGTCTCTGTGACAAATGGATTTTAAAAATGTTGGGTTGTCATAAGAATCAATATTAACACTAAAGCTTCATTACAGACACCTGTGATAACTGTTACAGCTGATTATTGTAGTCTAGGACTAAAGTACAATAAATTACCAATATCCAGAGGTCCGTTTGTAAGTAGGGGTCGTATGTAAGTCGAGTGTTCTTAAGTAGGGGACCGCCTGTATGCATATTGGAATAATAGAACAGATTGAACAAAAAAGAAAAAAACAAGTCTTTAGGGCGCTGTCCCACGTTGCGTTTTGGCTGCGTTTGTAAACACAAACGCAGACCAAACAGCACCCACCGGGGCGGGTCGCGGCCCAATTGCATTGGCGTTTCTATGGAACCGCCTGCGATCGGGAAGGAGCCGGCGTTGTTTTGCGTTACTTTAATGCAAAACACCGGCGGCTCGTTCCGGATCGCAGGCGTTTCAATTGCGTTGCATTAGGAAACGTAACAGTAACGCGACACGTGACCACACCCTAACTCTCCTCAGCTGTTGGATTTTGTTTCAAAATGCAATGTAAACACCACTTGTAAACACAGCCTGAGAGTGCGGTTACACATGGTATTTACATTACATTACTTTACCAATTCAAGAGCTGCGAATATAACATTAGCATAACTGCATTGTGTTAACATTGTGTTTAAGTAAACACAATATTAACACAATGCATTCACATCACGTTAACATTATGTTGCTATTATGTTTACATAAGCACGATGTTAACGTAATGCAGTTAGGCAAATCTCCACTCCAAGAGCGTTTCAAAACACAGCACATAAATGTATAAAGGGGCCGAAAGTGTCCTCCATACGGTCCCTGTTTTTCATCAGTTTCTCCCCCTTAGGAAAGTAAATACTATTCATTTGTCACCCGTATGTCCAATGTATTTATAGTCTGTATGTAAAACAAAAGGGTGGCAAATGACGTGATTTGCTTGTTCCAGTAACTTGATTTTGTATTCCTAGCAAACGAACCTCAAATATGTAGATGGCACCTGTGTGGCATCAGTATTTTTGTGTTAACAAAAAGCATGCGTTAACTGGTGTGTTTTGTAAACACAAATGTTAAGAGCAATGTAAATAGGCAAATCTCATTTCCACAGCTTTTGTATTGCTTTTAAGATGCATCTGTTAACGATCCATGTTTGACCTGACACTCTATCAGTTGGTAAGAACTGAACCCCCTTCTCGTTTTTGGTAGGGTCCAAACAGTCAGAACACAACTGATCAGACTGTTATCTCTTATACTAGGCGCATGGAGGGTGTTAAGAGGGTTGTGCCTGGCAGGGGAGTGGGACAGTATTCCTGCCCCAGTGCTGTTGGTCCCCATATATACATATCAAGAGGCTATAAATCTGGTGTCAAGGTGTCACCCCACGTTGTTGATCTCCGTAAGGGATGGTATGGTATGGTGCACCCCAATGGGAAATAAGTCCAGAGAGTCAGGGTCTTTACTAAAGAAATTCAGGTGAAAAGCAATATAAGAGAAGCATATGGCTGACAGAAGAAGTTTTCTAGGCTGAGGAAAAGCCAGGGCTAGCCACCCCTCTCGTTTTCAAAAGGCTTGTATCCAGGCCAAAGGTTAGGAGTCGAGGATCAATTGCACGGTCCCCATAATATTCTTTGGCAGAAAGGTTCTAAAGTTGTAAACAACTTTCTAGACAGCACCTGTCATTCTAAATGCCAGCTATCTGCTTTTCTGGTAAACAAATCTGTTTTCTCCTGCAAAACATTTTCTTCTATAGCTTAAAGGGGTATTCCAGGAATATGAATGTCTGACACAAAAACCCATGATGATATAAATAAATGAATACAACAATACTTAATGTCATTAGTCACAAAACAGAGCTTAAATAGTTCTATTTTATGATTTACAAATTTTATGGCCACTCTAAAGTAGGTGGAGTTATCACTAAGATGGCCGCCACTGGAAACTACAAGTTCTATTATGCTTTAGTTATCAGTAACTCCTCCTCCCTCTTATGCTCTGCTCCCAGTGATGATATAACAGACTGTCCCACTCTGTTACCATAGTAATGATGTGTAACTGCTATCACCACAACACCGGCCATACTGGATGCACTGCAACCAACCGACTACAGCCAAACATAGTGGTGATCACATGACCTGCCCAGGCAGGTGCAGGACATGTGATGTGGACATGTGACCAGCGGCCATCTTCTGTCCTGTATATGCTCTTCAACGGACCGCACGGAGGAAATTAACGGACTGATTAATGGGGCCAGTAGCATTTTATTTCCGTCATTACAGTGTATGTCATCAGCATTTTTCGGCTAACGGGAGAAAAATTTTAAATAACAACTAATTACACATTAGCTTATATTTGTATATGAATTATGCTGATTCCTGGAATACCCCTTTAAGTGAGAAATAGACCGAAATTAACCTTTTCTACAAGTCTATACAGACACAATAGTAATAAACAAAATGCATAATGCAATATAGATCAATGCAAGTTAACACATGATGTAAAACAAAGTGAGAAGTGCTGACTTAGGCTAGTGCTGTATACAGGTTTAGTACTCTATAGGGGAAATATTCAAATGTCCACAAATGTCCAAAATTCATTGCTCCTCTGATGTCTTAGTTTGGTCTTTTTTCACAGATACCCAGGGTGTGGTCATTTTTGGGATACAACGAAACCCATGCTTCTCAACTTATGCCTTAGAAAGCATGTATTTTACATTTACCATGCGTTTGCCTGCTTTGAAAGTATTTTTCATTACTGGAAGTGTAAGCAGCTGTAAAAGTGTAAACCAGGCTGCCTAAAGTGTAAGGGTGATACCACACATGGCGTTTTTGGTCCGTTTTTAAAATGCATCAGTTTTTGACCCCTTTTTGCCCATTTTCCCAATTATCTTAATATATAAACAGGTTGTAAGCAGCCAAACGCATGGTAAATGGTCGCATGCATTTTTAAATGGACTGAAAACGCATGATTAAAAACGGACCAAAAACGCCATGTATGGCATCACCCCAAGGCTGTAAAACACATGCCTTCTGACACTTGCGTTTAAATTCACCCCCAAACACCTCATGTGAATGCACCCTCATAGACTGTATGAAAATCTGGGAAAAAATAAATGCCTTAAAGGGGCTTTCCATGAATATGTTAAATATGTGAATAGAGCTTCATATTTAACTGTAGCAAGAAGAACAAATTGTCAGAAAACCCCAGATGGAAATGGGAACAGCAGGGGGTTAGTGAGGTGATTATAACTATATTGAGCACCATTCTGAACCCAGTTAGCAGTCATTTTTCTTGGCTGGACAACCCCTTTAATCAAATTGCAATAAAGATGAGACACCAATGATTTACTCACATAATAAAAGCGGCTTGTAGGATTTATAGAACGTAATAAAACATCTCTACACAGGTCACATACAATGCACTTTATCTTTCTTCTTGGAAGGCAGTGACTCATACAAACATTGTGCGTCATTTTTGGGAGGTGGAATATAATATCTATGACATAAAATGAAAGAAATCAGCCATAGCTGTATCCCCTGCTGTATTGCAGCCTGCGGCACAAGATAGACGCGTCTTTCAGCTGTGACTTGCAATTCCATTAATGTCATTGACCTACACCAAGGACAGGCTTGCAATTAGCAATCCCATATATTACTCCTATCACACACAGGGCTCTGCTAGTGTATACTCTGACAGGTTGACATTTTTGCTTTTTTTATATTTCTGTGGGTTTCTTAGTGATAATTGTATAAAATATAGTTTGCATAATTATACAAAATTTGGATGATCTCTGACGGCTCCTGTTTCAAGAATACCATAAAAGGATAGGGTTAATCTGCTTGTACACAGAAGCACTGCTGGAAGGTAGTAGCTTGGCTAAATCATGAGCAGGAAGTTCTAAACCTACCATAAGAAAAGTAATGCTTGATAATGCCATGTATTCATCTTATCCATAAGTAGAAAAAAGCATGTATGGTTTGCAGGCCACTTCTATTTAGCGTGTTCTTCAGGGGTGTAACTAGGAGAGGCAGGGCCCCATAGCAGATGTTGGAATGGGGCCCCGTCCACCTTTTGAAAATATACACATTTGTATACTCAAACATTTATAACATTTATACGCTCTTATACACATTTATGCACTGATAAATATGCTGTACAATGTGTATAATTGTGTATATAATGTATAAGCTGTGTATAATGGTGCACTTCTTTCATTCTTTAATGTGTCAGGTCAGATGACTGGGCCCCCTGACACTGTGGGCCCCATGGCGGCTGCTACCGCTGTAGTTACGCTCCTGGTGTTCTTGTAGACTTCATGGTGACTTCATGGCCCACATTTATCAAAACGAGTGCAAACAGTACTATGTGCAGTTTGCCTGTGTAGTGTGCAGGGGGCGCTAGATTTCTGAAAAGTGGTGCACATTCCTCATGAATCTGGCACCCCCTGCACTGATCCAACTATTTTTTGTGCACTTTTAACATAGGGCGTGCAACGCAATTCTGTCAAGTCACAGTAAAAAATGTGGTGCACAGTCCAACTGTGCACTGGAACACCCCTTCATGTGCAGAAATTTGGACATAGTGATCAGCAGGAGACAGTAGAATGGAAAGACCTTCTGCAGGGAACAGAGAGCGGAGAATATCTCAGCTCTGCAGCATCAGACAAGATGTCTGCCGACCCCAAAGTCAGAAGATCCAGGGGCAACCAAAATTGTGTGCAGCAGGACTGATAGAGACAGGTTGGACTTATATCTGTGAAATGCTGCATTTTTGTTACTAACATTGAAAAAGAGAATGTGTTATTTTGTTATTCTGATTATATTTAAGAAACTTATCTTTGTGGGAACACTCCTTTAAGGCTTCCTGCACACATGCAATATTGGTCCCGTGATCGTTTCATGTGAAGATGATAATAGAAAAGGACTGCCAAGGGCTCTATCGCTCTTAAACATTGTAGCAGGACTAGAAAGTGGTTTCCGCTGCTGATGGATTTGTGTCACAGGGTATTGGTTATACGATGTACAATGTAGCAAACACTAAATCCTTCTATATACTGTAAAAGTTCTAATCAGGTACATTCCCCATTGACACCAAAAACTTTAACTTGTGAAAAAGTTACAGACAATCTATGTTACTTTATTTAAGCATTAACTACTTTTGGACTATTTGCCCCTATGCCAATGATGCCCGTGTAGTGGTATTTGCTGCAGGCTTCAGCCACAAATATTTGTCAGAAAGGTTCAAAGTTAATTTAAACGCAGAGTATCTGAATGTCGCAAATATGGCAGCCATCTATTATTCCAATATGTGCATCTTAAATCCTATGTCTTTATATGTATTGGGATTATATGGATGAATAGACTATGAACATAAACGGTTAATTCCCTTGGAAAACGTACGGCAATAGGATGGAATACAAGTATCGGCTGTGGACAATGGAGGGTTGCTAGGATATACTCTTGAAATTGATCCACTTTTTTCATAGAAGTTTACACAGGTGCAACACAAATCCAAATCAGATGTAACTGATGTAAAAATTACTATGATATCCGTATTCAGGGCTGAGAACGGTCTCGGTCATGAGCCTCTAGCCTTAATGTGATACAGAAAACTGGAAGCCATTATGTACTGATTTTCTAATTCCCTTAAATGAATTAGCCATAATGTGTAGCGAAATTTTGACCTTCAGAAGAAGTAGATTTGTGGTTGCATAATTTACAAGATCCTCGACTTCTCCTAAAATAAATCAAACAGCAGAATGTATTAGTAGTTGAGCCCTCTTCATGCAAGATGTAGACATTTCATCTCATCAAAGCTTTATTAGACTAATTAGATAATTAACAGATTTCCTAATATCTAGGATCCCTTAAAAAATGGTGCTACTGAATTCCCTTCCCATTTCATAGATTACAGGTTGTGAATGTGATAATGGATTTTCCTGTTATTTCCAGGTTATATTCTTAGATTTGCTATTACATTCTAGTTCTTGTAATATACTTATCTTATCAATGTGAATACAACCTCAAACTTATCTGCATGAAAGATTGAACTATCTAAAACCTCTTATGTTACCACCACTAGGTAAGCATTACACAGAGTGAGGGGGATTTATAATGACTAGGTCCATTGTGTGTCGGCCATGACGCTCCCTCCCTCTGGCACAGGATGTGCCTGATATACTGTACCAGCCACATTGCGTATTGGGGTTACAATCGAGCCTGGCCCACATTTCTGCTATGGCCTTTGCCAAGTTTTGGTGCAAATTATAGCAAATGTACCTTGTCTGGGTTATCCACAACCCAAACCTCAGTCCACCTACTTGGGGTGATGAAGGCGTAGGGAGATTAAAAGTTGCAAATTCTTAGTTGTTGCTTATGAAATGCCTGGGGTTACTGCATCTCCCATCAGCCATCCTGTGGTAATAAGCGTTTAATTCAAGTGGTTGGGAAAAGCCTTAATAGCACATGTGTGGCCACTTCTGGAAGAGTGGTCGTATCCAAAGACAGCTATCTTGTTTCTAAGGGACAACAGGGCTACCTTCATGGGAAATTATCTTGAAACAGGAATATATTTTTTAATAACATGTAATTGAATGGATGTATACATATGACAGATTAATTAAATACATATTCCCAGATGAGAATACCCCTTTAGGCTTGGGAACGAAGAAATGCTTCTACTTTTTAACAGATCGGTCCATTATTATAGCAGCCATAGGCACTAGGGTCCTCACTCCTATTGTTCCATATGACTGTTTGTACCCTGTAATGTAATATTATATTTGTATATGTCCCCTATGATTTGTAATGCGCTATGGAATTTGATAGCGCTATATAAATAAAGATTATTATTATCAATTAAAAAGTATTTATTTTAGTGCAGTCATGCGGCATCTGTTCAAAAACGGGTGGCACATGGTAATTTTTTTACGGTCATGTTCATCTTGCCTTAGGCTATCTGCACACAAATGAGGCAAAAATCGGCTAACTATAATGAACTATTCATTTTTCATGGCCAATTTGCCTCCATTTTGACTTATTCTTATCAACTATAGTCTGTGAGTGATCTGTGAAAAACTAACTGACTAGGACATACTTTTCCCCGATCTGTAGCACAGTCATTCAAAATAACAGCCATGGGCATTGATATACACCCCTGTCTGTGTAGCCTAGCAGCAGCCGGAAGACGGAGACCTGGGGAAGGGGAGACCTGCTTTGCTTATTGTAATGAAAACATATCACGGAAACACCAGCCTGAGCCCTTCAGTTGATTTTAGAAGGAAGGAGGCCATGAATATAAGAAGATTACCACAGTAAGGGTTCATTCACATGGCTGTCTTGGGGGATGTTTATGCGGCTGCAAATTTGCAATGGCAGTATGGTGTCACAATTGGGTGGCACCGTTCCGTGCCGTACACGGGGAAAAGATAGAGCATGCTCTATCTTTCCCCGTGTGTGCGGCCGTGCGCCGCTGTTCTCTATGGTTGGGGAGGGGTCACCTCCTCTTCCTCTCCAGCGCATGGCTGCAGCTGGGCGGGCATATGGCTGTGTGAATGTACCCTAATACAGAACATAATATAGCTGTCTCAATGGGGGATGTTCATTATTTTGGTTGGCCCACTAGCAGGATGTGTACAGTATCTTACAACGAATATGGAATATTACCAGGACTTTATATTTATTATTTTGCTGGTACCCTAGCCATGTTTTTCTTCCCCTGTACAACCCTTTTAATCATAGTGCTCCACATTTTCCTGTATTTTGCAGGTCTCAGTCGGTGGTAGAGCCTGGCACCCTGATGCATGAGGACCACAGAGACAGTGAGAACACTCAGCCGCTGCTCGCCCTGGACTGATCTCTGGATATCGCTGCAATCACTTTACAATTCACTAATGGGTCTCTCTGTCTTTATTTCTTTTGTCACATTGCGAACTATTCACCAGCTACTTGCACAAGGTGCAGAGACTTAATTCCATTGCCATAGTGCCAACAAGCCGGAGCTACTTTATAACTGTGAAGATTCTTTTACTGCCAAAAAAGGACCCAAAACAAAGTGCATTAGAGCCTTCCATATAGAAAGATGTAAACTGTACTTCCTAATGTAAAGGGAATATGTTAAAGGGTACAGTTTTGTCTAGGAAAAGCTTATATGGTCAGTATTTTTATACCACATCCTATGGACCCTGGAGATTTCATTAGTTTACCAAGTAAATCACCAGCAGAACGTTGGCAAAATATAAGAAATTCTGAAAGTATAAATCCTATCTGAAGATAATAATCTATCATATCAGGTTAGTCGTTATCACTGACGCACTGTAAAATATTTTTCACGTTTCCTTCCGACTTGATCGGAAATAGTTTTTGCCCCATGGAATCACATATTTATTGAATGTTATTTGCACCATTGTGTTCACATGTTCACAAATTAGCTTGAATGTATCCAAGTTATGCGATCCGAAATGCTGGAAACCAAGTAAGGATTTACTTCTACACATTTTACTTACCTAGTCCTGTCGTGATCCCCGCTGTGCGTTGTCCGACGATCATGGATTCCGGCACGATTCACTAAGATTGTGCATCCGGTTTCCTGCATGTGTCGCTTCCCCGCTCAGGTCCGCCAGAGTTCACCATCTTCTTCCTGGTGCATGTAAGTGCATTGTCTTATGAAACAATTTAAATGTTAAATCACATGCTCAGTCCGAATCCGTCGGATCGTCCTATGGCCACGCCCCCCCCATTTCTGTTGCATCAAAACCGGCACTGATGCGCCAAAATCTGATCACATGTGACACAATCCCCTTCTAAATGCCTGTCCCTGGCGGCGCCGCGATCACCAAAAAGTTGGAAAACCCGACGGACAATCGGCCACGGGACCCCTAGTAAATAAGCATCCATACCTTACTCATTTAAGGGCATTGCATAAACATTGACTATTTATTTTTTTAAATATTTTAGTTTTCATAACTCCTTGAAATTCCTCATGTTGCTTACAATAATGATCCACAATGAAGAGTCATAGAAGTAGAATGAGAACAAACACCAGACTACAAGTCACCGCAGTCATCAGAGGGAAATTACTGAAAATTACAAAAATATTTCCTTCCTATGTTTCCCACAGCAACGAAATCACAATAAAGTTTTATTCCTTTTTGTGTTGTTGAAAAATAAAGGTGAGCTGTTTTTAGTTGCTGTGGGTCATAATAAAAATATGTCCCATTGGGTTTAGTAAGCATCTAACTTATCAAACCCATAGAAAGCAAAATCCATTTTCCTATATGAAACCTGCAGCAAGTAGTATATGCGGTAACATCAGCGGCTACTGAGAAGTGAACCATGTAGCTGGACTGCAAATTCAAGTATTCAAGTCTGGGGACACATCTGGTTTCATTGCCTCTATGTCTTTTATGTTCTATGATGTTTTCTATTACAACCCTCCTACGATATACAGTAGTACTGTGGTCCTTGTGGTTTAGTCTCCCAAATCTCCCTGTTCGAGTTCTCTCCTTTTCCCTCCATGCAGACACTGAGGGAAAATCTAATGGTCCATTTGGAGCACTAAATCACTGGTACCTAACAACATGTGGGTGGGTTAGCGTCCCATATCTCCCTAACAGGTTCCCTTTAATAATACTGGTCTTAATAGGGGGTAGCTTAGACGACACATTTATCTGACAATTAAATACATAACAATTCGGACACATGGCCATTCGAGGGCAGTGATCTGGTCGCATAATTTGTAACCAGATCACAGCGCCCAGAGACCTCCACCCACAGCCTTAGTTCATATATTAGACCTGAGGCTGTGATGGCGACAGATTGTCGCTCTCCAATGACGTCACAGCTAGTGACGAAGTAAACCAATATGTCGGCGGCGGCTTTTCAGCAAAAATGCAATATGGCTGTATGGATAGGGATCAGCCTGTGAGCCCTCCCCATACTCCCCTTACCTACATGTGATGTACATACACATTGGTAAGGGATTAAGAAAGGTGCCATGTTTTTTAAACCTCTGGACAGCCCCTTTAATAAAACTAGCCACCTGTGGTAACCAATTTAATCTTATTGTTTTCCTTCATTAATTATAATTCACTTACTAAAAGAGTTGTTCTGTTTACCCAGGAATAATGAGAATGTATTCTTCCTTCTATTCAATATATATAACACATGTAATAATTACAGAGAAGAGAGCAAATGTCTTAGAGCTGATGGGAAAGGCGCGGTATTCAGTTGTGATTGAACTACAGTAAATGTATTGGAGTGTCATCATTTTTTGGCTAGAACGGGTATGTTCAGAGGCGTAACTTGAGATGGTGCAGAGGGTGCGGTTGCAACTGGGCCCAAGAGGCTTAGGGGGCCCATAAGGTGTCACTTTCCAATATGAGAAGACTATTACTATAAACCATACATTATAGTCGGGGGTCTGGCACAGCCCATCAGCTTTAAGTTACGCCATTGGGTATGGTTATTGCGTGTCATATGAACGGTCATTGCATCTACTCATTGTCTAATTGTGTTGTATTGCAGCTTGTCAGAAATGATGCAAACCTCTTGAGAGAATAACTACCACTGTATCAGCCACCGGGGAACCCCACCACAATGTAGCTACAGTATTGGACTCTGTCCATTCATGTGATGTTTGTTATGAATGCAAGTCCATTTAAATCAAAATCCCAGAAACCCTCCTTAAAAGGGTTTTCCCATGAAAGAAAATTCTCTCATTTCAATCCCTTAGTGATGTTAACACAATAAAGATCATTTTAACCCTTACTTTACAATTTTACTCAGTTTTATTGCTGTTTTAGGGCAATTGCTCATGGACAGATAAGATCACATGACCCTCCATCTGCGGCCATTTTATGGTCAGGAATGTCCGGCTGATGAGGTAAAATACAGGAGTCTTCAGTTAACATATCAAGAAAGGGGAGCAGAACTTTTAATAGATGTATATTAGTAAATTACCTAATATCCTGCCCCCCCCACTTACACAATATCCTGACAACCCCTTTAAATACTATAAGCCAACCCTTACACCTTCAAACATTATATTTACAAACATCGAAGAGAAAACTATTTATTTTTTAAAAAATATCATCAACCCATTAACACCCCCGGACTGTGTTATTCATTTCATTGAGATCAGGCCACTGTCATGTTACAAAGTTATGTTCCAATAAGCTTTACTACGACAAATAAATAGTGTATCGGCCTCCCACGTGCGCTTTTTTTTTGTGGTTTATGTTAGGAGTGATGTGTCACTAAACTTTATTTTTCCCTTAGAAATTTGGTAAAAGGAAATAATGTAAGCAGTAAGAAAAAGCAAAGTCTCTGTGACCCAGTGTGAATAAGTCCTTTTAATCATGTAACCACAATCCAAAATCTCAGTACTTAAAAAATGAAGAAAACATTTCAGAAGGAGAGAAGGATCAGTTTCGCAGTAATATCTCAAGTGCCAAAGATTCGGTTTGCTTTCCGTTTATTTGCAATGTTCCTCACCATGTAATAAAAGTTAAGCTGTATCCCGTTTGTCTTGGCTTTTATATAAACACATACAGCACTATACATATATTGTACTGTATGAACCTCAGCGCTGGATTAACCTGGATGATAAACACTAGAAGTGTCTGAGAGTACAACTATTCTGGTTGCTCTTGGCCACCAATCAGAATCCGGCTTTCATTTTCCCACAGCGGTTTATAAAATGAAAGCTGAACTGTGATTGGTTTCCATGGGCAACTAGAACAGTTTTGGTCTCCCACATGGGAGTTTTATAACAGTTATTAACGTTTTATCACAATGTTACGTCACAGAGTTAGTTTCAATTATTTATTAGTTTAGACCTCTGGGAATTTTTGGTCAAAGAATTAAAGGAGTTGAACAATATTATCTCATAGCATAATAACATGATCAGAACTTTATTGGAAAAGAAGACAATGATATGGTGTTATTTGTGTGTTATAACTGTTTAAAAATATTACATATCCAACATAGACAAAGAATATACCCTTCTTAAAGGGATTGTCTGATATGTTTACCTGTAGGATAGGTAATTGATTAGAGATTGGCTTATAACTTATACCATCAGTTAGTATTAGCAGTTTTCTTGCTGCGGTATTACAACATATCTCCCATTCATTACAACTGGTAATGGAGCAGTGATATCACATCCAGGCTCCTACACAATGTACAAAGACATCTGCTTCTAGCTCTGTGCACTGTGAAAATATCAGCTGATCTGTGTGTACACTTCTGATCTCCCATTAAAGGGGTTGGTCATTAATAGACTTTAATAGGATAAGTAGAAGACCATAATAGGGTCTCCCATATTGTACTTACCGCTACTCAGGTAAAGCTTGTCTGTAGCCACAGTTCACTTCCTGTGACATCCTGTTTTCTGTTGGTATCCGGCAGAAGGAGTCATAACTGTATATCAGTGGTTGGAGGAGAATCCGGGTGTCTATGACTGCATGGCCCCCTCCATCCCTTGGAAGCTAGCAGGACATGGGATTTCACAGAAAGTTTTGAGTCCTGCTGCCAGCGTTACATGTTACCTGCCACTCCCCATGGCCACAGACAATATTTAAGGATGTAGTGGGCCAGAATAACCCCATCCCAGATTATACCCCAGGGGAATAATCTGGGCTAGGCCAATATATATCCCACAACCCCAGAGTATATCCCCATCAGTAGCATTGTGACATACGCTGGCTAGGCCAAAGTATATCCAGGGTATAATCTGGGCTAGGCCGGTATATTTCCCCCCAGCACGGAGTATATCCCCATCTGAGGCATTGTGACATATGTTGGCTAGGCCAAAGTATAAGCGAGGTATCATCTGGGCAACTTTAACCTGAGGGATTGTTCAGGCTGGGGGTATACTCTGGCCTGTTACACCGGATACAATATGGGAGATCCTATTAGAGTCTTGTACTTACCATGGTAAAGTTATGGGTGGCCAACCCTTTTAATGGTCTATCCTAAAGATAGGTCATTAACCGTCAGTCTTGGACTACCTGGGCATATTATTAGTGCACGTAGCGTACAGCAACTGTTTACAGAAAGCATATCCAGCGCAGTCCTCTGCTAGTGTCTGTGCTATGATATCCATGCTCTGTACAGACATAATACTTCTGTTACGCTCTCATTAGACCTAATGAACAATTCCAGGTTTATTAGTTCTTTAAGGAATTAGATACAGTATGGGAAATCCATTTTGCAGACTCATAGTGAACATTAGAAAGTGAATGCACCAGAGACTTCATTAGAACATATTTTCTATCTTTCGTTTTAAGACGTCTACCGCAGAGCGTTGGGTATTGTGCGGATTTACATGCAATAATAGAAAAGAAAGGGCAACAATCCATTTCCCTTTCTGTAATAAGATCAGTATTTTATTTAAACAAAAACATAACAATAGCAAAATAAAAAGCACAAATTACATATTGAGTACAGAAAAATATTTCGGATTCGAAACAAAGGCACAAAGGAAAATAGAAATCTGAATATTGTTGTGTTAATAGTAAACTCTTTACCAGTGGATTTACATACAACACACAAACACTCGAAAAACGACAACTCCCAGCATGCCATGGGGATCATAGACAGTAAGAACTTGCTCAGATTTGTTTCACAGGAGCTCTAGACACACAAGTTGGGACTGTTGTTCTATACAGTTCAGTGCTGCCCAAACTTTAGAGGTTGTGGAATAGGGATTTGTAGACCTGTTAAAGTTTGGGTTCACGGGGTTCAACTGAAGCGGAACATGGAATTTCAGTTCGGGTTCAGGTACCCAAACACTCACCCCTACCAGCCAACCTTTAGATGCCACTGGCAGCTTTAATGCCCGTGCAACATTTTTCCAGGATTAACACTCCCTGTGATTTCTGGAATTGATCTTGGTTGTTACCCTTTAAATGCCACCACCGTTTTCCTGTCACTCCCGAGGCTTTGTGGATAGGGGATAACTTAGGACAATCCTTTTAATGATTTGTGTCCTTACATACTCTATAGCAGTGATGGTGAACCTTTTAGAGGCAGAGTGCTCAAACTACAACTCAAAGTGCCAGCATATAACTTATTGCTAGGGCTAAGGGTCCATTCACATGGACGTGTGCCCGCAGCGCTGCTCGCCCCTCCCCTCTCCATAGAATATAATGCTGCATGGCCATTCTTGATCTTGATAAAGCATTATCTTTTTGTGGCCATGGCACGGTATGGAGAGCGCTCGTTGTTCTCAGAATACCGAGCCTGGGCGCGATAGCCGCGTTTGGGGACGTACATCGTTTGTGTGAAATCACCCTAAGTTTACAGCTGCATTTGGCAGGTTGTTTTTCACTGTCAATTATTAACAGCACAGAAAAAGTGCATCAGCCAGTAATGGAGGATACATTGAAGTCTAGGGGAATGGAAGGTAAATGGAAGACCTTCTCTTCACATTCTGTACTTAGTTTCCATTATGGTTTCCTAAATAAGAGAGTGTAACAGAAACCCCTAATGCAGGTGTGAACTAAGCCTAACTCACCACTCCCTGTTCTGCCACAGTTTTCAACCATATTGATCTGAAGACACCAACACAGTTGAAAGAAAAAGGGAAAAATCCTGATTATCAATGTTTCATTATACAAACAATAACCTATATCTGCTGAAACTGGACAACACCTATAACACCCCCCTCCCTTTAATCCATGGCAGTTGTGGGTTTTATCCTTCATGTATCTCATGAATGTTTGCCATCTTCTGATGCTAATAACTTTTTCATACTTTGGTGTACTGAGATGTGTGAGGTGTCATTTTTTGCAAAATGAGCTGGCGTTTTCATTGCTACCATTTTGAGGACTGTGTGACCTTTTGGTCACTTTTTATTTAAAAAAATGTGATGTAAAATGGGGTAAAAGTAGTGTTTCAGACATTTGGGCACTTTTTCTATTATGGGGTTCACCGCCGGCAATAACCATTTTTATACTTTGATAGATCAGGCATTTTGTGACGTGGTGATACTAACGTGTTTGTGATTTTTAAGTTTGTGTTTATCACGTTTTAGGTCAGTTCTAGGGGAAAGGGGGGGATTTGAATTTTTAGGTTTTTTTTCTTTTTAAAAATTTTTTAGCATCTTTTTTAGACCCTCTAGGGTATTTTAACCCTTGATGGTCTAATCGGTCCAACCATATACTGTGATGATACTGTATTGCAATATATGGCATTTTTACAAAGTATTCATTACAAAGAGCCACGGGGTCATTTACTTAGAACAGGGAAGTGGCCTTGTCAAGTTGTTAAAATGTGATAATGTATGACTAGTACAGTTTATTTATAATAATACATATTCTTCTATGAGTGATGGACACATGAGCATAGTCCCTGTGCAACTGCCGTGTGGACCAGGTGAGGGATGAAAAGGGTGTAATGTTATATTGGAAAATATAGGAGTGCAGAAATGCTCTGAGGAGTGGGTGTGAAAAGTTAGTGCTGCCTGGGGGCATGACTTAGTGGTACCAGCTTATACACCTAATCCTCATGGGTGGGACTTTAGGTCAGCACACAGTTGTTGTGCATATACATTGTAGTGTGAATGAAGTGTTTCAGTGAAAATGCATTCATGGTAGAGCTCTGCCCTTCATATACAACCCATTTTAGGACTATGCTCTGCCTTGTTGCATTAAAGGAAATCTACCACCAGGATGAAGGGTTGTAAACCCAGCACACTGACATACTGGTATTTGCCCCCTCTCTTCTCGTAGCTTCTTATGCTCTTTTTTTTAAGAAAGAAGGGCTTTAAAAATTATGCAAATTAGCCGGAGGGGCTCCAGGCTCCATTTACACCTATGGAACCCTCAGGCTTGTTTGCACAATGTTTAAATTCTTTTTTTTTGTTTAAATCAGGGGATTACAAACTAAAAGATGAGCAGATCCTGCCACAGGGGGCACACACTTGTATGTCAGTGTGATTGGTTTACAATCCTTCATCCTGGTGGTGGATGTCCTTTAAGATGAAGAATGGGGGAGAATTAATTGTGACTTTCAGGGCACTTTCTGAGTCACTTTCACATCAGAAAGAGTGTAAATCAAAGCTCAAATTTATTCCAACACCAACTAGTATGTGCGTTACTCACGACGCATACGCCACCTAGTAAATAACCTCCCCTATTCATTTCTCTTATAAATGATGCAGTTACTTACATTACGCCCAGCCTATATAGAGTAAATATACTGTTATTATAGTGTGTGGTATCTGTTGGTAATTTGTTTCCCTATTCACATTCACGAACAGACGCAGCAGATATTTGTGTTTTCTACAAGCCGCCTTATGAGCCATCGTTCAGCTGAGATTGGAGATGATGAAGCAGCCCACACTCCGATTACTAAAAGATCAAGCAGAAATTTATAAGATTACATCAAATAGAACAAGATTTCTCCAGCGAAGGGAGGAAAGCACCAAGTGCATGTAATATATTTACCCAGCAATGCAAATGGAAGCTGTTGTGGTGTGTATGATAAATAGTTTATGGAGCGATCCGCCTCACTCAAGTACTCAATCCATTTACTGTCACACACACAGAGATAAAAGTCATTTATACTGCGCAGAAGAATGAATGCAGAATACACAAGCGACGTATAGCAGCATAAAACCATAACGACCCGCTCATACATATACTCTATTAATGCCCCTTTAATCCTGGCACTTGTATAGTGTAGTCAAGACAGAGCAGACAATTCTTGATAATGTACAGATAGAGAAGTATCCGAAGTCCGATGGCAAATTAAAGGGAATATAATTTTACCAACTTTTTATATGCCGGAAATATTGAAGCCTAATACAAAACCTAGAGTCAGAACCCTCATGTGTAGCATCTCAATATTCCATGATCATCCAAGATGGGAATACACCATCAATTTCTTCTTTATTGATAACGCTAACAGCGGGGAGTGGCTAACCAGTGAGGCGGAGCTGAATGCTCTGCACGTGCATAGAAATGCTGTGAGAAATGGGGAGCATAAGCAGTAGTAAGGTGCATTTCAGAAAAATATGGATGAGGAGTTACAATGTATGGTTGAGTTAGGTTCAAAGTGGTGAGGACGATTATAAGCATCGAACTGGATTCAGTAGGAGCAGTAATAAGTGTCTGGCCGATATGACATCATCATATGGATGGGATCTCATGTTCATGTACATATGTAGGGTTACTGGAGGTTGCTGACTAGTGCTATCTGAATAGAAAAACAGGCGGTCCCCTACTTAAGAACACCCAACTTACAGATGACCCGTACTTACAAACGGACCTCTGGATGTTGGTAATTCACTGTAATTTAGTCCTAGGCTATAATAATCAGCTGTAGGCGTTATAAAAGGTAGCGCATTTGCAACGCAACAGTCAGTGATTGTATCCCATGAATTCTTCCTCCATGTCACAGCCTCTTACAGCATCTAAATGATCTACTAATGCTAATACCTCATGGGGACAGCTGTAGCAATGGTTGCCACGAGGTCTTATTTTCAGGGGAGACCTTATATATCTAAGCTTAAAAAATTGCACTAGGTCTTATTTTTTTTGTGTGTGTGTGTGTGCGGGGGGGGGGGGGGGGGTTTTTTTTTTCAGCGAAACAGGATAGCAAGGTACCACCTATTCTGTGCACAGGCAATAACAAGTCCAATCCCTTGACAGAAGGAATCTCGTTAATAGTTTGTATTCAATAAAAAGGTTCGGCATCATTCTATAACTATATAATTTCCAAAACCTTTTCTATTTCTGAAGATCACACTATTCCACACCAGGACTTTTTTATTGTACTTTATTCTGAAATCCTCAGTTCAAGGCACTAAGAAGGAATTTACAGTACAGTATTTATGTCCAGAATTGTGACATACAGTACAAAGCTCTTATCACCAGATCTAAAAAAAAGAAATACAAGAAAAGTACAATGCAGGATATTCTTTTCCAATTATAAGTTGCTGACAATTCTGTGCTTGACCTATTTCCTTTGTTTCACACACTGCTTATACTTTTTACTGCTTGTGCTTGGACTAAGAAATATAACGTGCACATTTATAAATCTCTTTTTTTTAAATACCAAACCACCATTGAAGGAGTTAAATTATTATAATTAAAGTGTATGATCAGTGGGCTGCCTGTACTGGAGTCTGAACAACTGGTGGTCTCACAGGTTCCCCGATTTGTCTAGCCTACTATTTTGGGCATTTACATAACCAGCTTCTCGTTGGCAGTTCCACAGCAATGTGTTTCTATAACAGCTTTTTTCCATAACAATGGATCCCAATTTCGTAAACAGTGGTCATCCAAGTGGTTGGAGGGTTATCTGAGTTTTCTTAATGTGAACATCCCTTTAAATGCAATGTACAAATTTATCTGCAACATTTTAGAATCAATCTCCGCACGCTGAAACGTTAAAACTAACAATCATTCGAACAATTTTATCGGAAGAAAAAAAAAACTAGTGTGTACGTACATGTGCAAGTTATGATGTCTACAATATTTTTACTTTAATGGGTTCTCCAAAATCATCATTCTTGTCTAGGGGGTTGTCCCTATTGCAGCTCATTTCTGCTCTGGTGGTTGGAGCTGAACTGAAGTACTAACAAAAAAAGAGGGATATTTTCTCCAAATCCCTTAATGATAACAAAAAAAAGGTAAAATAAAGGCACATTAATGTTGGTGTTAGCATGGGAGGCTATCAAAGAAGGGTTGTAAGTCTAAATGAGAATTCACAATGCAGCAAAATAATATATTGCTGCTTCTCTACAGGGGAATTCAATAAATATGGAAAACCCACAGGGGGCCTGGGTAAGAAAGAAAGAGAATGTGAAAAACTTACCCCACACCAGTAGTGGAGTTAAGTGTCCCTTGGGTTCTTCAGGAAATTCTGGGAACATTGGACACGCATTATTTAATAACTGGCTTCCTCGCACCAGAGCCTGAACCTAGTACTGGAGAGAGGCGAGAGCCAGAGTGTTTTTTTTTATTCCAAACACAATTTTAGGGGGTTTTCCATATCAAAGAGAAATATAATACAAAGAGTTCTTTGGAAGAAGGGACAGCTTGCACCATACAACACTATGATGCTCCGAGTCCTTGTCACTGCACTGTGGTTGGTCCGTGGAAACTGGCCAGAGCACAGTCAATTTTTCCCAGAGTCCCCGGTCATTTGCCGCTGGCCTCAGAATCTGTCACAACACAAACTGCATACACTACAATATTTATCCTAGACCTGATGAGGATGTGGACACTGAAGAGCCATATCATAATGTCTGTATATTCAAGATTTTTTAAAGAATTTTGAGAGAGAAGGTGACATCCATTCCGTTTGTGCATCAATATTTTTTTTCTAAGTCCAATTTGTACATTAAGGTTGGATATTATGGCACATTATATTCAAGGCATCCGTAATTATTGCACATGGTTAACTACATTCAAGAAGTTTTAAAAGTTTTAGGACATAAATACATACTTTTTTTGTGAACAAACGGGGAATGAGACAGAAAAAAAATCACTAGAACTAAAGCGCTAAATATTCACCATTTCGCATAATAGGGTGCGGTAGATATCAGGGTAGCCGGTGATGCTATTCTGTACAATAGAGTTTAAATATAAAATACAATTCTAGAAAACAAACAATAGTGGTTTTTCTTCACAAAGACAGAGAGTGAAATATATGAAACTCCTTCAATAAGTCTTTAGACTTTGACAAATCAGTAACATCTTGTATGAAAATAGAATTCAGTATAAAACACAACAGAAAATCATACAAATAGGCAGCAATGACAAGAGGAAATAGTGTAGGGTTGTAATGGGTGACCCTATTCTCCTTCACATATATGACCCTGTGAACCTCTTCCACCGGGGACTAGATAGCGGGCAGTGTCCTCCGTTGGTGCTGTGTCAGCTCCGGATGCCATACATCCACAATAAATATCAGGCGGTAAGAATCGGCGTCCTGCCACACCTCATGCTCAAAGGAATCGTCAAATATCAGCACTTTGCCTTCTTTCCACGACCTGTAGTATAATAGCAACAGGATAATAAGATTCTACATTTGTTTTGTCTATTATGAAGCTCCACATTTGTTCCCAGGTAAGTTATTACATATCCATCCATTATTTCTGGTGCTTTCTCGAAGAGCACTTAATCTCACTACAGTAACCATGGCTTATTGAACTTGATTCTACTTAGGGATAACATCTGCAAAGAATTTGCCAAAACTATGACGTGGCATGACACCGTATGGAGAAAAGAGTGGGAAGATCACAAAGAAGCGCTTGTTATATCCTCACACGTACATCTGTGTACATCTAAAGGAGAAAGAAGTGGAAGCCTCTGGGGGGGGGGGGGATGAGCTGAGACAGCATGTCATCAGCTGCAAGGATTAATACAATAAAATTTCAGCTTAATTGGAAGCCTTGAGGAGAGCGCTCATGCTGCCAGCAGTGTTTACTTATTTAGAAGGTACATGCTTCACTTAATCCGCATATAACCACGTATGACAGCCGCTACATAACATCTACATCGCTAGAGTCACAATATCTCAACTCATCAGAAGCTTCAGAGAATAAATCAGCGATCAGAATTCGTATTTTTGCTGCCAAAAAAATCCAGCATAGCTGCCACGATTCTACTATGACACTGATATAAAATAACGTAATATGGTCAAATTATAAAAATTTACTTCCCATATTTTCAAAATCATCCTATGTATCAGTCATGTATATAAAACCTACCTGGTATCATTAGCACATCTTATCCTGCAGCCTTGACTTGGTATAACCAAACCCAAGTGCATTCGTAGTCTACAATTTGTGGGTCCTGTGTGTGGCCAGACATGAGTCCCTGGGTGCATTACAGAGTATTTGATCTGTGGGATAGAACAGAAAATCCTAATTAGAAAAAGCTACCGTATTTAAGGATACATTACCCCACAACTATCACTATCTTACTATCTCTTTATTTATATATAATATATATCTACAGGAAATATTCATTCTAGAAAGAGGAAGCCTCGATTGTCATTTAATGCGGAGCTTGTTTGCCAACATAAACCAAAGATTCGGATACACTTAGTTTTTACTTAGAAGAAGTGAAGATTTCAACTTATCCACGGTAGTTAATAAAGGCAGTCCTCAACTAAAGGACACCCGACTTACAGACAGACCTCGGGATGGTGGTAATGTACTTAACTTTAGCCCCTGGCTGCAATGAACAGCTGTAAGTGTTATCAAAGGCCACTGCAATTAAGCTTTATTAATAATCCTTGTCCCCATGACAACTAAAATTTTAGAAAATCAAACTGTCATAGGGGCCAAAAAGTTTTGTCCGGAGTTACAAATACAAAACATATTTTTTCTGACTTACATACAAATTCAACTTAAAGGAAACCTGTCATCAGAAATTGGCCTAATAAACCACTAACAGTATGTTCTCGAGCAGTTAAACAACTTCCAGATCATGTTTCTTTTATGGTCCAGCTTGGTGGCATCATCCAGAGAATTAACTCTGAAGTTAGATGTATAAAGTCAGGGAGGTGGAGAGTTTAACACTGAAATCAAGCTCCACCTGCCTCTAAACACTTTCTCCCATGTGATTGACATCATGCGCCGGACTTCCGGAAATTTGATCAATGATGTCTGCTGCATTACCATCAATTGTGAAGGGGAAACAGTGAAGGGGGCATTCTAGAGCAGAGAAAGCTTGACTTCAGAGTGAAACTCTCCGCCTCCATAACTCTATAACTCTCCGCCTTTTGTTTTCATAGTTGATTTTCTGGATGATGCCACATCAGGCCATGAAAGAAACAAAATCTAGAAGCTGCTCAGCTGCTTGAAAACATACTGGAAATGGTTTATCACTCCAATTTCTGATGACAGGTTCCCTTTAAGAACAAACCTCGGAACCTATCTTGTATGTAACCCCGGGACTGTCTGAATGTGTCATTACACGGGGGATCCTAATACTTGGAACTCCACAAATGATAAGAACAGGGATGGTCACATTTGCATCCCAACAATCCCTTCAGTCTCTATAATACTGATGGAGATATGAAAGTAAAGCTAACTTCAGCAGATGTTCCTTCATCTTAGAGGTTGCACTTTATAAGGCCAATGTAGTTGAAGCTATGGGGTAACTCATTAGAAATGCACTATTTGACCGCTCTAAAAGAATTGTTTAGAAAAGCAACAAGAAGGAATTTGAAATTCTATAAAAATGGAATCATTTTTTGTTTTTAATTGAAGGCCTATACCTGTCCTCTACGGCATCCAGTAGACTCTGGGAATCTTTCTAACACGGAACATGTTCTAGGTGCAGCCTTACAGGATTTCTCATTCTTTCGCCCTGAGAAATTAGAGAGATAGAAATAAATTAAAGAACAGGTACTGGAAAAAAAACACATATAATGTTTTGCTTTTTAACAATTTCGTATTGAAGATGGAAAATCATTGAATCAAAATTAATATAGTCCCATATTGTACCCAAAAATGGTCAGCTTGTTTTTGCCCACAGACTTTGGTTGGCCTTACAGATATCAAGATGAAAAGAGCTCAGCTGTAATACAAGACACAGCACATGGCCAGAAAGGTGCTGAGCTTTATTTTATCAATATCAAACAGAGTAACTAAACCAAATTATTACATAAATAAATAGAGCAAGTGATAATAGCAAACTTTTTAACATATTTTTTTAAGTAAAGCAGCTTCTATGTGCCTTGTTTCTGCTCTTTCTCCTGTGGCGAGCAGTGTATCTGAAAACCTTCTGATGAAAGATTTTTGGACAAATATTGAGGGTAGCAATTAACTGTTTCTATATCTAGGGAATATTTCTCTTGATGCTCTCTAAGAAGACTACTCGGAGAGTTAAAGGAGTTGGCCACCTTTCTTTATGTTTTTTTTTAAAGTGTGGGGGCAGGATATTAAGAAATTTACCAATATCTTCAAAAGATGTAGTTCTAGCTCACCAAACTTGTTGGCATTAGGAGTGCAGTGCATAAACATTAATAACTTTTGAAGCAAGAGAGCTGGATCTTTTTGTTCACTTGGAATTTACCAATATACATAAACTAAAATATATCCCCACACCGCTCCACAAGTATAGTAGGCAAAAATGCTAAATGGAATTGGAGGTCGACCAGATAATTAGAACAAAAAACGGTGGAGTTCTAATGTGTGGAGATGCAGTCCAATTCATATACCGAGTAGTAAGAGCAAAACGTGGCGCTCACGATAAAACTTCAATCTTCTTTATTGTACTTCATAAAACCACATGGGCAAGCACACAGGACGGGAGCAAGGGGCAAACGTTTGCCCCCCTGCTCCTGTCCTGTGTGCTTGCCCATGTGGTTTTAAGAAGTACAATAAAGAAGATTGAAGTTTTATCTGTGAGTGTGCCACGTTTTGTTCTTACAACTTGGTTTACATCTACTAAAAGTTCTGTTCTGCTTTCTTGATTTGTAAAGGGAAATCTCTCCTCCCTCATTTCACACAGACTGAATCCTATGTCTACAGCCAGATGATTAGAGGCCTATTTACCAATAACTGTCTTCTTTTTCTTGGGTTTTACTCAAACCCAAAATCGGTGGCAACCTGCGACAAATATACCAAAAGCTTGGTGGCCTCCTCGATGAGAGCTAAGAAGTTCTAATGGTTACCTTGCTGCCATAATGTATATTGGCTCCAGTCTCCCTTCTCTCTAAGATTTTCATCTTCGGGAAGGAAAAGGCCTTTGGTTTCATCCATGACGGCAAGGCCCTCATCACGAATCATCTTCCAGTTGGCTTCTAAAGCCTTCATGGGAGAAGAAACAAGATAAATTACAGAACATTAAACAGAACCTGAAAAGTAAGAGCCTGTACTTTATATAGTGAATCCATGTGATGTAGTCATTTTGTAGAAATAATACAAGTCCATTGGATACCAAAACACTAGATCTCCAAGAGCAAGAAATGCTTTAGGTATTTGGTTTTTCATTAAAACAAAATGTTGCGGCAGATGTAACGCAGATAACCTGTAAGGAATACTAAAGCGATAGATATTTGCCTGGATGTGGCTTCTCCAGCTTGGCTCATTGATATGCAGCCGACATCTCACGTAAAGAGAAATCTTATCACTGACTACAAATATTAAAATAGCTGTAGGAGAAAGTGAAGGACCATTTACATATTATATTGGAAAAAAAAGACTAGTGATATATTTCAGTTCTTGGACAGTGTTTCTGTAACGCAGCGCTGATCTTCCAACCCTATAAGAGTACGGCTCATAATAGAAATGCTAATAGCCTTCACACATATCTATATGACTGGGGGTTTTTAGAAGAGAAGATGTGTGAGATAATCAGGGTGACAGCCATGATTTGGGTTATTATATTGAACACTACATCCTATCATATTGAACACTACAGAATGTAATGGTTGGTTACATAAACAGATTGCAATTAGTTTTGTGGACAGCCTAGGTAATATATTTTATAGCTGTGGTGGTTTTCGGAGGCACAATAATGGGTATCATTCTATAGGAACAATAGTCGTAGAAGAACACAATGAAAGAAATATATCAGCCTGCCTGTCTATATGCCCACAATGACCCGGTAATGTCACTTCAGTGGTTGTCCTACTGTAAGCAGGATATATAACAGCTATAGTGCCCATGGCTGGAACAGAACAAGCATAGTCACTGTCCAGTATTGGAACCGTAAAACTTCTGCCCTCTGCTAAATGCCAGGTCATTCACACTTGGCAAATTACTAAATTTCCATTTAGCAAAGCATCAATAAGCAATATGATCCACTGTGAGATTTGGTACGGGGTCAATTTCTGAGTATGTCATTACATGAACACAGAATTGCTCAACTTTATTTTTAACAACCACCTCACATGTCATCCATTGAGCATTGACCATTGATTTATAACTTGGACATTTTGGGTACAACCAACCCCTCTTCTCATGATCTGTAGGAGTCCCAATGCTATGGCCATCACTGATCAGTAAGTTGAAAACTTTTTGTGACTGGACAATCCATTTTTAGTAGGAATATGCACCAGTGAAGCACTCTTCACACAATTCTCGTACACTATCAGACACTGATTCTTCGCCTTGTTGCTGGAAATAGCCACATGGTCCATAGGCTTAAAATAATCGGTCTCCCAGGAGTCATTCTTGCTAACTTTTACCATTATTGTTTCTGTCAATTCACTTCATCTCAATCATTTTTGTCCATTACTGTTGCCAATGAGGTCTCCAACCCCTCTACAGCCCTTGAATGAAACATCATGCCCCAACATATCAATTACCAAACCTCAATTCTTTACATAGATTTGGTGCAAGCACTTTGATTACTTCTGTCTATTAAATGCAACGCCTCTCCTATTTGTCAGGACTGAGAAGCTCATCTTATAGTCCCCCATAGTACATCTCAGCTAAATATCGACCCAATGCCTTGGTGACAGTGAAGGCTCTTGTCCATGGATTCCATAATCTAGAATATTGGCTTTGCACGTAGTTGCCTCCATTGTATGTAGTTGACAGATTCATTTGTACACAGTAATTGTCATGCTTTGACTGTAGATAAAACCACTCAGATTGTCGTTTGTGAAGTGATAGCATGGCAAAGGCTTTGTCTCCGAGGAGATAATGAGCTTTATGCTATGACAGTAACGTGTGTTTCCAAAGCAGCTTTATAGCTACGCTGAACCGGGGCTAACATTCATTACTGAAGAGACACTCAGCCAAAATGAAAGATTAGAAAAAGTTCTCAAATACATTAAGTAAAATGTTATTCTCCAGTCACATAAACAGCCACTTCAGATGAAAGTGATAATGCTTCAGGATTATATTTACACCATATGTGCTCTGTATGGCATGTCATACACTTAAAGGGGTTGTACCAACTAATTAAGTTATCCCCCAATCCACAGGAAAGGGGATGACAAGTAAATCAGTGAAGGTCCTATTGCAGGTACCCCCAGCAATCTGGAGAAAATGGGTCCCATTCTAACTAAGCTTTTTATGCCCTAGTTTTTAAGAATAAAAGGCTTTACATTTATGCAAATGAGCCAGAGGGCCTCCAGGTTCCATTAAAACCTTTGAAGCCTGGAGCCCTTCAGGCTAAGTTCCACAATTGGAAAATCCTTTTTTCTAATAAACAATGCATATGAAGCTAGAAGAAGAGTAGATCCTGCCAGAAGGGACACACACCAGTATGTCAGTGTGCTTGGTTTACAATCCTTCATCCTGGTGGAAGATGTTCTTCAAAGAAAATAAGCCACCACCAAACGTCTTTCTCCGTTTAGGGTCAGGGAAGAAACTAAACTTAGATTTGTCTTTACATGCATACAGAGTCTTAAAGGCTATATCTGCTTCTCTGGGATTCAGAGTAAGGCATATGGAAATACATTTTCCAAAGAAGACAAAGGAAAACAATGCCTCAGAGCCTAAATTAGGCAGTAACCCCTTTTCGATGTTTTGGGTGCATAAAAAAAAGACATTTTTATTACAAATCTTGGGACTGAAGAACTGGCCACCTACTTTAAAGATAAAATTGTCTGCAATTGAAGGAAAAAATAACTTCCCCCTGTTCGCTCTTTTCCTTTTAACCGGGCACAGAGGAAGAAGTGTGTAGACTCCTCTCTGCTGCTCGCCTCACTACCTGCACTAGTGACCCAATCCACTCAAATCTCAGACAGTCTCTCTCCCCAGCAGTCACTTCTCACCTTACTAAAAAATGCAAGCTCTCTCTCTCTTCTGGTGTCCATCCCTCTTCCTTCGAGCATGCCACCTACAGTGGTGCTAACTACCGACCAGTTACTAATCTCCCTTTAATCTCCAAACCTGGGACGCCTGGTCTATTCTCGACTAACCCGCTATCTCTCAGCTAACTCCCTCCTTGATCCCCTACGATCTGGTTTCCGCTCTATGCACTCCACTGAAACTGGTCTTTCTAAAGTCTCCAATGATCTCCTCACTGCTAAAACCAAAGGGCACTATTCTCTCTTCATTCTCCTTGATCTCTTGGCAGCGTTTGATACTGTGGACCACCAGTTCCTCCTCAGGAGGCTTCGCTCTATTGGTCTGAAGGACACTGCACTCTCTTGGTTTTCTTCCTATCTCTGACCGCAAGTTCAGTGTCTCCTTCTCGGGATCTCTCATCTCCTCTTCCTCTCACTGTCGGGGTTCCTCAGGGCTTTCCTCTATACTGACCTTATCAGACAAACCATCAGCAGATTTGGTTTCCAGTATTATATCTATGTTGATGATACCCAGCTATATTAGTATGCACCTAATATCACCCCTGCCTTAATCCAGAACATCAGAGACTGCCTCTCTGCCGTCTCTAAAATCACGTCCTCTCTCCTCTTGAAACTTAATCCCTTCAAAATGGAACTTCTTGTCTTTCCACCGTCTACTAATCGACCTAACCCTGATCTCTCTATTTCTGTCTGTGATGTCATCATAACCGAGATGCAGGCCCGCGAGACAGCAGGCCCGCTGGACTCCGACCTCTCCTTTGAACCGTATATTCAATCTGTTGCTCGCTCTTGCCAGATGCACCTTAAAAACATTTTTAGAATCCGATCATTTCTTACAATTGAAACCTCTAAAACATTATTTGTCACTCTGATTCATTCTCGTCTAGATTGGACTTCCACTTACTATACTCTCTCCTCTACAATCCATTCTCAATCCAACAGCCAGGCTTGTCTTTCTGACCAAACACTACATGATTTTCTCCACTCGGTGCCAGTCACTGCACTGGTTGTCCGTTTCCTTCCGAATACAGTTAAAATTAATAACCATCATACACAAGGCTCTCTATAATGCGGCATCTCCCTACCTCTCCTCTCTTATCTCACTTTATCATCCAACCAGTGCTCTTCCATCAGCAAGTGATCTTAGATTATTCTTTTCCTTAATTTGAACCTCCCACTCACGTCTCCAGGACTTCTCCAGTGCTGCACCAATTCTCTGGAATACCCTACCCCAGGCTATCAGACTAATACCCAACCTTCAAATGTGCTCCTAAAACCCAGTTATTTAGGTAGGTCTATTACACTCCCTAACTGCATGCAACTTTAACTCTTTATTAACCAATTTTGGGTACTCTCCCTGTCTGTTAACCGGCAAACACCAGATAGATACCAGTTCCACTGACTTTGAACTTTGTATATAAGATGGCGGCTGATGGCTGGTTCAAGCTACAGCATTTTTTATGTATTAAATTATTTTTATTCCATTCCCTTTATAAAAAATGGCTGGATACAAGCTCTTATAATTCTTGTGTCACCCTCTCATCCTCATAGACTGTAAGCTCTTACGAGTAGGGTCCTAATTTCTATTGTATCATATGACTGTTATAACTCTGTAATGTCTTATTTTATTTGTATATGTTCCCCCAAATCTGTAAATCGATATGGAATTTGATGGCGCTTTATAGGTAAAGATTATTATTAAAGATTATTATAATGCCGAAAATAAACTTTGCCCATATATTGAATAAATACCTTAAACATATTCTATTTAGGCATAATTTAAAAAAAAATGTTAAAATATTTCCACAACCCTTTATTAATAAAACCACCTAGATGGAAGAATAAGATGCTAAAACGATAATGAAGTGAAGATGGCATCAGTTTTACCATCCATGTCCCTAGATGTGGACAATAGCTTTAGATATGACAGATGTCTGACAAAGCCTGTTCTATGTTCTTCCTCTGACATGAGACATAAGATTTGATGCAGTAAATAGGTAAAGTGATTATTCCTGGCCTCATGACTGGAATTCATCATCAGTGTAGACAGCGCCCTACCACAACTTCACTCATCTCTACTTTGTTATTTCCCAGTGGAACTTCCCTGATGAAGTGTTAGCTAAAGGGCGACTAAAGAAGACTAATCTTCCTGTTATGTGGACAATCTGAGGCCTGTTGAGGGACATCAATCATTTCAGAGGTTTTAACTTTCCTAATTTTTTTACCAAGTTCTAGCCAGAGGGATACATATATTGTTTCTGTCATATTATAGATCAGTATGGTAGCAGTGAGATCTACATCATCACATATGTCTAATAACAATGTTCTCGGTGAGAAGTGGATCGTATTCCATTAAGTCTATATGTCCTATTATAAATCTCTGAAAATCTATGTATGCAATGTCCTTTCACTGGGGCCTGACCTTCGGTGTGGGGGCAGCTGGATTCCCCTGGGTGGCTGGCTAAAAGCGCAGCCTAGTGCTAGTTGGGTCACAATTAGCTTAGACCAGGCAAACAGGTCTCTTCCACACTGGGCAGGGCCAGCGAGTGAATGCAAGAAGAGGGGGAGGCCGCAACAGGATGTAGGGTTCACTTTGGGGCACTCCCGGTGTATAATTGATGAAGGGATCCCTGGGTAGATGGTAGAGGGGAGGCCCATGATGTTAGAGGCTGCCAGGAATCACAGTCTCTTTATTGAAAGACTCCAACACAGCATCGTTTAACAGTCTGAGGTAGAAAGATACTATCTGCCAGTTCCAGTAACCTGGGGCTGAAGAAATATTAGGCAGGCTCTGAAATGGAGAGGCAGGGCTAGCAGAGGGTGAGCTCTCTGTGAATAGATAGCAGAAGCAGACTGCTAGTCTAATGCAGGCCTATTGATCTCTGTAGAACTCTGATAGAACTCTCAGCCAGAGGGTGTATTATTAATCTTCCAGTCCGGGAGGGGTTCCAATCATCCAAACAATGGCACACCTTAGTGTAGGTCGGGAGTAACAATGCGAAACATTGGTTATAATCATCTAACACTTTAACCTTTCCTTCCAGGCAGATAGAAAATGCAGTATAAAATGAAGTATTAGTAAATCTGTGTTACTGAATTATGCAAAGTTTGTTGAAAGGTTAGATTTTCACACCTAGGATAAGGCTATGAGAGTAGTCATTTTCTGATCTAATTCTAAAAGAGAAGCCAAGTATGAAATACATTGAAACTCAATACAGTGTATCAAATGCAGGGTCCCAGCGGCCAAATACAAGAGGAGCGTACTGTGAATAATTGAATGCCTGCTAATCAATCTGTTGAATAATAAGATGCTCATTATTCATGGGCAATGTTTCAGACGGAGAAATGTCTATTTTACTGGTATTTTAGGGGTCTGTTGAGAATGTGATAATAAGTATGGCTTACTGCATTATTCTCCAGCCGCTTTCCCATTCAGGCACAGAACAATAGCTCTTTGATCACAAAAATCTCAATTTCTTGTATGAATGAATCACACTGGGAATCAATATACTCTTAATAGTTGAATTTTTCAATAAAAAAAAATTAGGCCTCACGCACTGCTCCGTAACCGAGCCCAATAGAGCCCAACAAGGTTTTGAGTTAGTACAAAAAAGATGGTTAGCTCATGGCCAAACAAAATGGTTGTGTGAATAAGGCATTGAAATGTTCACTTCTCTGGTGGCCCCCAATTAGAATGCCCAATTTTCTTAAGCCACCTCCTTAAAATGCCCCCATTCCCCTTTCCTTTAACACCAATAAGTCCCCCATCTTAGAAGTCTTCATACTTATAATGCCCCTTCTTCTCTAGATCTCTTCTCATCATAGCCTGAGTGGCTATGGGGGTGTCACTAGTCAACTTTTAGCTCCGTATTCTGTTAATTATGCACACCAGCGGTTCCGGTTTCCTCCATGCCTCCTCCATCCCCAGTCAGAGAACCAATGACGTCAAAGAGGCGGCTCTCTGCAATTCCTGCGCAAAAGTGGTAGTAGCAGCATTACGCAGCCAGCAACAAGAACGGATCCTGACCATTGTAAACCAAGTTTGGCTTATTCTTGAGGTAGTTTTCCTTTAATAGTGTTTTGGTCCTAAATGATTAGATCAAGCCCTTTTCCTACTGTGGTCTTTCTCATTTTTGTATTTGCGTTTTTTACTCTCATCTTTCCAAAAGCCATATCTTTTTTTATTTTTCCATTTACAAATATATATGAGGATTTATTATCTGTGGGTCCAATTGCACTTTCTAGTTGGCGCATTTTATATTTTGTTCTTTGTACAGGTAAGCTGGAATAAAAAGCCCATTGTTTTTATATCTCTTTATATCTAGGCCTCATATGTACATGTCCGCCCTCTTTTATGGCGTGTGTCCATGTGGATTTGCAACATTTCCAACAAAAAGTCTCAAGATTAGAAAACAACAGGAAAACAGGAAAAATTAAATATGTAACACAAGAAAAATGACATGAACATTCATAAGGCGCAAAAAAGACATAACAAAGTCTCAATTTTAAGTTGGTTCCTAAAGGGGTCGTCCACTTTATGTTAATTTTAAATTATATATTGGGGACATTATATCAAATTATTAACAGGGTTGGGGGAAAGATGAAACTGCTGAAGCAGCGCAGTGTCTGCTTCCTGCACACAGTTTTTCATATCAGCCTCTGTGACATGGGAGTGTATGATCACATGTGCGTCCATCTTCTGCCATGTTATGGATGGCAGAAGGCATTACTAAAGGAGGGCTGTGGATTCTGATTTTAAAAAATTAACATAAAGAGGCCAACCCCTTCAATATTGATAGACATGAAGCTTTTTTTTAAAAAAAAAAATCATCAAAAATATATTCAACATGAAAAGGTCATTTTCCAGTGGTACCTTCCCTTTAGAATGGTCCAGATTTATCACAGTGACTGATGATATATCTGGAGTATGTAGACACTGTCCGGTCTAAAATTAAGCCATCGATTTATTGCCACAATTGGTGGATTGCAAGTCTTTTTTTGACTTTCAGGCCTCCTCCTTGTCAAACGAGCAACATAAAGCATCTCAAATATGCAATAAATGTGGTGTATGTCATGTACATCATTTTCTGCACAGATTGCTCGGCATACTCAATACTTCATACTTGATGGATTGAATTACACGTGGAAAATATATAAGATGACAAAAAAAATAGATTTACCTTTACTAAGTCTGTATAACCTGTTTCTTTTGCGGTCCACCATGGCTGAGCTTTTAGTCCATCCACATTGTAAAGGGATCTCTGCCAGACTGAGGCAAAGTGTCCTTTCTTGTGACCAGCCTCGTACCATGTATATGCCTGAAAAATATTATATAGAGAGATGAAAAGAGTGTAAATAGAACTTGCGAGAGAGATAAAGATCAATTTCTAAATGTAGCACTGCAGTGGGTTTCATGATTTCTTACCTCTTGGTCCCCAACTCTCTGCAAAGCATCCCCCAAGTGAAAGTAAAAGCGACCATCATCTGTGCCAGGCTCGCCAGACAACAGGCCTTCCTGAAATACAAGCACCGGTAGAATGTTAACCACCTGGGTTCATTACCACAGGAAAAAAGTGAGATATGCAGTAACTCCTGGACATTTCAAGTAGAGGTGGTCGTATCTAAGGACAAAAATCTCATTTCTAAGGGACAACATGGCTACATTAATGGGAAATTATCTTCAAACAGGTAAATATTTTTAATAACATCCAGTTGAAAAAAAAAAGTATCTCGATGGCAGATTAATTAATTTAAATGTCCAGATGGGAATACACTTTAAGGATCCGATGAGATGTCCAATGATTTCTAGGGACTTTAATGGCTTCGGTGGCCCATAAGCACCACTTCCATTAGTGCTTGACCTTTTTAAGAAACAATTTTGTTTGTTACCTTTAAGTAAGGAATGCTTTCAGCAATTTTATTATCTGCTTTGAGGATGAATCCATAATGTACTTTAGCAAAACCGTTCTTAGGGTCCAGTGTTAAAACCTGGAACAAAAAAAGGACAAAAGTTGCCTTCATGATGGGAGTCATGTCTTATAACTTACTAGAACCCAAGTTTTCTCCTATTTTTCAGGTCTTCAACTAATACAAATGTGAATTTAGTAAGAACACATTGAAGAACGGTTTTACTTTACTGTATTTGGTTTACCTCTTCATACACTTCTTTGGCTTTCTGATTATCTCCGAGCAGGAGATAGCCAACTCCGAGCTCATTCCTGATTGTTATATCTTCAGGGTAGCGCTGAACTAAATTCTGAAGAGTAAGTATAGAGCCTCGCATGCGACCTGGGGTGTAAAAAAACAAAGCTGAGCTTAATATAGAAGACGAAAAGAGAAAGTGGTTGTTAAAAGAAAGTGGTGTTAAAACAAGACTTCCCTTCTCCTGAGATTTCCTATCCATGCTGACAATAGAGCGCAACACTTGATGATAATTTTTCAGATTTTGTCTTTAATAAATGATGAGGATTGGGGGAGGAGGGGTGTGAGGATGAAAGCTACGCTATTATTCTGCTGCAGGACTAATATATGATTTTATTATTGTGCGTCTTAATAGCATGTCCTGCAGAAACGAGAATGACTACAGGTGATAATGGAAATGTTTTGTTCGGGTAACTTTGTCATTTTCATTACAGTTCTGTGTTATTAATGTATCCAGGGAGGGAACGCAGAGTCCACCGAGTAATCAGGCCCTGCCACCCGTCATGTCAGCGCCGCAGCAGCATTGTATAAACACCTTCTCTCCAGTCCATGTCACTTGGTAATTACAGAGTTCAGAACTTCACAGCATTCTCTCCGATGAATTCTAATTCTCAATCAGTAAAGATCTGGTCTTTTCCATGGGCTTTCAAGTGTCCCCTAAGCTGCCACTGTAGGAGCAGGAGGATGTAAGCAATCTTATACAACCCCAATTGTTTCTGAATATAGATTTGGTAATTATCCATGAACACCAGTAAATAATATCACTATATACACGTCAAAGTGGATTTCTAACGTCAGAATCCCGTAGCCTGTTATATAACCTGAAACTGAATTAGGACACCATAGCTTCACTTGTAAATCTAATTTCTATTGTGATAGACAAGATGTTTTGCAGCAGCCTAGGCAACACTTAGCATCAGGGGTGTAACTTGAGAGGGTGCAGAGGTTGTGGTCGCACCAGGGCCCAAGAGGTTTAGGGGGCCCTCATGGTGTCACTTTCCCATATGAGAAGACTATTACTATAAACCATACATTATAGTCGGGGGCCCGGCACAGACTTTGCACCGGGGCCCATCAGCTTCTAGTTACGCCACTGCTTGGCATAATGCATAACTGGAGTGCAAAAGAGAAACTTTGGGCGGACCTGTAGTTTATCTTGTCTGAAGGAAATATTAAAGCTATTTTAAGTTAACAAGGTAAGGTCTGTACAGGGTCGGCGAAACGCTATGGCAATCCTGGAAATTACCTAGGGCCCCCACTGTAAAAGGGACTTCTGCCGAAGGGGGGGGGGTGGCAGAATGGCTGTTTGTGTGGGTGACTTGGCACCCACCATGAGTACAGACCATCTGTACACGGAACATATCAATAGCTCATATGTCTAGTGATATGAAGAGCGGTGCGGACAAGACCGTTTGTCTGCACTGCTCTGTATTTTGTGTAATGACGTCATCACATGACCCGACGGTAGAGGAGCCAGAAGAAGAGGACATGGCAGTGGCGTGGGAATAGGTATTAGTTCTATTATTTTATTCATTGCTACCTCAGATTTATAGACTTATTGGTGGAGATTTATCAGAGGTGTCTGAGGTAAAACTGTTCTAGTTGCCAATGGAAACCAATCAGAGCTCAGCTCTAATTTTATAAACAGCTGTGGGAAAATGAAAGCTGAGATCTGATTGGTTTCAACGGGCAAATAGAAAAGTTCTGCTTTCAGACACTTCTTATAAATCTGCTACATTGTGTGTGGGGGGGGTTTATGGAAATAAACAGTTGTAGGGAAACTGCATATACAGAATGAGGGCTAAGGGGGTGCATTTAGACTGGGGCAGTGGGGGTCTGTATACAGACTGGAGTCTGGGGGGCTGTATATAGACTGGGAGTTGTGGGGGCTGTATATAGAGACTGGGGGCTGTGGGAGGCTGTATATAGACTGGAGTTGGTGAGGGGGCTAAAAATAGTCTAGGGGCAGTGAGTGCTGTATATACAGACTGGGGGGTGTCGAGGACTGTATATAGCCAGGGGGTTGTGTATAAAGAATATTAAGGCTGTGTTCACATGATGCGTTTCTATTGTGTTTTGAAGTGCAATGGAAGAAGCGCAACATCAGATGCATATACATGTTATTTTAGTAGCAACATGTGTTTTAAATTGTAATTACTTTTTAATAATGTTAAAAACAAAACCCATATTGTTACTTATATAGATAACATAACTTTTGTTGATGCGTTTTGCTTTGTGTGTTCACACTTGGTTTAAAAACACATTGAATATATATATTATGCAGAGAGCTGATAAATTCTTTTCATTTTTCTTTTATGTTTGCTAGTATATAAAACTTAAAACATTTCATACTTTACAAAAACCAGTAGCCCACTGTTTGTACCCATTATGTGAAGTGTAAAGCTCATTTACCAGCAGCTTATATCTCTGTAGTCTAAACTTCTGGTTGGCAATCCTCTCTGTACAAGTGGGTGGAGACCTAGCTGCTATGACTCACTGCTTCCCTCCCCTTTTTATACAAATTCTATGTATTCTGATACATCAATGAGCTTCTGTCCACCTATAGCAAGAGGGAATCCAGCAGAGATTTTAGAATAAAGAGATTAATAGGGGAGATGATAAGAGCAAAACGAAGTGGATAATGAAGCTCTTTTCTCTTTTCTCTTTTGCTAATCTTGTGTTGGTTCTAGATGCTCCTAGCGTGGGGCCCAATCAATTCTAGAGAAACCCCAATGCAACCAGTGGCATTCAGCAATCTATGTCAGTATCATCTCTATCCCATAACTGGCCCAAAGTACTGCAGTCCCATTTAACAGCTGAACATTGGGGATTGTTAAGAGTCCTCAGTGATCAGATAAAACTAATAATAATAATTTTCGGGTATTGCACACATAACTTGAATACATTGAATGGTTTTTTCAGAGCTGTCTTACCCAGAAATTGCTGGCGATTAGCTTTCCTCCTAAGTGCAAGTTTCACTAGATCTGTGGGAACATTGGGCAATCCGGCCACTTCTTCATAAGAGCCAATAGCTCGCAACAGGATCTCATTGCTCCTCAACTTCTCAGCAAGGTCGTCGTCAGACTGCAACAAAATCATGGACGATAAAGTTTGTTAGGGGGAAAGTTCTATCAAGCTGAAAAAAACTGTGTCACACACTGTCCATATATGTGATGTAGCTTTAATTTACAACATGGTGCCTGATAGGAATAATATTTGGCAGAACCAACTGACTTAAAAGGAAGCAATTACCAGATTTTACCCCATCAAACTAATAGTCCTGTCAGGTAGGATCTGAAATGTCCTTTTTAGAATTCCCTCTTTTATGTGAAATCTCATTCATTTAACTATTTTTTTAAAAAATCTCCTCCAAAGTCATATGCAAATCAGTACAGAAGAGTCACATTTTACCCGAGGCTGGAGGGGGAGTGTCACTTCAGATACCCCTAATCCAGTTCTAGCGTACCTAGAAATATGATGCTGGCGTGATATTAAAGATAATAATCTCATCTTTCAAATCGCACCAGGCTTGTGGTTCTGAGTCTTTAACTGCCTGTATGTCTAGATATGTAACCTTATTTCCAGGTACTACAGAACCAATAATAGTGGTGTCCAGGGAGAGATGCTCCCCCTGCAGCCTCTAAATTTGACTCTTCTCAGGTAAATATATCTCTACTCTGTTTATATAATGCAGGTGAGATTTCACATAAAAGATGGAATTCTAGAAAGAACATTTTATAACCTGGGGGGGGGACTGGTAATTTAATGAAATATGGTGACAGATTCCCTTTAAAATTTTTGACAAGAAGAATATCACTACAGAGAAGAGTGATGGAAAACCTTATGAAACAGTGATGGAAAACAACCTATTAATAGAAGATGATGTTCTATTGGGTTGTTGTAACCATGAGCGCATTGATTGTCTTTCAACATTAAATCTTTACTTTTCCTTTTTTGTTTTTTTTTTAGATTTTTCCTGATAACTATAAATCACCATCTTTCAGTTCTTTATCCTTCTCATTTCCTCTACTTTTATCTTTCTCGCTCTGCATGTCTTCCCTTCATGGCTGATATAAATCAATACAGTGATGAGTCCTGGGTGTAAGTAGTGCTGTACACACTGTTACGTGACTTACAGTAGACGAGTAGATTGTATTGCCTCCTGACTTGAAAGAAAACTTCTTAAAGGGACATTACAATTTTTTGGTAATCATGGTTATTTGCTTTGAAATTAGAAGCAAGCAGATTGCCTTAACATCCCTGCTAATGGACCTCCCATCCCAGGACTTCAAAGATGGACCTTGTTGGACCAGAAACATTGGTGACATATGCATGGTTTATGTGATGAGTTGTTATCACTTGTGATTGTACAAGTTACTGTAGTCATCTTCGTCATTGGCAGGTAAGTAAGATTTTTATTTTACATTTAAGAACATCTGTCCCCCCGACAGGTGGTGTACACACTATGATGTCAGCAAGAGGAGGATGACCTGTGGTGGGCATCGGAAAGTTTTTTTTTATATGCTTGGCATACTGGGTACAGGAGGCTGGCTATATACTGGGGACAGGAGGCTAATTACATACTGGGTACAGGAGGCTGGTTATATACTGGGGAGAGGATACTGGTTATATACTGGGGACAGAAGGTTGGCTATATACTGGGCAGCATGTGCTGGCTGGCTAGATAATGGGGGACAGTGGCTGGCTGGTTATATACTGGGGAGAGGAGGCTGAATATATATTAGGCACTGAAGGCTGGCTATATAATGGGGGCATGGGGTAGCTATATACTCGGGCAAGGGGTTGGCTATTTATGGGGGGCATGGGCTGGCTATATACTTGGGACAGGAAGCTGGCTATATACTATGGACAGATGGCTAGCTGGCTGGCTGGTTATATACTGGGGAGAGGAGGATGAATATATATTAGGCACTGAAGGCTGGCTATATACTGGGGGCATGGGGTAGCTATATACTGGGGCAAGGGGTTGGCTATTTATGGGGGGCATGGGCTGGCTATATACTTGGGGACCAGAAAGCTGGCTATATACTATGGACAGATGGCTAGCTATATACCTGGGGAATTGGATAGCTATATACTGGAGCCAGTGGGCTGGCTATATACTGGGGGTTGACTATATACTGGGGAAATGGGCTAGCTGGCTATATACTGAGGGGAATGGGCTAGCTGGCTATATACTGAGGAGGAATTGGCTGGCTATATACTGGGGGCATGGAGCTGGCTATATACAGGGGGCCATAGCCTGGCTGGCTATATACTAGGGACATGGACTGGCTGTATACTGAGGGCATAAGGGGCTGGCTAGCTAGGTACAGGGGGCATATATACTGAGGGGGCAGGGGCTGGCTATATACAGTGAGCATGTGCTAACTGGCTATATAGTGGGGGGCTAGCTATATACTGTAAGCATGTGCTAACTGGCTATATACTGGGGGCTAGCTATTTAAATAAAAAATTGTACACAGCTTGACTATGATGTTGCCTGTAAAGTTTCAAACAGCAGGGCATGACAATTCATGTAAAATTACTATGTAGATGGTAAAATAACATAGCAAAGGATTTGAGGATGAAGATGGAGGACTCTCAGAGGTCCTGGATGGCTCGGTGCCTGGTGGACAGCAATAAAGTAATCACTTTCTTTACTACAATACTGTACATTAAGAGAGTCCCAACAGCTCAGATACAATACAGAATATATCACCTACCCAAATCACACAATTCACTGAGGATGTGCCAAAAGAAGAGAATGAAACATTAGACATATACGAATATACACACTACACATCGTACACAATGCAAGTAAATGCTACAAAGAGGGGATTACACTTTAAAAGGAACTAGATTTTATCCCACTAAGCTAACACCATCAGGTAGGGTATGAGACATCCATTCTAGGATTACCTCAGTTGTGTTAAATCTCCCCTATTACCCTATCAAAAAAAAAAAACATCTCCACAGTTATATACAAATGAGTCACTGTTTGGCTTAGATGAGTCACTTTTAGAGGCTGAGTGGGAGGCAAGCTTTTATACACCCCAATCTAGAGCTCTGTTGTACCTAGAACCATGGTGTTGGTTTCATGTTAAAGATAAAAATCATTATAAGGACGTCTGAAATAAAGCTTATTTTAGACCTTCCAAAAATGATTTACTTAAGCACATGGGTGAGTTTTAACATTAAAGATGGAACCATAGAAAGGATAATTCATACTTTACCTGAGGGGGCTTGTGGTTTAGTGGTCTGAAGGGTGGTGACATTAAAAAAGATTTTGGGAAAGTGTAAAAATATGATACAATAAAAACATGTTGTACATGAAGAGGTGATCACTGCATCCAATCTGGTTCCATCTATATCACGCAACCAATGAGGACACTTCCCAAGGTCATGTGACATTTACCACACATCATCACTGGAGGACAATTGGCAGGTTTTTATTAGGTGACAACAACCAAACATATTAGGCCATGTGTAGACAGCTCATGTACAGAACAGGAGAGTCTACTAGAATCCCTAGTTCAGTTCCTCTCCATAGTATACTACATGCTGCTGCTTCTAAATGAAGGATAGAGACCTAGAGAGCAGAATCTCCTCCTTTTTCCATTTGCTATCCATGAGTAACTACAGGGGTAGTAGCTAAAGCAGCTGATATGGGGCCCACAGTGTCAGGGGCCCGGCAACCCGACCTGTCAAACTAAAGAATAGAGGATGTTACCACTGTACAAGGCAATGGTTCGGCCTCACCCGGAATATGCTGTCCAGTTCTGGGCACCAGTCCATAAAAAGGAGGCCCTGTAACTGGAAAGGGTTCAATGTAGAAGGGGTGTGGAGGGTCTCAGTTATGAGGAAAGATTAAAACAACTAGATGTATTTAGTCTGGAAAAGAGACAGGGCTTTTTTACTATGAGAACTGTCAATCTGTGGAATAGCCTGCCTCAGGCGCTGGTCACAGCAGGGACAGCAGAGAGCTTCAAGAGGAGTCTAGATGCCTTTTTACACCTAAATAACATTGACGGTTATGTTATATAGAATTGTTTCCCCTAAATCCCTTCCTCATCCAATCCCTTCCCTTCCTTGGTTGAACTTGATAGACATGTGTATTTTTTCAACCATACAAACGATGATACTATGATATAGTGCACATCTTCTACAGTACACAGCTGAACCGGGAGCTCTGATGAAAAATTGTGGGGTGGCAGGGATAGGAGTATCTCATCTCTACTTCCCCCGTGTGTTCAGCAGCTACTGGCCTACAAGAAGTCAAACTTGTGGCCTCTGTCACTTTGTGTGACTGTATAAATGTATGTGTGCATATGGTGTATACGCTGTATGGTAGGTATATACTGTATATATGTGTGTTTGTACCTGTTCTATGCATGTGTATATGCTATGTGTATGTGCTGTACGCGTTTTCATGCTGTGTATATGTTGTATGTTTGTATATACTGCATGTGTGTGTGCATCTGTTGTATGTGTGTGTGTATCTGCCATCTTTACTCCAAGAAACTGATAGCAACTGATGGGTCTGGATGCGGGCCACGTCTGCCATGAGGCAGGATGAAAATCCTGCCTCAGGCGGCAGGTGGCAGACCCTTAAAAGAGGTGGCAGATTAAAGTACAGACATGCCAAAATTTGCATGTCAGTACTAATTTCACACCACGGATGACTGTGTTTAGAGTGTAAGACCTGGCCTGTGTAGTGCCATTGATCTGGTGGTGCTGTAGGGGAATTTACTCGTAGTTTTCAGATCAGGATGTAGCAGCTTTTTTGTCTGTAAATTCATTGGGCCAAACATAGCAGGTGCAGGAATTCATAGCAATTGAAGCAGCACTGGCCTGAATCCTTAGATTCAGAAACAGAGCCCACAAAAGTGGAAACAATTGGGGTCATTTACTAAGGGCCCGAATTGCTTTTTTTTCTCCATTGGGTTTCCCTAAAATTACCGATTTGCGCCGAATTGCCCCGGGTTTTTGGCGCATGCGATCGGATTGTGGCGCATCGACGATGTTTTCCGACGGAATTTGGCGGCAGTGGCCGTCGGAAAACCGCTGTATTTTTTTTTAAAAATGTGTCGCTCGACACGCACTTACCTGCACCCAGCACAGCTTGGTGAACTCCAGTGAACTCCGACGGACTTCAGCGCAGCAACGACACCTGGTGGACATCGAGTATACTACCTTAGTGAATCGCCGGAGGACCAGAATCAGCGTCAGAGAACCCACCGCTGGATCGCGAATAGACCGGGTAGGTGAATCTGCCCCAATGTCTTAAACAGCAAAATACAAGTGATATAATGTATAATATAGATATAGTGGTACTCCTCATGTATACACATATGGCAGCTTAGCTTGAAAAGTCATCAAAAAGTTGGAATAAAAACTAAGTGTTTGAAGTAGTAATTCACCTTTAAAGGAACCTTTCTATACACTTTCGGGGCAGTAAACAATCCATAGGTCTGTATGTTCCGGGAACGGCCCTAACCAATAGGTGCCATGGGTGAACTAGTTTCCCTAGAAAAAGGGACAGGTTCCCTTTAAGAGCATTTGATCACAGTTTGGATAATAATAATAATCCTTTATCGATATAGCACACAGATCATGCAGCGCTGCGCAGTTTGCCAAATCGATGACATTCATATCATTATTTGAAGGACAACATAGAGGAAATGAGACATGAAAGAATTTTCTAAGATATGCCAAAGACTTACCCAGAGGACCCACATCATTACCTAACCTTAGACTGTACAGGCAAAGCAGTAAAATATCAGCTTCTTGCTGAAATAACGTACCTGAGCTTTCCCGTATCTCGCTCTTGGACTCTGGGGATATTTAGTCACCAGAAGTTCAAAAGCTTTTAAAGCTTCTTCCACTTTTCCCTGTGAATCATAAGAAAGGGAATAATTACTGCCAATATTAACTTAAAGCACCAAGGAAAACAAGTCATATACTCCCCTACAACACTCATAAAGCTCGAAAGCAAGAAGAAAGATGGGGTGGGGGAGGGCAAGGAGCTGTGCTCTGAGTGACTGCCGCACAGCTGGATATTTCTGATAAACCTCCTTCATTGAAAGCTGTGAAGGAGCAGGTAACAATAAGTTACTCCATAAATCAAATCTAAATCCATCATAATAAACCAGGGGCACTTACTCATAGATCCAGGCCCTGTGACTGTGGTCATCTTCCTATATTTGTTATTTTTCTAAAATCTATTTTTAAAAGTATGCTAATGAGCCCGTAAGAGCACATGGGTGTTTTACCAGAGCACTCCATGCTTTAGGTTCATAGGCTGTTACACTATCTCACCCTGACCCCTGCTCACTCAGAACTTACCCCTCCCTCGGCCTGCTGTAATCTCACACAGTGAACACCAACCATTTGATTTCATGCATAATGAAGCAAACATACATTGATCATGCTGTAGCTAAACTGATGCAGGATCATCAAAAACATTTATAAAATTCAGAACCTTGGAAAAGCTGGGTCAGGCTGGCTGACATAAACACATTACACACAGAAGCTTGTAATTACAAATGGAGGTTAGTCAAGCAAGACTAATCAACCTGAGCTGGATCACTCATACACAGCAGCTGGGGGATGGTGCAGCAATTGATTATTCTGTCTGGCAGGGAGAAGAGTGATTGCATCATCCTCTCCTGCAGAGAAAAACTCACATGCTAGGAGAAGCACGGAAGCAAGCGCTGAAGGAGCCATCATAATGTTATATCTGTTTTATAAGTAAAAAACGGTTAACTCAGGGATTAACCAAGATACGATCCTGCATCAGTGTAGCTACAGCATTCTGAAGGTATGTTTGCTTCATAAATTATCAAATTTTCTTTAAATCACCATGTTGGAATTTTGCGATAAATAAGTGCGTTTTGGTTGTAGTTGGTGCACTCGTTCGCCATCACTGCTATACGCCATATCAGGTAATGAAAATGCAAGGAAACTCCTATACCCTCATCTAGTGATAGATGGATACATAAAGCAGAGCAGTGGATATGCAGATGTACATGGGAGGGAGCGCCATAGAAATGAGAAAAGCAATAACTATGACAAGATCCCTCGCTCCCGGCGCTGTTAATAACCGGCACAGCTGTTGCTTGGAGAATAACACATTCAGCAGATAGAGGGCAGCTAAATTCAGCCCGGAGCAAAGGCATCCATGACAGGCAAAACTAATGCAGCTTTATGTTCATTTATGTCGGCTGCTTATGACCGGGAGATATGGTCAAATAGGATTACACTGTGTATAACCCAAAGAGATCACATAATCCAGGATCCCAGAAGAGGGAGGCAGTAGATGTGCCTCTGTTTACCCCCTTGTGTTACAGCGCTATTCTGTAATAAATCAGCCTCCCGGATATATATTTAGCATCCACGATACCCGCCAACATTTCATGCATGTTACAAGCGCCCCTCACCCTTCTGCAGGAATGACATGGCTAATGCCTACAAAGCAGTGTAATGTCTGTGCTCATTGTGACATTGTGTGCTCATTGTGACTACTGCAGTCTCTGATATCCCGAGTCCCACACCGATTGAGGAATTGTTATACAGATGTGTCCTGTTTCATTGTGGAGGTCCATCCTAGATTTGTATTGCATTGTAAGCACTTTTGCCCTTGGTAAACATTCCCTTTAAGGATTATAAAACATTAGATGATTATGCTCTTGGCAGCTGCTCTGAAGACTAGTCAGTAGAGGAGACTTGGTATCTGGACCAATAGAGACCGCACACTATCTAAGTAGTGGTGCTCATTGTGGGATTCTCAACCCCATCCAAAGGTCGGGATGACCTGTTACTTAAATTCTCACTTTATCTTTATACTATGGTGAAGGCTATACTATGTGAAATACTCACTGAAAAATAAAGAAAGAATGAAAGAATACATAACATGTGTACCGTTTTCTCACTTGTCAGTAGAGGAGAGTGGCCCTAATTCGTGGCCCCCATATTTATCATCGGGAAATTTTAGAGACTTGCCTTTTTCCGTAGCTTTTCCGCTGCATCAAGTTCGGCCTTTATTGTTTTATCAAACTTGTTTAACAGCTTGGGCTTCTTTTTCTTTGCTGTAAATATATCATATATAAACACAATCTACATGTATCATTTCAGAATCAGCATACAATATGACGTTATATTGGAAATGTACACACAAATTTTGTTATTCAAACCGGACCATCTTAGTAACAATGTCGCAACAATGTAGTAACAATGTTATAGTCATAGTTTTACATTGTAATGATTTACCGTATTTTTCGGAGTATAAGGCGCACCATCAATAAATGCCTGCTAGAACGTCTTGGTTCATATATAAGGTGCACCGGATTATAAGGATGAATGACCAGCAGGTGGAAGACCTGTGCACAGTTCAAGGCAGCTGTTGTCTAAGTACAATTCTTATATAAGGAGCACTGGATTATAAGGCGCACCTTTGATTTCTGAGAAAATCAAAGAATTTTTTGTGCGACTTATTGTTCGAAAAGTACGGTAATAGGTTGTCATTAAGAACATTCACTTTAACAATTTTGTAGACCTCCCAGTCTGTTTTGTAGTAAATGGGCCAGTGTGGAAATCGGGCTGAGAGTTCATGAGCGAAACATTTGCATTGCTATGGTCACTTTGGTTACCCCAGGTCCTGGAGGGGTCAATAGAATACTGTATGCCCTAGCTGGATTTGTACTTTAACATATGATGTATTATATATACTGGTACTCTACTTTCACAGACGAAGACTACAATCTATCCAAATTGCGTAAATCACAGCGCAGATTATAGATAACTGTATAATGACTATGATAAAGTATATTGCTCCTTTGTGCTTCTTTTCCCTTTGCCTTCATTACTGTTTTGAGCAATTTTTCTAAATTTTTGTCTGAAGTTTACCCTGCTGTACTTACACTGACAGATGATGGATAAGTAGAAGTTGCTAAAGTTTCTAATGTCTTAACTTCTTAAAGACAGCAACTGGACATTGTTATCTACTTACAGAGCTGAATTATCGAGTTAAATTTTCTCTAGGTGTGCAAAGAATTAACATATAGTCTCCTGCCCTTATCTATCTGCTGTGCATGGACCTTAGAAGGCTTTCAGATACAGTGCTCACTGCAGGAGAAGAAAGAAGCAGAAAAATAAATATAGGAGCTAAAATGATCTCTGGGAAAAAAAAGTAAATGTCTGGAAAGCTATTAAAGTGACCTGCACATTTTGGTTTCTACTTGTGGGGTCATTGGAGAGCTAGTAGAATCCCTTTAATATGGGGGGAGGTGAAGACTTGCATGTCCTAAGCACAGATGCAAAATGTCACAGCCACTACCAGGACAAAGAGGAAACATTAGGATTGCTGGTTCCTATTGTAATGCTTAACTGCTTAATTACCATTTTGTCTAATTAAGGCAATTGAAAAGAACTACTAAAGAATAAAGTAATGCTCATTTTAATCTGACTTATTATCTGAGGCCTAATTAGAAAATGTGTGCAAAAGCTAATAATTTTATATAATTAAATATTGATTTTCCTTCAGCAATTGATTAAATAAGCACATGTTAATTTCCTGATTACTAGTAATTCAACATTTATCTAGAATTATGTAAATAGCTCATTAGTGATGTGTAATTAAGTGTTTAGCTGTTGAAGGCTGGGGTGGTAATAACCTCATCTTGCACATAACGCCTTACAGGGAAATATAGAGCTCCAGACAATGGTCCCAGCCATTCATGAGGCATAAGGCACATATAGGACAGTATGGCACATGAGTTGTACAAGAAGTCAACAAGGGGTATTCTCATCTGGGCAGTCACATTCAGTTTCATTAATTTGCCATATATAAACATTTCTTCAATTAGATGTTATTAAAGAAATGTTCCTGTGTGAAGATAATTTCTCATAAATGTAGTCGTATGGTCCCTTAGAAACAAGATAGCTTCCTTGGATACGACCACCTCTTCTGGAGAGGTTACACAAAGAAACAAAAGGTTATTGTATATGAAATGTCCTGGAGTTACTACATGTCGCACAGCCGTCCTGTGGTAATGAATGCTGAATCCTGGTGGTCCGGCAGGACTCTACAGCGCAAGTCTGGGCACCGCTGCCAGAGTGTAACCTGGTCTTATCCGAGGAAGCCATCTCGTTTCTAAGGGACAACATGACTACATTTATGAGAAACTATCTTCACACGGGAACATTTTTTTAATTAACATCCAATTGAAGAAATGTTTAAATATGGCAAATGAATTTAATTAAATGTAAATGCCCTTTAAAACAATGGTGATATTCTAGAAATGGTCACAACTCTGGAGCTGAATCTAGTAGAAAAAAACCTGTGGCTGGATACAGTTACTCTTTTCATCACCAATGGAGAGATTACCAAGTTACCCTAATGTAAAGGGGGTTCCAGCACACGAAGGGGTTAACTGCCACACAAACACTTTTCTCATATGTCATAAAAACTCATGTAAAAACTTTTATCAGCCTTTTCTATGTTGACAAGAAGCTTCTCTTTGACAAAGCAGGAAATGCTCCCGCTCCCTTCTGTATTCGGGGACAGTCTCCATTCAGCACTCACACCGCTCCTGATACAATGTCTATGAATATTTTTAACTTTTTAATAACGTGTCTTACAAGTTTAACTCAGAACACCTTGTATCATAGTGATGTGCACAAGCTCAGCTGTAATTAGAGGAAGGAATATTTTAGCCTAAGGTTCTGAAAGGGAACCGGTCACCTACTTTTACCACACTAAACTAGCAACAACCTCAGGTAGGGTATGTTCTTTCTTTTTGTGTGTAATCTCACCTGTAAAAATAAAAAAATCACCCCCAAAATCATGTGACAATGAGAAGGAAACGTCGTTTGCAAGAGAATCAGTCTCAGAGGCATAAGGGGGAGAGGCACTTTAGAAATCTATATCTTAGGTTCTATAGAAGATTAAAGAGGGGTTTGCCCACGAAAGAAATATCTCAAATTTCAATCCCCTAGTGATGTTTACACAATAAAGATAATTTTTAACCCTTTACTTTACATTTTTACTCAGTTTTATTGCTGTTTTAGCTCCTATCAGTTATGGTCAGTGTAAGATTACGGGGTGGGGGGCTCTCTAAGAGGACACTTCATGAACCTTTTAGTTCTGTGAGCTGAAGGTGTGATTAGATTATCAGGGTACAAGGTTTATATACACTTTAATTTACCTTCTGAACATTGAACTAGTAACTGACACATACAAAGAGAGATGAGACAGATGTTGACAGAGATGAGATGATGAGATGCTTAAGATGCATATGACACATAATCAGGTCTGGCGCTAGCACTGGGTTTACCTGGGTAAGTGCCAGATTTATTATAGGGGTTGTATGGAGGTTGGAAAACATGGGCCCCACAGTCTTATTAATCCATCACAGAATATGCAGAGTCCTGTGTCACATCTTGACCACACTGCAGGGATGGGATTCCTTGCATCCTATCCATCTATTAAGCAAGAAACATATTGATCTATGATGCTTTCCCCACTAAACAGAAGCTCAGATATTATAACTGTTTACAGTATCTGGGCTGCTGTTTAACAGGGAAGCGGGGATTCCTTGCATCAAAGATCAATATGATGCAAGGACTATGCATGTGTGGTGAAGCCCTAAATGAGTAAATGTGCCCAAAAATGTGGATCTGGTTCCAGCTCTGCAGCTTTTGTAAAAAAAGATAGTTAGGCCAACCATAATTCCTGCAATGTGATGTACTCAAGCTATGACATATGGGTAAAGCAAAGATCTATGTGATGTTATGTTAACACAAAATCCTTACAATCCTCTTGAATTTGAGTAACGCAGCAAACAATGCAGTTACCAAGGACCAGAAAACTAGAATACTGGGGCCACCTACTGGACACTTTAAGATATAACGATGATCCTGGGCCTCATCTCTACATGTCATAAGAACAGATAAGGGGGCACATATACTTACCCGTCCGGAGGAGTTCCCTAAAGTGCATTGACCGACGATCATGCACTCTGCGGTGATTCAGTAAGATTGTGCGCCCGATATCCTGCATGTGTTGCTTCCCCGCTCAGATCCGCCGGAGTTCGCCGTCTTCTTCCAGATGTATGTAAGTGCATTGCTTGCGACACAATTTTAATCTTAAATTCCGCACTCAGTCCGAATCAGTCAGACTTCTGACAGCCAGCCCCCGATTTCTGTCGCATGAAAGCCGGCGCTGCTGCGCCAAAATCCGAACGCATGTGACATAATCCCCTTCTAAATACCTGTCCTAGCGGCGCAAATCCCAAATACCATGAACAGTCAGTCGGAAATACGATCCGCAGACCCTTAGTAAATAAGCCCCAAGATCTTTGGCACAGCATCAAAAGACAACATAATGCAGGACTGGAGTGTGTTAATGAGTCGCAAAAGCTCACCAGTTCCATGTAGACTCAAACAACTCATTGAGCAGTTGTTCCAAGTTTGATTGTTATTCCCAATTCACAGGATAGGGCATAATCTGATCAGTGGGGATCTGACTGATGAGACTCTTGTTCTTGTTCTCACTGGAGTGGCTGGTTGAGTTTGCAATACTATGATAGGCACAGCGCTCAGGTATCTCCAGCACTCCCAATCACTGTCTATGAGAGTGATGAAGATAGTTGAGTGTTGTGTGCTCGGCAATTTCTGACACTTTTATAGTATTGAATGGAGCGGCAGGGTGAAGGCTCCCCATGTTGCTCCGAAAAATTAGATAGACTGGGTAACCCCTCTTGTGATTGGAGGGGGTCTCAGCAGTCAGGACCCCATCATCCAGTGGAACAATTGTAAAAACAATCATACTTGTTCCAACCCCTTAAAGTAAGGGTAGGTGATGGACTTTATAGAGGTTACTCTCACTACAATAGACTATTGTATTATACTCCACAGTTTTTGGCAGTGTTGCCTTGGTATCAGCTTCCACCCCCCTCCCCCCCCCCCCCCCCCCCCCCCCCCCCCCCCCATTTTACCAAGGTTTGCTCAGTTTAGAAGATACTGCAGAACTTTAGTCACCTACATCATCTCAGACAATGAGCTTATGTCATCCCTTGGTACAATGCGGGACTTACCCCCGTTAGTGCTGTATTGCGGTGGCGACAAATGCCAAGAAATGCCACATCAACATCCACTTGTACAAGGTCACCACAAACTAATTTAATAACCCTGGTGACCAAACTTCTTAAAATATGCAAATGTGGGGAAAGTTTGAATGGACCCCACCATCAGAGGACTGTATTTCTACTGGTGAGAACCAGTGTTTAGCTGGATGAACTGATGCTGATGAAGTCAATTATACCCCCGATATGCCTCCTCTTGTGTATAGGTGGCACAACCAGTTGTATGTGATGTGGATATTAATGGATGATTTATGGCAGCGGTCACATGCCCCTTGATTCTTGATTTACTAAGAACAGCAGAGTTTCCCTGTGTATAGTGCAGGGGGCGCCAGATTCAGGATTTCTGGCTCATGTTCTTTATGAATGTGGGGCCCCCTGCACTGCCCCGGCAGAGTGCACCACTTTTTTTTTTGGTGCACCTCTAACATGGGCTGTGCAACACACTTCTGTTGGACTTTGCATGATAAATGTGGCACAAGGTCCAACTGAGCACCAGAACACCCCCTATAGTGCAGAGATTTGTATCACATGAAGAATACAGGCAGTCCCCGGGTTACATACAAGATAGGGTCTGGAGGTTTGTTCTTAAGTTGAATTTGTATGTAAGTCGAAACTGTATATTTTATAATGGAAGTTCTAGACAATTTTTTTTCTTTTGCCCCAGTGACAATTGGAGTTTCAAAATTTTTGGCGTAATTGGACCAAGAATTATCAATAAAGCTTCATTACAGGCATCTTACAGCTGATCATTGCAGTCTGGGACTATAGTAAAGCATCCAGAGAGCTTCACCAGAGGTCACAGTGGGCAGAGGGGTCCGTCTGTAACTATGGGTTGTCTGTAAGTCGGGTGTCCTTAAGTAGGGGACCGCCTGTAGTGCAGTTGGAACACGAAAGTGTCCAGTGCACCACAAATGTGTCTTGGACACTTCTTAAATACATGTACAAGCAGTTGGCACTAGAAAGAATGTGCAAAGTCTGGTGCAAGGACCTTAGTAAACATGGACCAAATTGTGTGACAACAGCATTAGAAACCAGGGGGAAAATGCAGAATTCTGTACAATACAAACTGACAAAATGCTCCACATGTAAGATAAGACATAATTCATGTACATATCCAGAAATAAATCTGTGTGAAGCACAACCTATGATTATGTGTTATTTGTCATTTCTCACATACGTGAACATTAGCGGCAAAAACAGATCCATTATTCATGAAGAAATAGTTCTACCTTTCTCCTTTTACTCTAGTGATGATAATTCATATCCGGAGAACAAAAAAAAAAATAAGGAGATTATAAAAAGGCACGGCTCAGGGTGCAGACCACATCTCCATCATAAGGCTAAGCAATCTTCTGGACCTAGCCACAAGGACTAAGGCTACACCACAGATGGGTTGTGTGTAATCCGGGTTTGAGGAACACTTATGTGCCAAAGGCAGAAAACAGGCACACGTAGGACCTGCGCCATGATTTGCGGCTCAGGCAATTGGCTCATACACGGGACATGTAATCCACCACCATGTGTATGATCCCATAGACCAGTGATGGCTAACCTATGGCACTGGTGCCAGAGGTGGCACTCAAAGCCCTTTCTATGGGCACTCAGGCCATCACCAGAGATGACTCTAGGTATCTTCCTGCAGTCCCAGACAGCCCAGGACTTGCTGTGCACAGAGCTATTTTAAAGTGACAGCTGTACCTGGGACTATTTTCTGCTTTATTGGTGTCCTCAGGGTGCTGGTATCAATGAAAACTGTGACAGAGAAGGGAGTATAAATCACAAATTAAGTTTCTGTGTTGGTACTTTGCGATAAATAAGCGGGTCTTTGTTGTAGTTTGGGCACTCGGCCTCTAAAAGGTTTGCCATCACTGCCATAGACGGTCAGCCAGGGCCGGATTATTGGTTGGGTGATTGGGGCAGTCACATGGCTGTAAAAAACGCCCAATATATGTACGGGTACGGCTCCCCAGCTGCCGATACAGAGAACTAGGCGGTAGCCAGAATACTGGTATCTAAGGCAGAGGAAGGGAACAATATATTGCCTGCTCTGCCACAGACCGCGGAGCACAAAGGATGTCAGCGTCCTGGCGCAGTAATGTAACACACTGACACCTGCACCAGAAGACTGACTGAAGAGAAGAGAACACCGGTGGAGCGGGAGAAGTACAGTTTTATTATCGCATTACTTTACAGGTGGCTGTATGTATATAAAATTTATTACTGCGAGGGAGCTTTATATATACACCTACCATAAAATGTAGCATAACTTGTCTTACCAGCAGCTATTATTTGAGGCCCGGATTAATCTGACACATCAGTATATGAAAGACGTCCTACTGAATAGCCAACTAAAAATGCTAATCTAATAGCGCACTGAAAATGGTTGTTCCATCATTCCATTTGGAGAATTTATTTTCCTTAGTGCTTTCTGCATGGTTGCTTGATATCGGAGCTCCGGTTGATGTGATGTGATGATATAAGATAGAAATTAAAAGGTAGTCTACCACATCTCCAGTATTGTAATTTGTGGTCAGCACAATTTCAAAATTACCTTCATTTCTGAGGAAATATAATTTTAAGCCGTATAGTAATGAGGTACTTGGGTGTTTTCTTGGCACCCGGATGACTGCTATTCCTGCTTGGAGTACTACCCCGTCAGATAAGCAGGCGATTGTCTTGTGAGAAGCATGGTGCAACACTGGAAATTGATTTAGGCAGCATTAGCAATCAATCGTGGATCTTCATATAGGTGGTATGAGCGGGCGCCCGGGGCCTTCGGCTTCCCAGGGGCCCATGCCTGCCCATATCTGTTGGGTTTAAAAAAAAAAAAAAAAAAAACCCTCTATACTCACCTTTAACTTCTTCTCCCGTCCCTGCGGTTGTCTTCTCCTCTTCCAGCCGGTGTGCACTATAACTAATCGGGGTCATGTGACGTCACGGTGTTGCGTGCCACAAGGGCAAGAAGAGGAGAAGACAGAGCCGCGGGGTAAAGAAGCGAGAGGAGAGGTTTTTTTTTTTTTTTTTTCCAAGGGGGCTCAATGTAGACATTTCTGTAAATGGAGGGGCCCTGCAGTGGACATTTCATTTACGGGGGCACAATCCAATAACAGAACTGGTAGTGGCATCTAAGGATGGAACAGTGGTATTCAGCATTCCCACTACCTGAGGTTATTGCAGTTCCAGGTTTGCTGCAAGGTATCTATACATACATGTAAGGCTATCAAGAAATATCGATATGCATGGAGCAGTAAGGGGGCTCTGTGGAATGTCATATCATAGAGAACTGGTAAATTCTCCTAAGATTATAGCAAAACTTTTATTCTTCAGGTCTCTTGCCCAGCAGTGAAAACTTGAATTAGTACAATGGTTGCCAAAACTAATGGCACTAATAACTGGGGGAGTATTGAGGTAAAAAAGAAAAAACAATTGCCAATCCAATCAGTAGAGCAGGGCTGATGCAAAGAGTTGGCAGAGGTGGTTAAAAGTCCTCTTTAACGGGGTTTACCAAGTATCCTGTGGCCCAGGGGTAAAAAACCGGCCAGTAGGGGTTCAACTGATAAGATCCCCACCAACCACAAGTCCTATTCTCACCAACTCAATGAGGTGGCAAGTTGAGCAAGGATCATACTGCTCCATTCAATACTATGAGTTGTAATAAGTTTATGGAATATATTACGACAATCAGAAACATTGTGAGGACACCTATCAGCTGGAATAACAACACAGAACATAGCATGTCACAAATAATCTCCTTAGCCACTTTTTAACCATATACAACATATTTCATATGTTTTATATACCGTATATACTTGAGTATAAGCCGACCAAAGTATAAGCCGAGGCCCCTAATTTTACCACAAAAACCTGGTAAAACCTATATTTTTTTACTCGAGTATAAGCAGAGTTTTGGTTTTCAGCACGTTTTTTTTGTGCTGAAAAACTAGGCTTACACTCGAGTATATATGGTTATTTTTGTAATTTAATCTCATACCTATGACTCATAGTATTCAAATTAGCTACTATGGGTCCAATCGGCGGAACTTTTCCTGCAGAGATCCAGTGTATCCATGAGGTGGCGCTCCAGGCACTCCCCTCTCCTCCTGTGTCTCTACTCCCCATCCATTTTGAGTTCCCTTACTGCTGCACCTGTGTCCTGGTTTGATTACAAAGAATCTCCAATGAAAATTATGTCATAGGAGAATAGGAGACGCTTTGTACCATATACAACTAATTTACATCTCACTTCAAAGTTTATTTTCTGGTTGATGCCACCACACTGGGCCATGAAAGAAAACATTGTCTGGAATTTGTTTATCTAGTTCCCATACTGGAAGTGGTTTATAAGGTCAATTTCTGCTTAGGTTCCTTTTAAATATGGTTGGGGGGGGGGGGGTGTTTCTGGTATACAAACCATGAAATAATTGCAATTACTAGCAAACCGTCAAGAAATACTATATCCCCCTTTTACGTCACCTCTGCGCCAAGCCAGCGTGCAGGATCGCGAAGGCGGGTGCGGCTGGGGACCGGATGAAAGTTCACAGGCTGTAGAGAAATTCTACGCTGGCTCCACCGCCCCACCGAAAACACCAGGAGGCCAGAGACTCTGCCTGCATAAGCGCCAGTGTGCGATGAATGTCCCCCATTTTTGCCAATATGCCTCAAGACTGGCAGCGTCTCATATAGACTGCAAGTAGACAAAATCATTTTCTTGTAACAGTAGCCAGTCTTCAAAGAAATAATACATCACTTTCCAATGACGACACACAGATCCGTTTACTCTTCTGTATTTTTATTTCAGACAAAAATACGAAAGAGGATTACTGTACATTATCTTGAAAATCCTATAAACCTCATCAAGGTTGGCACACTTTCAGAAAACACCAAGCTTTTACACAAATCAGTATGGGATAAACAAGCTCCAAGTAAAATCATCTCACAGCATAATACGTTCCTAACATGAGCAGCAACCTATGTTTATTATCACATACAAACATGACATCTTATTTCACGCAATCATTTGTCAGGTAAAAGGATTAGCTATATAACGCATTAGACAAGAACGTAAACCCCAGATTTATACTTTTTCCTTTTATCGAAGACATAAAAATAAGCAACTGCAAGCCGTCATCTTTGATCCCTCTCATAAAATATGGCTCTGGTAAAAACACATTAGTAAATTACAAAATAAAAGTAATTTTCTTCTACATTGTTGTAAAAATCACATCTTTGGAAGATTATTGCTCGTTCTCTCTACCCCGGAGTGTTACATGAATGGAAGTGAAGGTATACCCTCGGTGTAAGTACGACCAACGGCCATGTATTACGGGATTAGGGATTACCATGGACATAATTGTGTGCTTCTATTTTAGGTAAGTAATCTATTAGTGGTAAATGACCCTTAAAACCAAACAATAAAATAGGAGCAAAATTTGACATTGTCAATTACATACAATACACACAGCCAACGCCGAGGTCTAGAAAAAGAAGTGGCCAACTGACTTGTACTGGGGAAGCTTTATAATATGGCTTTTCACGAGTCCAAAAACCTTAACCCAATAAACCTTAACCCTCAAACCAAAGTACTTGAAAAGAGGTTCTAAGATAAGAGGTAAGTGGAAACCAATATCCTCTAAATTATTAAAAAAAAGTTCTTGTGCTTTCTGCGACAAAATTTAGTTCAAGTTTTAGTTTGTACATAAACCACCTTTCATTTTTTTTTTAAGATTTCATGTCCCTCTACTCCTGGAAGAACACGACCGAGCCACGTTGACAGGACACACCAGTGTACACACATGTATAGCTTATGTTGTGGAACAAAAAAAAAACCTCTTGCCAATGTGCAGACATCCAAAGCCCTAACACAAGGCAATGAGAGAGGCCACTTTTCACATTAGCGAGGAGAACCTATGAGGCATCATCCCCTTTGAATGTCTACACTGTACGGTCAATATTGGCTCCATGTCAGAACATACTACTAACACCATGTATGTGTCCTGAACCCCTGAGTACTGTCCAGCCCCGAGGAAGAGATCAGTAGAAAAATACTATAAAGTCTGAGAAGTTGCTATAACATTAATAAAATATCAGAAGCAGTGATTGTCTAGGCATAGTATATAAGTTGATCCCTAAAAGGTGCAATCATTCGCTACTCAATTGCCAGTATGAGAAAGTAGAACAGAACATGGGTCGAGTCATAAACCCCCATGTTGTAGTGTATTATAACCTAAATGTCATTGTAGTACACAAACACCAACCTAGAAAGTGTGTTAGTCAAACGCAAGAACAAAAAGAGACCACCATCTCTTCCTACACTAAATATAAGAACTATGAGCTTCGCTTTGTTAGTCTTCCAAATAAGAGTCATTTAGTCATTATAAATTACACAAGCTCACATAAGGCTCACACAAATCCTACAAAAGGTCTAGGTATGTACGCACAACATAAGTTATATATTAAAATCTAAAAAAAATACAGACCCACTGCTTCTACCTCATAAATAGATTATTAACAAAAAAACTGCTCGTTGAGAAGGGTAGGTACAAACAGATGCAACATCAAAAACAGAAAAACACAAGGAAAACCCACACAGATCTTGGCTAGATTAAAACGGAAGTCTAAAAAAAAAATTACCTAAAGCTTTAAAAAGATAGTCAGACATAAAAAGTGTACCCTAAAAAAAAAAAAAACAACAAAAAACTAGAATTAGAGTCTAATGTGATAGTGTTCTCTCCCAGAGACTCAGGAACTGCCGCTTTGCAATAAACTTCATGGGTTCCATTAAACCCTCTGTTCCCTTGAGGAGTATTTGGTTAGGGCTGGTCCTCTTGATGTAGGGGCGGGCTTTTTGAACTTCTTAAGTATCTGTAAAAATAAGGGGAGATCTAAATTAAGGACCAACCAAATACATGTAAAATAATGATTTTGCCACATCAGAACACGTTAAAAAAAAATAAATTAAAAAATCATAAACAGGACTGATGCCATTTTACGTGTAAACTTTGGGAGAGCGGGCAGTGAAGTCTTGTGTTGGGTATTGCTATCCTATTTGTGGTGTGCATTTAGGGTTAGGGGGAAAAAAAGGCAAAAACTACATTGGCAATATATTGTACTATACAATTTTGAAGCTAAAAATCCAACCTTATATGAAAGCTTAAAACCCAATTTCTAAACCTGGGCTTCCATTGTCTAGTTAACCAAAAATAAAATTTGTAACCACATTACTATGACCAAAGAATTTAAATATACTTGGTTTTAGATCATAGCAGTAACATAAAAACCTTACATATACACTAGAGGAGATGTTCTAAACATGGTCGAAACCTTCCGTTGAAGGAACTAGGTGTTACCTCTGCTGAAGGTACATAATAAATTAACAGAGTCCACACAAGCTCAGTTGTGTTGTAATAACTGTGTCAACGTATCCTTCCGCCCAGAACTACAGGCTATAGTAACGCCTGATTGACAGAGTTCGCATAGAGATGAGCGGACTTTCTGTTTGGGTGTGCCCCACGCGACATGGATATATTGCTGGATTGGCGAACAAACAGCTGATCCAGGAAATTGACATCCATGGCCAACTAGCCATTGCTATGATCGGTCAGCAGAATCAATGCTGCGAATCTGATATATGCTAGGGCACACAGGATGCAACCGAAGGGAAAGTTCAGGTCTGCTCATCTCTACATATGACCCCTCTCTGCCCACTGTAACCTCTGGGGATGGTCTCTAGCTGCAGTATTCCGGTCAGTAAATTACCACTATCCAATCAGTGGTCACAGGGGGCCCTCAGTGATGACACTTGTTTCACGCCACCGATTGTCAATTGGTCCCCTGATAGCTGACACACCAAAATGGGAGTATTGCTGAACCAATCGGAGCTGAAACAAGAAGCCGGTGCAGGAAAAGTATATTGTATTTTTTTTCTTGCGCTAGTGTTCGAGCTCTTGCATGCAAACTTGTGCAGCCTGCGTATACAGGACAGGCTATGTGGTGCTCCGATCCTACGGGCTGCACATAAAGCACTGGACGGGAGTCCCTGCATTATATAGAAAAGTCTTGCAAGAATGTCCCGTCTACCAGTCGAACCAGAACTCTATTAACTATTACATTGCCAGTGCGGCTGTTTGGCCGGCAGATAGGATGTCCTTGCATTAAGTTTCTATATAATGAAGGGACTCCAATCCACTTCACTGTGTGCAGACCGTCGGATCGGGCCACACAAGGGCTGCGCATGTAGCATGAGCATTTAGTAAAAAGAAGCAAAACTTTGAAAATGCATCCATATTGTAGGATTGCAGCTTATGCTCTGAAGGCAAGTCCTCACCCTGCTTTTCTGCATTGAGCTACTCAAAAGCTTCTTTGTTGTGAGTGACTTCTAGCAGAGGTCTTTGACTACCGATAATGACAAGTATCTCTCCAGGGACTTCCCTCCTGACCATATTTGATAATGATCATAAAGATTTAGTAAATGCTTGTTATTTTCTGGGGGGCTTCACAGTCCCTGGGACCACCGGTTACTAAACCCACTGCCTGATCAAGGGATCATCATGATCCCTTCCTGTATTGTATTACAGAACAGACAACTCTCAGCTATCCCGGCTATACATTGTGCTCACACTCATTATTTATTTCGGCACATGATTGTCACTTGGTTTTATCCAGCCATACATTGCTCAAGCTTGTGGTCGCCACGTCTGCTGCAGCTTACACAGAGAACGCTTAATACTTCCTCAGCGTAACCACATTAAAATCCCCGGGGACAGGAAGCTGTGCCAAATTAAGTTTCCTTGGGGACAGAAAACATTAATTTGCTATCCTTTGGGCAAGCACCAGTCTCATTATCCATGAGAACACAACACAGCAACAAGAATTTCACTGTAGTATCCAAGGCCGTCCGGAGACGCCGGATTATTCCCTGTGCCGACAACAGCAGCAGATTTGTTTTGGTTTCCTGACTATAAAAGGCTTCAATTGATTTTTTTTTGGATGACGTCAGTTTTGCCAAAACTTTTTTAACTGATCCATGTGCACATCAAACACATTTTAAGGTGGAACTCCTGGATTTATGGTTTTTTATAAATGTACATTACAACACAGCTGGAATCATAACACAACCTTGAGTTGTCCCAAGTGATGTATTATGGGTCCTCTGTTTTCACACGTAGGACTACTATTTCAAATTACAGAGAGGACTCCCAAAAAGTGCTCTAGGCTCCTGGTCAAGGCGAAGCTTTCTAAAGCAGGGCAGCAAGCAGAGGTCTTGAAAACCACTAGGAATTGATGCAGAAAGTATATTGGAAAATTGCTTTTCATTACACAATTCATATCAATTATTTGATTGAAAGTGGACAACCCCTTTAATAGAATACACAGAAATTTGCATGACAAAGCATTGAATAGCAGGCTAGAAGAAACCATGACCATACCATACACGAAAAATCGTTAACGCAATTTAAACAAGAGTGACTTTTGTAAACATAATTCTAAGCCTCAGACACATCCCTTATAGTATATGTCCAATAAAGTTAGTACAACATATTTCCACATTGGATAACTGTGCAGGGCCAGCAAAACAACCAGCGGGCAGTACAGCCGCATGGGTATAAAATCAAACTACTTATTATTTCCTGCTCTATAAACATGCTTCTTGCAGACAGGGCACTATGTACAATCTGCTCAGCTCCTCCTGCTGTACAAGATGCTGACTGCAGATAGGACACCATGTTCAAAATGCTAAGCTATGTGCTATACAAGCTTAGCAGTTTGTATATAGCATCCTATCTGCAGTCAGCATGTTATATAGCAGGAGGTGCTTAGCAGTTTGTATATAGCATCCTATTATAACATGCTGACTGCAGATAGAATGCTATGTACAAACAGTTAAGCTCCTCCTGCTATATAACATGCTGACTGCAGATAGGATGCTATGTACAAACCGCTAAGCTCCTCTTGCTCTACAACATGCTGCCTCCAGAAAGGACACTGGGGGTGTCCTTGGCTTGTACTGCATCTTAAAAACCTTGAGAAAGTCACAACTCCTGGAACCCACCACTTACGCCACCTGTACAAGTGGGGGGCATAGAGCATGAAGTTGGCAGTGCCGCGCCTGCGCAGGTCTTCGCTCCATTCCATGCCAGAACTGATCAGGTCAGTTATTGCTTCTGAACCAATAACTAGAGTCATGATCTCAGGTTCCAATATATAGTTAACTTGCAATATAGTAGAATTATGAAATGTCTTTGCATCTATTCTTCATGTCAGAAAGTCAAAACATCTGCCGCTAATAATGGAAGAAAACTTAGGCCTCATGCACACGACCGTATGGTCTTTTCTGTTCTGTATATACGGCTGTATTCTGGCCGTAAATACGGGATGTATTGCACTGTATCTGAACCATATCCGTATAAAATACAGTGGGCTAGCAGATGATAGATGGCTGACTATATCTCGGCTCGCAGAATTCACCTCCGACTGGTTTTGGATACTGCACAGCCGTATGCAGCACGTATTTAGCCCATATTTTATACATTCCCATTGACTTCTAAGTGCCGTACGAAACGGAAATACGGTGGAAAATAGGACATGCTCTATATTTTTATATGGCTGACTTACGGTACGGTGGACAATACGGCCATATACATGGATGGCGTATTGCCCATTGGAATGCATGGGGCCATATTCCGGCTGTATATACAGCTGTTTTTATACGGTTGTGTGCTTAGGGCCTTGAACAGGTAGTCTACGAAAATAACTCTCATATGCCAAGGATTGGAGATAAGTTACAGATCCTGATGACTGCTGGGACCCCAAAGGGTGAGAGAATGGAGACTCTGAATGGAACATCAATGTTTGTGTGTGTGCAATGTGCCTGGAGCTCCATTCACTTCTCTGCATGATCTTGTGTAGCTCCACTGAAGTGAATGGAGCAATGATCACTGGCACATCATTGGCAGGGGGTCCCCTGTTCTACTGAAACCTGCAGGGAGTTCTTTAAATAAGGGATGAGTTAGCATCATAGGAAAAACGCATTGACTCCGAGATGAGCAGGGCAGACAGTCGTGCATGTTCGTTCTGCTCCATTCATCTCTACCGTACCACTGAAACTCCCAACGATCATCAAGTTAGTGGACTTGTTTTGTGGAAAAACTCCTTAAAAGGAGTTAGCAACTTTACCTCATGTTTTTTGTAATCTGTGTCTTAGTGTGGGGGCAGGATATTAGGTAATTTACCAATATGCATCTATTAATAGTTCTGCTCCGCTTTCTTGATATGTAAAGTGAAGCCTCCTGTCTTTTACCTCATTAGCTAGATATTCCTGCCCATAAAATGACCGCAGATGGAGGGTCATGTGATCACTGTCTGTCCATGAACAATCCCCCTGCCGGGACTTTGACCTCATATTCACAAATACTATAGCCAGGTCCTGGCAGAGCGATTGTTCATGGACAGATAGAGATCACATGACCCTAGATCTGCGGCCATTTTATGGAAAAAAATGTCTGGTTGATGAGGTAAAATACTGGAAGCTTCACTTTACATATCAAGAAAGTGGAGCAGAACTTTTCATGGATGTATGTAACCTAATATCCTGTTCCCCACACATTACAAAAACATAAGGTAAATTGGCCAACCCCTTTAAGTAAGCAAATGAGTGCTCCAAATCTATGACGTTTAGATTTGAAATTATTATTCCGCTACAATAATAAAACATCCCCTTAATTTGTGCTTTACGTACATTGCAACATACTATTGGTTTAAAACGTTAAGTCGGTAGCAGAACTTCAAGCTACAGGAATAAGTCGCTAAAACTCTATTTACCTGTATGATCTCCTTGCTGACCCTCTGATGTCTCTATATCTTGTTCTGCAAGAAACAAAGAATTCAATTTTCTATGAAAAACCATTGTAATAAAATGAAATCCTCTCAAAGTCTGTTCCAGCAGATTGCTCTTGTAGCGCCGCCAACTTTCTGCATTAAAAAGTCAGAGGAACTTCCTGCTCTGAATCCAATTAAGGCCTTAGCTCTGCCATGTATCGCAGGATGGATGATATTCTCAATAAAAGGCAATAAAGACGAGCCCTTGTCTTGTCTGCCTCATGTTCACTGAGCAAGGAAAACTGCTCAGCTCTGGCTAAATGTCTTAAATTATTGAATCAGCGGCTTAAAAATCTGAAAAATATTGAGGCTGTAGCACAAAAATAAAGAAAAAGAAAAAAGAAAGCATAAAAACCACCATTGACAATGTGACAAATAGGCATGAATCTTATTGGTTAGAGTCCAACCGGTGGGATTTTAGCGGATCACAAAAACAGGGGTCCCGTTCTCCTTATTTGATAGAGCGGCAGGTTGGGTTGCCACTGAACAACTATGAGATTGCTGGAGATAGCAAAGTGCTCTGCACCTCCCAAAACTTCCATAGACCATGAAAGATTGGACAATAGAGAGGCAGGACACATCATGATGGATATCACCCATCCACAATATTACGTGGTACAACCCCTTTACAGTACCACGACTTTATTACCACATCTTTTGATGCACAATGATGTAGAGTTACATTGTGTTGAGTCAAGGATGTGTTGAAAAGACTTAGTGGTCGAATGCTCTCCAAACAAGCCGACAAGCAAGTGCTGCAGCTGCTTTTAGTTTTGGCAATTCCACTGTATTTGGGATCTTTTTGCTGCCTTCTGTTCCACAGCAAAGAATATTAACTGGTGCCAATAGAAAGTACAAATTGTCCTACAGAAAACAAGCTCTCATAAGTTCTGGCTATAGGGAGGAGGAAAGCAAAAAAAACACAAATGCAAAAAAGAAAAAAAGGGCATCAGAAGCAAGGGGTTTAATGACATTCACCCAATGGCAATTACCCAAATAGAAGTACATACCTTCTGCCCTTTCACTTGGCCTGTCATCTAAAACTGGATTTTCTGCAAAATAAAAATAGTTTCATCAGAATCTGTACAAATGGCAAAGTGATACACAAAATAAAGGCTATTCCGGTAAAGTAAACCACAACAAGTCCATTTTAACCGGAAAACTTGTGTACCCTATAGCCCTATATGAAGTTGGTCTGTGGCTACGAATATTGGGCTAGAGATGAGAACTAAGAGTTGAACTCCTCTATAGTGCTCCCAGACATGCCCCCCTCTGCACACGGAGTATTAGGGAATACTCCCTAATACTTAAGGTGGCCTTGGACATAGTTTATATAGGGCTATGTGTGAAACCAAACTACAGACAGTCCCCAGACTTAAGATCAGCCGACATACAGATAGTTACACACAGATCTCTCTACCCTCTAACCTCTGCTGATGCTGTCTGGACTTTAGTCCCAGACTACAATGACCAATTAGGTTTCTCTAAAGAACCATTATCGTTAATCCTTGGTCCCAAATTTCTGAAAATCCAGTTGTTACACGGACAAAAAAATAAAATGAATTTGGAGTTACACTTATAAAAATATACCTGTTCCGACTTACATACAAAATCAACTGAAGAACAAACCTATAGAACCTATCTGGTATGTTACTCAGAGATTGCCTATACAATCCATAAAGACACAAGAGGTTTAATACCCCCCACCGATAACTAGAACAGGGGACCAAAGTACCCCCGTCACAATCTTCATAGCACCACCAAGTACGGTGCTTAGCAATCTCTGTCAGCTCCATATAGATGAATGAGACAGCCCACACACGCGTGACCGGCTGCTACGGCCGACTCGGTGGTGCTACAAGGGGTGTAACAGGGGTACATCGGACCACCGTTCCATGTGATCCATGGGGGTCCCTTCATTGAGACCCCCACCATTAAGCAAGTCAGGCCCTATCCTGTGGAGCCCTATTAACTAACACACATCCTTCTATTAGCGTAACATATTTTCTCTCAGATCCCAATAAATCATCTTTATAACCTTGCCTTGCATACAGAGGGTGTCGTGGGGGCGTGGCCTCCTCAGGCTGAATCCTGCAACTTCTTCTCAGCTTTCAGCAATTATGTCATGGAACCAGGCTGACATCATCTCAGGTCCATTAGCCTCCTAACATTAGCAAACTGTACCCCGTGTATGTACCTGAAATTATAGCATTCCTGCATGGAAAGGAGTAAAAGTACATGCAGGAATGCTGTGACTTCATGTCATCAGATACATGCATAAAGTACAGTTTGCTAATGTTAGGAGGCTAAAGTAACCGAGATGGATGTTAGCCTGGTCACATGACATTATTGCTGAGAAGTTGCAGGATTCAGCCTTAGGAGGTCACACCCCCACAACACCCTCTGTATGTAAGGACATGTTATATAAATATTATACAGTCTATCTAAATATTATACAGATTATATGTTAAAAGGTGCTTTCAAAAAAGTATGTCTGTATGTTTGCTCTTCGTAACCTGCATTGTTAACATTGTTATATGCAATAAAACAGAACATGGAAGTAGGGAAATATATGATTTAGTAGATAAAAAGAAAAAGGAAGTAAAAACCCCGACAATTTACAGTATACAAAATACAAACAGAAATATTACTCAAGAGCAGCCTGATCCTTACCAGGTATTTCATTATGTTCTGCATCAATATGTTCATGAGCTGAAATAAAATAAACACTTGTAGTAAGAAAAGCAGATATAGAACGTGCACAAAGGGAAATTATAGGAATTTGTCATAAACAACTCACATACCACAACACATCCCTCGAAATCCAGCAGTGTGGTATAAGCCTTAATATGAGTCACTTCAATTTAGTTATTAACATGTAAAATGGCTTTAGTTGCAAGCTACAAAATACTAAATTGTAGCTATAAATGATAGATTTTACAGGGAAATGAAAGAAAAAATGTTTTTTAAGGAAACAACGGAGTGAAGGTGGATATATTGACTAAGGCTGCATTCACACATTGGGGCTTATTTACTAAGGGTCCTGCAGCCGCATTTTCATTGGGTTTCCTGACTTTTCGGGGATCGCGCTAGGGATTCTGTCACACGCGATCGGATTTTGGCGCATCAGCTTTCATCCAACAAAAATGAAGGGGGGGGGGTTTGCCATTTTCAAAATGAATATGGGTTTGGAATGTGTCTCAACTCATACAATGAAAAAGTGTCAAGCTAACACAGTCATAAGGGCAATAACAGGGAAGATTTGACTATGGCAAGTTTAAAAACATCTACAAATAAAGAGGAAAAAATGTACCACTTTAAAGTTCAACTTTGGCCTAACTCTGCACCAAGCAAAAATAAGAAATTCTCTAATTTACTCTAATTAGCCCGCGGGCTAATCTCTAATTTGCCATGCTTTCTGGTTGCCATGGAAACCATATAGTACAGCTAGAGACGACAGGAGGCTTGTTGAGAGGGGCTGTAGGGCCTGAAGCGATGTCATCACTCATCACATGCTTCAGGTCGGCCAATTACAAACAAACTATCCTGCATAATTTAAAAGTAGTGATGCAAAGGACCTTCAGTGATTTCACAAACATTTGACTCATCACATGTTTCAGATTGGCCAATTACAAACATGCTGTCCTCTTCTGGGTTCAGTGGTGTGAGCGGATGTCACAACCAGGAAGTGGCCACCTACTTTAGGAATAGCCCAATCAGAATCTAATGTTATATATACACCAGATATATCTAAAGCTAGGAAGAAGCCAGCAGAGCCATTCAGGTAATGTTCGAATTGTTATGAAATTCTCTCTCCAGCAGTGCCAAATCTTTTTTATGTCAGTAACTTTACAGTTACGCCTTAAGGCTACATGCACACGTTCGCATGAGCAGATGTCTGCTATGAGCTAAGAGCCAGCTATAGAAGTGGGGGGTGAGGGATCACCTCTCCCCTTTCCGTAGAGAGCTAAGCGGCTGCACCAAAAATCAGGCCATATGTCCGGCCCTATCATTTGCGGTGCAGCCACCCACTTGCCCGTTTATGGCGGGCCTAAGCTAGCTGTCGTTTTTGCATGTAGCCTAACAGACAGGAAGTAAATTTTAATTTTTGTACAAGACATCTGAAAGGTAAGCATTAGTACTTACGACTCTCCGGTTCCTCATGTGCAGCTTCTGCGAGATAAAACATAAAACAGAGATGTAAACAGTGAGTAAGTTGAAATAAATAATAAAAACTCTGTCCTGATTCCAGTGTTCCTGGAATTCTCTCCACTTTTAATCAAAGTCAATATTTTTGGATCTCTACTGCCATATGGTTGGGGCCAGACAGCGGATTATTAGCAAAACATTCCCCAGCTTTACACATAAGATCACCTGTAAGGCAGCTGGGAGCACTTACCTACTGGTTCACTTGGCTCATTAGCTAAAGGAATATCTGTAAAGTGTTAAAAAAAAAAAAAGTCAAGGAACCACAGATTAAAAAAAGCTAAATATTACAGGCATCACAAACAATAGAATGAAGTTGGAAATATAGGTCTTTAAACAAAACAAATATAAATCTCATCTATTAACAGTTACATGGTACGCTCGCTTATTCATAGGCAAAAAAACGTTGCTACTTATTGAGCATCAGTGTTTGGGTCAAAATGCATATGCGTTCGGCGAGTTTAACCTGATGCGCTTGTAATGTGTTTCCAAATGCAATCAAAGTGCATCGTGTAGATGCAGAATAATGGAATACTCTGAGAAAATGGATTTTATGATACGCACAAGACAGGGGGTAGAATTTTCAGGTGCCGGCACTCTGTGGCCCAGTGAGTGATTTTGGCCCCGAGCCTCAGGCCATGCCGGTACAATTGATGGCACTGAGCTGGGAATTGCAACTAATTTACAACTTTTATGTTGGTATGAAGGCTTACAATAAGGAATAATTCCCCGTTTGGGTTTCAAGTGGGGGAAGCTGCAACATGCACTTCCCTCTCTAGCCTTACATTATGAATAAGTATATCACCTGCCTAGAGTATTATTCAGTGGAAGAGCAAGGAAGCCAGACCTCCCTCCCAGCTTGTGTATGGTGGAGTTTATCATGTTAAAGGGGTGTTCCCATCTGGGCATTTACATTTAATTAAATTCATTTGCCATATGTAAACATTTCTTCAATTGGATGTTAATTAAAAAAAAATGTTCCTGTGTGAAGATAATTTCTCACAAATGGAGCCATGTTGTCCCTTAGAAACGAGATAGCTTCCTCGGATACGACCACCTCACATTTTGGCAGCGGTGGCCAGACATGCGCTATAAAGTCCTGCCTAACCTCCTGGCTTCAGCGATCATTACCACAGGACGGCTGCGGGACCTGCACTAACCCCCAGACATTTTATATACAATAACCTTTTGTTTCTTTGTGCAATCCCTGCAGCAGAGGTGGTCGTATCCAAGGAAGCCATCTCGTTTCTAAGGGAAAACATAGCTACATTTATGAGAAATTATCTTCACACAGAAACATTTTTTTAATAACATCTAATTGAAGAAATGTTTACATGTGGCAAATGAATTAAATTAAATGTGAATGCCCAGATGGGAAAACCCCTTTAAGTAATGATTTCCCAGACCAGCCATTTCAGAGATAAAAATAGGTTCAAATTATGCACAGATGCAGGGGTAGAATTTTTATTGGGATCCTCCACTGGGAATAAGGTGGTGGCACATGTATATAGATATCTGATTCAAGGTCTTGCAGAAGGAGTTACTCATCCCTCCAAAAGAAAGTGGCAGGAATATGTGGGCGCTTTCTCGGAGGATGATTGGGAAAAATGTTATAGGAGCATTGGGCTGTCCTCCCTTTCTTGGAATCATAGAATGGTACAATTTAATTTCGTGCACCAACTGTATTATTCCCCTTAGTTTATTTAGAATGAAACTCAGAGATAATGCGAGTTGTTTACGGTGCAACCTGGAGAATGCGGATTTCGTTCATGTATCCTTCTTATGTAATAAAGTAGACGTTTTCTGGTCCAGGGTCTTCCTATACTTGGAAGATACGTTTAAAGTAAAATTACCCAGGACCGCCCGGGTCGCTTTGCTTAGCTTTTATCAGCTCTGTAACAGGGAAAGGGGGAAAAAGTTGGTGGTTAACAAGGTTCTCCTGTTGGCTAGATTGGTTATTGCACGAAAGTGGGGGTGTCCGACTGCCCCATCTCCGGAAGAATTCCGAGGAGAAGTAGAGAAATGGAAAAAATATGAAAGATCGATGGCGGTTAAGGGAGGATACTTGGATAAATGGAAAAAGATCTGGTGTATAGAGACTGAGAACTAGAGAAAGACAGTAAGATGGTAAAAGACTAGCTGCAGGGACATCAGAAGATTCTACTGTAGCTTTTCCTCACGGCAGAAGGGGTGGGTTGGAAGGGGTGGGTTGGAAGGGGTGGGGTGGGAGGGATGGGTGTGGGAGTCTCTGTGGTGGTCAAATGGGTTGCAAACTGTTTTTCCTTTGTTATTTTATGATTGCAAAAATTTTGATATAATGCTTTGTAACCCACAATACTACTGTAAATTTATTGTTATATTTATAATAAAAAAAAAAAAAAAAAAAATTAAATGTGAATGCCCAGATGGGAAAACCCCTTTAAGTAATGATTTCCCAGGCCAGCCATTTCAGAGAAAATTATTATATTCTGAGCAATATTTAAAGGGAGTCTTAAGATGGTTCCTTTAAGCTTATAATTCAGACCACGTAGTGTTATTCACCCCATAAAGAACATCCATCTTACCCCCCCAATGCCTTCCAACTCTTTGCCCCAATGAATTATTTTTCCTCAGGTCTCCACCAATCCTGAGCAATCAGTGCACTCACTTCTGACACTTCAACTCAGTACTGTCAGATGGGTGGTCCTGGAAAGTAGTTTACAGCCTGGCTCCACCCACCTGACAGTAAGGAGCATGTTGAGTGCCCAAACTACCAGCACTGATTGCTCAGGAATTGGTGGGAACTAGAGAAAATTCTAACTGCACTGGAATCAGGCGAGTTTCCCCTATTAAAACATGAAGAGTTGCAGTTGGTGGAGGAGATGGAAGGATCCCTTTAAAATTTCATTATACTGTGATTTTAGAGCATTTATCACAAAAAGGGATCTGTAGACATAGATTTCTTCATTGGTACTTTCTGTTACCATCTAAACTACATTAAATTTGCACTCTGCAGTTACATTGCCCTCTACGGGTCATTAATCATTTCTTGACACATCTAATTATTGATGTGTAACATGCGCTAAAGCCATTTAATATGAAGTTCTGATTTAATTGCTTTCAAGTGTATTGTGCTTACCCTAGCAACGTGTTACTTATTGCATCACTACGGGCCTGGGCCGCAAAAATATATTCATATATATCATATATTTATTGCATTGACAAAGACGATTCTTACCATCAACCTCTTCTTCATTGTAATCAACAGCAGCATCCTCTGCAGCTAAAAGGGAAAGAAACTAATAATTAAAGATTGAAAAACGTACAAAGTGAAATTGCTGAAACAACACACAATAGTACGTAATGCCTTGATCTCATTAGGATGAAGCCGCCATAATAAACTGCAAGACGAAAATCCCAACTCAACATTTTAACAAAGCTAATTGCAAATTGGCAGCGATTCCTGCAACATCGGCATAAAGAAAGGCGACCGTATAAACAACTACGACCATGACATCATCCGCACAGTGATGGGAATCGGAGATCTGGATTACTGCAGATGTGCATTACACTAATGGGGACTATCGTACAGTCACTAATTCTGTATGACCTATTGGCGCCTTAAATTCTGCACTTCAAGGACTTAATACTGGAAGCTGTCCAAAACATTAGAAAAATATTTTCTCAAAAACTGACAGGTTTTGCCATTAGGCAAACATTTGTCGACTACCATACACAACATCAGCAGTTTAGCAGAAGAAAAAAACGTTGCTAGGGATTCCCCCACGTAAGCAATTTTTTTTTTTTTTTTTTTTTTAAATCAAACCCCAACCCCTTGTGGGACCACAAAACTATATACCCCTTTATTTGTTCCAAATCACTTCTTCACTACAACCCCCCTTTCCTGCAACTGCTGCCTCCCCTATTATATTGCACGCTTTCTTGCAACAGCCCACCACGATCATATTTTCCTCATGACTGCCCCAGGTCCCCTATAGCAATCCTCCCCTCTCCGCTGCCCTGGATGTGCATGGTTTTGTAGCTGGCATCATGACACCTGCCATCTATAGAGCTGAGTGCAGACAGGGATGTGGGGTGAAGAGAAGAGGGCTGCTGCGGATGGTTTGGGAAAGGAGAGTATCGGATTAGGGACCGCTGCTCTAAATGCTTAATACACATGTAAAAGATATATAATAAAAACAAAGTATCTGAAGACCATCCATAGTCAGACATGTTTAAATGTACACGGAGACCTTACCCTCTACATATTCTTCTTCTGTTGTTTCTACAATTAGAGAAAGAAAACACATTAATTTGATGCTTGAACATCAATTAAAGAAGCTTTTATCATAGTGGCTTCTGTGGGTACTTTTATCATATGTCCCCGGAAATTTCCCAGAGCTGATGTTATATATGCGGGGGGACTGCTGTATCAAAAGACCAGCAGGTGCCCATTTTGCAGTAAGATTTGAACGTCCCTGTTGCTCTTTAAATCACATACAGTACAATGGTATTTTATGGATCTTCAGAGAAAAATTAGCATGCAAAAAAATCTACCACATTCTGACTATGGTTTGGTTCTGCTTATGAATAGCTTCTCATCTCTGCAGACTGCAGTGCTCTCTGACTCCTGCCCCTCCTATTGCATTACAAAACCAGCTCAGACACAGGCACTTCCAGCCAGCAAGCAGCAGTGTGCAGAAACTTACTCTACAAGCTACAGACAGATAAGGTCTTTATACAGGAGGGAGGCATATAGCAGAGCTGACTATGTGTTATAGGTGAGTAAGCAGAGCAACGAGTGTCATTGTGTTTCATAGTCATCTCGTCGATCTTATCCCTCATCTGTCTGATCCGTTTTATCTATCTTTTTCTGTGTCAGATGCTCTACATCTAAATACATGCTCTAAATACTCAGAAGATAAATAAAATTGTAGATAAACCTTGAACCTTGAATCTAACCACATAGCATCTCATGGCACAGAGGGATCATAAAGTGACTGCCTAGAAAGTCTCTGCTCACACTCTAAGTTTACACTGACTCTCAGTGATAGGAGCTAAAACAGCAATAAAACCGAGTAAAAATGTAGAAAAGTAAGGGGTTTAAAGTTATCTTTGTTGTTTAAACATCATTAGGGGATTAAAATGTGAGAACTTTGTTCCATGCCCAAACCCATTTAAAGTTATATTTAATGTAGTTTATGACTGCAAAAATACAGTATATTTTTAGATTTCCTTTATATTTTATCTATAAATTAGAATCAATGGCTACAAATAAATTCTCGAATCATGGGCTAAAACAAACAAAAAAAATAGTTTACAAGAAAACCCTTACCCGACTCCTCAGAAAGTTCCGGTACAGGTTCCCCGTCTGGTTCTGGAACATCTTCAACCCAACAGAAAAGGTAATGTTAATAAAAAGTAACACAAGAGGATTACTACTTCTACGAGATCAAGCAAGTGGTTTACAGTCGACATAGACTGTTAGGAAATCAATGTAATGTAAGAATATCTTTCTACATACCTGATAATTCTGCCGGTTCTTCCTCTTCCAGCTCAGTCTGAGGATTGGGGTCATTTACTGAAAAGAATTAAAATTATAAATTATATTAAAAATAAAAAAACCCCAGCAACTTAAATCTCATCAGCAATTCAATCGGATTATGTTTTCGGGTGGCAGTGTTCAAGAGGAAAACAATACTGACATCTTGTGGTGCTCTCCCAATTCTGCTGCCTAACAAGAGCCCATGGCGTGCAGTTTAGGTGGTCTCATCAATATCAATAAAACCGTAAGCTCCATTTCATTTACTGGCTTATAATCAGGAAATTAAATGGTATTAAAGGGATACCTAACCATTTCAGTCTTGGAGGTGGCCCAACGGCAGTCTTCTTCAGTAAGTAACAGAGTAGGGATAAATGCTATATGCTGTGGTGGATGAATGCTATCTACGTGTGGACCTTCATTCCTTAATTCTGATCTTGTAGTTTTCAGGGGGAGGCCACATGGTTTATTACATAAGGGACTTATTACATAAGGGACTTTTTCTCACATGTCCAGAATTTGAAATAACCAAATTTATCACCTTAGCAATGGATGACAATCAAGAATGAAATATTTTTAGAAATGGATGGAAAGAAGCAGAGTAAAGCCTTCAGCAATTTCCATCAGTCCCATAGAGTCAAACAGACCAGTAGCTAGCATGCTTAAAGGGGTAATCCAGGAATATAAAAAATGTGCAAAAATCTAGGGAAGCAGGGTAGGAAAAAAACAAAAACACACCCTGCTCTGGCCCCCACATTGCGTGGTTCTTCTGATTCAGGCCTTTACCTTGAAAGTTGTGTTAAATTCCATTGACCTCATTATCATAAGTGGGCGTCTCAGTATAGAATTTCTGAAGTTCTGGGAGGTAAAGGTAACAGGACCCGCTTCAACTGATGAGTGGCCTCCTCGGACACGGAATGTCGCTTCTGTTTTCCAGGGGACTTCACTCAGTATGTTGTGCCCCGTTTCGTGGAGGCCATTCATTGGATGAATCAGGTCTCATGCCACCCATACTCAGGGGGTAGAGAGAGTTGGTTAAACATGCGCAAAACCCTTTTAAATACTCTGTGAAAGCTTAAACCATCTAGCCCTAGGATAGGACATGACCATTTAAGCTGTAAGCTGTTTTATTCTAAGGAGAAATTGGCGATTATATCCTTAAAAAAATATTGCTTTAAAAAATAAAGAATCCCCATGCTCAGTAAACCAACATACAGAAGAAATTCATATAGAGAGATGCCCACTTATTATAAGGTCTATGGCAGTGATGGCGAACCTATGGCATGGGTGCCAGAGGTGGCACTCAGAGCCCTCTCTATGGGCACCCGAGCAATCACTCCAGCACAGAGTTCGCCAGACAGGACTCAAGGCCTCCTGCAGTCCCAGGCAGCTCAGGACCCTAGAAGGAAGCTACAATGATAATCCAATCTACTTCTCCTCCTTTCTATTGTATTGGTGTCCTCAGATGCCTATAAACTTCAAACCTGTGACAGAGCAGGGAGTAATAAGTTACTGCTTAAATTGACGCATTGGCACTTTGCGAAAAATATGTGGGTTTTGGTTGTAGTTTGGGCACTCTGTGTCTAAAAGGTTTGCCATCACTGGTCTATGGGATTTAACACAACTCTCATAAACTTCAAGCCATGTGTGGCTGCCTGGAGATGCAACCCCACTGCAGGACAGGCAAGCAGCTAATTCAACTTGTTGAGAGAAGGTTAAAAAAAAAGAAATACCTTCATCCACAGAGTCATCTTCTGCTTGGTTGTATATTAAGTCGTCTTCCAAATTTTCAGTTTCTTCTTGTTGTTCTGGCACCTCATCCTCTTGGAAGCTCTCAACAATTTCATCTTGAGGTTCTTGTTCCTCTGCTGCTGGCTCTTCTTCAGGTTCTTCTTCTGCTACAGCTGCCGGAATTTCTTCTACTACTTCAGCAGCTAATGGCTCTGCTTCATACTCATCTTCTACATCTACAGAGTCTTCTCCGTTAGGGGCATTTAGAAATTCAGTTTCAGTCTCTTCTTGTTCATATTCAAGTTCTGGTTCTTGAGGTTCTGGCTCATCTTGCTGTGGTAAGGGTTCTTCCTCCACACTATCATTGTCGTCATCTTCATCCACAGCAGCAGGTTCCTGCTCCAATACTTGCTCGGTAACTTCATCAATTACTTGCTCTTCTAGAGGAGGTTCTTCTTCCACTTCAACCTCTTCCTCGATTACCGGTTCTTCTATAACTGGCTCTTCCTCTGGCTCTTCTTTTGCTTTTGAAAACAGTCAAAATAGTGAGTATAAAGTTGAACAATAATAATATGATTATTAATAATAATAATAATAATAAAGTTCAGCAAGACAAAATACGTAAAAATATTTGTAGACTCTCTAGGAAAAAGATGATTGATACCAAACTTCTGAAAGCATACTATACCCCAACCCATCATATAATAGAAAATTAACCTAATGCTTAAGTCAGGTTTTTTTTGTATACAACAAAGCTTTCAAAATAATGCAATGTTCTATATTATTACACTTCTTAAAGTGTTGGAGTAAAAAATATGTTTGTTGTCATCAAGTTCAAAAGGCACTTATGTATTCCTGCACATGTGGCAGGAGCAGACAGCTACGTGTGTAGGTGGGTGTCCTAATTTTCTATTATGATTGTGCATCAAAGAGACAGACGAAACCCAGATTTTAATCATGCCTCATCCTTTGAGGCCAAAGAACTGGACAAACTACAGTATATACTTGAGTATAAGCAGAGTTTTTTCAGCACAAAAAAGTGTACTTTTACTCGAGTCAAGGAAAAAACCCAAAAAAGTGTACTCGCCTTCCGACGCCCATCCCCCTGGCAGGTCCTCTTCTATCCATTGGGGCGCCGGCATCGGCTCCGTGTTGGGGCACGTACAGTTGAACAGCCGAACGTTGACATTCTAATGTGTGCGCCGGCATCGCCACACACTATGAGGTCAGCGAGCGGCTGACGTCACTTTGCCTGCGACGGACCACATGGGGACAGTGAGCCGATGCTGGGGCAACTATGGAAAGATGGGCTATATACTACAGGGAGGTGGCAGGCTATATACTACTATGACCAATGCATTTCCCACCCTCGGCTTATACTCGAGTCAATAGGTTTTTCCATTTTTTTTCTTTGTGTTAAAATTAGGGGTCTCGGTTTATACTTGAGTATATATACAGTACTGATGGTGTAGGAGCACCTTATTATAAAACCCAAGATCAATAGATTTTGTGTATAAATGGTAAGATCCAATCTTTAAAACTTTGTCTTTATTAAATGATTCCAAAAGAACACATGGCAGCCTCATGTGTTTTGGGCAAACAATACGAATGCTCTTAGTCGTGGTCGACTTCATATTGTTATTGGCCCAAAACGCGTCAGTTTACATATGAGACTGCCATGCGTTTATAAAAGATGAATAAAGACAAGGATTTAAAGATACACTGCCAGGATCCTACTGTTTGTGTTTTTAGGAATCTTTTTTGCTGCGGTCTTAGCAGTCAGTGTCAAGCTGCATAAAACTTCATGATTTGGATATCGGGTGTGAATTTAGAGCTTAAAGGGGTTTTCCCATCTGGGCATTCACATTTAATTTAATTCATTTGCCACATGTAAACATTTCTTCAATTGGATGTTACTGTGTAAAAATAGTTTCTCATAAATGTAGTCATGTTGTCCCTTAGAAAACGAGATAGCTGCCTCGGATACGACCACCTCACATTTTGGCAGCAGTGGCCAGACTTGTGCTATAGAGTTCTGCCTGACCACCTGGATTCAGGGTTCATTACCACAGGACGGCTGCGGGACCTGCAGTAACTCCTGGACATTTCATATACAAACACCCTATTTTTCTTTGTGCAATCCCTCCAGCAGAGGTGGTCGTATCCAAGGACACAGTCTTGTTTCTAAGGGAGCATATGACTACATTTATGGAAAATTCTCTTCACCTAGGAAGATTTTTTTAATAACATCTAATTGAAGAAATGTTTATATATGGCAGATGAAACTGAATGTGAATGCCCAAACGAGAATACCCCTTTAAGGTACAGCTGTAACCAAGTCTTCTACTTTTCATAATATTCTACTTGCAAGATTTTGTTCCTCTCCTTTCATTTAAAGTTCCATTAGTTTTTTTCTACCATACCTGGCTCTGAGCTAAGGGTCTCATGTACATGGGGCTCCAGAGCATCTTCTAAGGAGAACTCACTCTCTGCATCTAAAGAAAACAAAAAGAAAATAAACACTTTAATATCGCTCATCTAAATAGGATTTGTAACCATGTATTTCTTTCAGGGTTTTTCCATGTTACCGATATTGACAGTAGACTATGTCTTTTCAGTGGGGAAGGGAGGTGGGAGAGGGAAAAATCACCCTAAATTGGCAATAGTGTTGAAGAATGGATCATCAATATCAAGTATCTAGAAATTCCCCTCTCCTTTAAAGCCAAAAAATGGTACAACCATAAATGAAGAGAAAACTGGATTAGAAGAAAAGTAATTACCATCTTGTACATCATGATCATCCAGAGCATCTTCCAAATCAAACACATCTGAAAAAAAGTTTGCATTAATTATAAATTAGCTGCTTATGGTTCCAGAAAATAAAGCAAAAATGGGGTGCAGCCGGCCTCTAAGGAGGTTGGGGTTTAAAAAAATAGTTCCCCTGCTTTACCTCTGAAAGGGGATAGTGGGGCACATTTACCAAGGGTCCGCGGACTACATTTCTGTCGGGTTTCCCGACTATTTCCGATTTGCACCGCATTTAACAGGGTTTTTGGCGCCCGCGATCGGATTTTGGTGCAATCGCGGAGGCTTTCATGCGACACAAATTGGGGGGGGGGGGGGGGGGGATGGCCGTCGGACAAGCCAGCTGATTCGGACTAATTCGCTTAAGCGAATCGTGCCAGACTTCATCCAGACAGTCCGGATCGGGCATCACGGCAGGACGGGGTAAGTAAATGTGCCCCAATGTGTCAAAATGTAAATATTTTAGGAGATTGGGGATATTCTATAGTCGGATAAAGACTGCAACAGTACCACCATGCACTGTCAGCTAGTAACGTGGCCATATTCTTACCGGCATCAGGGGATATAGCCTCTTTTATGGCATTCACAGCATCCACTAAATCTGCATCAGAGATATCTGGAAAAAATGGAAACCCAATAAAAGAACAATGTTGTAATATGTAACTGTGTACACGTGCCATTTACACAGGATTAGCGTGTCTTAATAAGGTCACTGTATACCATTACATTGTCTTGTGTACACAGCCAGACCGGTTTACAAAGTGCAAACAGGATAAAGGGGACGTGAACATTTACATTTGTGATTAGTTCTGGAAACCTACGATGCCAATATGAAATGCCAGGCCATTCAGGGACGCTTCAAGACTGCAGACATCTATATGTGCATATATAGATTGTCTGGATTGCATTGATTTTAGAAGAAATTTAAAATGATGTAAACAAAAAAAATGTAATATAAAGTCTAATTTACTATGCCCTTCCTCCAGAGATCCAGCAGTGTGTCTCCTGTTTTGCTCCAGGAAGCCAAAATCCAACAATTAGATCCACATGTCCCCCACTGACTGCCATTAAATGGTCTGCAAAACCTTAAAATTAGTGGGTTCACCTCTCATATGTATAGACCGCTGAACTGTACAGGACTTCAGTTAAGAAAATCTACCATGAGGATCAGGTTTTGTGTTATGCATAATCATTTGCATAATTTTAAAGCCTTTTTTTTTTACCTTAAAGGACATCTGCCACTATGTGAAGGATTGTACTCCAAGCACATTGAAGTACTGTTATGTGCCCCCTCTGACAGGATCTGCTCTTTTTTTTTAGCTTCTTATGCCTTTGTTTTTATGAAAAATGGCTTTAAAATTATGCTAATGAACCGGAGAGGCTCCATTAACACCTATGGGACCCGGAGCCACTCAGGCTCATTATAAGAATTAAAAAAAATATATAAAATAAAAAGGAGAGAAGACCCTGGCAGAGGGGACACACACCAGTATGTCAGTGTGCTTGGTTTACAATCCTTCATCCTGGTGGTAGATTTCCTTTAAAGGACACCTGTCATCAGGTCTGTGTCACTATTTCTGTCACCACTACCTGTTGGAGCAGCTCACAAGGATCCACCCCAGCCTTTATCAAGTTATTTCATACATTAATTATAAAATCATCTTTTCTTTATTATGTAAATGAGGCTGGTCACATGGTCCAAGGCAGTGATGTCACTCCTGTTACACCTCCCTTCTCCTGCTCATGTCTGTGTGTAATGTATAGTAATGCATTGTTAGTGTCTGCTTTATCTGGTGACATGCTTTCCCCCCTAATACACATGTGTGAGACACATACATCAGCTACAAAAGTACCTGACATGTTCTGCTATAACATGGCTGCATCCTGGAGCTGTTGTATCTCTCCTATACACACACAGGCTGCAGGGGGCGCCAGCACCAGGAAGCACATGGAGAAGCCATTACACCATTATACAGGCTGTCAGTCATGTGTATAGGAGTATCTCATACACACAGGCTGCAGGGGGCATCAGCACCAGGAAGCACATGGAGGAGCCATTACACCATTATACCTCACATCATTATACAGGCTGTCAGTCAAGCACTGGGGGTGTGGCTGTCCTTCCCACTCATGAATAAGCTTGACAGCTTGAATATGATAACGACTCATCAGACATCTCACAGGTCACAGGCATACAGCTTAAGGACCTCATTACTTAGGTTTACAGGCATGTAGTGGGACAATGAAGGCATAGGGGCAATGCTTTCTAATGGCAGTTTATAAAAATATATTTAGTTTAGGGGGTTATTTTGCCTGACGGGTTCTCTTTAACGTAAAAAATTAATAAATGTTTTTATTGTCAATAACCCTGCAATATTCTTGAGCCTCATTTTGGTGATTTTAATGAATTGCCCTATCTGATACAAAAGGCAATTCCAGGCACAACTAATAAGATGGCCTGGGGTCTGTGGGTGGAACCGGATCTTTTTGAGACAAATCACTTTTATACACAAGGTTTCTACATCTATAAATAGTACAATTCAGAAATTCCTGTGTTTATACGCCCCTTCATGCCTGTCCCGGAGGCTCTCCAACTAGTAGAACATTAATAAAGAACAGTGCCAGAACTACATCAACTGTAACATGAAAAATCCCATCTACAGTATTTCCAGTCCCTTATATTGTAAATTTAGCAGTTTGTGATGGAAAACAGAACCAGCCATTTTCACATTACAGTACCGGAGCTGCAGTTGGGTCTGTTAGATAGTGTATGGTGCGCATATTCCAGCGCAAGCCCATTCCAGGTTTCTCTACTACTAGTGTAGTCTAGCAGGATGTGTGTGACTGAGGATAAATGTGATCTAAATAAGCCGGCATACAGGTGGTATGAGATTAAATGTTTTCTTTAACACATGGTTTAAAAAAGTGTAAGTATTAATTATAAAAGGATTCAGTAAAAAAAAAATAAAATAAATAAATTACTCTGATGAATAGAACATATGGTTTACTGGACTACAACAGAGCGCGTCCGCTATTTCTGCTAATGCACCTATCAGGATTTTTGCAACCAGGATAGTCTTTGCTGCGTGCACCCTCCTACATGTAAGAATATCTAGATTGGGTTTCATTGGATGCCGTCCCACACCTGTGGGCTCCCGAGCTCTTGTTTTACGTTCTCTGCGGATGGTGTGCATCACACAAGCACCAGAACGCTGCTCACCGCCCTTCTGCATTCATATTGCATTTGTCAACAGAAGAGCCTCCCTCCTTATTCAGTGTTCATATGGATATACAGATATGGGGAGAGTATATTTATCAAAACATCTAGCTTTCATCGGCTTATACTGCTAGATTTGAGAGTGAGGAGGTGTGACTGAGCCATCTGCTGTGAGAAAGGAAGGGCGTGGTTTAGGGAGGAAATGAGAGCATCTCCCTGAGCTGTCTGATGTGAGGGACAAGACTGAACTCCCTAGCTGCATCATCATGTAGAGGGGAGAGAGGGAGACAGACTGTGGGAGGTACTGAGCTGTCCACTCTGAGAAAGGAAGGGTGTGGTTTAGGGAGGGAATGAGAGCAGAGACAAAGACTCTCTGGCACAAAGGTTAAGGAATTTTTAATAAATTTCAGTTGGTAAAAGGATTTTAGGCTTTATAAATACCAAAACCATTTTATTTTTTTTTATGCATCTTGCAATTATTGTGATCTTATTTTTTTGGGAACTAGTGGTATTTTTCTACCATTTTACATCACTAAAAATTATTTTTTTTATGAACATAAATGAAAAGATCAGTAAATTAGTGAGTGTCTTATACATGGCAGTTTTAGATGACAGGCAGCTGTGGTTGGATGACATCAACAGGTCAGGTTTATAGAAGAAAAAAGTGAAGCATAAGAAAAAGACAGAGGCCGAGCGGTTGGCTTACCTGATGGTAGTGAATCCGTCTCATCGAGGTCTTCAGAAATCTTATTGGTTATGGTTCTCTCTTTCAGTCCTGCATTTACCAGTTAGACTTTATTAAAATACAGACCACATGCAAAAGTAAAATCCAAATAAATATAAACTTACTTTATGTTTGCTCATGTCACAAAAAATTCTACTTACGGCTTTGATGATGTTCACAATGGCAAGTAAAATTTCACTGGGCTTTTTTTTCACCGTAAAAACAAATCTGGTTGTCTAAAGCAATTATGCAATTATTAGGGGAAGCTTCATTGAGTATTGCTTAGCTGCAGAAGGATAAAGGCCCATCTAGGCCCTGTATGTGTGTATATATCGCCATACCACCATTATGTTGCGATGCCTTACGTTACTCATGTCCCATTTCTGGAATGTTGGAGAAAACCAGAGCACTAGGTGGGAACCAAAAGATACATACAAATACACAAACTCCCTGCATATGTGGCCCTTCATCAGGACGTTGCCAACCACTGAGCTATGGTGCCATCGTTCTTCACGGATCTATGATGAGGCTTAAGAAGACACACAGAAGGTCCTATTCCTACCCATGTTTGTGGATTATAGAAGTCTCTAGTAACATGAAAAATACGGATTACGTTCAGGCGTCACCCAAGCTCCGTCTGTTTTGATCAGATACTAAGTAACACAATCATGAAACTTACTAGAAACATTTTTTTAGCCATCTTTAAAAAAAAAAAAAAAAAACCTGATGAGAAACAGACCATTTTGCAGACCACATATACACTCCAAGGAAATCTTTATACATGAGTGTATTCTAATGCCGATAATATATCGGTCTTTCAATAACTAAATCTACAAAATTTTTGGTTTGAATAAAATACAACCATGGGATGAGTCCCCAATGTGCGGTTTGTTTGCATCTTGTAATGCAGGAACTTTTTGAAAATGTGCATGTGTTTTGTTTTTGTTTTTTAAATCCATGATATGTAATGTCATGTGCATTTTCCTCAGCATTTCAGTGTGAACCCAAGGCTTACATATACTTACATATCGGTAATTACATACGGCATTTAGTCTCCCGTTAGAGCCAGAAGGTTTCTGTGTACTGTAACATTGTATTTGATAGGATTAGAATATCCAGGTGCTTTATGTCTTGTATGTGTTTTATATTAAAGGTCATTTGACTAAAAGCTCAACTCTGGAGTGCAGGTAAAATAAACCAAACTTCCATTAGCAAGAATATGGTATTGAGTATTAGAACTACAGGAAGTAGAACTGTTAATAGAAATTTGGAGTCAGAAGAAGAAAGAAAATGAGAACAAAATGGATTAGGATATAACTTGTTTACTGATCTCCACATAGGCTTAGATCACTCACAGATATTTCAGACCAATCTCACACGGGACGTAATTTGTTTGAGCTGTCCGTTAACACAAAGATATATTGTAGTTATATAACAGACTCGTCTTTAAGACTCTACAATTATGACTGGCGGACACATTTTTATCAGATGGTTTTTAGATGAATAATGCTTCATGTCAAAATTGTTCAGATATCCATAGACACTAAAGGCAACCTAGGATTTGAAGCTTAACAGCAATTTTTCACTGTACAATCCGTCAGACACACTTAAAAGGAGTTGGTCACTCTTTTGCATAAATTGCCATGTTCCTTTAATGCCTTGTAGATAACCCCTGAATTTTTATTAAGTCAGCAGTACTGCTACTTCTGTACTGTCTGCAGACCCTCCATGCTTCTTTGTTTACATTCATAAGTTCTGTTGAATAGGAAGAGCTACAGTGCCACGAGTATAACGCATCTTTCGCCCTCCCCTTTTCCTGTCTCTGTTAGTGAGGACGGACTGTGAGAAGAGCGATACAGTGAGTGAAACCATGAGGATGGCCTAGAGCAGTGAAAGGGAGCTGTGTGTGTATGCAGGGTGCAGCATGGTGAGAAAAGAGAAAGGCTGAAGCTCTCAAAAGGAGGCAAAAACACAGGTGTATATACACATACGACATGTCTAATTGAAGAGATTTATTAAAAAGTGGACAACCCCTTAAAGCTAAAAACACATGACCATGCTCATTACGTTAATCACTCCAGAATGTGTCCCCCTTCTTCCCTGCATAACATGATTACGGCATCATACATAACTATGATGCTGGAGTCCAATCCTCGGCACAGTGTTTGATCTGAGAAATCTGACCACTGAACGGTCCACGATTTACAGTATGGTCATGTGTCTTTAGCCTTAGACCAAAAGCTACAAAAATGAAAAACTTGCCATTTTATCTGCTTCCTGCCACATTACAAAGCTACTTCATAAATTTAGCAACATCTGAGATTCAAGAGTCAAACTTAGAGGTTCATTCAAAAAAATGATTTCCTTTGTACTTTTCCTTAAGTACTTGCGTTGGTTTGTATTAAAGGAGTTGCACTACAAAAGTTGTAGTGCAATATTTTTGGACAACAGAAAAAAAAAAACTGCATGGTTTACAATGACTATTTATTTAAATCCCTACTCTTGTAATTTTAGATTTTTCTTGCAGTCGGGGATACATCTCGTTTCCATGAGAAGTAATACCGTATATGCGACTACCATCAAGTAGGACCACAAAAAGATGGCAACTAAACAGAAAAAAATTGTACAATCTTCCTTGTAATTGCAGAACAGCAGTTTTACATCAAGTACTATGTAGCATTGCATTAAAGTACTACGTGAGCAGTCAAAATAAAACATAGTACTCTTATCTAACCAGGCTCTGGAGAACGTCAACTTATTCCATCCTGAGGTTCTGGACTACCTGTGCAAACACCTCCGCACCCTAAACTGATCAGAAAATGATTCATTATTTTTCAGCCTTTTTCTCAGTCTTTTTGCCTCGATCTCCACTGGAGGCTCTTCCGCTTGTTGTCCTTCTTGTAGTCTCCCTGGGTTTCTCATCTTTTTTCCTCCTTGATTCGCTCTTCTCCGAGTCTCTTGGCTCCTTTTCTTTTGACTCTTTGGTGGGTTTCTCCTTTGGTTGATCTTTGCCATGACCTAGATATTTTTCTTTTACCTTTTTAAGTTGCTCTTTAATACCCTCTTTAACTTGCATTGTAAAGAAAAGAAAAAAAGTCACCCAGTCATTACATGCAGATGGAAATTCTAATGCACACTTAACCCCATGTGGAGAACTGGGCGAATACTAACAGGGGGCTGTAAAAATGTAATAGGGGGCTGCAAAAAGTTTATTATAAGTTTTTGGATGGCTGTAATGAAGGGGTGGCAGAGGGGAAGAGGAGCATGAGGGACCAGAAACAAGACTTTGTGGTTGCAGCTGTAGCTCACAAAAACAATTAGTATGTTTCCATGGGTCCTATTAAAAAGGGAATATTAACAAGGCCAGAGTCACACAACCGAGGACCATGAGATGACCAGATTTCATGGGCTGACAACAGTGGTGAAGATGGGATGATGATACATGATGGAAGAAGGCTCTTCTTCTCCGTTATACAATGACACTTCAGCACTGCTATATTGCATGGAAGAACGGACTGTGCATCATATATCACTATATATCCTAGGTACTGTGGTCGGTACCCGAAATCTGGCCATTGCTCATTCAGTTTTTCATGGAACGACCATAGTTGTGTAGCTCTAGCCTAAAGGCTTGGTGTTCAAGGCAGTATAAAAGAGTATTGGATGCGAAATGAAGTACGACATTTTTTATTCGTTAAATGGGAAAAAAACGGGTATCAACTATTACCCAAACAAGGCCTTTTAGTACAAAAATAAGGTTGATCGCTACAAAGTAAGTGTCTCCATGTTACAGGCACCTACAACAGCTATATGCAATGCTTTTATAATGTACATATAATAGACTGCAATACACAGTGTTCTTGGAAACTGTGGGAAACTGCCAGGAATCCGAAGACCAGTAGAGGAGAAGACCAGTGCGGGGAGAAGAGGACGGCGGAGGGCAAGTACTAAGTTAGTTTATTTTTACATTTAATAGTAGCAATTGCATTTCTCATCTTTTGTGGTAAAATTAGGGGCCTCGTCTTATACTTGAAAGTATTCGGTAAATTAAATGGGGTCTTCAACCAACCAATAATAAAAATAACAAAAAATCTACTGTATTCCAATATTATATGAAGGTTAATGTACAGTAAGTCATTTTTATTTCTTGATTAGATATTCTGCAAATGGGGTTTTTTTTCACTCGCACTCCATGCCGAAAAAAAAAAGAAAAAAAATTAAATCTAAATAAAAAGTGCATGCATAATAAATAAATACTTAAAGAAATAAATACAAACGGTCTTCAAATAGCAGACAGGTAAATAAAAATAGAAATGTGAGAGAAATGTCATCTTTATAGAGAGGACTGACTTCCTAAGACGATTTCCCCCCCAACTCCCCTTTACTGCTAGGTGTGTCACACTATACTGTAACCCAGCAGGACAACAGAAAGTTTCCTTCTGTGCAGTATGTAAACAACATAGAACCACATTTCCACAATGGTGGCAGTCAGGTGATTTACCCATTTAACCTCAGACTTGGCTGACCCTACTGCAAATGTGCTGGACAGGTTCAGCTATTGTCTGCTGCGAGTGCCCAGTGACTGTGCAGTTTCTGAAGGACATTAGGAATTCAGTTCTGCACTTTTTAATAACTTGTTATACAGATGACTGGAAAATAGCCTTTAGGAGCATATGGAAATTTTAGTTATTCACTGCTTCACAGAATGATGTAATCCCTGGGTTGTGCCTGAAGGCAGAATAATCAATTGCTGCACCAGCTGCTGTGAATGAGTGATGCAGCTCAGGTTGATTAGTCATGTCTTCACAAGCTCCATGTGTAATGTGTTTATGTAGGCAGCTAGCCTAACCCAGCTTTCCCAAGGTCCTGAATGTTATTTTTTTTTTTTTCAGCAAAATCACTCAACTCAGGGATTAACCAAGATATGATCCTGCAATCAGTGTAACAACAGCATTCTCAAGGTATGTTTACTTCATAATGCATCAAATCAAATGGTAGATTTCCTGTAATAAACATGTCGGCTATAAAAGCTAGCACATGAAAGGGTTTTAAATGCTTGTAGTAACTCCTGTTACTTCTGCCATAACACTAAGGTCTTGGGCAGTGATGGTGAACCTATGGCACGGGTGCCAGAGGTGGCACTCAGAGCCCTTTCTGTGGGCACCCAGGCCTTCACCCCAGAGTTTGGAGTTTGCCAGCTAGGCTTTCTCCTGTGATCCAATACAGCTCAGAAAGTGCCATGCTCAGAATTTGGCTGCCAGGACTATAGGAGGAGCGAGAAGTTGTGGATAGAGATGGATTGTCATTGAAGCTCCTGCTCTGGGTCCCCTGGTTCTCTCTCTTCAGGGGACCCTGTAGAGAAGCTACAATCCAAATTTCTCCATCATCTTTCTATTGTATTGGTGAGACCAATACGAATTAAACCTGTGCTACAGCAAGAAGCAATAAGTTACTGCTTAAATTGTCATTTTTGCGACACTTTGCGACATATACCGTGGGTTTTGGTTGTAGCTTGGGCACTCTGTCTCCAAAAGGTTCCCCATCACTGGTCTTGGGGCTACAGAGGTCTAGGAACTGTGGTCAGAGTCTGATATATGATAATGTGCTTACCGACACCACAGCGCTGACCATACTAGAAATGCATTTCTGTAAGGGGTAGATATTCCTTTGATACGAAGATTAGCAAATTATTTTTCCAAAACAAACATGCACCAACAGCAGAACCACCAATGATGCAAAATACCTTCTGCTTTGGTTTTTGTCTTGGTATGCCCCTGTTAAATCTAAGTTTAGAGTGAAAAATATTTTTTAAAAAGCATAAAATAAAGACACTAAACAAAATACACAAAGTAGAAATTCGACTTACAACTTGCCTGGCGTCATACTCTAAGCCTGGGTTGTTCTGCTATTAACCCTCCCCATTTCTTTTGTGTGTGTGTAGTTTCCTGCCATCTGCATTTGGTGGATTGGGTGACACTAAAGTTTATTTGGAAAATTCCTTAATTTTGCTTATAAAAAGCATAATAAAAAATCCAATGCAAATGTGCCACAAGCTTGTAAAGAATAGCTTCAGGTGATTTGCAAATCAAATACATGTCACCTTAAACATGCACCATTGTTAAGTGGCAGGAAAGCAGTGCCATGAAGATATTCTAACTTTCTAATTTGCCATTCAACTTATGGGTCTAGAAAACCTGAACGGAACCCCCCCCCCCAAAAAAAAATACTATAGTCAACCCTTCTGTTATGGCTTATGAGAAAAATCCAGAAAGATAAAAGGAAGTTTGCATGTTCCCACCTATCCACAGGGTAAAGGAAGAACAACCTGATAGGCGACTGCCCGAGTACTGGGATCCCCACAATCAGGAGAACGGAACCCCAGCAATGCAGAGACTGGGGCTACGTTCACACTGATTGATGGAGAAGCAGGTGGAACATGTGTTTACCATCTCAAACAATCACATTCACCATGACGAGAGTACTGGATAACGGGATCCCCTTCTTAAAGGGGTTGGTCACTTCACCTCTTGATTTTGTAATATTGTGTTAGTGTGGGGGGGGGGGCAGGATATTAGGCAATTTACCAATATACATCTATTAAAGTTCTTCACCTTTAATGATATTAAGAGCAACCTCTTTTCTGTCTTTACCTCATCAGCCAGACATCTCTGCCCATAAATGGCCGCAGATGGATGGTCATGTGATTTAGATGTCAGAGCAATCGCCCTGCCGGAACCTTACTCTTATATTCATGATTACTACTATATGGTCCTGGAGGGCTATCGCTCATGGTCAGAGATCACATGACCCTCCATACTGCAGCCATTTTAGGGTCAGGAACACCTGGTTGATAAGGTAAAACAATGAGGCTTCAATCTACAAATTAATAAGCAGTGCATAACTTAATAAATGTATATTGGTATAATCCCCCCTCCCCACCACAACATATTACAAAAACATGAGTAAAGTAGCAACCTCTATAATAATTAGTGGACCATCAGCACTAGAAAGCGCCTGATGCCGTATTTTGGTGCACCTCAGTTAGTGAAACTGGACCCCAGTCTCCAGATCACTTGGGGCCCAGCAGTCTGACCCTTATGATAAATCAGGGATATCAGCAAACTTAACACATCCCATTAAGCATGCACCACTGAAAATGTCACCAAAGAGTATCAAGTTCTGCAGAAGTAGAAACATTCTAATTCCGTGTTAAAGCACTTCAGCACTTCCCTACTGTCTAAGGACAGCGGTTGTCATATAAAGACTAGTCTGAGCATTACTTTATGCTATTCAATCAAGGCATGCAATTATTAGTGATCTGCTGAAAGCCTCTGGCGCGGTTATGGAAAACCAAAGTACCTGGTTCGTTGGTAGCTTTCTCCTTTACTGGAGACTGTGCAAATCCTGAGATTTACAAAGTAAAATGTTGTAGAAATAGAAATTTAGAAGGGATAACAAATGTTTTGCCATTGCTGACATAAAGCGGCTAGTATTTGGCATCAGAATATGATCAACAAAATCAGAAATTGATCTAGAAAACAAGAAAGATTTTAAAAACTTACGTGTTCCTTTCTCACCAAGATCCTTTCCGGTTTGGCTTCCAAACACTGAAAACTACATTTTGACCAGAATAGTCCTTTGTGCATTGCATTTATAACCTCCTGATGCATCATTCACAATAATAAAAAAACACCACTATACCTCTCAAAATCCTTGCCGATCCAGCGCAACGCCCAACACCAGTCTTTGTTTACAACAATGACATGATGAAATAGATACTGCACCAATCAGAGGCTCCATTGTCACACGTCAGAATACATCAAACACAATAAAAGTTAAACAAATACAACTACTGTATATTCCGGCGTATAAGACGACCTGGTGTATAGACACCCCCCTACTTCACTGTAAAAATATAGAGTTTAAGATATATTCGCCGTAAGGACTACCCCTTCAAAAGCCAGCTCCCCAGTATACTGCCAGCTGTACCCCCAGTATACAGCCAGCTATTATACAGCCTGGCGGCGCCCCAATTGTGCAGAATGCCGCCCCCACAGTTTGCATCCTGCGCCTCCCCTCTATATAGCCAGCCTGCCTTGGCACACTAATAATAAAACAGCTTCTCACCTTTCCCACGATACCCGAAGCTCCGCTGCTACACTCCGGCGGCGGTGACAGCTCATTAGCGCTGCGGCTCACAGAATATGACGTCCAGCCGCCGCCAACGTCATATTTCTGCGACGCCGGCACCCCGTACTGTCACCGTCGGCGGATGTAGCAGCGGAGTTCAGTGGATCGCGGAAAAGGTGGAGAAGAAACATTGACCGGCGTATAAGACGACCCCAGAGAAGACAGAAGATTTTGTCTGTCCAAAAGTCGTCTTATACGCCGGTATATACGTATCATAAATATAAAACTTGCTTCTAGCAACGTCTGCGGAAGTGAGAAAGAGGATTCAACTGGGTTTTCATTTGCCACATGTTGTTAGAACATTTGGGTGGATTCTTAACGTTTCTTTATCAATATATGGTACGACGTATTCCATGTATGCATATACAGTGGGACTAGGCTGGTAACGACTCCACACCATAGAGGGCGTTTCCCAATGATATCACCGTCCTTATATGACAGTGACATACCCAGTGTACTTCACCTGCTGAGCGAGGTACCCGCTCTGCAGACTGACGAGGGACATATATGCTGCACCACTCCCTATGGGCTTCGTCGCCTCGCGGTCGCTTAGCAGAGGGAGCAGGATGGACAAGTGGAAAGACGTAGATCACTATGGGCCCATTTACTAAGATCCACGGACCGCATTTCTATCGGGTTACGTGCCGTGGACAACCTGACTGATTCGACTAATACGGATTAAAATTCAAATTGTGTCGCAAGACATGAACTCGCATACCACGGGAAGAAAGGTGAACTCCGGCGGACCTCAGAAGGGAAGCAACGGATGCAGGATATCGGGAACACGATCTTGGTGAATTGCGCCGGACTTCATCGTCGTCGCACAGTCCGGATCGGGGATCACGATAGGACCGTAGAGATAAATGTGCCCCTATGTTTTCCATTCTGTGTTTTTTCAGCGAATGATCATATAGACAACTATGCAGTATATGTCAGTGGGTGCGCTCGCATATACCAAAAAACTAAATGTGGCCCACCCTTGATATGCTTGTACGTTGTTAATTTAGAGTTTGTTAGAGCTTTTTATTAAAACACCGTAATGCACAACGCTTTCAATACATTTCAATATAATTTCATATATTTGTAATGCCATAACAAATAATTCTCACATGGAGTGAAAAGGGAAGTAACATCTTCAACGCTAAAACTCAAAAAGTGAAATGACAACTACCACGTTCACAACCGCATCGGGGTTTCCATTACACTTTCCCGCTTCTGTTTGAAAGCGAAACTGTTCCGTTCACCTTCCTTCCCCAGTGACTTCAATATATGGAAAGTTGTCTTACCTTTACACAAGTTAACATGGAAAAAAATATATACATTTTCTCCATGGTTTGATTACAGCAAGCTAGATGAACATGCCGAATGCAGGTGTGAACTATGCCTTAACGGTATAAGCATATTCTAGTATATTCCATCGGTCTTGTGGTTACGGGTACAGGCGGTCCCCTACTTAAGGACACCAGACGAACAGATGGACCCCTCTGCCACTGTGACCTCTGGTGAAGCTATCTGCATGTTACTATAGTCCCAGGCTGCAGTGATCAGCTGTAAGGTGTCTGTAATGAAGCTTTGTCAATTATAAAATATACGTTTTCAAATTACATACAAATTCAACTTAAGAACAAACCTTCGGACCCTTTCTTGTATGTAACCCGGGGACTGTCTGTAATCTAAAAATTTCTATACTACAATATTTGAAGTAGAGCAGATATTTTTTTTTTTAATGTATCAATTTTACATGTAAATTGTTCATAGATATTGAAGGTTGTCACAGAATTTAGGGGTTCTTTTCCTTCATAGAGAGGGTAACAGGTGCAGAGCACATGCCATGTACTTACATTTAGGGTTATAATAATGCATTCAGAACACATCTCACACAGAACACAATGCAATGTACAAAGAGGACCAATCAAAATAATCCAATGGTAAAGGGTTGTAAGAGAAGTTACTACATAGTAAATAGACAATAAAACCATTGGTAAACGCGATGATAACCTGACGGATACCCAATGTAATTTGGCTTGAAACTAAGCAGTATAAATATTTCCAGCAAAGTTGTTAGTACCAATATGGTCAGGTCAAGCCAAGCCTACCTTTTATTTGTAGACCCTCTGTTTTGGTAATAGAGGAAATTCTCAGCACAGTTTTGACCATGAAGATCTGACACAATATTACAATTGTACAGCTCTCAAGGGCAGCCACCTATCTACCTACATATTAGTTCATTTACCAATATACATCTATTAACAGTCTGCTCCCTTTCTTATATGTAAAGACCTCCAGTCTTCACCCTCCTTGTCGACATTCGTCCCATAAAGTGGCTGCAGATGGAGGGTCATGTGACACTAACTGTCCATGAACAATCGCCCTCCAGAACCTATTTTTTATTCATGAATACCATCTAAGGTCCCTGCAGGGCGATTGTTCAGGACGATCACATGACGGTAGACTCTGAAAGGTCCAATGACGTATTAGCAGAAATGGTAGATGTAAACCAAAATCCCAACAAATGAACTGCACTTGGACCAGTCTGTAATTTAGAATCTACCACTACTATTCACTAGACATTCCTCAGACACATTTCGTATAAAATCTAATCCTGGATAACTTGCGTCACCAAATGTAGAACTTGTAAACCTTTTTGAGCCATATGGAATATAGACAACTAAAACTACTAATGACATTCATCAGAACAATTGGTAAATATTTTATTGGCATCAAAAAAAATTTCTCGGAATTATCCATAAATATAAAACAGATGAAAACTAAGGGAAATCTTTCGTTTTATGTACAACACAAAGAGATAGAAGGAATCAGTTTTATTTCTTAGTTTACAGACATCCCAACCAATGCTTAGAAACATGTTAAGACAAATTGTACAGCGAAGCCAACGTATGACCTGAGAATCGTGCCATAAGCATATAGCCAAGCAAGTGAAGTTAGATTCCAGTGTTCCCATCAGGAACAAGAAGCCTCTAGAAGTGGAATGGTCCTTTCTTGCCAAGCTGAAGACATATTAAAGGCCAATGAAATAGATGAAAAATTATTTTTTGGCAAATCTTCTTTAGTCTCACAGTATGGGTGCCGGGGGACCAAGAAGGAAGTGGAATGTTGCAGGCCAACTAAGCATGTAGAATATGCAGTGCCAATGGTAAAGGCCATACTATTATAACCTCAGTGCTTGCTTCGAAGCCATGGGAAGGTCATTGTGCAAAGCTGAATAAAAATTAAACTTAATATAAAAAACACAAAACCGGATTTCAGAAATCTTCACTGGGATCTAAGACCAACCGTACTATTATCTTTATTGTGTACAGGATCTGCCAAGTGGCATTGGCCACAAGGCTCCTTCATCCAGACCGTCCACTATGAGTGGAGATCCCGTATCTTTGGCTACTTATAAGAAAAAACAAAACCACAGAGAGAAATTAGATCTGGTTTGTAAAGAGATGTTATTGGTCTGCAATCCAGTAGACACAGTCTTTTTGCCCTGAACCCCTTCGTTCTGTGACGTACATCAACATCGTCTGTGGTATCGGTCTTCTTCTTCTACCATTTCAAAGGATTCATTACATCTAGAGAAAGGGAGAGAAGCCATAAAACCAATCAGAGAGCTTTCCTCAGCTAAAATATAAGGACTTCCCTAGAGAATATAATCACACTACTGCCACTGTTGGTGAGGCCTACAAGAGTGAAAGGGAAAGAAAAGGAAAGAAAGAGAAAAAAAAAACAAGAGGAGCGGTAAGTAGAACAAGGCCGTGGAGTAGCAGGTGTGCAAACGCTTCATCCACACAACTAGGCAATGAGGATTGAAGAATAGAGGTAGAATGAGACTGATGAAAAAGGATAATTTGAGAATGATAAAACATAGGAGTGCTTCATCCATGCCAAAGCAAAGAGGAGGTTACATGCAAATAAGATAGACTCGCAGTGATGTAGCAGTAGGTTCCATTCATACATGGGTTTCACAAGGACTGACCATTGATACCCCTCGCAACGCAACTTAATAAATGGGGTTTTACACCATACTGGCACAGCTAAAGAAGCTTAATGCTTGCTTTCTCAAAAAAAGGCAATGAATAAATTAGAAACCCAACCACTTCACGCTTGTTTGGGTTCTACTGCTGGGACCCCCACTGGAAGGGAACTCCTTTGAACAGACTATCCAAGGAACTGCTGGTAATGGAACTATCAGGTACAGTAACTGTAGGTAACAATCAACAGAATTGGCCAAAACTCAAAGATCAGTAAAATAGTTACTGTAACAAGGCGGGTGGTTATGAATTTATCAGTTTTTCCATAGACTTTTTTTTAGATCAAAGTAACTGTCAGCAACTAACATAACATATAATATATATATTATATACATATATATATACATATATCTTATACATATATATAAACATATAATATATACATATACCTATATATCATCTAATATATACATATATATATATATATATATATATATATATATTATATATATATTTATATATTTAGATATATATAGATATATATACGAATATGCCCTCAGCCAGTTTTTGGTGGAAATACCTTCTACTGTACTTTATCACTTCCCCAGTTATTGAAAGTATTTATATGTGCGCAAGTGGATTTTTTACAAAAATTTTTTTTACCGAAGGTTAAATAGCAAGAACATTATGTTCCCATTCTTGTAGGGCCAGTTCGTAAATCGAGGCTTTGGTACGATTTACTGTTCGAAAAAGACGGCTGACCTACATCTAAAGTGTAGTTCAGCAGCTGTAAATCTGGCACACACACACACAGAATGAGTCTGTCAGAGTGATACCCGTCTACAACCGCCTAAAACTGTGGTCCCTTTTGCATTATCCATTCCTAATGGTGTGATGTTGCAGCTTGTCCCATAAGGTGAATGGGAGTGAAGTACAAGGAAAGCCACTATAAAATGCATTGTGCGGTCCTAGGGGAACAGAACTGTGGTCTCGGCAACTGTTCAGTGTTTGTACGGGTTGGAACGCCACCAATTGTATCAATTATCTATTTCCGTTTATAAACCTGACTAGATAATTAAAATTTTTTAAATCCTTATTCAATTCAACTGCCTTAAAGCGTTTTGTATAAATTATCAAGACCCCAATGCAAACCAAATTATGTCCAACGAGGAACAATATTAGTATATGGCACAGGCTACATGCGACATGCAATAATCATTATAAACTTTCAAAGCAAATAAAGTTGTATTTACTGAGCAGTACATCTGAAAGTGAACAGAGCTGATGACAATGCTATGAAATAGAATACACCCTTCTTTGTACAAAGACTGGGCAACAGCACTGTTTAATCATGGGACGTTGTAGAAGCCTTCAGTGACATAAAATGTAGAGACACTTAGAATTTTTTAAAAAGTATTTAAAAAGGAGACTTTTTTTTCTCCATTTTGTGTACAAAAGCATGAAACCATGACAACGAAGCCATGTCTATCAGCTCGACGATGAAATTAAATTACGAGTAAAAAACAAATAAAATAAAAGTACGGTAAATGATAAAGGGTAATTATAACACGTTTTCAGGAATATAACATGAGTAGTTCCTGTTCTACTACATGCGGTCATTTTACATCTAAACTTGCTTAAACGGGAACCTCAGCAGGAACTATTTTCACTAAAGACATGTTTCAGAAGCCCATTACAGCTGCATTGCACATCTGCCTTTCTTCTTTTCTAATATCTGATTATATATAATTGTGTGTTATAACGTATAACTTATATGCTTGGAGTCTCAGGGTTGGGCTTGGTTGTGGATGCATTTCAAAAAGCAACGTGCGACTTCTGTGCTGCAGATGCTCAGCTCTTGTCCCCCACCTTGTGCTCCTGTACATTCCTCCCTTCCGCTGTCAGCTCACCAAGACTGGAGCTCTGAAGGAGCAATAGAAAGAGCTGTATCAGGAGCACAAAGGTAGGGGCTGAGAGCTGATGGAGCAGCAGCACAGACCAGTCACCTGTCGTTTTTTGAAGTACATGCAACAAAGCCCAACCAACTTGGCAGAGGATTCGGTAGGGTGCAGGTAGTAGCGCAATTGCCACACAATTTTAATGTAATGTAAATGCTTAGAGGTAGCTGAAAGGCATACTTGCAACGCATCTGTCTTTAGTGAAATTGAGGTCCCTGTGACAGGTTCTCTTCAAACCAAATGATAGAAATTAGGCTTGTTGTGCAATGAGTCTAATTCAGGACTTAAAGAAGAACCCTTCTATGGGGGCATTATCACTATATTTACATTGAGAATTGTGTGGATTATCCCGCACTACTCAGAGCAGAACTCTTACATGCAGATGACCTTAACTGTTGGTTTAACACATGTGTGCCGCATTACAGAACCAACAAGTTCTGAACTGAAGTCAACATGCCAGTCAGAAGTGGTCCAGAACATGCACAGAGAAGGTTGACGGAATAAACTTGGTCAGGGGCAACCGCTTTAATATCAGTGCCTTAGCCATGAGACTAGAGAGTGACAGAAGACCCTTCAATTTCCGATTTAGGGATATGACGATGAGGACAGGATTAGGCTTACACCATACTGTTGGCATAGATATTGAGCACTCAAGAATAGACTTGTATGCCGCTAATACAATTTTATATAAGAATAACTCAAGGCCCTCCTTATACATTCAAGTTCAGAAAATCTGGGTTTCCTGCAAAACCTTTTCTGATAGACGTCGCTATAAATTAGGGCAGGGATGGTATAGAACGTGCTCTGTGATATTCGTGTGGAAACTTGACTTGCGTGTCAACGAGACACGATCCATCACAGTGCTACCGCAAAGTGAACGCAATGGGAGGGACGGGGTGTGGTCATACCTAATGGGTATAAACGCTACAAAGAACACCACTGACCAATTTGGTTACCTAATACTAGACTGCTATTAACTAGAATATTATGTGTGTAATAGAGAGTCTCTGTGGTATCTTATCATGGTAATTTCCTTCTTTTAATACTTACATGGTTATTGCATTTTATCAATATTAAATGAGAAATAAAAGTTAAAAACAAAGTGAAAATGGTAATGTTTTTTACATGCATGGACCACTCATATGTGCCAAAAAAATATATGTCGTACGTGTATTTTATTTTAAGACTGAAATTGAAGGAGTAGTATTAGTTGAAAACCCCTTAAAACTTCATTTCCATTGCATTAAGCACATCTTATATATAAATGAACACCAAGTGCTTATTTATCATAACACCTACAGTATTAAGGACTAGTCGCGCATGCATGAGTAGAAAACACATGCAAATGAAAACAAATTCATCTTGGAATAAAAACCATGCTGTGGTAGAAAAATATGTGCGCAAGTGGATTTTTTACAAAAATTTTTTTACCGAAGGTTTAAATAGCAAGAACATTCATGTTCCCATTCTTGTAGGGCCAGTTCTAAATCAGAGGCTTTGGTACGATTTACTGTTCAGAAAAAGGAACGGCTGACCTGACATGCTAAAGTGTAGTTCAGCAGCTGTAAATCTGGCACACACACACACACAGAATGAGTCTGTCAGAGTGAATGCACCCGTCTACAACCGGCCTAAAACTGATGTGTCCCTTTTGCATTATTCCATTCCCTAATGGTGTGATGTTGCAGCTTTGTCCCATTAAGGTGAATGGGAGTGAAGTACAAAGGAAAGCCACTATAAAATGCATTGTGCGGTCCTAGGGGAACAGAACTGTGGTCTCGGCAAACTGTTCAGTGTTTGTACTGGGTGTTGGAACGCCACCAATTTGATATCAATTATCTATTTCCGTTATAACCTGGACTAGATAATTAAAAAATTTTTTAAATCCTTATTCAATTCAACTGCCTTAAAGCAGTTTGTATTAAATTATCAAAGACCCCAATGCAAACCAAATTATGTCCAACGAGGGAACAATCTAGTATATGGCACAGGCTACATGCTGACATGCAATAATCATTATAAAACTTTCAAGAGCAAATAAAGTTGTATTTACTGAGCAGTACATCTGAAAGTGAACAGAGGCTGATGACAATGCTATGCAAATAGAATACACCCTTCTTTGTACAAAGACTGGGCAACAGCACTGTTTAATCATGGGACGTTGTAGAAGCCTTCAGTGACATAAAATGTAGAGACACTTTAGAATTTTTTAAAAATGTATTTTAAAAAGGAGACTTTTTTTTCTCCATTTTGTGTACAAAAGCAATAAAACCATGACAACAGAAGCCATGTCTACTCAGCTACGAAGACATAAATTAAATTACGAGTCTCTGGATCCAAAGCGTAGTAAAAAAACCAAACAAATAAAATAAAAGTATGGTAAATGATAAAAGGGTAAATTATAACACATGTTTCAGGAAATATAACAGGATTAGTTCCTGTTCTACTACAATGCGGTCATTTTGACATCTAAACTTGCTTAAAGGGAACCTATCAGCAGGAACCTCATTTTCACTAAAGACATGTTTCAGAAGCCCATTACAGCTGCATTGCACATCTGCCTTTCTGCTTTTTCTAATTATCTGCATTATAATATAATTGTGTGTTATAACGTATAACTTATCTGTTGAGTCTCAGGGGTTGGGCTTTGGTTTGGATGCATTTCAAAAAGCAACGTGCGACTTATCTGTGCTGCAGACTGCTCAGCTCTTGGCCCCCCACCTTGTGCTCCTGTACAGTTCCTCCCTTCCCCGCTGTCAGCTCACCAAGCTGGAGCTCTGAAGGAGCAATAAGAAAGAGCTGTACAGGAGCACAAAGGTAGGGGCTGAGAGCTGAGGAGCAAGCAGCACAGACCAGTCACCTGTCGTTTTTTGAAGTACATGCAAACCAAAGCCCAACCCAACTTGGCAGAGGATTCGGTTAGGGTGCAAGGTAGGTAGGCAAGTTGCCACACAATTTTAATGTAATGTAAATGCTTAGAGGTAGCTGAAAGGCATACTTGCAACGCATCTGTCTTTAGTGAAATTGAGGTCCCTGGTGACAGGTTCTCTTCAAACCAAATGGATAGAAATTAGGGCTTGTTCTGTGCAATGAAGTCTAATTCATGGACTTAAAAGAAGAACCCTTCTATGGGGGCATTATCACTGATATTTACATTGAGAATTGTTGTGGATTATCCCAGCACTACTCAGAGCAGAACTCTTACATGCAGATGACCTTAACTGGTTGGTTAACCACATGTGTGCCGCATTTACAGAACCAACAAGTTCTGAACTGAAGTCAACATGCCAGGTCAGAAGTGTCCAGAACATGCACAGAGAAGGTTTGACGGAATAAACTTGGTCGAGGGCAACCGGCTTTAATATCAGTGCCTTAGCCATGAGACTAGTGAAGTGACAGAAGACCCCTTCAATTTCCGATTTAGGGATATGACGATGAGGACGAGGACTAGGCTTACACAATACTGTTGGCATAGATATTGAGCACTCAAGAATAGACTTGTATGCCGCTACATACAATTTATATACTAAAGAATAACTCAAGGCCCTCCTTTATCATTCAAGTTCAGAAAAATCTGGGTTTCCTGCAAAACCTTTTCTGATAGAACGTCGCTATAAATTAGGGCAGGGATGGTATAGAACGTGCTCTGTGATATTCGTTGTGGAAACTTGACTTGCGGTGCAACGAGACACGATCCATGCACAGTGCCTAACCGCAAAGTGAACGCAATGGGAGGGACGGGGGTCGTGGTCATACCTAATGGGTATAAACTGCTACAAAGACACACTGACCAATTTTGGTTACCTAAATACTAGATGCTATTAACTACAGAATATTATATGTTTAGAATAGAGAGTCCTCTGTGGTATCTTATTCATGGTAATTTCCTTCTTTTAATACTTTACATGGTTATTGCATTTTATCAATATTATAATGAAGAAATAAAAAGTTAAAAACAAAGTGAAAATGGTATGTTTTTACATGCATGGACAACTATCATGTGCCAAAAAAAATAATATGTCGTACGTGTATTTTATTTTAAGACTGAAATTGAAGGAGTAGTATTAGTTGAAAACCCCTTAAAACTTCATTTCCATTGCATTAAGCCACATCTTATATATAAAATGAACACACAAGTGCTTATTTTCATACACATACAGGTATGTAATGGACAGCTAGGCGCATGCATGGTAGAAAACAGCCATGCAAATGGAAAACAAATTCATCTTGGAATAAAAAACACATGCTGTGGTAGAAAATGATTGATACAGTTTCTCAAAGTACTTGCATAGAAAACTTTTTTTTTAGGACATGAGCAAACATAAAGAAGTCCCTCTACATAATACATCGCTTGCAGAATTACGCGTACTTGCCTAGTAAAACCTTGGCGTCATCTACATCGAAATCTCCATCGCCGTCAGCATCGTAATCTCCCAGTTTTCCTGAAAGAATTTCACAGAGAGTCCGGAATTAGGCGCAAAACATTTGCATTCATTTACAATAAGATAAAGCAGATAAAATATACTGACTGTGCTCCTGGTTTTGGCTTCACAAAACCCCGGTATGAACGAGCACCCAAAAGGGTTCAATAAATAATTCTTATCCACAGGATCATGAGAATCGGGGTGCCCACAGGTCCATGTGAATGGAGCAGCGGTACACATGCTTGGCCACTACTTTACTTCACTTTTAGCAACTGATCTCCATATGACCCATAGAAGAAAACTTCAACCAAAAGTTAATCTGACTGCATACAAAACAGTAGTTGTCCCCCAGCGACCTTACACTTATACCCTACACTGTGGTTGAGGAATAAAGGACTTTAATGGGACAACCATTTTCAGGGTCCAGTGGGCATTGTCCTACTTCAGGACCTCCTACTCTACAAAAGCTGCCTGCACCCAGGACATTATGTACAATCTGCTGAGCTACCCCTGCTCTATAGCACGCTGCCTGCAGATAATACACCATGTGCAATCTACTCAACCCCTTTTTCTCTAGAATATGCCACCAGTATTTTTGTTTATTTATAAAAATTAAAAAACTTGGCATATAAAAAGGTAATTTACTTATTACTTTGCCACTGTTTTTTGTGTGTTGACAATTTTATCCCCATACTATACAGTTGTGTCCAGCTGTCACATACAAGACAGCGTATGCATAGAAAGCTGGCCAGACTAGGTAACATGTACTGTATGGAAGCAAGACACTCAAACACCATGTCTTCAGTGGCAATTAAAGCTGGCTTTACACAAGTAACTTTGACCAGTTTAACGCTCTTCTTGCCAAAATGACTGGCCCGAACGCTGTGCAATGGAACTGAACTCTGTATGTCCGCTCAGTTCGGTTCCTCTTCTTTCGGGTCTGTCAATACGGCAAGCACACCCAGCAAGTCTGACTGATAAAAACTCAGCCAAAAAGTCTACTGAAAGTCTACACCCCCACAAAAACAAGATATAAAAACAAAAACACGTAGCATTCCCCCTAATCAAACCTACCTTGAAGAGCCTCTGACAAGTTATAACGGAAATCCTTTGCCTTGGCTGCATGTGTGATAGAAATACAGATAATATATAACCAATGAGAAAAAGATTTTATCTAGAATATTAGCTTTCTGCTTTCCTCCAGCAGAAATAAGTCTATAGTACACAAGTAGTAATACATTTGAACTTTGCAAAGCGTATGGACAATTTTTCTTTTACAGTGAATTTTTTCACGACTTTGTTGAGCTCAGCTGAGCCATAGTAGTGTATGCATATACGTTCACAGACCTGCTCAACTCCAGGTGCGTAGACCTCCTTTCTTTTCCTAGACACACACAACTTGAAATGGATGAGGTACGCACTCACTGTTACTTGATGAAATTTCTTTATTAATCCATGGTAGGAAAGCAGTTACAAAAATACAATAAAATTGAAGTTCCGACGCGTTTCTGACCCTTACGGTCATTTTATGGTATTTTTGCAACTGCTGTCCTACCATGGATTAATAAAGAAATTTCATCTAAGTAACAGTGAGTGTGGACCTCATCCATTTCAAGTCGTGAGCACAGCTGAGCTCAGTTGAGGGGTGGGGGGATCCAAATAATGAGGAGGGGCAGAACACAAAGGATAGAAAGGAGAAGAGAACTCCTAGTAGACCACCAAGGAAGAGGGAATTGATAATTACTCGCTTTAGCTTCAACATCTCTCAGCACAAGATGGAAGAGATCCCTATGAAGCTAAAGGAGAAAGAATTAAAAGCCATCATCAAGAAATCAAATAACCAGAGTTCTTACCAAGAAATTCTTCGTAGTCTACAAGGTCAAACCAAACAACAGCCACCGATGTCCAAACACCCAGCAGAGCAATGACCATGAACCAGGTGAAGAAGGAGCTGCCGGACAGGCCTTCCTTTTTCCCATTCTTGCCATGTTTTTGGTCTGTATAAAAAGATAAATTATAGTAAATGTTAAAATTTTTACAACAAAGAACATTTTATGATGTTGCATTTAGCATTAAACATGATGACTCCTCAGAAGTCCATCGTGATGGGCTGCACCTGGACATACATTGTTTCAGGCTGTTTTCCAAGTTCCTGCCCAGGAATTCAAGGTCAGTAGTGGTGGGTGCCAAATCTCATATTACAGCAGCCTAAATGCAAAAAGGATGGGTGACCTTTTCATTTATGCCATTTACCTTTAAATTGAAAAGACAATTAAGACTTTTTGGAATTTGGCACATTGAAACTTTCTTGTAGTGGCAAAGATTTTAATCTAGATCACACATGTATTTCAGTGTTTCCCCAAGTTCTCATTAAGATAGGTCAGATAAAGTAGTGATCATGGGTGCAGGAAGTTTTCTGGGCATCCTGTCGGTCACCCACAACTAGCCTGAAGTGGCTGATAAGATAACAACAGGCCACAACCAACTGAACAGCAAAGCCTAGAGATGACATCTACGTAAGGTTTAGTATGACTATAATGCAATATTCATTTTAGGATCTTTTTTTTTTTTTTTACCATGGAGCATTACTTTCTGGAAAAATTGCAAACATAACCATAAGTGGAAGCATCAGAGTTCCCATAAAGATCAAACTCTTTACCCTGAATATGATGCACACAACACAAGTTCTGAGGACAATGAACTGCTTCTCTTACTGACAAATATCGCCGACAGCTATGAATCCTTTCCCACAAGCCAAGGATACCACATTATACTACAAGACCGACATAGCAACGGTGAACAATCAACTGACAATCAACAGCTCACAGTTATATTATAGCACCATCAACATCCACGATGCAGTGCAATATAGGAAGGCTTGAGATACGTGAAGAAATGAATGATTACTTCAGACATCTCATATTTACTTGGCTTGTGTTTTAGAGTGCCAGAAAGAGATGACAAGGGCTTACAATCTGATACAGCAATCCATTTAAAATGCTGCATTGCCCACCATACTGTACAGGGACACCTAAAAAACAGAGCTTGTGCCATTTCTCCATGTATTGCATACGGTTGTGCTCCGCATATACACGCAGTGTCCAGGGATTTTGCTTGAGAATGCTAGTAACATAATTTTCTAACCCACCATATTTTATATGTACCGTATATACTCGAGTATAAGCAAAGTTTTTCAGCACAATTTCTGTGCTAAAAATTTCCCACTCGGCTTATACTCCGGTATATAAAAAAAATAAACTGAGTACTCCCCATTCTGACGGCCCGGGCAGCTCTTCTTCTGTCTTCATGTGCGCGGCAGGTCTGCGACAGCTTCGTGGGCAGTGCCTCTTTCTTCATGCTTTTCATCCGGCCGGCGCACAACTGTGATGTCAACCGCTGCTAAAATCACAGAGTGTTCTGACCCGGCCGTACGCACAGTGTTTTCGCGGACCTGGCGCCAGCATGAAGAAAGCAGAGGCGCTGCCCACAGAGCTGTCGCGGACCTGCCGCGCACATGAAGATAAAAGAGGAGCTGCCCGGCCCATCGGAATTGTGAGTAGTCAGTTTATTTATTTTTTTTTATGTACAAGGTATACGCTACAAGGTGCTGGCCATATACTACAGAAGGGCTGGCAGGCCATATACTGGGGACGCTGTGACCAATGCATTTCCCATCCTCGGCTTATACTCGAGTCAATAGGTTTTCCCAGTTTTTGGTGGTAAAATTAGGTACCTCGGCTTATACTCGAGTATATACGGTATACAGTGACATACGTGCACATGGGGATGTAAAACATTACATATACAGATTCATATGTGCCACATACAGGACTGGAGAAATCACATGTTCATGTGAAAGGGGCCCAAGAGTGCAGAAAGGCAGCTCCGATGTCTAGACAAGTGGAGGCAATGGTGAGGACCTTTGTGCCAATACCAAGGGAGATTTAACAGACAAATGAGGTCTTAGGTTGCACTGGCATGGTGTAATGTTATGTGGCCCACGAGATCTGCAGCATGGAATAAAATCTGGCGCACCACCAGAGAAGCCACGGCCGGATCGTCATTGGAGCTTTTGCTCTAGGCCGGTTGACACAATATACTTACAAATAAGCTTGCACTCATGCATGTAACTAAATGGTATATGCAATGGTGCGATAAAGGTTGGTAGAGGTTGGGAATTTGGAAAGAGGAAAATTTAGCAAAGACATTTACATTTGTACAGTCTTAGGCATTGGACTTTTAAATGCAACCATTGAGCCGATGTGGCCCGCAGTGTAGTTAAGTTTGATGCCAGGCTGGGTCTCCAGATAGGAATAAGATTGATACATGTGTCATTAAAAGGATAGCTCTAGCAGCGCTAAACTATTTTTTACCAGGTAAAATTACGCTTTAAAAGGACAGCTATAAGCGGGATCAAAACTACTATACACCTGCATTACAGCAAGACTCAGCAACCTGAAGAAAAGCAGATGACTCCCTGAATGAGAATGTGCTATAAATTATGTCGGGACAGTTCAGACAATAGGGGACTGCAAAAATAATCAGGTAAGCACTAAGTGTGACGTCCGAGCACCACCTACAAAGCAGATGTGCAAAAAGCAAGATACAGCACACAGATTATAAGCAGCTACGGTACAAGCTAGAGAAGGGCTGGGCTTCTGTTCAACGGGCAATATGTCATTATGTACATTATAACAGGGAGGGAGGATTGATGTTTGGACACTATATGAATGCACAGGTGCATTGCCACAGTTTTGGCAGATCATTTTAAGTTTGCCCACCACCCATTGATTATTGCTGTACAAAATAAAGTAAAAAATATAAAGTTTCGGAATGCAAAATTTTCAATCCATTAATGTAAAATAACAAAAAATTAAATTTTATTCTTCTAGGGAGAAACAATATATATGGGCATCTTTAAAGCTTTGTATATGTTTTTTACCGTACATTAAAAAGGGCTGTGCTACAACAGACATATATCCCTATCCACAGGAAGGCAATCCTGGAAGCACTCGTGCCATAGAAGGGAATTGCGTTGGGTGCACAGCAGTACCCAACGCTCTGCTGACTCATCTACAGAGCTCCAAGCCTTCTCCACTATTCACATCAGCATAAAAGTTGTGCTCCACCGGAGACTTCATGACATGGGTTTCCATATGTGCAAGTTTCCAAATTTGATGGAGCATGGAGGTAATGCTGATGGGTTATTTTTCAGGAGTTATCCTCGGCATCTTAGTTCCAGCAAAAGGAAATCGAAAATTCTAAATTTCAGCAAACCAAAGATGTTTTTTTGGACAAATGTATGCTTTGAATGCCAGGAAAAAATTTGATAAAAATTGTATTCTGTTCCAGCACTAGTACTCAAAAGCAATGTCCATTACAAAATCACTGGGTGCACTTGGTTGCATCATTTCTGGGTGAAATTTGCGAAATCTCCCAAAAAGGGTTTCCAAAATCTTGTAGAAAGCCTTCCCAGAAGGGTGAAATCTATTTTGGATGGAAAGAAGGGATCACCTCCATAATCATGGATTTAGAATTAGTTCTCATAAACGTGTCCTGGTATACATGTAAACATAATATGGACAAGTGTATGGACAATGTTGGGGTCCTCAATAACATCTTTAAAATATTTTAATTTAATGTGTAATGGGATATTGGCACTTTCCCCAAAATAAGAATAATTCCTACCATTGAGAATTTTTGAATTGGAACATTTACAAATAGCTTTCAAATATTCTTCTTGCCAAAATGTGCCACTAATAAAAATAAATTCAGCAGTCAGAAGTGATCATTTGCAGCGTGACCAACAAGTTTAGTACCCGATCACTTTGCTTCTTACAGAAAGCACTAGCGGGGAAAAGGTCATGTTTTTGACGTCTTCACCCCTCAACATGTTGACTAGGATTGTTTCGGTGCACTGTATTTCGCTGACTGATATAGAACGCTCTGCTTTCATGATTCTATTTTGACATAAGCCACCAATCTGCCAACCAATGTAACATCAGAAGAGGACGTTCTAATTTTACTTTTCTTCCTAAGGAATATGCAGGATAGGTGTGAACATCTAAGGCAAGAAAAGTTGTTCTACTAATCTAATATTTAGAACTTTGAGACCCGTTAAAAGATACACACCAAAGACAAAAATGTTTGGAGTTTATAGCTGCAGCCCTCCATAGGAATCGTAAGCTTATTAGCTTATCATAAGGAAAGCCATGGATAGATTGTGGTATTCAATCCCGAATGTCGGCTATGTATAGGAATGTGCCCTAGGGCTTGACCTGCACCCTCATGCATAAACAAGAGTTCATGCTGCAACGGGAGACATTCAAATGAACTTAAACAGCGTGTATGTCTGGGCTTGGGTAGGGGATCATGGGCAAAGACTACAACTCTCAATTTTTTATTTTTTTTTTAAAAATGGTGGACAATGTCCCCAGTTGCTGAAAATATTACACAATCCAAAGTGCTTAAAGTCAGGATAAAAAGCAGACCTACAATTATAAAAAGTCTGGATTGTATTCATAAGAAATTGTTTATAAGATTTTACAGTACCTGTATCCTCCATGTTTTCAGCACTCTTCGCCCATAAAGATCAGCAAAAAATAATGCTTAAGAAAATCACACTATCTACCAACCAATAATACCCAAGATGGGAACCCTTATCCCCCATCCAGCAGGGGTGAAATGGCTCCGTACAGATAAGTCAGCTAGACTCCGAAACTAGACCTGCCCAGTGAAGCTGCTGAATATCTATTAATAGTCCTGCCTCCCAAAGCCAAACTCTTGCAGGCACTCATATGGAAATCCTGCGCTATGTAACAAGCACTCTGCCCAGTCTTAACTCCTTCGGAACCACAGGGGAAAAAAACCAAAGTCCTGAGAGCCGACGACATCAAACAAAAGCAACCAATGCGTGGCACATACCTTGTAGCAGACGATGACAAACATGTTCAATCAGCTCCGCACCATATAATCCATAACTATTTGGAGAGTGGATTAGAGCAGACTGCTGTACAGCTGGCTCCTGACCACATACATCCCCTCAATCCATTTACTGCTCAAGTGCATCGATTAAACAGCAGCGACAGAACAACCTGCCCAGAATATAACGCTCTGCTGGCATTTCTCATTTGCTGGTCTAAATAATCATTATCCAATGAAGGATATTAAAGGCAAGTGCACAAGGATGTTACTTTTTTTTTTAATCATAACGATGACATTGTAAAGCACATGGTCTAAAAAAGCACAACACGTTTCACAGTAAAATGTCTCCTATTCTTAAAATGTAAAGACTGGAAGACAAAAGCAGCTGTAAAGGGGAATAGAAAGAACAAACTATACAGTAATAATAATTCTTTACTCTACAGATTACACAGCGCTGCATAGAGCTTGCCAAATAAGTCCCGGTGGGACTCACAATCTAGACTAATGACTATCGGTCTGTGCCCTCAAGCTGAGGCCAGTTAGCTTGCCCACAGATCCCCACAGTAAATTCACTGAACACTGCACATACAGGATGTATATGTATGTATATTTCCACCCAAACATTCCCCAGTTTTCAGCCAGCTTCTCATGTGTACATGCCCCAAGCATGTTTTTCAGAAATATATCTAATGTCCATGCTAAATGTACCTAAGGGTTTAGTGACAAAAAATATGTTGACACACCAAAAAGATAATATCATTCATGTTGGGGATCATTTTTTTATTTCTAAATTAACTTAGTGGTAATTATTTCATAGTTACATAATAATCATGATGGTAAACTATTGATAACACCCTAAATATAAAACACTGTCGTTTCTCCTGGAAGAAGTCGGCAGAACGTGACACATTATACATGAAAGCTAAGTGGAACGACTAATCCGTGAGAGCCTAACACATGTGACAGCTGTCTGAGGACAAAGGCAAAAAGAATGTAAACTACAAACCACAAGCAAAATAGAGAACATTACTTGCATATTTCACATAGACCAAAACAGGTTGAAGAATTTTATTTAATTTGGAGAATAATAAATGCTCAAGGTAAGCAGAGTGTAATTGGGAAAAAAATACATAAAATTTCCTTCCAAATTGCAGAATACGCCTTATTAGGATTGTTATCATGTTAGCCATAGCATAGGTCAAAATAAATGCATACATGTGGTGAACTAGCGAACACATCTTAAAAGGAAATCTACCACCAAGATTAAGGATTGCAAACGCAGCACAATTACATGCAGGTCTGTGCCCCCTTTTGCAGAATCCCCTAGTTTTTACAAAAGAAGGCTTTAAATATTATGCAAATGAGCCCGAGGATCTCTGGGCTCCATTAAAACCTATGGAGCCAGGAGCCCCTTAGACTCATTTGTATAAATTTGAAAATCCTTCTTTTGTAAAAACAACAAGACGAGCAGATCCTGCCAGAGTGGGCAGGCACCAGTATGCCAGTGTGCTGGGTGTACAATCCTTCATCCTGGTGGTAAATGTCCTTCAAGCAAGCCGTGCTACAGAGCTATCACATCACCCATAGAAGTAAATGAACGTCAGAAAAACACCATAGCACAGGAAGCTACACAATTTCTGTATCTCTCTTCTATGGGAGTTTTGAATTTCATATGTTACAATAGAATACAACTTTATTAATCCAAAATGGAAAATAAAAATATGTTGGGTTGACTGCTTCAATAACTCTGTCAGGTGGCCTGGACAAACCTATTCTCATCTCAGCCAATTCACACAAATCCCATATCAGCCATAGACCCAAATTAGCAGCATCATTGGGATGAGCTCCTATGGAAATGGGAGAGGTAAGGAGAGCTCACCCTTATGATGGTTTAAATGGATTATTTAATAATCTTGGAAAACCCTTTGCATACTTGTCCACTTCCAGCTCCTGGTACAGAGGTCATGGCTTGGCTGGTAGGGTAGATCATCATAGTAACCCCTACAGGCAATGAGTGGCCTTTGTGGCACGACTCACTGATCGGTTGGACTACCAACACTCACTAGAATTCTTATTGAGAGCTGGATCAAGGGAAATATTCTCCATGCACAGAAAGATTTAAAGATCCTGACGGTTTATTCCGCACCCTTTTCTTATGAAACCAGAACAGTCTATTTAACAAAAATGAACATAAGCCACATAATACAACTCATTTACGTGTTAATCCTGACATAGCTCTCCCCCTGCTGGTGTAATTAGGGCTGACAATGTGCGATCCTGGCACGGAGTATTCGTCCTAGAGTAACGTTACATATTACTTAACACCGAGACAAACTGTAACAGGATAGCGCTCCGCTCTATATCAAGAAATGGGATCATATTGGAAAGGCTCTCCCCCACATAAAGGGGCAATTTGTCTGACCTCATAAAGCAAGGCTGTGGAGTCTTTAAGCCAAACCTCCTCAATTTTCCTAACTTTGACATACAGGAGTCATGTTTAAGTGATAAAAAGCCTTATTACTGTAAATTTATCACCATTATGATACAAAGTTATTTAGGTAGAACATAAAAAATATTTATTGGAATACAACCTCATAACTAACAGAAAACAGTTCTCCCCTCATATTCTATGTATAGTGTATAGAATCCATCAGAGCAGCTAATCTCTACATGAACACAGAGGAGAAGCAAACTAAAACAAAGTAGTATACATGGAGAACATACATTGGACAATCCTGCCTTAATCTAGGTTTCCTGATCACACTAGTAGTTCCAAGAGAAGTGCAGACATTCCTTCCCCTCTGATCTGTAGGGGAAAAACTTTACTACTGAGCATGTACATAATGTGCAGTGACATCCATCTCATCTAAATCATACCAACATGATCTTAGAGAAAATGCAAGCTAAAAGGTAAAGCAGCATATAGAGAATATATGCTGAACAGATGTACAGTGTATTGAAACTTTAGATATGCTAAGAATTTACCTTCATCCTGATTTTCTGGTCGCTCTAGCAGTGCTAGATGAGTGCAAGCATTCCCAGTGCCCGTCTACTGTGATCTTTAGGGGAGAAGCTTCACTACTTAGCATAAAAGTGCATTTACATTCATTACAACTAAAAGCCTAAATCCTTAGATCAGGAACAAAACCTAAATTTATAGGACATTCCAAAATTTCCCCAGAATTTGATGAAAAGACTTCTCAGTATGTAGTGCCCTAATTGTAACAATTTATTATACATTTTCATCTTAGAAGAAAGCACGTACGAGACATTGCATGTAATTCTACTGCAGAGAGTTTATAAGAAAAAGAAGGGGGTAACACTGCACACCCGAAACTTGGCTCTGACCCTCAAAATGTCAACAACTTATTTTATGATCTAGTCACATAGTGATAGCCGTTTTTTTTTTTTTTTTTTTCATAAAACCTCTATGATCAGAAGACAAATTCCATAGGATGGAGGAAATCAAACTGATCGGTCAGACTGGCAGAAACCCTGACTGATCATGAGAACTGCCCTCTCAGGAAAAAAAAGAACAGGGGTTCCATTCTCACACTATGAATGCAGCAGCAGGTGGAAATGTGTCCTCCCAATCCAATCAACACTACGGGATTGTTGGAAATTGCTGGGCATAGCACGCAGATATCTCCAGCGCTCGCATCCACTGTCACCGAGTGCTGGAGAGAGATGAGCACTGTGCTCCAGCCAACACTCCCATACTATTGTCCAGTTGCTTCACCCATTCTCCAGATTCTGGGGTATATGTTCTTGTGATCAGTGGGGGAGGGGGGGCAGACCATCACTGTTCAGCATTTTATCATTTTCCCTGTGCACAGGGGATTTTCTGCAAAGTTGGTAAAACTCCTTTAATGTAAACAGAACTCCCCCCAGATATATATACAGAATGCCTTTACATATACTGTACATGACCATAACTTCACCCATCAACATTACACCTACATTCCACACACAATACTAAGGTTTGCCTTGTCCACTGCCAACCTGCGCAGGGCGTACATACACAGTACACATCACTGAGCAGTAACCAACAGCAACAGTCAGAAATAAGCATAATAGAGATATAGGCGAACATCGAGTCTACATCAGGTTCTAATCAAATGTATTTAACACTCCCAAAAAAGAACCTAATAGCTGTAACCTGGGGGTGTTCATCTTATAGAACACTTAGCTGTACAGAGGTCAGCACACATTCATCATTTTATGATTCCTGGCACGTCAGATGGTAAAATTCTTAAGCCTTCAAGGCAGATAACCCAGAGGAACAGGTCAGATGAGATCAGGGAGAGGCTGAGAGTTATAGAATAGCTGGGAGAATCTCTTATTCCTGCATCCCCTGCCGGCCAGAAATGTGGAGTCAAATCAATATATTTCACAGTACCGTTTTTTTTGCCCCAAAACTTGTCTCTTTTTATTGTTTTAAATGTAACTTTTTAGAAATTTGATAGGTAAAGCTGTCTACCTCAACAAGGCTCACACATCTTATATGGCCATGTGTCAAGCCCTTGATCAAGAACCAAAAATCAGGGGCCAGTTGAGCAAGATCGATTCCCTATGTTTTTTTTTTTTTTGCAATGGCAAGGTAGAAAATTGTGTACAATCCCAGCAACTCAATACTATGATCTTAAGAGAAACCTGGCATCCAAATTAACCCGCCCAAAATTAATACTTCATTTAAAAGAAACTATGGTTAAAATGCATTTTATCCCTAAATGATTCCATGGTTGGAATGTTAAAAAAAATCAGTTTGTAAACTTCTATGCAAATCACTTAAGGCAAGTCCAATGATATTAATGGGGTCCTGCAGTTTTCGCGGCACTGCCTCTAGTCCGCATTAGTCTCACAGTTAGGGACCATCTGCCAATATTCAACTCCAGACATATTCAGCTTTGTAGGGAATACTTTCAAATATTTTACACAGTGCCTTGCTGGAACATTGAGAAAGTTCTGTTATATCATTCAGCACTTCATGTCATGTGACCAAAGTGATGTCATCAGAGGTTCTTTACCCCTAACATTTGCAAAATCTACCCTATGTATGTATCTGATCACATGAAATCCCAACATGACTCCATAAAGGATGGGGAGCACTGGAAGACCATTGAGACATACTGTTATTTTTTATGTGACCAGATACATACATTTTGCAAATGTTAGGGGGTTAAGGTAAAGGAGATCCCCCTGGTCACACATTTTTACAAAGTGTGAATAGGATTTGAATAAATCTCATCATTAAGCTGCTATTGCGGATTTTCAGAGCTAAAATCTGTGAATACGCAGCGTGATCAGAGGACCTATACACCCCGCATGGTCAAACCCGTTCCTATTCACTTTTGCAGGAAAGGATGGCCAGCGATGGCTGTCGTGTTCGGTTATGTGGTAGAGGCCAATCTGGGGGCTAGGTTTGGTCCAGCCGGAGATTAGAGGTCATCTTTCGTAAAGCAGCAGTTTAATAACCCTATTACACAAAAGTAAATGTGTTAGTGTTGAGAGACAATATATACTTGGACTGGCTCTGCAATGTGTATGACACATAATCTGCCATAATGAGGCAACACAATAGCATTATGTACAGAGAATACCACCAGAAACTTGCCAAGACAGAACAGCATTCTTTCAGCTTCCAATATCCTGTGGCGCCTAAATCTGTAAACAAGCCTGCCCCTCTCCGAAAAGATTCTACATATGCTGAATGACACTGTATGCTACGTCATATGTGCCATTAGACACTCCGGCAATCCATGCATGTAGGTGCCACATATATTCCATTTCATATAGAGCCCATTGCAAGTTGCAGACAGTGATAGGTTGTGACACTGGAGAGCTATGTAACCATAAAGTTTACAGCAGGACTGTGAAAATGCATTTATATTCCAGATTGTAACTGGACTTGGAGCAATCTGGTGCATTGGTGTGTGAGATCTCTTCACTGAGCACAACACAGCTCCTCCACCCAAGTAAGTAGGATATTGTAAGATTCACACATAAGCAGATACAGCAAGCGGAGGGGGCTGTGCAGCAGTACAGTGAAGAGACCTTAAAAACCAGTTCACCAAGTCCAGCTACAATCCTGCAATATAAATGCATTTATCTTCAGGACTTTTATCTAACACTACCTGCAGCTTTGACAGATTCACTCTATGGCTCGGTTCACACTCAGAATTCCATTTCTAGCTTCCACTTAAAAAAAGTAAACTGAAATTGAATGGATCTGTTATAAATCCTATTGAAGGCAATTTTTAATGTCACCCGTTGTCATCTGATTCGTCTGTTTTTGGATATAAAAAAATTGGAGTTTGAAGTACTTTTTTTTTTTTTAGTTAAAAAAACGGATTCCTAATAGATGATGCATCACTGACCATAACAGAGGAAATTAAATTATCTTTTACATTGAAGTCAATGGGACAGATAGTATGTGTCAGTTTTTACAGTTTCTTAAAGATGATGGATATAGATGACGGATACATTATAGATAAATGTGAGGAACAGAGAAAGATAGGTAGGCATAGAAATAAGAGATCAATAGGTAGATATAGATGTCATCTATAGATATCTCATTTCTGAGGGAGGGATAGATATAGAAGCTATAGATCAATGTATTGGAAGTGAAAGTAATAGCGTTTGTGCTGTTAACTGACACTGTCATCCGTATGTTCAGTTGTATTACCGTTTATTTACCACCCGTTATCTTTTTGTAATGGAGGTAAATAAACAGAAATTCTGACGTTAGTGTAAACTAAGCCTAAAACTGTAAAAAAAAAAAAAAAAATTCAAAAAGAAAAACGCATGCCATTGCATGTGGTTTGCCAAACAACACTGAAAAAGTTACTCCCCATACCTTATGAGCAAGTCACTTCATGAGCTACTACTGTAGATACTTTCAGTGCTCACAAATGTAGAGATGAGGGGGGCATTTGTGGATAGGGGACAACATGAAATAGCAGGAATACTCCTTCTGCTACACACCAGAGGAACTATTTTGCATGCAGGCAAATCTCAGGCACCATAACAGAACCCAAGTGACCCACTGTAATTTTTGGAGTCCATCGGGATCCATCCTGGAGGTTTAGTTTATATTGTCCGATAGCCTAATAACAGAATAATAAGGATACCCTTTATAACCAATAGTGACAAAGCTCATGCCTGATAACACTGATAATCCTACCAGTGCTCCAGGATTTTGGCATCTAATATTAAGACTAAAACTCTGTTACATATGTAATAAAATCTGAACAAACATTAATTTAAAGGAAATCTATCATTTGCTTTTATGTATTGTGAAACAAACATACCTTGAGAATGTTGTAGCTACACTGACTGACTACACTTTTGCTGGGTACATGGAGCTTCCTGAAAATGTCCAGAAAGGGCTAATCATCCTGAGCTGGATCACTCATACACACCAGCTAGGGGATGGTGCAGTGATTGATTAATTCTGCCTTTCAGTGACAACACAATGGGGCTTATTTACGAAGGGTTGTGGATCGCACTTTTGTCACACTGTTAGCGGTTTTCAGGATTTATGCAGCTTTGACAGGTATTCAACAGGGGTTTGCCCTGGCATTGTGTTGCACGCGATCGGATTGTAGCGCAACTGCGCTGGCTTTCATGCGACATAATCAAGGGGGGTGGGCCGTCGGACAATCCGACTGTTTCGGATTTAACTTTCGAATTGTGTCGCAAGACAATGCACTTACACACACAAGAAGAAGGTGAACTCCAGTGGACCTGAGTGGGGAAGCGAAACGTGCAGGATACCAGGCGCACGATCTTAGTGAATCGTGGCACAGTGCATTATCAGACAATGCACTTTTGTAAACTCCGCAGGACCAGGTAAGTAAATGTGCCCCAATTAATATAGCATTCTCTGGAGCAGTGCATAATTAGGGTAAGAGGAGAAGCAAGGAAGCAGCCAGAGGAGCAACAGAACCTCATTATCATAATTTTATAGTTTTTCAGCAAAACCACTCAGTTCAGGAATTAAACAAGATATGTTTCTGCATCAGTGTAGCTACAGTATTCTTAAGGTATGTTTGGTTCATAATGCATAAAAGCAAATGGTAGATAACAATCTACGCCATAACAATACACTCGGAAAACATGCTCCTTGTTTAGGTAAGTGCATGCACATATGTAAAGCAATGCACATGTACAGTAGCCATTACTTCCACATAATATACAATACTGGTCGGATTTGCGGTAATTATTTGGAAGGATGTATCTAATCATCAAGAGGTCTTATGCCAAACAATTTTCATATAGAGGATGCAGAATATAGTAAAAACATATCCTCACTCCATGCATTGTTATCCAGCAACCCAGACATCATGCTATGGCATACAGGGCACAACACCAAGGCCACACAGTTACCAGTCTGGTCGCTTCAACTGCTATCTTCTGACTGGAGAACATCTGAATGTGAGGGACAATCCAACAAGAACAAAATTAGCAGCAAATATTTCACCCATTGGAATATAACATGACGTACAGCATTTGGTCACGCGGTGTCTTTCCTGGTAATGGAGTTCTCCATCAGTTTTTAAGGGTCTGCAGGAATGTACAAAATAAATGGAGGATATACCAGAGCAGATTTACTTCTCTTGTCTCAGATTCATTCAGCTAAGACTTAGACCAGGCACTAAATTTATAACAGTGGCTCAGGAAGGAAGATAAATCTCGGGCATTTGAACACACAAGTCCTGCTCCCATGTCAAGCAGAAAGGGAAAAAGTGTCAACCACACATAATAAATGTACAGCAAGAGGTGTAGGACAGTTTTTTGGGGGAAATTTGAAAACATTTCGCTACATAAATCAAGCGTTGTCTACGTTTTGTCTGCAAATATTGTTAACCACTTCAACCAATTTTAACCACTTCAGGCCTATTGTGATAAGATTTTTTTGCTTTTTTTGGCCATTCACCATACCATAAAAATAATAATGTTACGGAAATACATAATTTAAATGGCTTTATTTTTTTCCCCCCAATTTTAATGAATAAAAACTACCTATATTTACTAGAGTATAAGTTGACCCAAGTGTAAGACAAGGTACTCAATTATAGTAGTCCAGGGTGGGAAATGCATTGGTCACAGCCTGTGCCCAGTATATAGCCGACAGCCACTGTGCCCAGTATATAGGCAGCAGCCTGTAAAAAATTTAGAAAAAACTCTTTACTCACCTTTCCGACGCCCCCCCCCCCCCCCCCCCACAGTTCCTCTTCCATCTTTTGAAGGTCTGGGTCCCCTCGCGCTAAATTTTAGCATCACCGTCATAACATTTCTGACAAATATGGTTAAGGGCTTATTTTTTTGCCAGAAGAGTTGTTCTTTTTAGTGGCCTTATGTTGGAGCACGCAACTTTATCACTTTTCAGAGAATTATGGTTTTCTTGGAACAATTTTCGGGTTTAATTTTTACGGCGTGTGAGTCCAATAACCATTCTGTTTTATTAAAGATGGTTACACACACACACACACACACACAACGATACCAAATATGTGGTGAGGGTTTGTGTATTTTATACTTTAAAGACACTCTGGTCGCTGGTTCAAGTCCAATACACTGCTATACAATACTAATGTAATGTAGAGCAGTGTAAACCTCTGCAATACTCAGACAGTAGTGATGGGAATTCTGGCTCTCATTAAGCTCCACTCACTAAAAAGAGCCGGCTCTTCTGGCTCCTGAACGGCTCCATATTAAATATATAATAGGGAGCCGCAGACCAGACAGTCACCCCACCCCACGCCACTTTTAACCCGATTGTAGCAGGTTAAAGGGGGCGGGGCTAGCCAGCTAGGGGCGGGGTTAAGTCAGCCATTCACTCACTGTGGGGAGCCGGCCTCCTGTCGTTCACAAACAAGAGCCGGCTCATTCGCGAACAACCCATCACTATTAGACAGTTTATAGCCAGACTTGGAGGTCTGAATCCCAGGAACATTGGGGAGCACCAGTTTACGGGCTGTCCTGAAGAGGATCGGATACCCTGGTAGGTGGCACAGGGGGGTGTGATCCTTAGGGGGAAGACCCTCAAACATGACCACAGCACGTAAGGAGTTAACACTCGCAATTGGAGCCGGCTGTTATAGATGTGATATATAGCTGAAGACCGCTGCTTCTGGTGCCGGCTCCGTTCATGAGCCAATGCCAGAAGCTGGACGCGATAGAACGTCCTGGTGCGTGAAGTATCTTTCTGCAAGGATGTACTATCACGTCCAAGTGTGCATAGGGGTTAATATATGTCTGGGGGGGGGGGCGGAGGGCTGTAGAAATAGTTAATCTCTTAACCTGACTTCTATCTGTGGTCCTGTTCAACCACGGCGCTGGTCTTCACTGCTGGTCTCAGTTTGTATACACGCCTGTTGGTATACACGGAGTTTCCTGTAGCAGGCTGTAGGTGGCGCTGCCGCTGAACAAACCATAGATAGAGGGGGGTACAAAAGGTTTATTATTTCTTAAAAGCCCCCTCTACCCACAGCCAAATAATTGTAATCAGCCGCACTTACTACAAGAAAACATAAGTGACATCTGAAGGAACCTATAGACTTATTTTTGCACTGAAAAAAAAAAAAAAATAGAACGGTGTTCTGCACAATTTATTTGGGCAAATATGATGTAATCGGGCATGGAGGATCTGAATAGAGCTTCTCACAGCTACAGGCTGGGACTTGTGACTGTATTACAAGAACACAGATAATCCTGGATAACAGTCATCCAAAACTGGTCCAAGAAGCATTTAAAACACATCTACCACCTGTGTGCCATGACAGGATCTGCCTGTTTCTTAGCTTATTATGCCTTTTTTTCTTAAAAGGCTTTAAAAAATGTTCAAATGAGACAGAGGGGCTCTGTTCTCAATTAACAGCTATGAAGCCCGGAGCCCCTTAGCCACATTTGCGTTGTTTTTAATGCCTTTTTTTGTAAAAGCGCGGGCACAAGGAACTAAAACAATAAGGGCAACATAAGGCCCGTGTGCAGGAGGCCTTATGGTGAGAAACTACCCCTAGTGTTCTGTGTTTAGGCTGGAGTCGCTCCTCTTACTCCGTTTCTGCTTTCGACTTCCCTCTCCATAGACTACGTGACATCTCTGTACTTCTTGTCCTAACAGGATGGAAATTGACAGAACAACAAGGAGAGCAAGAAAGGAGCATGATAATTGGAGAAGATTTTTCCTAATAAAAGATATATCATTGACATAAGCAACATTTTGATCAATAATAAAGCGGGTGTCCGAAGATTGAAAAAACATGGCTGCTTTCTTTCAAAAACAGCTCCATTCCTGGTCATGGGTAGTGTGTGGTATTGGTGGCAACTCAGCCCCATTCATCTCTACACAGCTGAGCTGCGATACCAGCACAAACCATGGTTAGGTGTCTAGCCATTTTTGGAAGAATAGAGCCATGTTTTTCAACCTCCAGACAACCCCTTTAATTATAAGGCTGAAGTAAATTGTAAGCTTGGCAATGATGGTTACAAATCAGGTAATAAACTGGCAATGGAGGTCAGGCCTATGGGTCACACACAAGTAGTAGCATTGTGGCCCCTTGTGTGGCCATACTGTATCATCATATAACATACCAGTAACTAAATCTTCTCTTCTAGAAGAATTGCCTCTCCTAGAGTGCTATGTATGTACAGTACATGAGCTCTTAGCCTCTGATAATGGCCTTATTGGAGTACCTGATCAGTATCAGAAGAATTCATCTAGAAGATGGGCCACACCTTAAACTAAGCTGACTCAGACAGCTGTCATCTCCAACAAATTCATAGACATGACAACCATGAGAACCTTAAGGGGAAAGTATACCAATAAGTTAGGACAGCACTTTTAGTGCAAAAGTTTCTGATGTTCTATGTTATTTCCCCACTTTTTTTTTACTAATTCACTACAGTGACAATACGTCTGGTATTCCTAGTTAACTCAATAACGGCTCTATCTATTCATTCTAAAGATACTTTCTGTAATAGTAGAAATTATTTGTTTAGGATTTGCTTTGTAGGTCAGGGCAAATTGCAAAACAAAACAACCTTGCTACTGCCATGACCTTATTCACACTTAAAGGCGCACTAGTGTTCTCTATAACACAAGAGGAAAAAGGGAAACTGGTTATAACGGTGGGAGTCCACCTTCAGGCATTGTAAATGCAGAACAGGCACTCTTAAAAAAAAAAATAATAATAATTTCCATTACATGATTTGTTAGAGCAGTGTCTGCTCTAGGTTATGGCTTCACAAAGACTGACCAAAATATTGGTGTGTGAATAAGCCACAAGTCTCTACTACAAGTCCTAGTCCCTCTGATATTTAAGGCCATTGGCCAGTTTAAAACCACAAATTTCAGCATTATTTCCCAGACTAAACACTGAAGGATCAGAACTCAGAGCATCATAGTCATTCATAAGTCACTGAACCACAGCTTCCCCGTATATGGGACCATAATCCTGGAGGGAAGGAGTCACTGCATCATGGATTATCATAAGGCTCCAGGTCTCCAAAAACATGGACTGAACGCAAATATCGGAAACCAACCATTTATATAAACATGGTTTTTTTTTTACTTAAGATAAATGGAGACAACGTTCCATTTTGGAAAAGAAGGCAGGAAATCCATATAGGCCCAATGTCCAGATGCCATGTTATTTTTTTTTCTTCAACCTGTAGCTTTCCAGCTGTGGGTCCCCCTGCAGCCCCCAGTATACAGGTCAGAGCATAGGTGGGTCTACAGTTTCTTCACACAGTGTAAGGCTACATTCACACGAACGTAGTGTAACATATGCCCTCCCAGCTATACGGGAGGTGCGCTGGAGAGAAGGGATGAGCACTGCTCACACCTCCCTTCTCCATAAGAAATTGAGCCGCACAACCTTCTTTCGGCCAAAGATAGAGCAGGATTTCTCTTTTTTGCAGACACAAAACAGTGAGCATACCGCTACAAGCCGGTTGCTGTAGCCATCTGGGGCAGCACGGTGACTCAGTGGTTAGCACAGAAGCCTTGCAGCGGAATTATTATTATTACTATATTTGGGGACGTATATCCGTCCGCAAACGTCCCTCAAATGGTTGTATGAATACGGCCTAACACTGCAAACAAAAATGTGCATCCATGGGCTGGAAACAACATACCTATGGTCTGGAGTTTGCATTCCGCTCAAGCACCAATTGACTGGAACACAAACTGGAACAGGACCTGCTCCACAATTTGCAGCTCAGGTCGTGTGTATGCGGCCATAGAAATGTGAACGTGTGATGTCCACTGAGACACGGCATGACATGAGCTCTAGGACCTCTGAAAATATTTATCTCCTAAAATTCCCCTGTCACCCATTAGACATCTTGTGTCATTCCTTGGGTTCTGCGAGGGTTAATTGGGCCCTTTTTTTGTGTTATTCAAAGGAGGAATGTCCTATGTTCTTTTCCAGCCATGTTTGCGCTGATTCAGCTCTTGTACGTGGAGTTGTTTTGTGATGCACTGAACCACACATCACTATATTACTGCCACCTTAGTGAGTCCAGCTTTCATATCAGCAGCAAATTACTGGAGCGGTGGCAGAGATGGAACAATTACGCATCTAATCTGGAGACTCGCTGCTTCCATATAAAATGGATGGAAATCATCGGAAATGTTATTACGTGCAGGTTTGCCAAAATACAGTAAAGTAAATTCAATAAACTGAACGAGCGTCACAATATTCATCAGTTCCGAGGCATCTGCTATCTGCGGGTACATACGGTATAATGGCTGCAAATAGCTTTACCTTGCGTGGCCTCACATGAACTCTGCAGTGTGTTATATGTTACTGTATGTTCAATGGAGATAACCCAGATGGGTCCTGGTCACCAATATTGAAACGGTTAATAAAATTCATCAATATAATGAGCTTCAGTACCAGCTCAAGAACACAGCGTTTAGCCATTATAACTGTTTATATATAAAATAAATATAAAGTAAATATTTACAGTTTTTATTTGTATATAAAATAAATAAAAGCAAATAAGAGTAAACAGATCAATGAGATCCACAAGCAGAGATGCACAGATTATAGAATAAGCAAACATCAAAGTTCATAGATGTAAAGTGATAAGAATTGGATTAAGGGTGAAGGCCTAATCTACCGCAAATATACATGAGACGTCTATCACCTTCCTTGTTAACATGTAACTAGATGGGACGTGATCTGATGGAATGTCCTCAGTCACCGCAACATCTGGATCTCAGCTTAGTGCTACCGGCTCTAGTCCACAGCAGGGAGGTGCAGATCTCCAGCATCTGCTTTCCCCAGGACTCCTCCTCTGGCATCTCCTTAGACCCTTCCATAGTGACACGTGAGCAGGGCTGGAGAGCCACATGGGAAGGATTTCCTCTCCACCTGAAGGCACAGCAGTCCCATTCATTTTGGATTTCCTTACACCTCATATGAGAACTGACCATTGTCTCCCTCTTGGACACGTCTTACATATCTGGAAACAATTGAACTACTGCCTTCTAATGGGGCGGCTCTCACCAAGGGCTCAGAGGCCTGACTTTTCATAGGTAGAACAAAGACAGTAGCAGGAAAGAAAATAAAACAAAAGATGTAGACGCCAAAAAAAAAATTCTTTTCACAGTAACGTCTACTGGAAATGGTCCAACTTAGATTTAATAATTAATCTTGAGATCACCAAGGTGCAAATTCCAGATATGGGTTCGCTGGGCAAGTCTGTGCAATACTCTGAAGGCAGCTCACCTGGGACCTATATTAAAGGGAACCTGTCACATTATACAGAGTGACCGATCTGCAGGCAGCATGTTATAGAGCAGGTGAAGCTGTGTAGAGTGTACTATAGAGCAAGAGGAGCTGAGCAAAGTACAGTGGCCCATCTGCACGCAGCATGTTATAAAGCAGGAGGAGATGAGAAGATTATTCATAGTGTCCTGCAAGCAGGCAGCATATTATAGAGCAGGAAGAGCTGAATGGATTTTACATAGTATCCTGTATGCAGTCAGCATATTATAGAGCAGGATGAGCTTATTATACTTGGTGCCCTACCTGCGGAGAGCCTGTTATAGAGCAAGAGGAGCTGAGCAGATAGATAGAACACCATGTACTACTGATAGCGTATTATAGAGAGGGGGAAAAAGCTGGTAAAGATTTTATATTACATATTTATTAATTCATATTGCTGCTCTTTCAATGCTCAAGAGTCCAGGGGGCGGTCACAGTTTACTCCGCACAGTCTTACAGCAAAAGGTTGTGAGTCAATGACAGAACCACTCACTGAGCTCCCAAGCAAAATCATTCTACTCTGCTCCTCCTGCTCTATAACATGATAGCTATAGCTCACCATGTTTAAGGTCCCCTCTTACACGCTAGGCTGCACCATTCACATTATTGTGTCACCCCAATACAAGTCTGCGTCATATCACCATTTATTGAACCCCATGATGCCAGCCAGTTCTGCATTACATGAAAACGTGTGCCGGGTTCCCCTTTACTCTGCAATGGCTTCTGTCACACATCGGAGCGGCCATTGTGCGACTTTGCCTTTGCTCTGTGCATACATTAAGAGTCGATACGGCACGTGGAGGTATGCAATGAATCTATGGCTGGAAGATCCTGAACCTGGACAAGTCGCAGCTATAATTCATATCTATGTGAGACCAGTGACCCAGTTTCTGCACGTGTTCACACAGGTAGATAATATTTCTACAACAAAGTGGCATGAAGGCGCCTGCTGCCATTATGTTACAAATCATCTTATGAGAAAAGTCACCAAGACATAAGGTTACAAAGAGCAATAAACACATCTGTAATGATATATACAAGGATATAGATCCCCTGCCCTCATTCATACACTCAGGGAGGACTACAACTCCCATAATGCCCTGCAGCTTCTCCATTCACTGCATGTACGATGCCAACCCCACATCCTGGTGCCAGGGCAAAGTTAGAGGAGCCCCAAGTCCTGCAGATACTGACCTCTTTTCACTGCTTTGGCTTTCTTGGGAGCCATGATTGTTCTGTGCAGGTAAATGGAAGCACAAAAAATATTTTCTTTAAAAAAAATGCAAAAAATGTAATTGCACGTCGTTTCTAGTGACAGCAGCCGCAGCCCCTGAGCCCTGGCTTACAGAATGCACCGAGCCACGCTGCGTGACGTGACGACCCACCTCCCCCTGCTCCCTCCGTTCTCCGGGACACGCCTCCTTTGCCCGAATGATAAGACTAGCAGACCAATAACTCGCGTATGTGGGCGTGGTTTGACGGGCCGTCCCGCCCCCGGGCAGCTCGCGCTCTCTAAGCCTTGACCCCGATAAAGCACAATAGTGGGCGTGGCCTGTGCCTGAGGCTGTGATTTCGCCCTGTGCGTTCCAAGAGCCTTTGAACGTGGCAACATGGAAGCGGCGCGGATCTCGCGAGACTTCGCGGTGTCCGGGGAAACGTCCGCGCCTTGTGATGTGTGTGTGGAGCGAGGGGTGGAGAGCTCAGCCTCAGTGTACACTCGGCGGCGTTATCCGCGGTACCGCAAGGAAGAAAGTACTAGGTGTAGATTAGTTCTTAGTTTACTATAAATAACATAGTTATTAGAGTTTAGGAATCTGCATGTTTAGTAGGATGTAGAAATGAATGGGGTTATAGCGCAACCCTGAAGACGTCCCAAAAAATCTACCGTCAATATCAAGCATAATAATCCAGGCACAGTGACTGTGGTAATCTTATTATATTTCTTAACCGTGCCCTCCTCCCTTCTAAAATCAACAAAAATTAGAGAACCTCAGTGCTGTAGTTTCACAGGCTGTTACACTGTGCAGGAGCCCGTCTCACCCTCCCCCTGCTTCCTCAGCACTTCCCCCTCAATCTCACAGCCTGAGGGTGATGCCCCACGTCACGTTTTTGGACCATTTTAAAGCATACATTTTCAGTCGTTTAAAAACGGACGCATTGAAACGGTCTAAAACGCAACGTGTGGCATCACCCTATAGGGTTTTACGGGGGACAGGGACCTCCTGGCTGTATACTAGGGACACGGTGGACTGCTGCTTTTATACTAGGACAGGGACCTGCGCTGTCTGGACATCGGCTGTATAGCTAGGCAGGACTCTGCTGGCTGTAATACTAGGGACAGGGACCTGTCTGGCGGTATACTAGGGACAGGGCCTGCTGGCTTGTAACTAGCGGACATAGGGGCCTGCTGGCCTAGAGGGAATCAAGGGCGGGCTGCAGGCTGATACAGGGACCAGGGCTGCATAGCTGTATAGGGGACAGGGGCCTCAGGCTTTATAGGAAGGGGCAGCAAAGGGAGGGCTGCAGGCTGTATACTAGGACAGGGCTGCAGGCTGTCTAAGGTGTGACAAGGCTGCGGCTGTATACTAGGGAACAGGGGCTGCCGGCTGATAGGGGGACAAGGGCTGCAGGCTGTATCTGGGACAAGGGCTGCAACGCTGTAACGGGGACAAGTGCTGCAGGCTGTACGGGGACAAGGCTGCACGCTGTATACGGGGACAGGTTGCGGCATGTATACGGGGGGACAAGGCTGCGCTGTTAAGGGGGTCAGGACTTGCTGGCGTAAACTAGGGACAGGGCTGCAGCTGTATCTGGGGGTGCGGGCTGCAGCTGATATGATGCGGGTGACGGGGCTGCAGGCTGTATATGCGGGGCAGGGGCTATAGGCTGTATACGGGGCCAGGGGGTCTGCAGCTGTATACCTAGTGGACCAGGGCTGCGCTGGTAAAGGGGGACAAGATGCTGCAGGCTTGTATACTAGGGGACGGCTGCAGGCTGTATAAGGGGGAACAAGGCTGTCCGCTGTATACTAGGGACAGGGGCTGCAGGCTGTATAAGGACAGGGCTGCAGGCTGTATACGGGGACAGGGCGTGCACGCTTATATGGGGACAAGGGCTCAGGCTGTATACTGGGGGACAATGCTGCACGCTTATATGGGGGACAAGGGCTGCAGGCTGTATCCGGGGCACGTCGCTGCATGCTGTAATAGGGGTCAGGGACTTGCTGGCTGTAAACTAGGGACAGGGGCTGCAGGCTGTATACTGGGGGGGTCACGGGTGCTGCAGGCTGTATATAGCGGGACGGGGCTGCAGCTGTATACGCGGGCAAGCGGCCTATCGGCTGTTCGGGGACAGGGGCTGCAGGCTGTATACTGTGGACAAGGACCTGCTGGCTGTATACTAGGGAAAGCGGCTGCAGGCTGTATACGGGGGACAGGGACCTGCTGGCTGTATACTAGGGACAGGGACCTGCTGGCTGTATATGGGGAGACAGGTCTGGGAACTAGGACGGACTCGCTGGCTGTTACTAGGACAGGAACCTGCTGCTGTATAGGCATCGGCTGTAACTAGGGGACCTGCTGGCTTGTTATACTAGGGACAGGTGCTGCCGTATGGACGTGTATCGAGGCTGAACAGGTACAGGGCTGCAGGCTGTATACGGGGGACAAGGGCTGCAGGCTGTGTACGGGGGACAAGGGCTGCAGGCTGTATACGGGTGGACATGGCTGCGGCTGTACTACGGGGGTACAAAGGGCCGCCTGACGGTAGGCTGAACTTCAGAACGGGGGGGACAGGGGCTGCAGGCTGTATAGGGGGACAAGGGCTGCAGGCTGTATACGGGGGTCAGGGACTTGCTGGCTGAAACGTAGGGGGATCAGGCTGTAGCTGAGGGCTTACGGGGGGCAGGTAAGCAGCGGGGATAACTGGGGGACAGGGGCGGCATGCCTGTATATGCGGGACGTGGCTACAGCTTGTATACGGGGGACGGGGCTGCAGCTGTAACTGTGACAAGTACTGCTTGCCTGATACTAGGGAACAGCGCTGCAGGCTGTATACGGGGGACAGGGCCCGCTGGCGTAGATCGTAGGGCAGGGGCTGCAGCTGTTTCACAGAGGACATGGGCTGCAGGCTGTATACCCTACGGGGACAGAGGCAATGCCTGGCTGTATACCGGGGACAGGACCCTTGGCTGGCGTGTATCAGGGGACAGTCGACCTGTCCTGTCTGGTTATACCTGGGGGACAGGGGCCCATAACTGTCGGGACTGTTTGGGGGCCTGCAACTCTGGGGACAGGGGGCCTCAGCGCTGTTATACCTGGGGGAAAGGTTTCAGGGCTGTATACTGGTGGGCAGGGGCTGCCAGGCTGTATGCCTGGGGCCTAGGGTTTCGCAGTCTGTATAACTGGGGGCCCAGCGGGCTCAGGCTGTATACTGGTGGGGCAAGGGCTGCACAGGCTGTATACCGAATGGGGGGGGCATGGGCTGCAGGCCTTTATACTTGCCGGGGCAGAGGGGCTGCAGGCCTGTATACTGGGGTCACTGGGTGCGGTATCTGGGAGGCTGTAATCACTGGGGGATGCGCACGTCTGGGGATAAAGGCCTTCTGTTTATACTGTGGAGGCATGTCACTGGCGGATATGCTCTGGGGGCAGGCTCCCCAATTGCATTTCCTACCTTCCTCGGCTTATACTTGAGTCCATTCCTTTTTTCTTTTTTTTTTCAGTTATTAATCCGTTATAAATTGGGGTACCTCTGGGCTCCTCGGCTTACCTCTGGCGGCCCCCCCTTTAAACTCGAGTATAATTCCAGCACTGCAGAACTCCACTTTCTATCAGGAAAAGGTCTGTCCGCGAGGGGTTAACGTTGGTTCGTGTAAAACCAAGTATAAATACAGTCACCCTGTCAACAACAGAAAAGGCCCACGTCACAAATACGTACTATCTACAGTATAAACTGGAGAGGTGAAAGGTCCTTATAGGATATCTGCACGAGTTTCATTGTCAACCGCAGATTATTGGTGCAGAAATCCTGTACGTAATCATAAGTAGGACTGGGATTTGGAAAAACATAGTAGCATGATTGTGTTTTTTTCCCACATTGGAAATTGTTCGCGAGTCATGGAGAAAATAAAATAAAGACAGTTTACACTTTTCTTGGTGCACCTTGTGGCTTTTTTTTCCATGCATTTTTTTTTAACCTGAGGATGCGTCTCCACATGCATTGCTTTTTTTGATGCTTTTTTTGACATTCAAAGCCTCTCAGACTTGTATCACAACTCTGAGTCACATTTCTATGTGTTTTCCCTCTGCGCCCCCTCGCAGTTTTGTGGTCGCCTTTCACCGCTTCTCATTTCGCCTCTCCTACCTATTCTATTAGCTGGGCGCCAGAAAAATGAAACTTTTTCTCCGTCTGCCGACTCTTCTCTAAAGGGCGTGGCTTTTCGGCGGACGTGGGACCTCAGCACAATTAATAATGTGTCGGCACGCCCTTTTGGGCGCTGTAAAAACTGGCGGAAAGATTGACCAAAAGAAAAGCTGGTCCTAACAGGACTGTCTGATACCATTCTGGTCCCCCCGCTCGTCGCAGGACAAGATTTTGGTCCCGGGACAGAAAAGTGGTCTCATCAGCGCCAGACGAGCGCCAGCCCCGCGCACTCCCGTCCTCTGCACAGCTACCACAATTATTAAATGTTGTCGTCTACCGAGAGGCAGTCGGTACCAAAGCCCATGCGACAACCAACCACTTTATGTACTGTCCCCCAATGTAACCCTCAGCTTGATCCAGCAGAACCTTTTGGAATCGCCAACAAACCGCATCAAAAACGCAACGCATCATGCTGAACGCGCCCTGAGGGGATGCCACACATGCCGTTTGGAACCATTTTAAGCAGGTTATTTTCAAGTCCGTTTAAGAAGGCAATTCGTTTTTTACAAAGCACTGTTTTTTGATGATTACCATGCGTTTGGCTCTTTGAACCTGTTTCATCTATTAAAGATACGAAAACCAATCTATAGGGCGTGTCACTACAACAAGCCCCCACACCGGCTCTCACCACGAAACTGTATGGACGACACTCTTCCTCTCGTCCTCTGCGGTAGTGCACGGACTGGTGTCGGAGCTCGACCACGCAACTTAACTGTCGAAACAAGATACGCTTCAGGTCCAACGCACAGAGCGATAGATTATAGGAAGGAGTCCTTTTATTGGTAACAGGTACATCACAAAGGATCGCACTGAGCGTCACAGACGCCAAAGACGCATTTCGACCCACAGTGTGTCTTTTGTCAACCTAGTTCATGTTTTTCTATAACGGCCCCCTTTCACACCTGCGTTTTTCATGCGCGTTTTTCTGCGCTTGCGTTTATGAGCGCACAACTTGTTCTTACAGAGGACAGGGGCTTGCAGGCTGTATACGGGGGACAGAGTCTGCTGGCTGGTATCCCGGGACATGGACGTGCTGGCTGTATACTGGGGTGACAGTGACTCGCTGCCGCTGGTATATAGGGGGACAGTGGGGCCCCATGCCTGGTATACTGGGGGACAGGGGTGCCTCAGCTGTAACTGGGGTGCAAGGCGTTTCAGGCTGTATACGGGTAGGCAGGGGTCTCAGGCTTAATGGGGCAGTTTGCCTGCGCTGGGGCCCGCCCGGGGTCGCAGGCTGTATAAACTGGGGGGCCAGGGCTGCTGCGATGCAGCTGCAGCTGTATACTGGGGGGCAGGGGCTGCAGGTCTGTATACTGGGGGGCGGTGGGCTTAGCTGTGCAGGGATCTGCAGGGCATGATGGATACTGGGGGGGCAAGGGGCTGCAGGCGTAATAACTGGGTTATAAAGGCTTTGGTCCTATTCTGGGACCCACGCAGCACTGGCTGGATTATACTGGGGCAGGCTCCGCCCATGCATTTTCCTACCCTCGGCTTTATACTTGGTCATTCTTTTTTTTCTTTTTTTTTTCAGTTATTTATGTTAAAATTGGTACCCCTACCCCGGGCTTACACTCGGTGTCGCGCTAAACTCGAGTTATATATTCCATCACTGGCAAACACTCCAAGCTTTCCTCCAGAAAAGGTGCCTGTTCCCAGGGGTTACGTTGTGCCTGTAAAAATAAAATAAAGTCAAAGTCACCACCTGCAAACCAAACAGCCAACGTCACAAACATACTCCAACAGTATACACATGGAGAGTCAAGGTCTTATTACGGATATCTGCACATGCTTCAGATCCCTGCAGATTTTGGTGCAGAAAATCTGTACGGAATTCTAACAGTTGGTGGGATTGGAAAAATAATGTAGATGAGTTTTTTTTTTCCCCAATGAATTTTGCTCAGTGGCAGAAAAAAATCAAAAGATCATGTTACTTTTCTGGTGCGACCTTGTGGTTTTTCATTAGCCCATTTTTTTTTTACACTGAGAGTGCGTTCACCCGACAACATGCATTCATTTTGTGATGTTTTTTTGAAGCTTCCAAAGGCTTCAGACTTGATCACATGCTGATGTCACATTTAACTATGTTTTCCTGCCCCGTTTTGTGGCGCTTCATAATTCACCCCGCATCTTCTGCCCCTACCCCTCCTTAATTTATTAGCTGTCGGCGCTCAGAAAAATGACTTTTTTCCCGTCTGCTTCCTGACTCTTCGTCCGAAAGGGCGGGCTTTGGCGGAGTGAACTCACACAATTATAATGGTCGCACCCTTTTTGGGCGCTGTAAACGGCGGAAAGTAACCAAAAGAACTGGTCTACAGGAACTGTTGGACACATTTTCCTGGTGCTCGGACAGAGTTTTGGTCCCCTGGGACAGCAAAATGTCCTCCCGGCGCGCCAGACAATGTCTCTGCAACAGCTACACCATTATTAAATGTGTGTCCTTCTTAAACCGAGAGCAGTCGGTAACAAAGCCATGCAGCACCCCAACACTTTAGTGTAAATGTCCCCCACAGATAACCCTCGCATGTGACCCATGCAGAAGCCTTGAATGCTCAAAAACGCATCACAACGCAACGCATCCATGGTAAACGCCGCCGATGGGGGATGCCACACATGGCGTTTTTGGACCATTTTAAACGGCAGGTTATTTGTCAGTCCGTTTAGAAGGCATGCGTTTTTTTACAAAAGCATCTGTATGTTTGATGATTACCGGCATGCGTTGGTGCTTGCTTGAACTGTTATCTATACAGATACGAAAAACTATACTATAGGGTGTCACTACAACAAGCCCCCCACACCGCCTGCCTCCACCACAAACTCGTAGGACGAAACCTTCCTCCTCCGCTGGAGTGCAACGGACTGGTCCCGGACCCAGCTCCGACCAATAAAGAAAGAGAAACTTGAACTAGGGCGAACAATAGTCTTCACGGTCGCACCAAGACGTAGATAAGAAGAGCCTTTTTATTGGGTACACCAAGGTAAATCACAAAAGGAAGCACAGCTAAGACGTCACAGAACCTACGCGTTTCACACAGTGTTTTCTTTGTCACCTAGTCTCATGTTTCTCTATTACGCCCTTTCCACACGCTGCTTTTCATCCGTCTCGCTTTTTCTGCGCGTGCTTTGACCGCGCACAACTTGCATGCACTAAACTCACCCATTTGTAACCATGGGTCTTTTCAGCACCTGCATTCTTTTTTTCACACCGCACAAACCGCCGTTTTTTGCGTGAAAAACGCACCATACAAGTCTATGAGATATGCTCAAAAACGCGTTGCAGTCCCTCGGATACATGCAAGGCAATGAAAAAAGTTTTTTCGTTTCACGCATTAATTGCCAAGAAAACGATAGAGCCCCTCAGTCCTGGCTCCCTTTCAGGTGTCATTACCTGTGCGTGACAAACGCCTTATGAAATTGCATAAGCAACTAACGCACTGAAACTGAGACACTGAACACACTTCAACTGATTGCACTCTGATCAAACATCGCGTTCTTCTTCACTGAACGCAAAACCCTGATGTGCACACCCTCAGCAAACTCTGACGGTGATCTGCAACCGCAGTGTGGAAGGGCCTAAGATAACAAGTTCAAAATAGCCAACGCATGGTAACAACGTCAACCAAAAGGATCAACATTGAACGACACCCATACTCCTTTTCACACACGCTGAGTTGCAGATCCACGATCAGAGCTGTTTCTAAAGAGCTTAAGCCGAAATCACATTATTCCCGCCCAAGGGAACATATTTTACAAAGAAGGTAAAATGAACGCAAAAAAGGCTGGTATGCCAGCAACACCTGTCTCTAACTACCCGCTGTCAGTGCTAGCACCCAACGCTGGGTGTCAACCCTTCTTTCGCTGCCGGCGGCAATTTAAAAGACAGCGGAACGGGACAACACCGCCTCTTGTTGAGTCTGTGCCGCTGTCCTGATGTCCATCTGGGGGACCAAGCGTATCATTGCCGTGACAGCCCCGCCTCCGGTCTCTACATTGGTTTTGGAGATGGGTTACAATGAGCCCAGCCTGGCCATTGCACTCGAAACTAATGTAAAAACACCATATACCTGCAATACCCCAAGTATAGAATTTATGGCGTTTGCACCAATCCCAGACCTTCTAGAGTTAAGTACCCCTAGGAAGGTCTAAGCAATATTGAAAAGAAGTACAGGTAAATAAAATAAATATTCAAAAATTTCTAATCACCCCCCACCTGGTTCCCTATACCTGATATAAAACTATAATACAGTAAAAATCACAAGCATGTTAGGTATCACACTCCCGCGTCTCCTAAAATCCTGATCACTCAAAATATAAAAAACCGTTAAGCCGCGTCACCCCATCACTGTAAAGTACACCCAACAGTCGAAATGCTACTTTTAACTCTTTATACAACTACAAACTTTAATAAAAAGTGACTAAAAGGTTGCATATCCTCAAAATAGTAAGCATGAAATGTGCATCTCATCTCACAAAAAATGACCCGTCACGGTCACCCACAACGGCTCCGTACACGTGAAGTATACTAACAGTTATTACGGGTCAAAACTGAAAACCAAATATTTTCTTTTTTCATACCATGATGGGAGATTTTTCATTCAAGGCCCCTTCTAAGGTCCCAGAAGTTCGACGCAAATGCGTTTTTTCATTCACTCAACAATTTTCACCCAATTTCGATTTTCTTCATGCTTCCTCCCTGTACAAAACAAAACCACGGCTTTGAAATCACAATAATGTCCAACGGGGAAGTCAATTTGTCACCACGAAAAATCCCTCATACAGCTCTGTTATCACAGAACACAGAAAACGTTATAGATTTCTTGAAGGTGGCCGGCAAAATCATTGCGAAAAAAAAGCTTTGCTCCTTAATGGGTTAAAGGTTATGTCTATCTCGGCTGGGCGGCGACCTGAGCTGAATCTGGAACAGAGTACAACAGGATAATTACATCACACCTTTTATACAAACTGCAGCATCCATGAAAGAGGAGTTCAAGACGCTTGCCGAATATGTATCGCTTAAATTACAGACCTATATCGCACTTATTCTCCTATACACCAAAACCTGATCACGATTTACGTTGTGTGGGTTTTGTTCTAGCCAGCCACCATTTGGGCAGATTGATCAGTGTCTGAAAGCTTCCAGAATATTTCCAATTGCCCCCATGGCACGTATCTGGACACCAGCACGCTCACCTCTTTTAAATTATCTGCTGGGAGGCCAGGGTTAAACAGAGAAAGCTAGGCATTGATGTTGCCATGCAACTGGAAATAATTCTGACTTTCAGCACACTTGATAAATCTGTCCCCTTGAGTCGGCCTTAGGCAGGATTGGTTATGTGCACATTTGACTTTCGGACCCATGCAACATGACCGCCTAGAGAGCGCGCTCACAATTCCACACCTGCCCAAATAGACTGGTCATGACTTCAATACCCACCTTACCAATTAGAAGACCAACACAGTACAGCGTATTAGCTGGAAAGGGGTACAGGAATATTTTATGACCTACCCACCCGCTCCCCGTAATATTTCGGGAATCACATAAACCTGCGAGTGACAAGGGGGCGGAATTTATATCCAATAAACGTCGTGGTCAGCGCTTGCAAGCTGCGATGCCTTTATCGCAATATCTTATTAGAAGAAAACGCACAAAAAGACCCAAGGCGCAAAATATCTTTCAACGAATTCTAACATTTAACTGAACAAGTTAAAAAAACCTTTTTTAAATTCTAACAGGAAATTTGAATGCACATGTTACCCACGCCATAGGCTAGTCATGTCAGCACTGATTAAAAAAAAAACAACTAGCACACGGGCACATTTCATGCTATCAATGTTACTACACCTCACACCGAAAACGATTGCTGCAGAATTCCCTGTCATACGCAGACCCCCCAAACTATTTGGGCTTTTTACTAACGGGTCCCCGGCAGCATTTTCGTATGGGTTTCCCAACCTTTTTCGAGGATCGGCGCAGGGGTAATAGCGCCGTCCACGCGACAGGTTGTGGCACAAAATCACCGTCCCCGGCTTTCATGCGACACAAATTGGGGGTGGCCATCGTACAATCCGACGGATTCGTCTAAGTGCGGGATTTAAACATTCAATTTGTGTTGCCACAAGCCCAGGCACTTTCCATGCATCCGGGAAGAAGGTGAACTTCTCTCCGCCCGACCTGAGCAGGTAGCACACAATGCACGATGTTGAGCGCACTATCTATGTGGATCGTGCGCCAGATACTGCATCTCCGGATCCTCCTCTCAACAATGGCTGTATATGGGGGACAGGGGGCCCCATGCTGTATACTGGGGGGGCTGCATACTGGGGGACAGGGGGCCTCAGGCTGTATACTGGGGGGCAAGGGTTGTTTACAGAGGACAGGGGCTGCAGGCTGTATACGGGGGACAGAGGCTGCTGGCTGTATACCGGGGGACAGGGACCTGCTGGCTGTATACTGGGGGACAGGGACCTGCTGGCTGTATATGGGGGACAGGGGGCCCCATGCTGTATACTGGGGGACAGGGGGCCTCAGGCTGTATACTGGGGGGCAAGGGTACGCATGGGCCCCCTGTCCCCGCATCATCACCTTATCAGCCCGTGCCGCTCCCGGTCCCCCCATCCCCCCAGTAGATCAGCCGAGCAGGCTCTCCTTTCCCCCGGTATAACAGACCAGCAAGCCCGCATCTGTCCCCCCGATACAACGCCTGCACCCCGTCCGTCTGTAATACCCAAGTTTTTGGCGCGTCAAAAGCGAACTCGCAAAAAACGCTCTCTGAAAACGCCGGTGTGCAAGGGCGCCCTTATAACTCAACATGAACTTAGGCCAACTAGTGACAAAAGACCACACCTGTGTCCGAATGGCGTCCTGTCTGGTGACGCTAGCTGTGCATTCCTTTTTTTGTGTTTTTACACAACCCTTTGTGCCCAATAAAGACTCCGTCTCTACTCTACGCTCTGTGCTGACCCTGAAGCCTATTTTGTTTCGCCTAGTTTCAAGGTTTGCATGGTCGAGCTCCGGACCACCTGCTCGTGCACCCATCCCAGCTGAGAGGACACGTTCGTCCATAACAGTTGTGGTGAGACAGCCGGGTGTGGGGGCGCCTTTGTTTAGTGACAAAACACCTCTGCCCTATGTACATTTTTTCGTTATCTTTCACATAGATCAAACAGGTTCAACAAAGCAGCCAAACGCATGGGTAATCATTCCTAAAAGCACAGTAGGATGGCTTTGTAAAAAAATCGAATGCCTTCTTAAACGGACTGAAGCAAACATGCTTTAAAAGGGTCCAAACACGCCATGTGTGGCATCCCCTCGGGCGCGTTCCACACATGATGCGTTGCGCGTTTTTTGATTGCGTTTTTTTGACTCGACAATGTCAAAAGGCTTCTTGCCTGGTCACATGCTTCTGAGGGTGTACATTGGGGGGCATTTACATAAAGTGTTGGTGTCTGCAATTGGCTTTGTTAACCACCGCAGCTAAAAACCGACCTGCCTGTCTCTACCGGTAAGAAGACCACCTTTAATATTGTGTAACTGTGGCATTTGGCAGAAACAGGGTCTGGGCAGCTGAGATGTAAAAAAACCATTTTCATCTGTCCCCGGTACACCGAAAATTGTCCCGAGCACCACAATGTCGTCTCCAACAGTCCTGCTATAAAACAGTTTTCTTTTGGTCTACTTTCTCGCCCGTTTACAGCGCTAGCGCCCAAAAGAGGCGTGCGACAACATATTAATTGTGTCTGAGTTTCCACCCTCACCGCCAAAGCCACTCCCCTTTTCCACAATAGAGTCGAGCAGACTGAAAAAGATCTTTTTTTCTTCCCTTCTTGGCGTCCGCCACCTAATAATAGGAGGAGAGCAGAAATGCATGCTGGTGAAAGCGCCCACAAACTGGCGGCACACACCATAGTAAATGTGACCCTCAGCGATGTGATCAATGTATCAAAGGCCCTTTGGAATGCTTGCCAAGAAACACATTCAAAAAATGCAAATGCTCGTGTGACGCCATCAAATCCCCATCATGTAAAAAAAAAATGGCATGAAAATCACAGGCCATATACCAGGTCGCACAAGACCAAGTAACAACATGAAATCTTTATTTTATTTTCTCAGGGCACTGAGCCAACAATTTCGCATGTGGAAAAAAAACACATCATCTATCAACCATTATTTTTTCCCCAATATCCCCCATCCTTTTAATCGAATTACACGCTAACAGATTTTCTTTCTTTTTCCTCTCTCAACTCTGCCACCATCAAAAATCGGCGGGAACAAATCCATGAAACAATGTGCATTACAACGTCCTCATCAAAGGCACCTATTCAAATCACATCTCCAGTTTATACTGTATTAGGTATATTTGTGACGTTGCTTTGCGTTTTCTGGTTTTGCCATGGTGGCCTTATTAATTTTTATTTTTCACACAACGTAACCCCTTCGGGACAGACCCTTTTTCCCTGGAAATCTGAGTTCTCCAGTGACTGAATATATACTCGAGTTTAAAGCCGACCCACCGTGAGCCGAGGTCCCACTTTAACATAATCTGACAAACAAAAAGAAAAAAGAAATTGACTTCAAGTATAAAGCCGAGGGTAGGACAATGCACTTGGTCCGGCCCTAGCCTGCCCCCATTATATATCCAAGCCAGTTGGCATGCCTCCCAGTTAATACCAGAAGCCTTTTATCTAATCCCAGTATAACAGCCTGCACCCCTGCCCCCCCCCAGTAACCACAGAGCCTGCAGCCCCCTGCCCGCCACCAGTATCACGCCTGCAGCCCCCTCCGCCTCCCAGTATAAGTAATGCAGCCAACTGCCCCCAAGTTATACGACGTACCTAGAAAGAGCCAATGCCGCCATCCCAATAACAAGACTGCACGCCCCATGGCCCCCCAGTAATCAACCCAGACTGCCAAGCCCCCTAGCCCCCCTAGCATCTCAGAGTAGTCCCTGCAAGTTGACACATGAAAACAACTAAAGTTTAAAAGAATGAAAAAATTGGAAATAGAAAGTAAAATAGAAAAGAATAAGAGTGAAAACCAAATGTAACACTATGAGACAAATCAACAGAGAACCACCCCAGTATACAGCATGGTACCCACTGTTCCCCCCATATCAGACACGTGGTCCCTGTCACCCAGTAGACAGCCACAGGGGTCCCTGTCCCCTCCTCCGGCTATAACAGCCACGTCATTCCAAGCATCATACCTCTGGTCCCCCCGCTACAGCCTGCAGGCCCCTGTCCATCTGTAACAAAAAAGACAACCCTGCAGGCCCTGTCCCCTCCCCCTAGTATACACAGCCAGCATGTCCCTGTCCCCCGTAAATAACAGCCTGCAGGTCCCCGCTTTCTCCCTATAATACAGCCAGCATCGGTCCTGTGGTCCCCTAGTATACCAGACGCACTCACCCTGTCTCCCCCCCGTATACAAGCGCCTGAATACCACCCCTGGTCCGCGTCCACCGCATCTAAAGCCTTAACCATGTCCCCCATTATACGATACGCCTGCAGCCCTGCTCGCCCACCCAGTAATACAGCCTGCGTAAGCCCAGGACCCCCTGTCCCTAGTTTAACCGCCAGCAAGTCCCTGAACCTCCCCGTATTTACATACCGCCTCGCAGAGGCCCTTTGTCCTCCCCGCCCCCTTCATCAGCCCTGCATAGCCCCTTGTCCCCCTGTATACCAGCACTTCAGGAAGCTCCCTTTGTACCCCCTTGTACAGCCTGGGCCCTGGCATATGTTCCCTCGCCCCGTCCGTATACAGCCTGCGAAGCCACTTGGGTCCCCCCCGTATACAGCACCTGCAGCAAAGCCCTTGTCCCCCGTATCCAAGCTCTGCAGGAGCCCTTCTCCCCCGGCCCCTTATATAAGGCCTGCACGCCGCCCCTGGTCCCTAGTATTAGTTATTCACCCTGCAGTACCCTGTCCCTAGTATACAGCCTGCATCCCCCTGTCCACCCTAGTATTAACAGCCAGAGCAGGGTCAGGGCCTAGTATACAGCCCTACCATTCTTCGCAGGTCCCTGTCCCTAGGAAGAACGGACAGCTAGGGACCCCTGGCCTCCTCATATAAAGCCAGAGGCTCACATGTCACGAGTATAAGCCAGCAGGGCCTCCACATGTCCACCGTATATACAAAGCCCGCAAGCCGCTTATTCTCCCTATTATCAACCAGCTGGTCCCTTGTCCACAGTTATACAGCCTGCAGTGTGGTCGAGAGGAGGTAGCCCCTTCTCCATCCCCATTCATAACAGCCTATAGAAAGCCCCTGGCCCCTCCTCCGCTATATCAGCCTGCTCCCCTGTCCCCGCTATACAGCCCTGCAGTTAGCCAAGGCGAGGTAGCCCTGCCCCCTCAAGTATACCACAGCCTGCAGGAAGCCCCTGGGTCCCTAGTTTACAGCCAGCAAGTCCCTGACCCCCTTATACAGCCTGCAGCCCTTGTCCCCCGTATACAGCCTGCAGCCCTTGTCCCCCTATACCCAACATCAACAGCGCTGCAGGGTCCCTTGTCCCCCGTATCAGCCTGGCAGGCCCTTTGTCCCCCTAACCACGTGCCAGCCCTGTGTCCCCCCTATACACTGCAGCCGCTTCTCCTCCCTTATACCAGCCTGCCAGCCCCTGTCCCTAGTATAACAAGCCTGCAGCCCTTGTCCCCCTTATACCAGCTCGCAGCCCCTGTCACTAGTATACGCCTGCAGAGAGACCCCCCTTGTCCCCCCTTTAATACAACCGCCTGCAGCCCCTGCCTGTCCCTAGTATACATCCGCAGCCCGGCCCCCTGTCCTCCGTCCCCCGTATTACAGTCCTATACCCCTGCCCCGCATATACAGCCTGCAGCCCTGTCCCCGCCTATACACCTGCGCCCCTACGCCCCTGCCCCCGTATACAGCCTGCAGTCCCCTGTCCTAGTTTACAGCCAGCAAGGCGCAAGTCCCTGATCCCCCTTATATATAAAACGCCTGCAGCACTTGTCCGCCCGGATACAGCCTGCGCCCTTGTTCCCCCTTATAAAGCGCGTGCAGAAGCGTAGCCTCTTGTCCCCCGTATACAGCCTGCAGCCCTTGTCGCCCCTTATCCAGGCGTGACAAGCCTTTTCCCCCGTATACAGCCTTTGCAGCCCTTGTCCCCTTATAAAGCCTCTGCAGGGCCCCTGTCCCTATATACGCCTGCAGGGCCTTGTCCCCCCTTATACAAAGCCTGCAGCCTCCTGTCCCTATATACAGCCTGCACAAGCCCTTCGTCCCCCTTTACAGCCTGCAGCCCCTGTCCCAGTATACTACATCCTGCAGAAGTAGCCCCCTTGTCCCCCTTTATAAAGCCTGCAGCCCCCTGTCCTGTATATACAGCCCGAGGGCCCCCTGCGTCCCTAGTATAACAGCCAAGCAGGTCCTGTCCCTAGTCTATCCAGCCAGCAGGCGGTCCCTGTTCCCTAGTATAACAATACAGCCAGCAGGTCCCTGCTCCCCTATTACTCACAGCCAGAGGGTCCCCCTGTCCCTAGTATAAAAAGCCACAGCAGGTGCAGGTCCCTGTCCCTAGTCATAACAGCCAGGAGGTTCCTCCTGTCCCCCGTAAAAACCCTATTAGAGTGACTGCCACACGTTGCGTTTTAGTAGAGAGACCGTGTGGTTCACATTCAGTCCCGTCTTTTAAACGCTGAAAATGTATGCTTTAAAAATAAATAAATTGGTCCACAACACGTGAAGTTGGGCATCAACCCCTCAGGCTGTGAGATTGCGGGGAAGTTGCTGAGGAAGCAGGGGGGACGGTTGTTACGGTCTCCTGGCACAGTGCTAACAGCCTGCTTGAAACCTACTACAGCACTCTTGTTGAGGTTATCTAATTTTTTGTTGATTTGTAGAAGGGAGGAGGGCACGGTTAAGAAATAAATACGATTCTACCACAGTCACTCGTGTGCCTGGAATTATATCGCTTGATATTTGGACGGGTTAGATTTTTTTGGGACGTCTTTCAGGGTTGCGCTATTTAAAAAACTCCAATTCATTTCTATTTCTACACCTACTAAAACTAAAACATCAGATTCCACTCTAACTTCTAATACTATGTTATTTTATAGTAACTAGCACTATCTACACCTAGTACTTTCTTTCCTTGGCGGGAGACACCGCGGGATAACGCCCCCGCAGTGTACACTGAGGCTGAGCTCCACCACCACACCCTCGCTTCCAGCACAACTACATCACAAGGCGCGGACGTATTCCCCTCCCCGGACACCGCGAAGTCTCCCGAGATCCGCGCCGCTTCCTACCCAATGTTGCCACGTTCAAAAGGCTCTTGGAACGCGCCCGGGCGAAATCACAGCCCGGCACAGGCTCACGCCCACTATTGTGCTTTATGTCGGGGTCAAGGCTTAGAGAGCGCGAGCTTGCCCGGGGGCGGACGGCCCGTACAAAAAACCACCGCCCACACTAAATACGCGAATTATTGGTCTGGCTAGTATTAAATCATTCGGGCAAAGGAGGACGGGTCCCCCCGGAGAAACGGAGGGAGCAGGGGGAGGTGGGGTTCGTCACGCGATCACGACGCAGCGTGGCTCGGTGCATTCCTGTAAAGCCAGGTCTCAAGGGGCTGCGGCTGCTGGTCACTAGAAGACGTGCAATACATTTTTTTGCTTTTTTAAAAAGAAAATATTTTTTTGTGCTTCCATTTACTGCACACGAAACATCATGCTCCCAAGAAACAAAGCATGTGAAAAGAGGTCAGTATCTGCATTCCTTGGGGCTCCTCTAACTTTTGCCCGGCCCATGAATGTGGGGTTGGCAGCCGTACATGCAGTGAATGGACGAACTGCAGGGCTTACTGGAGTGTAGTCCTCCCCTGAGTGTATGAATGAGGGGCAGTGGATCTATATCCTTGTATATATCATTACATAGGATTGTTATTGCTCGTTGTACCCTTATGTCCTTTTTGTGACTTTTCCTCATAAGATGATTTGTACTAATGCAGCAGGTCCGCCTTCATTGCCACTCTGTTGTAAGCCAATTTATCTACAACCTGTGTAACCGTGCAGAAACTGGGTCACTGTCTCACATAGATATGAATTATAGCTGCGACTTGTCCAGTTCATCAGGATCTTCCAGCCATAGATTCATTGCAAATACCTTCCAACGTGCCGATACTGGGGGACAGGGGGCCTCAGGCTGTATACTGGGGGGCAAGGGTTTCAGGCTGTATACTGGGGGGCAGGGGCTGCAGGCTGTATGCTGGGGGCTAGGGGTTGCAGGCTGTATACTGGGGGCCAGGGGCTGCAGGCTGTATACTGGGGGCCAGGGGCTGCAGGCTGTATAGAGGGAGCGGAGAGCGGAGGGAGCGGTAGGGGAGCGTGGAGCTTCAGCAGGGAGCCGAGAGCCTGGAGCGGAGGGAGCGGTAGGGGAGCGTGGAGCTTCAGCAGGGAGCCGAGAGCGGGGGGCGGAGGGAGCGGAGAGCTCGCGGCAGTAGCGGCCCCGCACAGCGGGCACATCACCTCTTGTACCGGGGGGAGGCAGAAGTTCCCCCGCGGGCGCTCCCGGGGCCCCGTGTGTTGTGTGAGGTGCGGAGATGAACCGCAGGACCTGGGCCTTCAGAGGCGGCTGCTCTCTGTGGACGAGGCCTCGGCCTGGAGCCTGAGCCGACAACTCAACGGGGGGAGCGGAGCCGCGGCCCCCTGCGCGGACCGGCTGATAAGCTGCAACGGCCCGGTCCTGGTCCGCGGACCGGTGGTTGGGGACCTCTGAAACCTGTGCTACAGCAAGAAGCAATAAGTTACTGCTTAAATTGTCATTTTTGCGACACTTTGCGACATATACCGTGGGTTTTGGTTGTAGCTTGGGCACTCTGTCTCCAAAAGGTTCCCCATCACTGGTCTTGGGGCTACAGAGGTCTAGGAACTGTGGTCAGAGTCTGATATGTGCTTACCGACACCACAGCGCTGACCATACTAGAAATGCATTTCTGTAAGGGGTAGATATTACTTTGATACGAAGATTAGCAAATTTATTTTTCCAAAACAAACATGCAAGTCTTTGCTGCATATTGCAGCAAAGGCTTACCGGCTATGGAGAGGGCTCAGCCCGTGAGCCCTCTCCATGCAGCGCGATCCGCCGTATAAGACGATTACCGGCGTATAAGACGACCCCAGAGAAGACAGAAGATTTTTCTGTCTTCAAAAGTCGTCTTATACGCCGGTATATACGGTATTCCTGGTAGTGAATGGAAAATGTGCTCAAATGTTCAAATCGACTGTAGGCAATTGTACCAACCCAAAGAATAACAGAGGTTCATTTTGAGTGCACAGTGAAAGCTATAAAAACTAAACCTACAAGACAATGGCACAATTGCAAGGTTTTTTTTTAACCAGCAATTTCACCGTACAATATTTGGATTTTTTTTCCAGTTTCTCAGTGCAGACATGGAACTCGGAAGTACAAATTGTTACACAGAAAATAAGTCCTCTTATACAGCTCAGTACACTTTTTAAAAGTTATGGATTTTTGAAGGTGGGAATCGAAAAACAGAAATGGAAACGTAAAATGGAAAAAGTCCATCGGCAGCAAGAGATTAATATGACACCAAAAGCATTAATACTATAGAACTAAAGATAGAGGCATCTGAAATTAGACTTCCCGTGCAGCCTCTAAACTGAACTCATCTCAGGAAAAATTGGATTCTTCTCATGACTTGAGGGGATTTTTTTTTTTTTTTTTTTTTTTTTTTAGTGAGATGTTGAAGTCTAGGAAAAAAAAAAACATTTCATACCCTATAGGAGGTAGTTTAATGGGGTAAAATCTAGTGGCAGCCCCATTAAAGTCCAGCCCTTTATGCTCTGGTTAGTTTCCCTGTGTTATGGAAGGTTACTGTCCTCCAAGCCCACCTTAGGACACTTCGATGATGTTAAAATGGCAACTAAAGTCAAAACTAACCAACTGCCTTTGACCTTAGAGATGTAGAAATACACTTCTTTCATAGCTATAGACTGTAATAGTGATCATAACGGGCAGATTAAGCAATAGAAATGAGGGCCCTGCTCACAAGAGTTTATGCACTAGTAAAAAACAAATTAGTATAAAATATTTATTAATATAAAATATAATATCTCTTTATCAAAGGATGCAAATTGCTCCCCATTACCTATGTAAGTAGACATGCAGCATTAAATGATAAGCACTCATTTTGCGTTATAAATGCATGCACACAAAAGGTTAGAGGACAAGCAGCATCCTAAGGATTTGCATCCTTAACATGTTGGATAACCATACTGAAGAACAGTTTGAGTGTACTTCCCCTAACATGGCCAAGTTGTTCCAGCAGGCTTTTGGCTAGGGATACATTACCTCTTTGATACGAAGATTAGCAAATTTATTTTTCCAAAACAAACATGCACCAACCAGCAGAACCACCAATGATGCAAAATACCTTCTGCTTTGGTTTTTGTCTTGGTTATGCCTCCTGTTAAATCTAAGTTTAGAGTGAAAAAATATTTTTAAAAAAGCATAAAATAAAGACACTAAACAAAATACACAAAGTCGAAATTCGACTTACAACTTGCCTGGCGTCATTTACTCTAAGCCTGTGTTGTTCTGCTATTAACCCTCCCCATTTCTTTTGTGTGTGTACGTTTCCTGCCATCTGCATTTGGGTGATTGGGTGACACTAAAGTTTATTTGGAAAATTCCTTAATTTTGCTTATAAAAAGCATAATAAAAAAATCCAATGCAAATGTGCCACAAGCTTGTAAAGAATAGCTTCAGGTGATTTGCAAATACATGTCACCTTAAACAATGCACCATTGTTAAGTGGCAGGAAAGCAGTCTGCCATGAAGATATTCTAACTTTCTAATTTGCCATTCAACTTATGGGTCTAGAAAACCTGAACGGAACCCCCCCCCCCCAAAAAAAAAATACTATAGTCAAACCCTTCTGTTATGGCTTATGAGAAATGTCCAGAAAGATAAAAGGAAGTTTGCATGTTCCCACTTATCCACAGGGTAAAGGGAAAACAACCTGATAGGCGACTGCCCGAGTACTGGGATCCCCACAATCAGGAGAACGGAACCCCAGCAATGCAGAGACTGGGGCTACCGTTCACACTGATTGATGGAGAAGCAGGTGGAACATGTGTTTTACCATCTCAAACAATCACATTCACCATGTACGAGAGCTCTGGATAACGGGATCCCCTTCTTAAAGGGGTTGGTCACTTCACCTCTTGATTTTGTAATATGTGTAAGTGTGGGGGGGGGGGGCAGGATATTAGGCAATTTACCAATATACATCTATTAAAAGTTCTTCACCGCTTTAATGATATTTAAAGAGCAACCTCTTTTCTGTCTTTTACCTCATCAGCCAGACATCTCTGCCCATAAAATGGCCGCAGATGGATGGTCATGTGATTTAGATCTGTCCATGAGCAATCGCCCTGCCGGAACCTTACTCTTATATTCATGATTACTACTATATGGTCCTGGCAGGGCTATCGCTCATGGTCAGAGATCACATGACCCTCCATCTGCAGCCATTTTAGGGTCAGGAACACCTGGTTGATAAGGTAAAACAATGCAGGCTTCAATCTACAAATTAATAAAGCAGTGCATAACCTATAATAAATGTATATTGGTATATCCCCCCCTCCCACACACACACATATTACAAAAACATGAGGTAAAGTAGCCAACCTCTATAATAATTAGTGGACCATCAGCACTAGAAAGCGCCTGATGCCGCATTTTGGTGCACTCTCAGTTAGTGAAACTGGACCCCCATTCTCCAGATCACTTGGGGGCCCAGCAGTCTGACCCTTATGATAAGATCAGGGGATATCATGCAAACTTAACACATCCCATTTAAGCATGCACCAGTGAAAAATGTCGCCAAAGTATATCAAGTTCTGCAGAAGTAGAAACATTCTAAATTCCGTGTTAAAGCACTCCAGCACTTCCCTACTGTCTAAGGACAGTGGTTGTCATATAAAGACTAGTCTGAGCATTACTTTATGCTTATTCAATCCAGGCATGCAATTATTAGTGATCTGCTGAAAGCCTCTGGCGCGGTTATGGAAAACCAAAGTACCTGGTTCGTTGGTAGCTTTCTCCTTTACTGGAGACTGTGCAAATCCTGAGATTTACAAAGTAAAATGTTGTTAGAAATAGAAAATTTAGAAGGGATAACAAAATGTTTTGCCATTGCTGACATAAAGCTGGCTAGTATTTGGCATCAGAATATGATCAACAAAATCAGAAATTGATCTAGAAAACAAGAAAGATTTTAAAAACTTTACGTGTTCCTTTCTCACCAAGATCCTTTCCTGGTTTTGGCTTCCAAACACTGAAAACTACATTTTGACCAGAATAGTCCTTTGTTGCATTGATTTATAACCTCCTGAATGCATCATTCACAAAATAAAAATAAAAAACACCACTCACCTCTCAAAATCCTTGCCGATCCAGCGCAACGCCCAACACCAGTCTTTGTTTACAACAATGACATGATGAAATAGGATACTGCAGCCAATCAGAGGCCTCCATTGTCACACGTCAGAATACATCAAACAAAATAAGTTATAATACAAATACAACTTCATAAATATAAAACTTTGCTTCTAGCAACGTTCTGCGGAAGTGAGAAAGAGGATTCAACTGGGTTTCATTTGCCACATGTTGTAAGAACATTTTGGGTGGATTCTTAACGTTTCTTTACAATATATGGTACAGACGTATTCCATTGTATGCATATACAGTGGGGTACGTAGGCTGGTAACGACTCCAACACCATAAGGGGCGTTTCCCAATTGATATCACCGTCCTTATATAGACAGTGACATACCCAGTGTACTTCCACCTGCTGAGCGAGGTACCCGCTCTGCAAGACTGGACGAGGGACACTATATGCTGTACCCACTCCCTATGGGCTTCTGTCGCCTTCGCCGAGTCTCTTAGCAGGAGGGAGCAGGATGGAACAGAGTGGAAAGACGTAGATCACTATGGGGCCCATTTACTAAGGATCCACGGACCGCATTTCTATCGGGTTACGTGGCCGTTGGACAACCTGACTGATTCGGACTAAGTACGGGATTTAAAATTCAAATTGTGTCGCAAGACATGAACTCGCATACCACGGGAAGAAGAAGGTGAACTCCGGCGGACCTCAGAAGGGAAGCAACGGATGCAGGATATCGGGAACACGATCTTGGTGAATTGCGCCGGACTTCATCGTCGTCGCACAGTCCGGATCGGGGATCACGATAGGACCAGGTAAGTAAATGTGCCCCTATGTCTTTCCATTCTGTGTTTTTTCAGCGAATGAGTCATATAGACAACTATGCCAGTATATGTCAGTGGGTGCGCTCAGCATATACCAAAAACTAAATGTGAGCCCACCCTTAGATATGCTTGTACTTTGTTAATTTAGAGTTTGTTTAGAGCTTTTTATTAAACACCGTAATGCACAACGCTTTCATATACATTATACAATATAATTTCATATATTTGTAATGCCAATAACAAAATAATTCGTCCAATGGAGTGAAAAGGGAAGTAACATCTTCAAACGCTAAAACTCAAAAAAGTGAAATTGACAACTACACGTTCACAACCGCATCAGGGGGTTTCCATTACACTTTCCAGGCTTCTGTTTGAAAGCGAAAACTGTTCCGTTCACCTTCCATTCCCCAGTGACTTCAATATATGGAAAGTTGTCTTACCTTTACACAAGTTATAACATAGGAAAAAAAAATATATACATTTTCTCCACGGTTTGATTACAGAAGCTAGAATGAAACATGCCGAATGCAGGTGTGAACTAAGCCTTAACGGTATAAGCATATTCTAGTATATTCCATCGGTCTTGTGGTTATGGGTACAGGCGATCCCCTACTTAAGGACACCAGACGTACAGACTGACCCCTCTGGGACCTCTGGTGAAGCTCTCTGCATGTTACTATAGTCCCAGGCTGCAATGATCAGCTGTAAGGTGTCTGTAATGAAGCTTTGTCAATTATAAAATATAATTTTTAATGTATCAATTTTACATTGTTCATAGATATTGAAGGTTGTCACAGAATTTAGGGGTTCTTTTCCTTCATAGAGAGGGTAACAGGATGCAGAGCACATGCCATGTACTTATACATTTAGGGTTATTATAATGCATTCAGGACACATCTCACCCAGAACACAAATGCAATGTAACAAAGAGGGACCAATCAAAAATAATCCAATGGTAAAGGGTTGTAAGAAAAGTTGCTACATAGTAAAATAGAACAATAAAAACCATTTGTAAACGCGATCATAACCTGACGGATACCCAATGTAAATTTGGCTTGTGAAACTAAGCCAGTGTAAATATTTCCCTAGCGAATTGTTATGTTACCAAATATGGTCAGGTCAAGCCAAGCCTTACCTTTATTTGTAGCCCTCTGTTTTGGTAAATAGGAGGAAACTTCTCAGCAGCAGTTTTGACCATGAAGATCTGCACACAATATTACAATTGTACAGCTCTCAAGGGCAGCCACCTATCTACCTACATATGAGGTAATTTACCAATATACATCTTTCAACAGTTCTGCTCCACTTTCTTGATATGTAAAGCGAAGCCTCCTGTCTTTTACCTCATTAGTCAGATATTCCTGTCCATAAAGTGGCTGCAGATGGAGGGTCATGTGACCACTAACTGTCCATGAACAATCGCCCTGCCAGAACCTTAATTTTTTTATTCAGGAATACCATCATAAGGTCCCTGCAGGGCGATTGTTCAAGGACAGATCACATGACGGTAAGACCTCTGAAAGGTCTAATGACGTATTAGTCGCCATTTTCACAAGCAGAAATGGTAGGGTCATAAACCAAAATCCCAAACAAATGAACCTGCACTTGGACCAGTCTGTAATTTAGAATCTACCACTACTATTTCACTAGCCTAGCACATTTCGTATAAAATCTAATCCTGGATAACTTGCGTCACCAAATGTAGAACTTGTAAACCTTTTTGAGCCATATGACATATAGACACTAAAAACTACTAAATCACATTCATCAGAACAAATTGGTAAATATTTTATTGGCATCAAAAACATTTCTCGGAATTATCCATAAATATAAAACAGATGAAAACTAAGGGAAATCTTTCGTTTTATGTACAACACAAAAGAGATAGAAGGAATCAGGTTTTATTTCTTAGTTTACAGACATCCCAACCAATGCTTAGAAACAGTGTTAAGACAAACTTGTACAGCGAAGCAAACGGTATGACCTGAGAATCGTGCCATAAACTTACTATAGCCAAGCGAGTGCAAGGTTAGATCTCCAGTGTTCCCATCAGGAACAGAGAAAGCTCTAGAAGCTGGAATGGTCCTTTCTTGCCAAGCTGAATGACATATTAAAGGCCAATGAAATAGATGAAAAATTAATTTTTTGGCAAATCTTCTTTAGTCTCACAGTATTGGGTGCCTGGGGACCAAGAAGGAAGTGGAATGTTGCAGGCCAACTAGAAGCATGTAGAATATGGCAGTGCCAAATGGTACAAGGCCATTACTATTATAACCATCAGTGCTTGCTTCCGAAGCCATGGAAGGGTCATTGTGCAAAGCTGAATAAAAATTAAACTTAATATAAAAAACACACAAAACCTGGATTTCAGAAATCTTCACTGGGATCTAAGACCAAACCCGTACTATTAAGCATTCTATTGTGTACAGGATCTGCCAAGTAGGACACTTGGCCACAAGGCTCCTTCAATCCAGACCGTCCACTATGAAGTGGGAGATCCCGTATCTTGTGGCTTTACTTATAAGAAAAAACAAAACCACAGAGAGAAATTAGTATCTGGTTTGTAAAGAGATGTTATTGGTTCTGCAAATCCAGTATGACACAGGTCTTTTTGCCCTGAACCCCTTCGTTCTGTGACGTACCATCAACATCGTCTGTGGGATCGGTCTCTTCTTCTTCTACCATTTCAAAGGGAGTCATTACATCATAGAGAAAGGAGAGTAAGCCATAAAACCAATCAGAGCTTTCCTCAGCTAAAATATTAAGGACTTCCTCTAGAGAATCAATATTCACACTACTGCCATCTTTGGTGAGGCCTACACAAGAGTGAAAGGGAAAGAAAAAGGAAAGAAAGAGAAAAAAAAAAAAAGAGGAGCGGTTAAGTAGACACAAGGGCCGTGGAGAGCAGGGATGTGCAAACGGCTTCATCCACACACTAGGGCAATGGAGGATTGAAGAATAAGAGGTAGAATGAATGACTGATGAAAAAAGGATAAATTATGAGAATGATACAACATAGGAGTGCTTCATCCATGCCAAAGCAAAGAGGAGGTTACATGCAAATAAGGACTAGCAGTGATGTAGCAGTAGGTTCCATTCATACATGGGTTTCACAAGGACTGACCATTGATACTCCTCAGCAACGCAACTTAAATAAATGGGGTTTTACATCCATACTGGCACAGCTAAAGAAGCTTAAAGTGCCTTTTCTTTATCAAAAAAAGGCAATGACATAAGATTAGTAACCCAACCACTTCACGCTTGGTTGGGTTCTGACTGCTGGGACCCCCCACTGGAAGGGAAACTCTTTGAACAGACTTATCCAAGGAACTGCTGGTAATGGAACTATCAGGTACAGTAACTGTACGTGTAACAATATCAACAGAATATGGGCCCAAAACTCAAAGATCAGTAAAATAGTTACTGTAACAAGGCGGTGGTTATGAATTTCTATCAGTTTTTCCAATATGACTTTTTAGATCTAAAGTAACTTGTTCAGCAAATACAAAAATAGTGAGGATATATATGAATATGCCCCTCAGCCAGTTTGTTGGTGGAAATACCTTCTACTGTACTTTATCACCTCCCCAAATTATTAAAAAAAGTATTTTATATGTGCGCAAGTGGATTATTTACAAAAAAATTTTTACTGAAGGTTTAAATAGCAAGAACATTCATTTTCCCGTTCTTGTAGGGCCAGTTCTAAATCAGAGGCTTTGGTACGATTTACGTAAGGCCGGCGCCACACAGGGCGCTTTGTCTGCGCTTGCAAACGCAAACGCAGACAAAGTCGCGCCCACCGGGGCGGGCCTCGGCCCGATCGCATCGGCGTTTCTATGGAAACGCCTGCGATCGGGTACGAGCCGCCGGTGTTTCGCGTTAATTTTCGCCCTGTGTGGCGCCGGCCTAAAACTTCAGTATGGTCTGGTACTTTTATATTTGTTAAACATTATCACCTGGATGTAGTCTCCGGGGTAGACTCAGCCTTAGGCAAGAAAGTGCTAAGTACGGCTGAAAAATGATATTCCCACCCTTTCTTTGTATTGCTTTTCAAGTCCCTTCATGTGCTTCCATAGGACGAGCAGTAATACGAAAAATTTTCTCACTGAAATTTTTCTTTCCTATAGTCCGAAGGCAGCACAAGTACTCCCCCCCCCAATAAATTTTTGTTATTGCTGCATAAAAAACACCTCTGTTCACTGACTCAGGGGGTCATTTATAGGGGAGTCAACCTGCCAGTGCTCATTGCTAATTAACTATTGTTCTTCTGTCCAATAGGGGAAGTCTAGACTTAACCCTTCATATGCTTCCTACTGATCTACTGATTATACATATACTAATATAATATACTGATTACACGTACACTGCTATGATATACCGATTATACATCTAATGCTATAATATACTGATTATACATATACTAATATAATATACTTATTATAGATATACTACTTTATTATACTTATTATACATACACTGCTCTGATATACTGATTATACATACACTGCTATAATATACTGATTACACATATACTACTATGATATAGTGATTATACATATACTGCTATAATATACTGATAACACATATACTAATATAATATACTGATTATAGATACACTGTTTTAATACACTGATTATAGATATACTAATATAATAATCTGATTATACATATACTAATATAATATACTGATTATACATGCACTGCTATAATATACTGATTATACATATACTAATATAATATACTGATTATACACACACTGCTATAATATACTGATTATAGATACACTGTTTTAATTTACTGATTATAGATTATAGTTATACTGTATAAAAGACATAAGACTACAGGCAGAGATAACTACACCCAGGTGCCATAAACCTGTTGAGGCCGTGCCCTTGTTGCCCACTAGATGGCGGCAGAGAGCCTTCATCCGGCCCGTGGCTACATAAAGTCAGACGTAGAAGAGAAGAAAGGAAGGAGAGGTCTGGGTTCTGGAGATCTGCGCTTTCCTTGGTCCTGGTTCGGGATTTTGCTGGCTGCATGGGATCACAGCCCCGGTTTTGGGTGCAGGGATCAGGATTGCACAGGGGCTGCTGCTGAATGATCTATTGGAAATACAAGTATACAAGGATCTATAGGACTGCAGGTGCTGAATCTCCAGAAAGTGCAGCTACGCCTTAAGGAGCTGTCCAGCTACACTGCTCCAGCCTCTGCAGGACACTGTACACCTCAGCATGGGCTGCTGTACAGGACGCTGTACACTCATCTTCATCTGCACTTTACAGATGGTGAGTACCACCAATACTATGCACTTTCCTATCCAGGAGATCCCTCAACTTACATTCAATTTCCTAATGTGTGTTGTGGCATCATGGCTCCAGATCCAGGCAGTATCCTGCTCCTAATATCCTGAACTCCTGTGCCCTGGCATGCTGTGTAGGATGGCTGGCATTCCGCTGATACATAGTATCTATAGGGGTTTGACACTTCCATGTGACCAGTGGCAGAGGTTATGTCTGAGATACTATGTAACGCTGTCTGGATTGTGAGCCATACTCAGTAAAGTGTGGCAAAGTAACAATACCATCTGACTGGCACTACCATATAGACATGGAGGTGCCCAGTGATGCCACATGGAGAATATCCCCCCCTGTATAAGAACATTATTAGTCACTTTTCAAGAAACTCAATATAATGGTCGAAAATGTCTAATTATTGGCACATTTTTGGTAAATGGATTTGATTGTGAAAATTTAGTGCAGCCACATGGTGGGTTATTATAATTAATTATTACGGTCATCCTGGATCATGCCACACTTGATTACCTGTCTACCTGGCCAGTCTGCTCTGCCAGCTCCATCTACTGATGTGTGGGTATACAATGCCCATTGTTTGTCAGAGCTGAGGGGTGCAGCTGCTGGGGAAGGAGCTGTCACTTTTTGTGATTGTGTTGTATCATTTTCTCTATGTCAACCTTCTAGTTTGCATAAACCTAACAAAAGAGAGATGTCATTTTTTTTTGTTCTGCTGCTGTTGGCGGCTGCATTGTGTTTAGGCTGCACTAGAATACTCCCGAAATTGCTTCACAATTGTCTGATCATTCACTGAACTCAATGGGAGATGAGTAGGATGTTTATTGACATAGTGCCAGTGTATTTAGGGACTTTTGTATATAGGTTTTTTTTTTAATATGGACACCAGTCATAGACATATTGATTTATCTACTGTCTAATCATAATGAATAGATCATGGAATGTAACCGAATTATACTAAAGTGCAGTGCGCCAATATACCCCTCTTTTATTAGGGATATGTAGAAGGTCTGGTCAAACTTGTAACTTATTTCCTATTATTTTACTAGAAAGCATAATCCAGATATGTTAAGTATTGATTTTAGTTAAGATCCTTGGATGTGTTTGATAAATCAGGGTTTGTTTGCAGAAATCTTTATCAATGTCTTATTTCAAGAGTTTCCTAATTACCCCATAACAACATGTTCTATTCGCGCAGGTTGGATATGGCACAGTGTTCAGATACGTGAGACCTTATAGTAATAGACAACATACAAGATTTACGATAAACTCAGAAAATTTTACCAATAGTAGTAATAATTCTTTATTTATATAGCGCACACAGATTATGCAGCGCTGCACAGAGATTTGCCAATTCAGTCCCTGTCCCCAATGGGGCTCACAATCTAATCAATCTACAGGTATGTTCTTGAGTGTGGGAGGAAATGGGAGGACCCAGAGGAACCAATCTCAGCTCGACAATCAAAATAGTAATTTTTTTGATAATGTAGACTAGATGATGATTAAATGATATGATATTAAATACTCGTATTCTCCAAGTAGTGATAATTCAGGAAAATGTTCCTATGATTCCACTGTCCCTCTGTTTTCCCTCCTAGTAATGTATGGAAAATTAACAGCTGGAGCCGGTGTCCCTACAAAGATTGACATTGCCCATTCAGTGATGACTACGCCCCTTTGACAAGGGGAATGGGAACACCCAATTGTCTATTTATATAGACTAATATTCAGGAGAATTAAAGGGAAACTCATAATCTGGTGAAAAGATGATCCACAGAGGATACATATATTTTGTAATACAGACATTTCAAGTTCTCTTTTTAGAGGTTTCCAACACCTACAGACAGGGAATGGCGAATACCAAAATGTTATGTCTCACCTTCACGCATAGACGATGCATCGCCAGCATCAGCACTAATTTTTGTGTTTTTATCACATCCTATGAAAGTCTGTGTGTAAAAAAATTATACAAGGCACTAGGGAAAGATCACAGAGTAGAAGAAACGCATCATAAAACTCAAAAATATATTCCTTGTCTATGTGTATCAGATTTTAGAAATGAATATAACATTTTAATATTCAAATTTATCATTTATCAATTTTTTTTATTGATGACCTATCCTTGGGGTTGACTCCCATGACCAACTACAAGAAGCTGCAGGGAGAAGAGCTGCAGTACCATTATCGGCCACTGGGCATTGTATGGCGCTGTTCTATTTCAATGTGTTTTCGGAGTTGTCTCCCTACTGATGGCTTATACTAAGGATGTGTGATTGATATAAAAACCTCCTTGAAGCCTGCATGACTCCCAGATATCACACCTCTTCCCATCTGCAGAAGGCACTTTGTGGTGATCTTTATAAATATCTCCTTCAGATGGCCATATTGCCGGCTTTACCTTGTATTCTTGTAGAAGCCAGCACTTACCAATCCCACAGACCTTTCCATGTTCCGCTGTGGAGCTCAGTGATTAATACCTTGTACCGTAACTCTGACTTACTGCATTGAACTATAAAGCAAGGTCATGATATTTTAGAGGCAAACGCGAGATTTATACTCTTTTACTTGAGGTCATTTGAGTTCTAGCTGGAAAGTACTTATTGCTAAATCACATCCACTCTTTCTAGTATCATTAGGAAGATTTATTCCCCCCTCCATGCACAGCAGGACCTGTCTTGGTGGAACTAGTCTAATGGAATTAGGGGTAATGGAAGAAAACTTTAGTATTTTACAAGTGTTTTCTTGAATTTTTATATGTTTAAGTGCAGTTATTTGTTGTATCTTTTTTAGAGATGAGCGAACACTAAAATGCTCGGGTACTCGTTATTCGAGATGAACTTTTCCCGATGCTCGAGTGCTCGTCTCGAATAACGAACCCCATTGAAGTCAATGGGAGACTCGAGCATTTTTCAAGGGGACCAAGGCTCTGCACAGGGAAGCTTGGCCAAACACCTGGGAACCTCAGAAAAGGATGGAAACACCACGGAAATGGACAGGAAACAGCAGGGGCAGCATGCATGGATGCCTCTGAGGCTGCTTAAACGCACCATTATGCCAAAATTATGGGCAACAGCATGGCCATGACAGAGTGACAGAATGAAGCTAGATAGCATCTAAAACATCCAATAATTGACCCTGACACTATAGGGGACGGCATGCAGAGGCAGCGGCAGCAGGCTAGAGAGTGGCATGGCGACATACCCTAATTGGACTCAGGCTTCAAACCAATGGGTGTCAGAGAGGAACCAAAGGAGGTGAGCAAGAAGCGCTCAAATAATATCGGTACATGATAAAAGTTTGCCAGTATATTTTGTGGATTACACAGCAGGGTGGCGACAAAGTTAACATGGAAGCCATGAAAACAACCCAAAATTCTGCCTGACACAGCTCGTTTGATAAGGGGACCATGTATGCTTACAGTTCATGCCAGTCGCTGCACTGGCTGCCAGTCTCCTTTCGAATACAGTTTAAAATAATAATAACCCTCATCCATAAAGCTCTGTATAATGCTGCACCCCCCTACCTCTCCTCTCTTATCTCAGTCTATCGCCCAACCCGTGCTCTTAGATCCGCCAGTGATCTTAGATTAACCTCTACCCTAGTGCGGACCTCCCACTCGCGTCTCCAAGACTTCTCTAGAGCTGCACCAATTCTATGGAATGCTCTGCCCCGGACTATCAGACTAATACCTAACCTCCAAAGTTTCAAACGTGCTCTTAAAACCCATTTCTTTAGGCAAGCCTATAACACTCATTAACTGCATGAAGTTTTAACTCTTCTACTAACCCGTCCTGTGTCGTCCTCCCATCTGTTATCCAGCAACCAACAGGCACCAGACTTCCCTGCAGTCCCATTCACCCTGGACCTGGTATATAAGATGACGGCTGAGTGGTTCAAGCGACAGCAATTCCATTTATTATATTTTTTTCTATTCCCTAAGAAGAATGGCTTGACCATTAAATATTCTTTTACCTCGTGTTACCCCATCATCTTCATAAACCGTAAGCTCTGGCGAGCAGGGACCTCACTCCTGTTGTTCCATACAAATGTTGTGCTCTGTTACATTACATTTGTATTTGTTTCCTATGATTTGTAAAGCGCTACGGAATATGATGGCGCTATATAAATAAAGATTATTATTATTATTATGGAGGCAGTGAACTAGTAGTAGATTAATGGTGCTGCAGTTAAAACTATGTTAGTTGGATCTTGGGATGGAGCTGGCGCTCCGCAGCCAGGCGAGCTTTCGCCAATCCAAGCCCCTGTCTCTAGGCTACTCCCCAAACAGCACTTCTAAGAACCTTTTGTATAAGATCAAGTGTAGTAGCGTTCTTATAAGTTTGGGATATGGCGGGTGAGGGGAATGTAAACAGATGCGCAAGAAGCGCTGAAATAATATTGGTAAATGATAAAAGTTTATTAGTATATTTTGTGGATAACACAGCTGGGTGGCGACAAAGTTAACAACTTTGATGTGGAATCCATGAAAACAACCCAAATTTCTGCCTGACACACCTCGTTTGATAAAGGGACGATGTATGGAGGCAGCTATATGGACGACTTTTGGAGGTAGCAATGGAGACAACGTGTGGAGGCTGCTATGGAGACAATTTAATTTGGATAGTGCCTGTATGTGGCAGTCCCAACATTTTTCAAACCAGAGGAGCAGGTAGGTGGCCCTCCAGTAAAATGGAATAGATTGAGTGCCTGTATGTGGCAGTCCCAAAAATTGTTTCAAACAGAGGACCGGGTAGGTGGCCCTCCAGAAAAATTAAATGCATGAAGTACTATAGCAAGAGCCAGTGGGCCCTGTCAAAAAATAGCCATTTTCCTCTGCTTTACTGTACAAAGAGGAGGAGAAGGAGGAAAATGAGGAGGAGGAGGAGTGGATCAATTATTCAGGTTGAGCTTCCTTCACCTGGTGGAGATTGGAAATTTCGCCAATCCAAGCCCCTGTCTCTAGGCTACTCCCCAAACAGCACTTTTGTATAAGATCAAGTGTAGTAGCGTTCTTATAAGTTTAGGATATGCCGGGTGAGGGGAATGTAAACAGATGCGCAAGAAGCGCATGATGCGCATGGAGCTGGCGCTCCGCTGCCAGGCGAGCTTTCGCAAATCCAAGCCCCTGTCTCTAGGCTACTCCCCAAACAGCACTTTTGTATAAGATCAAGTGTAGTAGAGTTCTTATAAGTTTAGGATATGGCGGGTGAGGGTATTAACATATGCGCAAGAAGCGCTGAAATAATATCCCTAAATGGTAAAAGTTTGCAAGTATATTTTGTGGATTACACAGCAGGGTGGCGACAAAGTTAACAACTTTGATGTGGAATGCCCTGTAATAGCTCTTGGGCGGTGTGCCTTTTATCACCTAGGCTCAGCAGTTTCAGCACCGCCTGCTGTCGCTTAGCGACGGCACTGCTGCTGTGCCTAGAGCTACCGACTGATGGCGCCATGCCCACGGATGGTAATTCGGAGGAGGAGGAGGTGGAGGAGGGGTGGGAGGAGGTATAGTAGGCCTTTGAGACCTGGACCGAGGTAGGCCCCGCAATTCTCTGCGTCGGCAGTATATGACCAGCCCCAGGGTCAGACTCGGTCCCAGCCTGCACCAAGTTAAGTGTAGTAGCGTTCTTATAAGTTTGGGATATGGCGGGTTAAGAACAAAAAAAGGGGGGCGTTTGGTTCTTGTAGAATCCCTCCTGCCTAACACGTAAGCTATAACACCCTAACGCTTCCCCCTGACCAGCAGCACTCTCTCCCTAGCGGCATCCAGACACAGAATGATCCGAGCAGCGCGAGCAGCGCGCTAGTCTAATCCCAGGTCACCTGATCTGCCAGCCAACCGGTCTATCGACGTATAGGGTACCACGTCATGCTGGGTGGAGTGCAGAGTCTCCTGGCTTGTGATATGGCTCTGTTTCTGGCCGCCAAAAAGCAAAACGGCGGGAGCTGCCATTTTCTTCTCGAGCGTGATCGAAGTATTCCGACGAGCAACGAGCAGTTTCGAGTACGCTAGCTCGAGCCGAGCATCAAAGCTGACAGCATGTTCGCTCATCTCTAATTGTTACCCTTTCCAGATTTTTATATTAAACAAATATAATCTTTCTTGAACTAATGTATCTCCAACAATGGCCGCAAAATACCGTATTTTTCGTACTATAAGGCGCACTAAAAATCCTTTGATTTTTCTCAGAAATCAAAGGTGCGCCTTATGGTCCAGTGCGCGTGTATATAGAACCGTGCTTACAGACAACAGCTCCTTGTACTGTGCAACAGGTCGCCCCCGCTGGTCATATCCTTATAATCCGGTGCGCCTTATATAAGAACCTAGACGTTTAGCAGGCATTTATTGATGGTGCCCCTTATAGTTTGAACTTGTTGATTATATACAAAGTCAAAAAAACCTCTTAGTAATATCCCCCAAACCCCCCCACGTCCACTTATTATTTTACTCATAGCTTCTTATTGTAAATTATCTGAGTGAAAGAAAAAAAAAACAAAACAAAAAAACATTCGGCATCCCTCCCTCCTACCTCCTCTTTACTTTTTGCTCCGTATTCTCTTTGTATGAAGCCATTCTGCTACTCTTTCCGGTGAATCAAATATGTTAATTTTACCTTAAATACCACTCTTAATGTTGCCGCAAAAACTAACAAGTGCGCTATTTCTTTTTTCTCATCAGCTGAGGCCGGCGGCACACTTGGCTTTTTGAACCCGTTTTTGGGCCGAATTTAAGCAGTCCGTTAAAAAAATCGTATTCATTTTTGACAGGTTTTACCAATTATCTTAATTAAACTGTCAAAAACGGATGCGTTTTTTTAACGACGCTTAAAAACAGCCCAAAAACGGGTTCAAAACGCCACATGTGCCGCCGGCCTAATTCTTAATTTTCTGACAAATCTAGCTCTAGAAAAATCTGCTTGGGAAAGGCTTCGGACGAGGCTGAAACGTAGCAACTTGGGAATAAAAACCACTCGATTTATCCCCACAATATTGGAGTGCCGCCTATTTTTCTATTTTATATGGACTGTGGGACCTAGCCGGCCCGTCTGTGCGTGCACCCATCTATACCTGTTAAGCAGTGCCGCTGTGAACTCTCTTTTTTTCTAGAAAAATCTGGATATATTGAAACTTTATTTCCATTTTCCTTTAATTCTACTTTTTCCCCCATTCTTCTAAGGATAATATCCCTATGTATGGAAAGTAATGTACAATATACAGTACATCGTGAAATGATTCAGCTCCCTTGAACTTTTCTACCTTCTGCCACATTTCAGGCTTAAAGATATAAAATTGTCATTTTTTTTGGAGAAGAATCAAGTCGGACACAATTGTGAAGTGGAACCATTTTGGAAGAAAATCTGGGACGGAGATTTATCATTGTCTTATCTAAGACAATGATCCCAAACATAAAGCAGAACCTACAATGGAAGGCTCACAAATAACCGTATCCAGGTGTTAGAAGGGCCGAGTCACATCCAGACCCAAATCCAATGGAGAATCTGTGAAGAGCCGAAACTGCTGCTCAGAGACGCGTTCATCACCTCCCTGAGCTCCGGCTCTCTTCTCCAAGAAGAACGGGAAGAACTTCAGTCTCTCCATGTGCAAAACTGATAGAGACCTATACCCCATCCCCGCAGCTTGTAACTGGGGGGCGCTACAACAAGTATTACTTAAGGGCCAAATAATATTACACACCCAACTTTTCAGTTTATTAATTTTTACAAAAGTTTAAAATATTCAATAAATTACATTCCACAATTGTGTCCCACTTCATCTTTCCTTCAATTGCAGCCAGTGGTCCTGTCACTGACCCCATAGCCTGATGCTGACCCCACCATGGGATTGTATTTGGACCGGTAGTTTAGTGCCACAAATTTCCCTGTATGAGGTTCCTACCTGAGTGCAGTAAATTAATAATAATCTTTATTTATATAGTGCCATCATATTCCGTAGCGCTTTACAAATAATAGGGGGCACATACATAGAAAGTACTACATTACAGAGTACAAACAATCATATGGAACAAAGGAGTGGGGGCCCTGATCACAAGAGCTTACAGTCTATGAGGGGGTGACACAAGAGCTTACAGTCTATGAGGATGAGAGGGTGACACAAGAGCTTACAGTCTATGAGGATGAAGGGTGACAACAAGAGCTTACAGTCTATGAGGAGGAGGGGGAGACACAAGAGCTACGTCTATTAGATGAGGGGGTGCACAGAGCTTACAGTCCTAATGAGAGATGAGAGGGTGACACAAAGAGCTACAGTCTAATGAGGGTAACTGGTGGATGCTGTGGAGGATCGTGGAGGCGACGATGGGGTTTTTGTGGCAGGGTCCTGGGCAGGGGGCTGACTATCAGCTGACACAGGGGAAGGAGCAGTGGTGTGCACGGCCGGAGGTGAACGGGCTTGTTGCCACTGAGTGGGGTGTTTAGCATTCATATGCCTGCGCATACTGGTGGTAGTTAAGCTAGTAGTGGTGGAACCCCTGCTGAGCCTGGTTTGGCAAATGTTGCACACCACAGTCCGTCGGTCATCCGGTGTTTCCTTAAAGAACCTCCAGACTTCTGAAGATCTAGCCCTCGCCGCAAGAGCCCTCGCCACGGGAGCTTCACTAGTTGACACATTTGGCGCTGATGCACCAGCTCTGGCCCTGCCTCTCCGTCTGGCCCCACCATGGCTTGTGATTGGCTCTGTTTCTGGCCGCCAAAAAGCAAAACGGCGGCAGCTGCCATTTTCTCGAGCGGGCGAAGTATTCGTCCGAGCAACGAGCAGTTTCGAGTACCCTAATGCTCGACCGAGCATCAAGCTCGGACGAGCATGTTCGCTCATCTCTAATCTTTTTGTATTGGTTTCCAGTTTTTGACTTGTTACCATATATACTCGAGTATAAGCCTATTTTTTCAGCACAAAAAATGTGCTGAAAACCCAAACTCGGCTTATACTTGAGTAAAAAAAAATAGGTTTTACCAGGTTTTTGTGGTAAAATTAGGGGCCTTGGCTTATACTTGGGTCGGCTTATACTCAAGTATATACGTATATTTAGTTTCTATTTATTTTCTCTGTTGATTATAGATGAGCGGACCCAGCAATATATCCAGGTCAGTCAGCGGAACATGAATGCCGAACGCGACCATCACGGACCGCTCATCTCTACTCTAGATTGATCTTGTTATAGTTAAAGTAATTATAATTAATATTTTGATCCATTGATACCTTCAAAATTAAGCAAGATAAGCCAGGGACACTCACTCATAAATCCAGGCATGTTGACAGTGGGAAATCTTCTTATATTTGTTATCCATGGCCTCCTTACTTCTAAAATCAACCTTGAAAACTATACTAATGAGCCCCTCACTGCTGTATCTTCACAGGCTGTTACAGTGAGCAGGGTACGTCTGCTCTCTCCCTTCTCCCTCTTCCTGTGTAATCTAGCAGCAGTAGGAAGTACAGGGGGAAGGCAGACCTGCTCTGCTCATTGTAACAGCTTGCGGAAACACCCACCAGAGCCCTTCTGGCTCATTAGAACAATTTTAAAAGTTGATTTAAGAAGGAAGGAGGCCTTCATAACAGATATAAGAAGTATATATTACCACAGTCATAGCGCCTGGATCTATGAGTAAGTGCCACTGGTTTATCATGCTTAATATTGATGTTAGATTTACTTTAATACAGAAATATTAGACTTCTTTACACATTTGTATCTGTGTTTGGGCCAAACTCCTGCTTCATCTCTTTGCAGTCTCTGTCTGTGAATTTGCTGTTCGCACTGTGTCTGTAAGAGGAGACTTAGCTGCTGTGACTCACTGTCCCCACTCCCCTAGTGTGTAGAGTATTTAGCAGAGTGAAAAGAAGATTAGGAGGGAGCAGGATAAAAGCCAAAGTAAGTGGAGAAGGAAGTGCTTTCCTTTGATGAGTGGACATAAGGAACTTGTTCTATTGATTTAAGCAAGGTATGTTCTAAACCTATATGGATGAATGGGTTAATGGCCTGCAGGGGTGGTGTATGGTTGTCAGATCATATATATATATATATATATATATATATAATTTAAAAATGAACGGCACTACAATAGAAGTGGAATAACTCAAGTGGTGTTTATTTCCAAGCTGCTACGTTTCAGCTTCTTCCGAATCCTTTCTCATATATATATATATACACACATACATATACAGGTGCTCCCAGACTTAAGGGCACCTGACTTACAGACGACCCCTAGTTAAAGACAGACCTTTCTGTCCACTGTGGCATCTGGTGAAGCTCTCTGGGTGCTTTCCTTTAGGTGTCTCTAATGAAATTTCATTGATAATCCTTGTAGCCAGGACATCATAAAACTTTGAAAATCAAATTATCACTGGGACAAAATATTTTTTTTTGTCTGGAGCTACAATTATAAAAAAAATACCTTTTCCAACTTGCATACAAATTCAACTTAAAAACAACGCTAAAGAACCTATCATGTACATAACACTGCCTGATATACTGTATAGAGTGAAGGGGAATTAAATTATTTGTGAACGGTTGTGATGATTGAAGTTTTTCTAGGAAATCCATTCAACCGCAGCCTCATAGCAGGCACACACACACTACACACATGCTGTCTCCCTTGGCAAACATTAGCAGCAGATTGTCTTGCAGTGAAAAGTGTAGTTATTTCTGTACCCGCATAGGATTCCAACAAATGAGTGTTGTGTGAATTTTGGATTGATACTGATATTGATACTATACTTAGGATAGGTTACCAATATCAGATCAAGGGAGGTCCAATACCTGACAACCCCACCCGTCAGCTGTCCGTGGCCAGCCAAATGCTGTGGGTGCTGGGTGTCATATCCCCATGATCTGACACAAATCACAATTTGTTCATAAGATTAAAAAAAGGGCTAATTTAACAAAACATATATTTCCAACAGCCATGTTTAATTTTTTTTAGCCAAAGTGACCCTCCAGGCTTTAATAAGTCTCATTCCCCGCAGTATAGTTGTCCCAGCTATACTAATATGTACATGAAATTATTCTGCCCTTGCAATAATGGATATCTTCTGGTGACCCTGTGATATGCTTAGGTTTATACACATCAGCCAGGCACAAGATCCTGAGCCAGGGCACCGGCATGGGGCATACCCGGGCAAGTGCTGGGGCCCAGAAGATACAAAGGTAGGACTTAAAATATAAGCAATACAGTTACCTTGTGTGGGCCTAATGGGGATGGATAGTCCACACTTTAAGATTTTTCCTGCACCTGTGATTTTAAGGTTTCCCCAGATAAAATGCTGGGCACCAGTGGTATTCTGATTATAATATAATAGGTGCAGACACACCCCTGCACACCCATTGGAGGGCTCTATGGTCTCATTGGATCCGGGTTAATCAATGGATGACATTGATACCAAACCTGACCCATTTGTTATGTTACCATTCAGAGATATTTACATTTATATGTCTGTGTCCTAGAATGCTAGAACATATTTAGTCACAGCTATACTATACCCTGGCTATACTGATGGCATAAATGTATCTGGCCTGGAACTAAGATGAACCATAACTCCATGAATGGGATATTAGTATTTCCTTTGTCTCTTGTCTTAAAAACGGAGGGAAGCTCTTGAAAGATACTGTGGCTGCATAGGTGTTAGTTAATAGCTACCCCTACTGAGATCCTGGGAAAGCCTTTGTAGTAGGACTTTCCCAGGATCTTATTAATTATACAAGATAAATACTTTTTGGCGGAACAATGTTTATAAACCTTTTTTTCCAATGAAATTCGATTTAAAAAAAGATTATTGGTATCAGGACAGGACGGGGAGGTGAGTATAAGCATAAGATGTCATTTGACTATTGTTGGGGTAAAGAAGGAACATCAAACTGGGGTTCGGAGGTAATGTTTATGTCACGTGCGGGCGAGTTTCCTTTTGCAGATTTTTTTTCGTGCTCCTTATTGTGTTGTGTGAAATTAGCCCAAGCATTTAATGTGCTCAATAGCATGTATGTATGTATGTATGTATGTAAATATATATGCAGTATATACAGGCGGTCCCCTGGTCACAATACATACAACAGGCTACATACAACACAGTTCCTGTAGCTTTGATTGAATTTGTATGTAAGTCAGAACAGGTATATATGGAAAGTGTAAGTCCAGACAAAATTTTTTTGTTCTGACGATTTTCAGAATTGTGGATTGTCATGGGAACAAGGATTAACAATAAAGCTTCATGGCAGACACCTCTGATGCCTGGGGCATCCAGAGAACTTCATCAGAAATTACAGTGGTCGGAGAGATCTGTTCTTAAAGGACATCTGCCACCCACTTCCCCGTCCCACCCCCATTAGCGTGAGAATTTGGCGACAATGGCCAAATTTCATCAAAATAACATTTTATAAAATATTTAAATCAGCCTGAGGTGCTCTGCAGAGCACTGCCAGGCTCCTCCGCAATCTAATTTATCCACCCCTGGTGCCTCCTGGCACCACTTACAGAGCGTTTAGAGAGATGTGCAAATTTTGCGCAAGCGAGAGAATAGCTTACATTGTGCTGACGGCAGCACCAGGAGAGCTATCCTCGGCTTGTGCAAGATTTTCAGAGAGAGCCGGTGACGTCACTATAGGTGGTGCCAGGAGGCATCGGGGTGTGAATAAATTGTGAAGGAGCCTGGTGGTGCTCTGCACAGCTCCCCAGGCTGATTTAAACGTTTTAAAAAATGGGCATTCTCAGTTGCTACCAGGATGAAAGACTGTATGCATTAACACCTATGGAGTCGGGAGCCCCTCAGGCTCATTTGCATACAATCCTTCATCCTGGTTGTAGATGCCCTTTAAGTCAGGGACTGCCTGTATATTTAATAGCATGTATTACACTATATATTTACATACCTGCCTTGGGTATCTGTATATATGTGCATAAATGAAGGTAGGGGACAAAAAGATCATTTCATAAGAACATGCAGGCAGTGGGGATATTGTCAGTCTTTCTATGAGGGATTGTATTGTCAGTGGGTCTAGAGCAGAAATGCTTATCCATTCATGTGGAGATGAGCATCTGGCTGCTGGTATGGCCAAATAAAATCCAAATGAGCTTGTTAACGATGCATACAAATCATTTAAATAAAGATGTTCTGTTTTAGCGGCATGGCCCCGGTGTAATGTATTGCTGCTGTGTAGCAGTAATATGTCACATGGCTACGTTCTGCAGACGATTGCTGTTTACATATGTACAGTATGGAACGATTATATGGCGCGGGCTTAGTCTACACCTATAAAAGTCACACTCTCTGCAGCCAAATTTTCTGTTTTGTTTTTATTCCTTCTGAATCCTATCCTATGTCTTTTCAAGTCTGCAAAAGACAATGGGGCACATTTTCTTACACGTCCAAAGGAGTTCACCAAAAGTGCATTGTCCGACGAGAATGCACTGTACCGCGATTCACCAAGATCGTGCGCCTGATATCCTGCATGTGTCGCTTCCCCGCTCAGGTCCACCGGAGTTCACCTTCTTCCTGGTGCATTGTCTTGCGACACAATTTTAAAGTTAAATCCTGTGCTCAGTCAAATCGTCCGCCCGCGCGCCCCCAGATTTCTTTTGCTGGTGCAGACACCTGTTAAATACCCGTCACAGCCGCGCAAATCCCGAAAACTGTGCTAATTCCAATAAAAGTGTGATCCGCGACACCTAGTAAATAAGCCCCAATTTGTTTAGGTTTAGCTGCTGTTATTCTCCATCTTCAGCCTTCATTTCCAATTTATGTTTCCTTATAATTTGGGCTGTATATAGATCAGGTTTGTGTAATGTGCTATTCCTGTTATGTTATCCATCAAATTTATTTGGTATTTCTAAAAATATTGTCAAATATTTCTCATATTTCTGTATGTGGTATGACCAGTGCAATCCACACAAGTTTACCCCAGTGGTAATCTCACAGCCATTCCACAATTATCAGAAACCATATATTACAACCGGGTCGGCTCCTGGTGTCAGTAGGCTCCTGGGTGACAGATCCTTAGTGGACCCCTTTGCAGTGAACTCTGCATTAAAAATTCAGAAACTAAAACAGTCTCCTGTTCCCTAAAATATTCCCTAGTTTATCCTACCAAACAGCCCCCTCATGGTTATATTATAAAAAGTCCCCTCAACCCTTATGGATTCAATAGATACAGCTCCCCTCACACCCATGTCAAGCCTTATGTGGGCACCCCGAACAGCCCTGGGCCCTGGCACTTGCCAAGATATGCCCAGTGTTGGCGCCAGCCCTGCACTACAATGCTGATGCACAAGCGGATTTTCTGCGCAGGTAATGTACAGCTAAAACGTAATGTGAACAGATACCATTATTGCTGTAATTGGACCAAGAATTATCAATAAAGCCTCATTACAGACACCTTGCAGCTGATCATTGCAGTCTGGTACTATAGTAAAGCATCCAGAGAGCTTCACCAGAGATCAGTGGGCAGAGGGGTCCGTCTTTAACTAGGGGTCGTTGTCCTTAAGTAGGGGACCGCCTGTATTGTAATTGTGTGTACCGTGATATTATCAAGCGGACATATAATCAAAGTATACAAGTAGGGTGACGCTGCTTGTACTGCACTGTTTATGGTGATTCTCTGAATCTGTGTCTTTTTGGATCACTTTTTATCTTTACTTTTTGTGAATAAAAGTTATTTTTTACCAGTTTACACTTTGTACACTGGCCATACTCCAGTACTGACATATTAAATCACTAAGGCGCAAATGTGATGATTTGAATCTATAGAATCTATGGCCATCAGTTGGTTGTTCAATTTATGATATATGTACAGTACAGTTGCATTAGTAGCGCACCCATGGTTTTGCACTTGCTTTTTATGCATATTGTTTTTCTGCAATGTGTTCGGAGTCTTACTCTACTTGTACAGTTTCATTTCTATCAATTTCCTTCAGAGGAGATGGAAGAGTGGGAGCATTCATGAGTTGCCAGCAGATCCATAAATCTGTTTTACCTAAAGGTCACACGGCATAAAGTTTAAGCACTGAGCCTCATCCTGAATTCTGCAATATGCAAATTGAAATGTATTTCTGTTTTTGCAGTAGAAATATGAGTCAGGACTCGGCATGCATTGGGACTTATCACATTGTGCATACGCATTACCAAATAGTTAGAATGACAGATTGGTTTTGCTTCACTATCCCAGCATTGTTTTATACACATTTATTAAAATGAATATCATCTCATATCTCCAGATAGCGGAGACAAACTTTGGAGGTTTATAGAAAACAAATACCGTACCTGATTATAATCACAGAAAAATTGTCTTCACAAAATACGGCTTAAAAAGATTCTCTTATTGTTGGCAATACCAGCAATCAGTGAATTAAGTTAAGCCTGGTTCCTGGCATCCCCGGCAAAAAAAAAACATATTGGGGCACATTTACTAAGGGCCGTGCACCAGTTTTCTTTCTAACGTTGCACATTCTGTCCAATGGAAACTGCTTGTGCAGGTATTTAACCCTTAATGACCACCCTATCGGTATTCTGCGGTGGTCATTAAGGGTTCTTCTTCTGACGCGACGCCTTTCTATGGCGGTGCATCAGAAGAAGATTTCGGGACATTGGGTACCGAAAGTGCCGGTGTTTGGCTGTGATGTCACACACCGTGCCCAGACACGGCACTAACACCCGGGATTGGAAAATCTCCGATGCCGGGTGTTTAACCCCTTACATGCTGCGGTCAAGCATGATGCTCAGCACAGCACTTACTCTGTACACTGCTATACATGTGTATTGCAGTGTAAAGGCTTGAACAAGTGATCAGATGAACGCTTTTTCAAGCCAATAAGTGGAAAATGAAAAAGGTTTTTAGGAACATACCTGGGATGTCACATTGTATCGGGTGTGTGACCTCAGTGCCCTCCAATGTGCTCTATCATAGTGTCCTCCAATGTGCCCCATACCAGTGTCCTCCAATGTGCCCCATACCAACGTCCACCAATGTGCCCCTATACCAGCGTCCACCAATGTGCCCCTATACCAGCGTCCACCAATGTGCCCCCATACCAGCGTCCACCAATGTGCCCCTATACCAGCGTCCACCAATGTGCCCCCATACCAGTGTCCACCAATGTGCCCCCATACCAGTGTCCACCAATGTGCCCCCATACCAGCGTCCACCAATGTGCCCCCATACCAGCTCACTCCTATCTCCCCCTATGATGGAGTATTTATTTAAAAAAATGAACCTTCACACTACCATTCGTATAGCTAAAAAGCAGTTACCCTGAAAGTTATATTTTAATATAGTCCTGTCTCTGCTAATGTGCCTTAAACATTCCCTCACCTCGAATACCGGACTTCTAATACATCATCGCAATGTAATTCCGATGTAAAATATTGTGCAGAGACACAGTATATGAATATAGGGGGAAATCTACTGGCGGTGCAGATCTTAGCATCATTTACAATATGGCAAAGCAAAATAATTGACTTGTCAGGCAGTAAGCTACATTACATTATGTGAAAGGCATAAATGAATCCAGAAGAGAAATTCTCTTCTTTTACTCCTTTGCATTGGCCTGCTTTATACCCTGCCATGGTAATATTTGCACTCAGTATATTACTATTGGTATGTGCCATTAATTCTGTTATTGATGTCTGTTTTGGGTGACATCACAACTGTGATGTCGGCAGCAGCTGACATCACAGATGAGCACTGTCCGGGCCGTGCGCACGGAGCTGTCGCGGACCTGAAGCCAGCAGAGGAGACATAGGAGCAGCCTGGAGCGTCAGAATGGTGAGTACTCAGTTTATTTTTTTTATATACCCGAGTATAAGCCAAGTTAAGCAAAAATTGTGCAGAAAAACTCAGCTTATACTCGAATTTATACGGTATATAAATTTGGCATCTACATGTTCATACTGACTTAAAAAATACTGTGGGGATGAAAAAAGAAAGCAGGATTCCAGGACGCGCTTCTCATTCTGGCAATTTATTTATTTCAAAGGAGCAGTAACGAATGGTGTAACATCAGTATTTCGGCAGGATAATAGTATAAGCGTGTCGAACAACAATTTTGTAAACAATTATTCTCAATAAAAACATTAATAAAAATACCAATAAAACAAGATCGTCCATATCACTAGAAGTTTTCACGTTTGATCAACTGATTCAACCTGTCTGGGTGCTTCTTGGGAATCTGACAGGTTGAATCAGTTGATCAAACGTGAAAACTTCTGGATATTCAATACCCACATCTGGGCTCCTTTCTTATGATCACCCTCGTCGTAGGGCATGCATTTAGGTATACTCATTCACCGTTATAAGTGCGCCCCCCCCACCTCCATATCCTTATATCATATTGCCTAGTCCTTCCCTTATTCCGTACACAGGGACGCCCTGCTTGCACTTTCAACTTACTTATAGTCATCAACATCCCAGCTAATATCCCCCTAGTATATCAGGAACCGCCACTACCCTACTGCCAAAATCCAATTTCTCATATTATCAGCATTCTTCACTCCGGCTGCCCCCATTAGTATACTCACCCATATCATTGGTCCCCCTTACACGCTCATCCAGACATCGCTCAGCACCGAGATCAGCATACTTACCTAGATCACCGAGGCTCCTTCCAATCTCCATTCACGATCCACCCTGGACTCTCCTTAACGCATGCGCCGACCTTCCGACTCTGCGCATGAGCAACTCTCTATTTAAACCAGCCGGCAGCGGGAGTCGCGCGTGCACAGCGCTCCCGTCTGCCTTGGCCACAACTGAGTAAGTTTAGCATCAGATCTGTAAACACAGAGACCGAGCACGTCCCTCTGTATACTTACGTAACCACCTCTCACCTATAGGCTCGAAATCCAACATCTGTCGACCACAGATCTCCACTGACATATTGACTCCACTGCCACTGCGGGAGAGGTAAGACTTACCCACTGATGACTCCTACATGTACTATTTTACCTTTTACTTGAACACTGACTTCACTCATTTAGTTGCATGGTCCCGCGTATCTCAGACGGACGCCACCTGCCACACTTTGAGAGTTTGATCAGGCAGGTCAGTGCTGATTATTTTAATGCTAATTATTTTACATTAATCATGTTTGCATTCATATCATCCAGTGATATCAATCATGTATTTATTTTTACACATATTTATATTTATTTTTACAAAAATATGTATTTATTTGTATACATTGAATAAAAAGAAATACTAGTGATATGGACAATCTTGTTTCATTGGTATTTTTATTAATGTTTTTATTGAGAATATTTGTTTGCAAAATTGTTGTTCGACACGCTTATACTATTATCCTGCCGATAGAGTACGTGTGTTAATTGTATGGACCTGAAGAAGGGTGCAATCCGACCCGAAACGCGTAGTCCGAAATACTGATGTTACACCATTCGTTACTGCTCCTTTGAAATAAATAAATTGCCTGAATGAGAAGTGCGTCCTGGAATCCTGCTTTCTTTTTCCATCCCCATACTATCTAACAAGCCGGTCTGGACCCCATTCCGGAACCCAGGAGACGCCGCAAGCTCAGTACCCTAATATTATATTTCTGATGTTCTTTTTGTACTACTAGATACTGATTGCTATACTGATATTACATCTCTGATGCGCTGTGTGCACATTTTTCTCTTGCATTTCTTAAAAAATACTGAAAATGGTTTCAGAAGGACTCCTATGGTAGCGTACCCACCCCATCTAGGCATTGTCAGAACCCTCTGAATAACATCAGGTTACTTGCTTCTGTGCTTGTGAATCACTCCTAGCGCTTCTGTGTGGTAGCTGTTTTCAGCTGCCTTTCAGAGTCAGTTCCTTCGGGAAAGTTTAATGGTTCATTTAGAGTTCAGGTTGTGTCTCTACTGTGGCTTAAGTGATGGATGACCAAACAAGTCAGCTGCTGGGGGCGGCCCAGGCACTCCTTTTTACATCCACCTAGTTTTACTAGGTGTTGCTGGTTATTTCTACTCTCCTGGCACTTGTTATCCTCCATGTATTTGACTTTTGGTTGGTTTATTGACCACTCTTTCGATATAGTGCAAATTCAAGCACTCCAGGCATCATGCAATAGGTGATTTTTACCCCTTTAATAAATTCCTTTAACATACTGCATTACATACAGGCCCCAGAACAAATGTAACGGCTTAAATGTACATAGCTGGATCTATGTTTTTGAGTAATGACTATATATTTATGAACATATTACAATTAGCTGAACTATTGTAGTTGTGGAAGTTTAAATATACTTGATGTGCCTGTGCTTTCTCATTATGGAGTCTATTCACAGAGTTACTGCCTGCTTTGCTTGCATTAGTTGAATACCTTTCCTCATTAAAGGTTGGCATCTGCTTGTGTACTCAATATTTTATAATAACACGGCACACGTAGCAGTTTTGTGAATATTTTTGCAAACATAGAAATATGTAAGGCCGGATTGCTGATTTGTGGCGGGGAGTGATGCTGTGCAGGGAACGTCAGTGCGGCCTTATTCCAGAGCCATCTTGCATTTCTCTATACAGTATCTAAGAGTATCAGACCTTATCTGTATCTTTAGCCTGTAAGCAGTACGCCAGGTTCAGTGCCTCTATTGAAATGTACTCGGAACAGAACTGTGTGGTTACAGGTGACCTTACACAGAGGCAGCTGGTTAGATGGTTACAATCAGAGGCGGATTAAGACTGCCAAGGGTACTGGGCTGTATTTATAGCCCTTACAAGTCTGTAAGTCACTTCCTACATATGGTACTAGAATCAAGCTTTTTGGGGAATGGAGGATGCGTCCCTTTTACCTGCTTCCAAGCTGTGGTTTCAGGATCTCTGGAAGACCATCAAAGGTCCTGAAATGGCTCTTGTGTACATGTATTGAGGGCAGGAACAGATGTACTAGGATTTCATGGGTCCTTCTCGGTATAAAATTTGGTCGGTGGTTTGGGTGGCCATGGGCCGCAGGCTACCGCTCAAACCCTCTATATTATAATCCACTGTTGGTTACAATATCCTTTTACAGGGGGCAGAGGCATACACCATTGAACGTGACACTAGCTTCAAAGTTTCACTTATTGCCAGGGGCACTTGCTAAGTATTACGCACTAGGCTTGGTATATTAACTCCATAGCAAGTTGGCTTTTGCCACTAGTAACGTATTTTTCTCATTATAAGGCACACCGGATTATAAGGCGCACCATCAATAAATGCCTGCTAAAACCTCTAGGTTCACATATAAGGCGCATCGGATTATAAGGCGCACCTGATTATAAGGATGAATGACCAGCATGTGGCAGACCTGTGCACAGTTCAATGCAGCTGTTGTCTGTAAGTACAAAGTGCTCTTTGATGGTGATTGATTATCCCTGGGGACTGATGGACTCAGCAGGGTCGCGTGCATCCAAATGCAGTGCTGGAGTCCTGGGTTCTAGTCCCACCCAGGTCAACATCTGCAAAGAGCTTGTATGTTCTTATGTTCTCTTTGTGTTTGCGTGGGTTTCCTCTGGGTACTACGGTTTCCTCCCACACTCCAAAAACATACTGGTAGGTTGTTTAGATTGTGAGCCCCATGGGGACAGGGACTGATTTGTCATGCTTTGTGCAGCGCTGCGTAATCTGTGTGTGCTTCATAAATAAAGAATTATTAAGTACCGATATATGAATCTTAGTATATACAGTAAGAGGAGGTAACAGACCCTCTGTACATTGTATTGGATTCCATTAAAGAGGCGATCTCATCTCAGACAAGCCATAATTGTTTCATAGATGCAGGAGCACCTCAGGGACACAAATCTATTTCATGAACCTGCTACCAACCCCCGTCTCAGGGACCACCGTAACTGAAGAGATGGGCATACATATGCATCTTTATTAGTTCATAATGATGGTCCCCCAAGATATTTTGTTTTTCTAGGGCCAAAAGTGCATAAATTATATCAAACCTAGGAAAAAACCTCCAGCCATGGATACCGAGCTGCCAGTTGTTTTCCTTAGCAATGTGTTGTTGCCTGATACTATAGGAATTACCATCCCCGGGATGTCAGACACCATCTTTATAAGGATGTGCATTGATTTGAGCTTGGATTACCGACTAAGCTGAGATCACTAATTTTTACCATAAGATGACAAACCTAAGCAGCAGTTTTATCAAAGATGAAAGCCGCAGCTCCATGATACATTTTCTTAGTAAAATGATCCGTAATAAAGCCCTATGCTTAATGTAATTTAGCAGGATTTTCTCAGCGTGACAACTTTCTGGCCTTGTACTATGCAAGACAAAGCAGAACAGAAGTTCTGACATCAGACAATGCAGCGATTGATATGAGGCGGGTACAGCGAGGGGTCACAAAGCGGGAAACTTATGAAGGAATTTTTCTAACAAGTCATTTATTCCCAAATTCCCAAGAGATCCCTTATTAAAGATATCACAAAATGAATTGTTATATAATGAGATAATAGGACTTGACAATGACTTTCTGTTCATATTAAAGGGGTTTTCACCGATATATGATAAACCCTTTAATACTGAAGATCTTTTCATTGGTTTTGAATTTTGATTTTTATCTCCTTGCCTTTCAAAAACATTGTATTTTTTTCCATTTATAGACTTGCTTTCTATAACCTGCTTCTAGACACTGTTCTGGGAAGCTCAAAAAAACAATTGTACCAGCTTTGTTTTTATACCTTTAGCAGTGTGCTCCAAATAACATCTCCCCTTTATTCTTTGAGTTACACTTTTATCACCTGTAAGACAAAAAAGGAGTGGCCTCTAGAAAGGGGGAGTGACTCCGAAGCAAAAATTCTGGGCTCCAAAAATTCTGCTGATGCACCTGAAATTTGGTTCAACTTTCTGTACTAAACTATGCCAAATTTATCATCCAGCATCAGACACAGTGATAAACCTTGTGTACCTCATTGACTTTGGCACAGCAAATCTACAGCACAAGACTGTACCATTGGGTGGGGTTTATAAATTCCAAAAATCAGCAGGGGTGATGTGCAAAATGTTTGCTTCTGTTTTATAAAATCATGCCTAAGTTGCAATGTTTGGTCATGTCTTGTTATTTGGCAAATATTCAACAAAAATTCAACGTGGCTATAGCATAAAGTAAAACCTCTTTGAGCATACTATCTGATTTTGCACAGAAAAGGGGTGGTCTGCTCATTGGGGGTAGCTTCCAGAGAGAATTATGGGGAGGGGGGATTACACTGGTCTTTCAGGGAGGGGGTCAAAAATTACACTGGTCTTTCATGGAGGGGGTCTTTCCAAAATGGTGGTATTTTGGGGTAATTTTCCATTAAATAGACTTATTTATTATCCACAGAGGTGTCATTTTTTAGGCGCCCCAGTTGCTATGGTGTGCATGCTCAAACTACACCTCCTCTACTTCTACAGGGGTTCCAGGATAGCTCTTTTCTGCACTTCTATAGACATATATGGAACAAAAGTCAGACTTAGATTAGTTTAGACTACCCTAGAGTGCTATACAAATGTGGCTGTTTAAAGCACTTGGCTGCCCCATTTTCGTAACTGCTAAATCCCAGTTATCACCCTCTATGCCATACACAGGGACATATACAATGTAACTATCTATCTACGTGTGTCCGAAATTCAAACTTTCTATTCAAAATTTAAAGGGACTGTCTAAGCTTAAATTTTTCAAAGAGTGGAGTGTGCAGCTGTGGAAACAAGAAAAGAGTTCTACTTACCTCTCTCCGGTTCTCAGGTCCAGCGCTGTGCCTTAATCAGTGTCGGTCTCTGTAGGTAGTGTCGCTGCAGTGACATCACGACCAAAGCTTGAACAATGGGAGCACACTATGGAAAAGAGACTCTGTCTACATACAAAGTCCGGAGATTGCTGGAGGCACAGCTCTGGACCAGAGCACCAGAAAGAGGTAAGTATAACTTCTCTCTTGTTTGCACAGCTCCCCATGTCACTCTTAAGGAGAAAAAAATGAGAGCCCGGACAACCCCTTAAATGTTTCATCGGTAAAATGTTTTCTAGCAAAAGTACATAAACCATGCAGTCACATTTTCCGAGCATCCGGATAGTGTTTTCTCAACCACTTTCATCAGTGTAAATAATATGTACTCCCGGCAACACAAATGCCTCGGATACGTCTCCGCTGGCAGATAAAGGTGAGTGCGGAGCTTCCTGGGGCTGTAATGGAATCAGAGCAGAGTTGCTTGGGTTATTGTGCGTGTATTGTATAGGTCACAAATGCTGATCCTTCCAATAATACAATGTGACACTTCAATTTCCAAAAGCCTGCAGGGTTCTGTCTACACATATATTAGATGTTTACATTCTTTATATCACTATATACGGCACCATGGCATCAAACAATCCCAACCCTCCACATTCTTGTAAGCAGGAACCCCCCATTTTTACATTCACCATTTTTGTCATTTCATACTAAATAAGGTTTAAACAAGATGCAGTTCTGTCAAGTCCAACCTATGTTTTTGATCCTTTATGGCCTATACCACTCGGCCTATGGTAGGAAGAAATCCCTGCCCAGTCCTAGGTCCAGAAAGATCATCAGAAGTATACCTGTACTGCCCATTAAGATATTTGTACATTGTTTTTGATAATCTCCACCGAACCTTTTCTGGCTCAGCTTTTTTAAAAAAAATAGTACTCAAGATGTGCACAAAATACCATATGTGAATGTCCTTATCAAGAGCATCATCATTATATTTGCTTTAGTAGGTGCTTCCTGGCACTGGTCTTCCTGGCACAAGTCTTACAGTTTACAGAGCAATTCTTTTTTTTTCTTTTTAGAAAATTAGTACATTTGTTTCATTCCAAATACAAACGCTTTTATACCCGCAAACTTTCCTTGCTTTAAAAAATGTTACATCTACGATCTTACAGGAAAATATCATAAGAATTCAGAATGTTAAACCATTGTCAGCTACCTTTAGCTCTGGGCACCGAGATTCTGTCATTTTCTTTATATAGCAGCTGATGCTGCACAGAACACAATGGGGCTCATTTACTAAGGGTCACACCGCACTTTGGTCGGGTTTAACGATTATTTCCATTTTGCACCGTATTGCCCCCTGGGTTTTGGCGCACGCGATCGATTGTGGCTGCATCAGCCTGGCTTGCATGCTACAGACAATCGTGAGGCGTGGCCGCTGACAGCCTGACGGATTCGGACAAACCGCGGAATTTAAAAACGGAATTGTGTCCGGCTGCGCCTCACGCAGAGCGACGGATGCAGGAACTCGGGCGCATGATCTTATTGATTTCGGCAGACACCCGAATCCTCGCTGAACAACGCATGGGACCAGTAGTAATTTGCCCCAAATGTTAATGTGGTTGAAGTGCTCTGGGATGTCACTGGAACTCCTCCAGCTTCGGTATTAGATCTTTAAGACCCGGTACATGTCACCATCTGCCTGGAAGGCTGCTGGGAGAAGAAGTCTGCCTATCACACCCTCTGGTGAACTTCTTCCACCATGATGCCAAAGCCTGGAGGAGCTCTGGTGATGCCCCCCCCAGAGCACTTCAGCCTTGTTTTATGTTTTTAAAAGTTTTTTTTTTTTTTTTTTTTTTTTTTTTTTTTTTTTAGCAAAGCAGCCGCATCAAGCAACTATATAAAGCCAATGCCAGAATCTAATTTCTAAAAGAGACTCGAACAGACTCCCAGCAAGTCTGTTGGGTGCCTCTACCAGCTTTACAGATGCTTGAATTGTTGCTCATTAGTCTTTGTAGCAAAGCTCTACATTAGTAAGATTGGTTGGAGAACTTGGCTATTGACCCTTGAATGACTTCTGAAGTTGGCTCCATCCACTGTAAAGTCAAACTTCACACTAGATTACAGAGACATTTTCTCAATTGAATTTGACTGTTCTACACCTGATCACCTCCTAACCACAATCGCAAACTCCTCCAAAGACTAACAATGGATCCATCCTGCTAAACTTTGGACATACTGTGAGAAATTATTCATAAATGTTTCTACCCAGAGCAGTGCAAACTAGACAGTTCTCGGCGTGCACCAGATTAATCCCTGTGTCTGATACTGAATGATTAATCCTGGTGCAGTAAAAAGACTGCACCAGACTGGTGGAATCTTGCTTTGCCCCCATCATTAGTTTGGTATCACCTGGGCTAAATTTTGGCACAGTTGGCTAAATTTTATGGGGCGCACAGATTTTTCCTGCAAATTCTGCCCCTTTTCCATATTTTATTGTCCCTGCTTGACCTAACATGTTACCCCGTGTAACCTAACTAAGATGCTCCACTTTTTGCGCCATCTACACACCCAATGGCATGAGGGGGACATGGGCTGGCAGCAAGTGGGCTGGCGGGGGCATTCCTACCCTGGTACCTGAACTTTCATGACTGATGTTGCGTTACGTGGCAATATTACACACCAGGCAGGGCGTAGAACTGTACGCTCTGAGTCTGGGCACCAGATACATCAGGAGGTATCCGGCGGTGGGACTGGCGTAGGATAAATCCCCCCATATGTGTTCAGAAACTAATATATCATATTTTTAGCGATGCCCGGGTCTCTGTCTCCAGAATGCACACCATTGAGTTTACCGTTTGAATCTTGCTCAGACTCCAACACCACCACCGGGCTGTGTCTATATCATGTCTTATAACTACCTGGCTGTGGTGCTCAACTAAAACTGTTTCCAATCTTTTCTTAATGTCTGTTTTCACTGCTGAGTGCTAAATCCCTAACAGGGAGACTGTGACAAGGAGTGTATTTCTACATAACTGCATGTTCTCCTTATTGTGCCAATGTTTGCAGTATATTTGTGCATTTAGGATAATTGAGAATGAAATTATATACAATAGGATTCTTTGACTGTATTTTTTGCCGCATTCTACAGAATAATATACATTTGCGCAAACTAAATAAACGAAAAATGTAATCCTCCATTGATTCCTCGTTAGCTTAGGCATATAAAATAGTATTAAGTGGAAGGCCTATAACATAATTAATGTTATTATTATTACTTAAGATTGCACTATTTCTTAAAGCTCCATTGGATATTGTCGTTGGACATAGTTTTACTACATACTATTCCTCCGTTATTTATTTCGGCAACATCCTGTGCAGGTTTTTTATCTAGTATAAAGGCTGGAAAAGACGCAAGTCCATCATCCAACCTTTAAAAGAATTAATAAATGTTTTATCATCCTCCCCATAACCCGTGATGTTTTTTCTCTTCCAGAAAGTCTCCAGGCCGCTCTTGACATGTACATAGATCCACCTAACAACCTCCTGCGGCAGAGATTCATAGTCTCACTGCTCTTACAGTAAGAACCTTTGTCTATTTGATAGTAGAATCGCCTCTCATCTAGGCGTAGAGGATGTCCCCTTGGCCTGGTCACCAAGCCTGTAGGTAGAAAGATCTTTGGAAGATCCTTGTGCTTCCGTTTCAGGTATTGGTTACATTGTATGAGGTTCTCCCCTTCAGTCGTCCTTTTTTCTAAACTAATAATCCCAATGTTGTAATCTGTCAATGTCTTCATGGTTTAATGGGAACAAATCTTTTAGGTCTCTTTGAAGAAATCGGGATCCAGGGTAGATAAAGGAACACCTTCTTATTCGCTCCAGCTCCCTCCTGGTTCCTGCATCACTTTCTGGCGTATAGATACCAAGGGTTCGGGCGAGGTGGGAGCCATCCAATGACTGGCCTCCTCCTCTGTTTTCCTGTGTTGTCACTGGTCTTAGGAGGCTACTCCTTAGATGAAGCTGTTCCCTACCCCCTCCAGAACATAGAAGTATGTGTTTCTTTTTTGTCTTATCCCAGCCCCTATCAGCTGTTTTTTCTTAATCACTTTAAGGGTAGATACCAACTACATCTTTAGTTTGCAGATGTGAAGTTTTTTTTATTATCATTGAAAAGCACATAAAAAACAATCAATTCTGCAGTTATGAGGCTTCCCACAAATGGGACCCTGTCTAATGACTATTGTAACCTGATAAGAAAACATCGATATCCACAAAATTGGTCTTACTGCTCCTTTTCTGTTTCCTGAAGCTTCCCTGTTCCTTTGGAGGCTTAATTCTTTGCTTTTATGCTTAATTTATGTTTTTAAAGTGTTTGTTAAACAATGAGAGTGTAGAGGCAAAGAACTAATCGAATGGCCACGGAGTGAGGATTTCCAAGCAAAATATCCAGAATTCTCCTATAACTTGTAATAACAAGTATAAAAAATGTATTAAAACTAGAAATGAATGCTGCTTTCTGCTTCGTAGAAAGAGGATGATTGGACAAAAAGATTGTATTAGGTTGCCATTATAGTCTGAATTTGGGGCATTATTTTTCCTGCATACTAATAACTATCTACAACATAGATTTATCATTCCATATTGGACACGTGATAATCTGACCCATGAAAAGTTTTCAACTTTTTAACATTCTGTAAATTATCTATATGTAATTTTTTTGCAGCATAAAATAAATGTTGAAACAGAACCTTAATTCCAGTGTGACCCTAAGGTCAGTTGCCTCTTCATCCTCTAAGCCATTGAGCTTATTCCAGTGCAGCATCAGTTTTTAAAATTATGTTTTATCGAAATCCAAAGAAATTAACATCATTGAAAATATTACATTAACAAAAATCCAAAAAAAGAGCTAACTGCCCATTGGCGGCTAGAAGCTAGAAAGCTCTCTAAAACATTGGTTTCAGCCTCCCTAATAATTATCATATAATCAGAACAGCCACAATTTAATGTTGGATATGGGGAAACCCAAAATGAGAGCCTTAAAAAAAAAAGTCATCAAAAGATGACATAACATTCACCAATATATTTTGATTAAGTGTACATACACAATTAAAACAATGTGCTTATTGTGTGGATGTTGAGCACTTTAGCACCCAGCACTTTTCACTTTTTTCTATCTGATGACTAAGACCTTGCAGTGGACAGGTCTGAGCAGGGTCGGCGCCAGCATCCGGCAAACCCGGGCAAGTGCCGGGGCCCACAGCTGCTGGGAGGGCCCACTCATGGCCAATCTCATTCCCAGCAGCCGGGCCATGCCGGGTGCTGACACCGTAAAAGCGGCTAGGCTTCCGTTTCCACAGAACGCATGACAGTGCAGCGAATCCCCCGTCCCAATCAGCAGTGCCCGTGCCGTGTTCTAAGCGCCGTAAAAGTGACGCTCCGTGTACTGCAGTCTGCTGCGCGGAAGCACCGTTGCATCCGCCAGGCAGGTGGAAGACGGTGAAGGGGAAGCTCTGGACCTGACCAGAAGACTGAGTGATATTATTCTTTTATTTTTAATGTCCATCACAGGTTCACCGCTGTTAAATGAATGGGGTGGAGGTTTGAGGGGGCTGCACTATACGGAATAGGGGGATGAGGAGGGTAACTGTATTAATGAATGGGGATAGGAGGGGCCTGTATATAATGAATGGGGTGGATGAGGAGAGGGTCTGACATAATGAATGGTGGGAGAGGATGAGGCCTGTATATAATGAATGGGGGGATGAGGATGGGGCTGTATATATGAATGGGGGGGGTGAGGAGGAGGCTGTAATAATGAATGGGGAATGAGGAGGAGGCTGTATATGAATGGGGGGGGATGAGGAGGGGGCTGTATGTAATGAATGTGGGGGGATTGGAGGGGGCTGTTATAATAATGAATTGGGGGGGATGAGGAGGGGGCGCTATAATAATGAATGGTGGGATGAGTAGGTGGTCTGTACATAATTGAATGGGGGGATGAGGAGTGGGATGTATATAATAATGGGGGGATGCGGAGGGGCTGTATATAATGAATGGGGGGGATGAGGAGAGGGCTGTACATAATGAATGGGGGGATTGATGAGGCGATGTATATTATAATTCTGGGGGGGTGAGGAGAGGGGCTGTATATATGAATGTGGGGGGATAGGAGAGGGCTGTAATCTAATGAATGGGGGGAGGAGAGGGCTGTATATAATTTGAATGGGGGATTATGAGAGGCTGTATATAATGTATGGGGGGGATATAGGGTCTGTATATAATGAATGGATGGGGATGGCTCATCGATGAGTAGATGAGGTGTAATTGAAGGGGGATAGCTGTATATAATGAATGGGGGGATGGGATGGGCTGTATATAATGAATGGGGGAATAAAGGGGCTGTATATAATGAATGGGGAGTGCGTGCAGGGGGCTGCATATAATGTGTAGTGAGGGGGATTCATATAATCCATGGGGGGTGTGGGGCTGCATATAATTAAACTATGCTTGCGTGAGGTGGGACCTGGCTTATAATCTAATTTTATGGGGTGCGGAGCTGTATATAGATAATCCATGCCGCTACACATTTTTACACTGCAAGGGGCCCACTGAGGCTCTGTTGCCCAAGGGCCCACTGAAACCTGGAGCCGGCCCTGGGTCTGAGTGTGTTATCACTGTGTGATTTAATATTTATACATCTACATTTGAAACAGTTTTTATGTTGAGTTTTTTGTACTTATAGAGCCTGTGTGGTATTTTATGCATATGTTTGGTTCACCTAACATATCACGTATGTATGTAATTTTTGGCTCATTTAAATTGCCACTTTTATAGAGTGACACTTTTTTTTTCTGAATTGTGGATCACATGTATGGTAGAAATATATGTATACATGTTTATAATATGTAATATATGTACATTATATATGTTTTCTTTTCTCATTTTGGTATTTTTTACCTTGTTTCACTTATGCACTTTCTCTAAAATGAATGTTAATATGAAGTGTTCACTTTTAGCACTTTATTTTAATTGTACACCACACATTAATAATCTTATAATATCAAAAAAGCCCATTTCGGAACCCTGTATATATGTGTATTGCCTGATGTTCATGATGAAGGATTCGCTATATACCTGTACGGATTTTAGATATTGTGATTTTTTTCTGTGTTTTTAATTTTATTTTTACTATTACTTATCTGCATTATTTCAACCATCACCTGACTGTACTCATCCGCGGCGTCTCCATGACAACGCCTCCGATCCAGCCTAACCACATCGCAAACTCCTCCAAAGACTAACAATGGATCCATTCTGCTAAACTTTGGACATACTGTGAGAAATTATTCATAAATGTTTCTAACCAGAGCAGTGCAAGACTAGACAGTTCTCGGGTGCACCAGATTAATCCCTGTGTCTGATACTGAATGATTAATCTGGTGCAGTAAAAGACTGCACCAGACTGTGGAATCTTGCTTTGCCCCATCAATTAGTTGGTATAAAACTGGGCTAAAATTTTGGCACAGTTGGCATAAATTTTATGGCGCACAGATTTTTCCCTGCAAAGTCATGCCCCTTTTCCATATTTTATTGTCCCTGCTTGACCTAACATGTTACCCGTGTAACATAACTAATATGCTCCACTTTTTGCGCCATCTACACACCCAATGGGCATGGAGGGGGACATGGCTGGCAGCAAAGTGGGCTGGCTGGGGGCATTCCTGACCCTGTACCTGAAACTTTCATGACTGAATGTTAGCGGTTACGGTGCAATATTACACCAGGCAGGGCGTAGAACTGTACGCTGCTGAGTCTGGCACCAGATACATCAGGAGGTATCCGGCGGTGGGGACTGGCGTATGATAAATCCCCCCATATGTGTTCAGAAACTAATATAATCATATTTTTAGCGATGCCGGGTCTCTGTCTCCAGAATGCAGCACCATTGAGTTTACCGTTTGAATCTTGCTCAGACTCCAACACCACGCTGGCTGTCTATATCATGTATTATTAACTACTTGGCTGTGTGAGCAATTCCTTTTTTTTCCTTTTTAGAAAATTAGTACATTTTGTTTCATTCCAAATACAACGCTTTTATACCCCGCAAACTTTTCCTTGCTTTAAAATGTTACATCTACGATCTTAAAGGAAACATATCATAAGAATTCAGAATGATAAACCATTGTCAGCTACCTTTAGATCTGGGCACTGAGATTCTGTCATTGGCTTTATATAGCAGCTGATGCTGCACAGAACACAATGGGGCTCATTTACTAAGGGTCCAAACACGCACTTTTGTCGGGTTTCACGATTATTTCCATTTTGCACCGTATTGCCCCGGGGTTTTGGCGCACGCGATCGGATTGTGGCGCATCGGCCCCGGCTTGCATGCGACAGAAATCGGGAGGCGTGGCCGTCGGACAGCCTGACGGATTCGGACAAACCGCGGAATTTAAAAGCGGAATTGTGTCCGGCGGACCTCAGCGCAGAAGCGACGGATGCAGGAACTCGGGCGCATGATCTTAGTGAATTGCGGCAGACCCGAATCCTCGCCGAACAATGCATGGGACCGGGTAAGTAAATTCGCTCCAATATGTTAATGAGGTTGAAGTGCTCTGGGGGATGTCACTGGAACTCCTCCAGGCTTCGGTATTATGATCTTTACAGACCCGGTTCATGTCACCATCTACCTAGGAAGGTCTGTGGGAGGAAGAAGTCTGCCTAATACACACCCTCTGGTGAACTTCTTACCAGTGATGCCAAAGCCTGGGGGAGCTCTGGTGATGCCCCCCAGAGCACTTCAGCCTTGTTTATATGTTTTTAAAAGTTCTTTTTTTTTTTGCAAAGCAGCGCATCAACCCTTTTCCATATTTTATTGTCCCTGCTTGACCTGACATGTTACCCGTGTCAATGGGCATGGAGGGGGGCATGGCTGGCAGCAAAGTGGGCTGGCTGGGGGCATTCCTGACCCTGTACCTGAAACTTTCATGACTGAATGTTAGCGGTTACGGTGCAATATTACACCAGGCAGGGCGGAGAACTGTACGCTGCTGAGTCTGGCACCAGATACATCAGGAGGTATCCGGCGGTGGGGACTGGCGTATGATAAATCCCCCCCATATGTGTTCAGAAACTAATATAATCATATTTTTAGCGATGCCGGGTCTCTCTCTCCAGAATGCAGCACCATTGAGTTTACCGTTTGAATCTTGCTCAGACTCCAACACCACGCTGGCTGTCTATATCATGTATTATTAACTACTTGGCTGTGTGCTCAACTAAAACTGGTTTCCAATCTTTCTAAATGTCTGTATCACTGCTCGAGTGCTAAATCCCTAAAAGGGAGACTGTGACAAGGAGTGTATTTCTACATAACTGCATGTTCACCTTATTGCCAATGTTTGCAGTATATTTGTGCATTTAGGATAATTGAGAATGAAAATTATTATACAATAGGAATTCTTTTACTGTATTTTTTGCCATTCTACAGAATAATATACAATCTCCATTGAGTCCTTGTTAGCTTAGGCATATAAAATAGTATTAAGTGGATAGGCCTATTAACATAATTAATGTTCTTTATTATTACTTAAGATTGCACTGTTTTCTTAAAGCTCCATTGGATATTGTCTTGGACATAGTTTTACTACAATACTATTCCTTCGTTATTTATTTCTGCAACTCCTGTGCAGGTTTTTATCATAGTATATAAGGCTGGAAAAAGACGCAAGTCCATCAAGTCCAACCTTTAAGAATGAAATAAATATTTTATCCCCATAACCCGTGATATTTTTGCTCTCCAGAAAGGCATCCAGGCCTCTCTTGAACATGTACATAGAGTCCGGCATAACAACCTCCTGTGGCAGAGAGTTCCACAGTCTCACTGCTCGTACAGTAAAGAACCTTTGTCTATGGTGATGGTAAAATCGCCTCTCCTCTAGGTGTAGAGGATGCCCCCTTGTCCTGGTCACAGGCCTAGGTATAAAGATCTTTGGAGAGATCCTTGTACTGCCCGTTCAGGTATTTGTACATTGTAATGAGGTCTCCTCTCAGCTGTCTTTTTTCTAAACTAAATAATCCCAAATGTTGTAATCTGTCATATGTCTTCATGGTTATAAATTGGAAGCAAATCTTTTAGGTCTTCTTGAAGAAAATCGGGATCCAGGGTAAGATAAAAAGGAACACATTCTTATATCGCTCCAGCTCCTGGTTCCTGCATCACTTCCTGGCGGTAGATACCAAGGGGTCGGGGCGACGGTGGAGCCATCCAATGAGTGGCCTCCTCCTCTGTTTTCCAATGGACTTCACTTCCTGTGTTGTCCACTGGTCTTAGGAGGCTACTCATTAGATGAAGCTGTTCCTACCCCCTCCAAGAACATAGTAAGTATGTGTTCTTTTTTTGTCTTATCCCAGTCCTTCTAGCTAGGTTTTTTTCATAATCCCTTTAAGGGTAGATACCAACATACATCTTTAGTTTGCAAGATGGGAAGTTTTTTTTTATTATCATTGAAAAGCAACAAAAAAAACAATCAATTCTGCAGTTATTGAGGCTTCCCACAAAATGGACCCTGTCTAATGACTATTGTAACCTGATAAGAAAACATCGATATCCACAAAATTGGTCTTACTGCTGCCTTTTCTGTTTCCTGAAGCTTCACTGTTCCTTTGGCAGGCTTAATCTTTGTTTTATGCTTAATTTATGTTTATTAAAGTTTTTGTTAAACAATAGAGTTAGTAGAGGCAAAAGATAATCGAATGTCACTGGAGGAGGATTTCCAAGTAAAATATCCCAGAATTCTCCTATAACTTGTAATAACAGTATAACAATTTTATTACAAGAATGAAAATGTGGTGTTGCTTAGTAAGAAAGAGGATGATTGAACAGAAAGGATTGATTTAGGTTGCCATGTAGTTAGGTAAAATTTGGGCTTATTTTCTGGCATACGTAATAACTATCTTACACATTAGATTTATCATCCATAGTTGGACACTGTGATAAATCTGGTGTATTTTAAGAATTTGTCAGAACTGGTATAATTGTACTAACCATTGAAGTTCCAACAAGATCTATTACCCAGCTATCCTTGTGGTGTGTAATGAATATAGTACATCTGCTTATAATCGTCACTGCTAAAATCATTTTTAAGATGAGGTGAAAAAGTTAGTAGACCCCATGAAAAGTTTTTAACATATGTAAATATATCTATATGTAATTTTTTGCAGCATAAAAATAAATGTGAAACAGAACGCTTAATATGCCAGGTGTGACCCTAAGGAGTTCTCTTCATCTTCTAAGCCATTAGCTTATTTCCAGTGCAGCATCAGTTTTTTTTATTATTTTTATCGACATCCAAAGAAATTTAACATCATTGAGAATATTAAGAATTACAAAAATCCTAAAAATAAAGAGCTAAATGCCATGGCGGCTTAGAAGCTAGAAAGTTGCTCTAAAGATGGTATTACGCTCCCTATAAATTATCAGTAATAACAGAACAGGCAAATTTATGTTGGATGTTTAATAAAGAAATAGCTACACTATTGTATATTTGAGGGATGTGTACCCCAATCCAAGACTATTGGTACCAACTTCCCACACTTCTTAAAAGAATCCATCTACTCCCCTGGAGACTAGAGTTAGCATTACTTTCTCGAAGGCCTCATGGACACTGCTGGGCGGCCATAGGCAACATCCTCCACTGAGGCCTGACCTTTTTGAACTTGGGGCAGCCGGATTCCCTTTGGTATCTGAGTGGCTGGCTAAGTGCAGTCTAGCGCTTGATGGGTTCACGGTCGCTGTGTACCAGAGGCTCAGGCATTGTCAACGCTGGGCAGGTATCCGGCAGATAGATTGCAAGAAAAGAGAGGGTGATGCAACAAATTAATATTTCTTCCTGAGGCACTCCTGATGGATGTGGGAAAATCCTTGGCTAGATGGTAGATAGGAGGCCCTTGTTGCTAGCACCTTTGGGTAGCGATCACCCGGAGACAAGGGATGTCAACCATAAACTCACATTTCCTTTATTTCCAGAACACAAACTTCAACATAGGCAACAGTCCAAGGCAACAATTCCACTGGTCCAGATCGCTGGTTGGATCTGGTAAAGGATGCTCACAGCCTGGTACCTGGTAGCTAGAGGCTGGAAAGGTGGATGGCTGCTTCAGTAGCAGGGATTAGGAAGGCTCTTGAAGGTAATATCCTGTGGGCATGGTATCTCTACGGGTTGTGTGTGTGGACCACAGGTCTCAGACACATGTGCTTCTTACTCCATCTTCCAGCAACAAGGGGTTTTATAAACTTCCCTTGGGAGTTGTTAGTTCCGAGATTATCTAACCAGGACCATTGTACAATTTGTCAACATTTCATCTCCTCGGTCAACATAAATAACATCTCTTCTCTGGCAGATGTTAATTAGCTGCAAAACCAAATCTAGACAGTAGATGGCCCACAGAGGTGATCAGGCTCCACGGGACGCATAAAACCCAATAGGAGCAGTATTTTGTAATGGACACTGCATTGGGCAGGTCATTACACATGGGAGCTTAGTGCAGGAGAGAGGAGGGGTTGAGTGCTCCTCACTCCTCCTTTCTCCATTGAAAGTTGTGCGTCCAGAGGCGTACTACAGCAAAATATATGACATTTCCTATATTTTGCGGCCTAGCCACGGTGCGGTGAGACGTCCTGTACTCACTGCACTGTGACTGGGTGCCAGTGTGCATGTGCCCTAACTCTGCAAACTCTTTAATGTCCCATGTACTTATAGCTACTATAAGTCCTGCTGCCAGTGGGTCAAGTGACCTTCAGCTCCTGCGAACTACAGATAAACGTTAGCTGGGTAAATACAATGGGGCCCGATGAAAAGTGGTTAGACAGTGCAGAACTAGACCAGACCGTCTTATTATGCTCAAGATGCATATCAGCGTCTCAAGCTGGATGATAAATCTGTTGGAGTTTATGATTGTCTAGTCGTAATTTGAACCTCTTATTAGTTGGTTACTTTATGCCCGGAGACTATAACAAAATTCTGTCAGGTCATCAGTATTTATGGCGCACAGGTGTGAAGCCCTGCCCCCTTTTCATGGGCCACACCCCTTTTGTCAAACTAGACGTAGGAGAGCCAGAAAACTGTCTAAAACCCTTTATAGATGTGGTGCTGACACTTTTTTAATGTAAATTCCAAAAAATTTCCCCCTCAATGTTGGTGACACTATTAGGGTCTTACACTTAGCCTGGTAAACTTTTGTACTAGTGGCCAACCTTTTTAAGTATATATCTAATTCATCAGATTGTTTGAAACACCCAAAACTAGTTAAATGCAGTTGATGCTCTTAAATAAGAAAATAATCATCAAGTTCATTTTTCCATCATCGCAGCAATGATTTTTTTATGCCTCCCACCAATCGTTACATCCAATGCTAAAGTAATATACAATACTCCATATGACCACTGCAGGCTGTTCTGGTGCCCGTGGTCACATAGGGCTGTAGAGAAAACGGCACTACATAAGTGATGTGGCTAATTTTGTTGGGTCACATGGAATAGTTGAGAAAACAATGGAGATATACAGACTGGAAGGACGCATCAACTTGGTGGCAAAAAGAATAAAAATAAGAATTTTATTTATTTTTATACTATCATCATAAAACTTATTCCAGCCTGGTATAAAATATCAGACAATGTAGAGGTGGATGCTTGATTTCACCGACCTTCCTTCTTCCAGCGGTCTCAGGCACTTTATAATACATTTCTCTGTACATCCTAGCGTTCGTCGGAATGAAGAGCCTGATAAATACCTAAAAGCTTTTACCACCAAGTCTCGCTTTCCTGCCTGTAAAATAATAGCAATGAAATGGATATCTGCAGAGTCTTCCACCACTCGCACGTAGCTCTCAGTGGTCAGAGAGACTTCACCTTTAGTGAATCTGATATACTTTTATAGGGCATGCCCAGATACATTTAGTGGAATCCGGTCACTATCGATTAACCACATGATGTCCTATATTAAAGCTTTGTTATTGATTCATCAGAGAAATATTGTTAATTAGCCGACTAATACAGAAGATGAAATTTATAGTCTTTGTGACCTTTACAAAGTCAGACTATTGTTGACGGGAGAAATAAATTGTGTAATATCTTGCAATGTTAACCTGATGTCTACAGCACATAATCGCACACAAGAACCTTTGTCTTCCTTCTTTATTCTGTCCTCTTTATAAGTATCTTCCACTGCCGTTTCCCCTGGGCGATATATTAGTTATTCTTCTGTAATATATTGTGTTGACTGTAGCAGTCTACAGATGAAAGTAATGAAAATATATTAAAAAAACTACCTAACCTCTATGCTTGTGTGATATCCTGGGAGAATTATATGGCTTGATATCTGAGAAAATAGCTTTGCTTTACAATATCTGGGGCTTATCTCGCTGCAGGAGAGTTCAGATGCAATTTACATAGCAGGGATATGTTATAAAGTCTCACAAATTAACCTTAGACAATTTTTTTTTTCTAGCAAATCCTAATGTACAGTACATTGGTAATAAAAGGGACATTTATGACATATCCACATCATATGGGATAGATATATACAATATATATATTGTTTATATCCGGATCCTACTACTCTATTTTATATTTCCCCTGACCCCCATTATCTTTTTTATCAGCTACAGTGTGCAGAAAGGTTCCCTCTTTCAAGGCTCTTTTCATTCAATGAAAATTGTAAGAATTTCACATACCAATTCATATACTCCCCTCCCCCACTGACAACACATAAGCCTCTCCATCTTCACTCACAGCGCAAACTGGCCCCCTCCCCAGTGGTGTAACAACACAACAGTGGGCTCTGATTCAAATTTTGGATCAGGTTCGCCATAAACCTAAAATTGTGCTGCCGCCCCTGTCATGCCCATTACGCTTGCTATGTGGTAATCTACTGACATGTACACACACAGCACCATGCTCCTACCCCTTATACGTAGTAGTTGTGTTCAGCAGTAGACTCCTCTCACTAAATTGACCAGCAGCAGCCTCCTCTCACTAAAATGACCAGCAGCAGCCTCCTCTCACTAAAATCACCAGCAGCAGCTGCCAGGCCCGGGCTCTGCAGTGGGAGTGTGGACTCCTGTGTCTGGCTGCAGCAGGTCTGTGTTATGTGCCAGATAAAGGAGCAGCAAGGAGCCAAGCGCTGGAGATGACGTCTGCAGGGAAGAACAGGCTGCCTGCACTGCCACCCTCCGCTATCCATCCATATAATAAGGTTAGATTATCATGTGGATGCTTACCGGAGGGAGGGCAGTGCAGGCAGCCTGTATACAGGAAGCAGGAAGTTCTAGACCACAGCCCAGCACAGTATGGAGGAAGGAAGGGACCGGCACCATCAACTGTTTGAGAGCTGCAGTCCCCCTGGAATCTTCCCGGTTAACTCTTATGGCCAGTCCACCCCTTATATAGGAATGATCACATTCACGACCACTGTGGCTGTGAAGCAGAGGGTCAGGCGACTCCTATGAAGAAAGTTTCCTGTTTTAATCATAGGAGCACATTTATAACATAGTTACAGCTTCTGACTGTCTTCCTTTAGCAAGACAGAATTCATCAGATAAAGCAGATAATTTTAGCAATAGGTTTCTTACCGTACATAAGGTTACTTGGTGAACGATGGAAAGTTTGTTAAAAATTTAGGTAGCAGAAAACTATTTGAGGCTTTCACACTAACAACCCAACCCATACCATATAGTTGCGGTATGGGTTGCATATGGTCCCCATGCATTTCAATGGGCAATACGTCCATCCATCTTTCCCATAAAGTACTGCAATGGCACACTTCTCCCTATGGAGAAGGGAGCAGTACGCTCTCCACCATCTAGACTCAGCTTAGCAGCTTACATGACAAAATGGCTTGATGCAGATATAGGAGAACATTGGCACTCCCAATTTTTAGTCAAAATTAGTTTTTAACCTCAGATAAACTTTCTCTCAGCACTTTTTCTTCCACTTTTAAGTGTAATCTGTGACTACTATAAAGCCTATTGTGTGGTACTGTACTGCTTGTGTCAAAAGAGGGGTAAACTGTGTGGTGTTGGTAGGGTTGGGGGTGAGGGCAGTAGGGCATTTGCCCTGTCATAGGTGGGGTATGGTGCATGGATTATGACGGGAATCTTGCCATAGACACACACTGACACACAACTTCATGAAGATCCAGCCTGTGCCTTTCATTCCAGTGATTTGGATTCAGCAGTAACACTTTTCACAGGTAAAATGCTTTATTTTTATGTCTTCACATTGTCCTATTGACAACATAAAGCCTATCCCCAGTAATCCCCTTAAAAAACTCTTAGATTATTTACCATTGTTTGTTAATTCAAGTTATGGAAATATGTAATTTAAAAAAAATTAAGTGCCACGTGTTCGTTATTATCCTCACTGAGTTGTAGGCTACACACTCCATTCATTTTGGTATGGGACAGAGAGTTTATGCAAAAAGGGTTGATACATTTAAAGTTAGAATCTCTAGGTAGAAATATTGATAAAATATTGATAACTTAATATCATATAGTTCTACTGAAATGGTTATAAGCTGTCTCTGTGTTAATCACAGCAGCATCTGCACTGAATCCAGTAGACAGTTTTACAGCGTAAGGCTACATGCCCACAACTGTACAATTTGTCCGTGTGCTATTCAACAGATAATATAAAACAAACCAAATTACTAAATTTTTCCGAGGTGTTTCTGTTGGAGTGGACGCTGTAGGCCTTCTACTGTGACCCAGCTTTCCTAAATAGCCTATAGATAACGTCCTGTGTGTGTTTAAGGATCTGTTCCATGTGAAATATTGTTTTCATTGAAATATTGGAGTTTTCACCTGGTGGTAGGCAGGCAGTTCTCACTGGCTGGTACCTCAAAAGATTTCAGAGGCGAAACTGGTTTTCCTTAGGAGTGATTTGTGCTGCTGCCTAACGGCAACAAGACTGCAAATTTTGTCCAGCCTGCAGACTGCTGCTGCAGAGCTGAAAAGAGAAGAGTTTCTGCCCCAACATTAAAGGGGGATTTTGTATGTAATGCCATCCTTGGATTACCAGAATTTCCCTGCCACCAGTGTAAATAATCAGTTTATTCTTACTGATTTACCTGGCATTGAGACTGTCGGATTAAAAAATCCTTGAGTTGGAACCTTTTGTTGCACTTTGCGCCTCTATCTAGCCGCATTAACAACATGGGGCTACTCTTTAATATCAGCCCAACTGGGAGGGCCCCAGGGGGATCCTTACATCATGTGCCACCTCCCCCCTTTTGCTGCATCCCTGCCAGCCCTGATAGGTGTGGAATGTCCCCTTATACCAGGAGGACTGCCATGACACTCAGCTAGGCCACAACCATCCAGACACTCGCCTCCTGGACTGATATCTTTGCTGCATACTCTTACACCCTGGTGGGCTTGTTGCAAACACAGACACACACTCATGCACACATGCATGGTTTCCTCCGCTCAGCGTGTAAGACGACAGTCAGGGTCACAAATTTTATTAGCTTGGACGTTCTTTTTTACTGTCATTGTAAGTGGACCTCAAACGCTGATAACAGTCCCACAAATCTGTTTGCAGCCTGCAACTGCACGCACTTCGTGTACAAGTCGCCTTAGTGGGATGATGGAAGGTGTAGACAATTGTGTTGTGATAGGTCTTACCAAAAATAATCTGTTCTCAAACAGATATTAAGTGACAGTATCATAAAGCTGTGGTAAACCAACCATCAACACCGACCTTGGTTGCTAGACAGGTGCCAGAATGTAAGCAACCGGTACCAAGCAAGAACATCACTTGTAACAAATTTTAATGAGGAAGCCTGTATAATTCCTAAGTAAGCAGTTAATTTCCCTCTGATAAATGCCATTTCCCGTTGATACGGATGACAGTGTCTTTTTTTTCACAAAAGGCGCTAATGTATGATGATGTGACAAGCGGCCGCAAAGCAATATATTCTGATCAAAGAAAGTGATGATTAAGATGACTGTGCGCAACCCATGGCAAATAGGATGAAAGATTAATCAGAACCCAAATTGGCGGCTGCTGACAACAGGTTTCTCTGTATTCTCGGATATATGGTGTAGCTAGTTATATCATGGCATCAAGCTCTCTATCACCTTTTGGTGGATTTTTGTTCTTGGTTGAAATTAAATAAAAGACAATACATTTCTACTATTACACATTCATGTCTCTCCCCGGACAACATAATGATAGATATTCAGAATCAGATTTTTCTAAAGATGGATTCTCATTTTGTCTTTATCAAACCAGTATTAGGGAACAGTATGAGGTATAAGATATGTCTCCTATGGACACCTTTCTTCAGTTTAAACATTGATAAAACGTACATTATTAAAGGGGTTTGCCTGTGAAAGAAAAATCTCAAATTTCTATCCCCTAGTGATGTTTACACAATATAAATAATTTTTACCCCCTTACTTTACAATTTTACTCAGTTTTATTGTTATTTTAGCTCCTATTACTTAGTCATGGTCAGTGTAAAAATTCCAGAGTGTGGGCAGAGACTCTCTAACCAAACACTTCATTATCCCTCTGGTGCTGTGAGATGCTGTGTGCTGACAATGGGGTTAGATTATCAGGTTTATATACACTTTCATTTAGCTTCTGAACATTTACTAGTACACATAGAAAGAGAGATGTCACAGATCAGAGATGAGAGATGATGAGATCAATGAGATGCATATAACACATGACATTCTCACCTGGGTTTTCCGAGGTGACAGGTCCTCTTTAAACATAACATGCACTGTTAGATCTGCTGTGCCTCTCTCCCCTGGATAAAGACCTTATCTAGCTGGCCTGTAGCTCGTAGGTTTTCTCATGCTTCTGTATACTGGCAGAAATTATCTGTGTGTGTTTAAGCTCATCTGCCCATGCAGTAAGGGGCTCACTGCAGTGCCAGACATGTGAACAATCTTTCCTGCCCAACCCTAGACTTCTGATTTATGATCGGAGCCCCTGGCAACCAAAATTGTATACACCAGGACTGATAGAGACAGGTTGGAATGAATGAGAGAATGTGTTATTTTGTGATCCTGAGTATATTTAAAAATCTTGTCTTCGTTGGAAGACCCCTTAAGTAAAATTGTGACAGCATTATATTACTTATCTAGTACTGTTCTTGAGCCACAGCCACTATTATCATCTAGAGCTGCATTCACCATCTTGCAGAAGGAAGGAATATTCTGGTCAGTTAAATCGAGCCTCCATAATGCACAATTATTACAGAAGGAATGCCATCCATTGTATATTTTAGTAAAAGTGGTAAATATTTGTAAATGTGCTCCTACAAAAAGGTTTTTTTTCAGTAGTTTCGAAAACCGAGTATCTTTAAAATGAAGCAGGTTTTAAAGTCTATAAGACAGGATGTGGCAGCATTATTTATAGCTATTGATTTGATTTAATGTAAATAAGGGGCTTTTTCCTTTTTAAGTAAAACCTTTAACTTGATTAGTTATTTCTATAAAAGCTCTTAGTGACCAGCGCACTTTCAGCTGCAAGTAAATCATTTCTGTAAAAGATGATTTCTCATAGTTACATTACCATTCACTACGCAGGGCACTTTTTGGTGTGCCTGGCATGATGTCACGTATAGAATGAATTCTTAAGAGGACCTGTCACCAGGTTTTTCCCCACTAAACTATTAGGTCCCTCAGGTGGGCTATGAAATATCCTTTCTAGAATTCACTCTTACACATGTTATATAGCCAAATATGACTCTTCCCAACTAATTTTCTCATGAGCTGAATCAAATGTAGTGTCATTTCAGAAGCTAAAAATATGCTTTTTGTGTTATCATATGCAATAATAATAATTTTTTATATAGCGCCATCAAATTCCATAAATATAAGAATCTCATCTTTCAGATCACATCAGGCTTTTTGCTTTGTGAGCTACAGAAACAGAGTTACAGGCAGCTGAAGACATAGGGGCACAATTACTTACCCGGTCCAGTTGCAATCCCCTGGCGCGTTGTCCGACGCTGATTCGGGTCTGCCGGGATTCACTAAGGTCCGTGAGCCCGTTATCAACCAGGTGTCGCTGCTGTGCCGAAGTCCGCTGGAGTTCACCTTCTTCGTCCCGGTGCATGTAAGTGCTGATCTTGCGACACAAATTCTTTTTTAAATTCCGCAGCTTTTCCGAATCCGTCGGGTTGTCCGACGGCCACCCACCCCCCGATTTCGCGTGAAAGCCGGCGTCCATGCGCCAAAATCCGATCGCGTGCGCCAAAATCTTGGGACAATTCAGCGGAAATCATCGGGAAACCCGACGAAAGTGTGCAATTCGGACCCTTAGTAAATGAGCCCAATAGTTGGAAATGCAAGCTGCAGGTAAGATCCAGTTCCTTTCTTTTTAACTGCCTGCATTTACAGTTCTGAAGATCATGGAACTGTATGCTTGGATCTGAATGATGAGATTCTTATCTTTAATATGACACAAAAAACTTGTTTCTAGGTACAAGAGAACCAAAGATTCAAGGTTCTGAAATTACACTACCCCTGAAACCACTAAATTTGACTCCTCTCATGTAAAAAATTGGATGAAAAGAGTTATATTTGATCGGAGAGCTTTTTTTATAGGTAAATGTCTAAGATTTCAAAAAGATTTAGAAGGGGCATTTCATACTGCGCTGGAGGGAACTTATAGTTTAAACCTGGTGACTGTCGCTCCCTGAAACGTCATGTAATGTGGCAAATTCTCCACATACTGCAATAACCCAGGGGCTGAGGGGGTAAAATATGTTCAAAAAACCTAAAAGTTCAAATCACTCCCCTTTCTGATATAAAAGATCAAACAGTCCCCAAAATGGTAGCAAAATGTCATCTCATCTATTAAAAATGAATACCTTCGACAGCTCACACAGCTTTGTACACCAAAGTATGAAAAAGTTATTAACCTCAGATGGTGGTCTAACAAAAAAAATTTTTGGATACAGTAGGTTTTAATTTTTAAAATGTATTAAAACACAAAAAACTCTGTATAAATGTGGTATTTCTGTTATTACACTTGGAAGCAGGATTTTTTTCCTGCTTCCTAGTACAGGACATGGAATATTAAATAATGCCACTACAAAGTACAATTTGTTACACAAAGAGCAAACCCTCATGAAGCTCCGTACATGGATAAGTGCAAAAGTTATGGATTTTTAAAGGAGTGGAGTAAAAAAATGAAAACACAAAACTAAAAAGGGGCAGGGGTGGAAAGGGGTAACACAGAGATGTTAACGTTATATTCATATGTTAAAATTCTCCTGACCAGGTATCAGAAGCTACTAAACTATCCTTTATCAAATTATATATATCATATATACTCCTTTATAAGCCGAGTTTTTCAGCACAAAAAAATGTGCTGAAAAACGTAAACTTGTCTTGTACTCGACTCAATAAAAAAATTTAAGTCAAAAAGGTGAGTTTTGACTTTATTTTTTTTAGGAATTGGGCAAACTGGGGCTGGTATTTACACGGGAAGCGGGCTGGTTGTACTGAGGGAATCATGGCTGACTATAGGGGCAGGGGGCTGGCTATATATTGGGGCAGGGAGCTGGCTATATACTATATACTGGGGCAAGGGGATGGCTATATATACTGGGGCAGAGGGCTGGCTATATACTGGGTCAAGAGGCTGGCTATATATACATGGGATGGGGGCTGGCTGTATATATATAATAAATATATATATATATATATATTGGGGCAGGGGGCTGGCTATATACTGAGGGCAGGGGCTGGATGGCTATCAACTAGGGGGAAGAGGACTGACTAGCTATATACTGGTTGTGACCAATGCATTTCCCACGCTAGGCTTATACTTGAGTCAATAAGTTTTCAAAGTTTTTTGTGGCAAAATTAGGGGCCTCAGCTGATTCTCAAGTATAAACGGTATCTATGGTAATTGTCCAATACGGTTGCTTTATCTTTATCTGGCCAATCCCTGTATTACTTGTCAAATCAGCACATGATCCAAATATCCTGTAATTTGTAGAACTAATATCTTTCCTTTCACTTTTAGCCATGTTATTAATACCTGCTGTTATCCTTGCCTATAAATGTTCATTTCTCCTGCTATTGGACAGTAATTCCTGCTTCTTTCCGATTCTACAATGACATTTAATCAAAATATTTAGAGCTGCTATTAGTGCTGTACTCCCTACTATAATTTATAACAATATTAGAAGCTCCAGGAACTAATTATAAAGGCAAAATATAATAATCAGCTTTTTTTTTCATTTCAAATAAGGAAACTATCATGTAGTTATTGTTATTTAGAGAACGGCTTTAAAACTGAGCACAAAGGGAGAACAAGTACACACCATTATACTGACCAGTGCAGGGGACAAAGAGCTATATAGTTATTTATTTGGGTTACCATTGTGTAAGGGAGCAAACAATGATAGATCTGTGTGACGCTCAGTGCAATTTAATGCAAAATTAGTTTGGTGTCTCCTGTGGATTTAACGTTCTCTTTGCTGCATACTTTGGTGAATATATTGGTGTGGGGTCTGTATGATCTCCTCACATCTTACTGTTTTAGGAAAGTATATTTTCTTTCTATAAGTATACTGGATTTGTAAATATTTTAGAGTAAATTTTGAATTTTCATACAATCTTTGCATTTTATTGCTGTTTGCTGCAAAGTTGCATGAAGGTGGTAGTGTGTATAAATTAAAAAGTTATTCTTGTTTGCATGGTGATTTCTGGAAAAAAAATTGATTTTGACAGAATAGGAGCTTTTTATTTTGTGCGTTATACATTTCTAAACACATGGTTTTTGGAAGTGTAAATTCTTGATGTTATGTACTGTGGTATATGTGGTATAAATCTGCTCACTTTGTTATTATTTTTAATTCCCTATTTGTGCGTAAACCTCCACTTGGATGTGAGTTTTATGCAAAAACATACTTTATCAAGGCATTTTCAATGCACTTTTTGTTTAATAATTTGTGTTTGTCACAAAGTTACATGAGGGTGGTCCGGGCTGTCAACTGTTAATTAAGGCAAATGCATCGCCTATCCGCTATCCAATGCTATTTTATTGCTGTAATATGATTTATGTGGTTCCTGTCAGGCTCCAGGGATAGAGGACCCACTGAACCACCGCAGACGGTGGCATAAGCCGACAACTGGGACCGGAATTTTCAAATGTTGTGCCTAATATGTCTTTCGAATCCCGATGTGGACAATTGCAGTAAAAAGTTGCAGTTTTTTATGCGAATAAACCTTTCTCGTGAGAACCTAAATGGAAAAGTTTAGAAGTAGTTGGAGAATATATCACCCTCTAAGACAGTGGTGGTGAACCTATGGAACAGAAGTTCAGCAAAGAGTTTACCGGACAGGACTCAAAGAATCTAACTGCAGTTCCACACAAGTCAAGATTTACTAATCTCAGTGCTATTTTTAACCTTTAATCACTAAGGAAGTATTCAATATGTCCTCATAGGGTGGCACCTCAGTGGCCAAGTACGTATGAGATACGTCCTGGATTATACAAGCCATAACTTTAGATCCCTGGCACCTACAATCTCTTGGCAGCTTGGAACTGAAGGAAAACGGATACGTGTTGAGAGGTTTGGATAATATATGAAGGTCCTACTGCTGACCCCATGACCCTTCCTGTACAGCAAGACCCTGGAGTGATGGGTGGCATTTGCCCTCCTGCTTTCAATTGTATCTGTATCCTTAGGAGGCAGGTATTGAAAGTTGTGGGAGAACAGTTCAACAAATAAATAAATTACTACTTATTTTGGCACTTTGTGATAAATGAGTGGGTACTCGCTCTCTAAAAGGTTTGTCATCACTACTCTAAGATACATTAAAGAAGCCCAAAACCCGAAAAAAATGCTTCAATGTGCCATACAAAATATATATAGAGTTAAATAAACCTGGATTTTCCCCATTATTCTGTGCTCTATTCTTCTATGATACTGATAGTTTGGAACACTATTTGTTATATGTTTTATTGTCCCTTCAACTCGTTGCCCGTTTTTCTATTAGACTCGACTATTGTTATCCTGTTTCTTTCTTTTCTCTCACACTGGCTGTGAGCATCAGTCTATTCTGTGCTGATTATAGACTCCTTCAGTCTTATAATTGTCTTATTGTGAGAAAAATCTAATTAGGATCAGGAACTAATGGAAGAAGAATCCTGTGGAGTATTGTAGGTGATATAATGCTACTTTCCAGAGCCATTGCTTTTAGCGTAATGCATTTAGAAAGTATCATTACGGCAGTGGATTAAATATCTCTGAATGATATGTGCACATGAACAGTTGTAGAGCACATATTGTCATGTAAAGCTTTTAAGATGCCGGATTGGGGGTAGACAAGCACTTAATTCTGACTAAAGATACTGAATTATGATTTATAGTTGGAGATTGGTGATCAGTAGTCAGCAATGGAATCATAAAAAAAGATTGCCATGACATTATGAATTTGTAAGGCTATATAGCACAACTCTGTGATCTGCAATCATGTTCCGTATGTACCCCCAAAAATTTGGACACCCAAGTCAGTATTTTCCTTTTCACTGGAGTTCTGGATGAGGGAGCATCCACCTTATAGACATATCAGGCATTTAAAGGGAATGTAGTTTTGATCATACAAAGCTGCAGGAATTGGCCCTGGAGACCTGTGTAACCATACTTTGTGGCAGTTCTTAGTAGCAGCAGGACTGTGACAAATACATTCATATTCTAGAATTGTAGCTAGTATGAGATCTCACAGCACTGCTACTCCACTTTGGTCTGTAGCAGACTTCTTGTTAGATATTTTACCATAGGAGAGGGTCTGGGGAGCCATTTGAAGAAGATAAAAAAACAGCAGTGTTAGGATAGTTTCTCAGTGTTTCAAATGCAGAGGTATTTTACTGTCCTGCTGGAACTTACAACACAAACTAAGGTTAGGGTAAACCCTTTGATATTGATGATGGGATATCCTTCTTTTGACCTTTAGACCATGTAAATAGAACAGACATATAGGGGCACATTTACTTACCCGTCCGAGTCCCGATCCGGACTGTCCGATGATAATGCACTGTGCCACGATCCACGTAGATCCTGCGCCCGATATCTTGCATGTGTCGCACCCCGCTCAGGTCCGCCGGAGTTCACTTTCTTCTTCCAGGTGTATGTAAGTGCTTGGCTTGGGACACAATTTTGTCCGAATCCGTTGGATCGTCCGATGGCCCACCCCCCGGTTCAAAATCTGATCGCGTGCGACACAATGCCCTTCTAAATCCCTGTCCCGCCGCGATCCCCGGAAAGTTGGAAAACCCAATGGAAATGCGGCCGCGGGACCATTAATAAATAAGCCCCATAGAATATTCTGTATGTGTCCAACCTCATGGTCAGAAGGTACTCACATAGTTGTTATCTATCTTTTTTAACCTAGAAATGCAGGAATGTAAAGCTCTCACACAATACACATCCTGGAGACATTAAATGAGTTCAGGCATTTTACAAATGATGGGAGATGAGAAAGGGCAAAGATCTCCTGGAGTGGATAGAGAGTTGTGTTACAGTAAGTAGAGGACCACTCAGAAATGTAGAGTGACCAAAGATGAGAGGTACAACATTAAGAAGGTAAGAAGGATCCAAAAAAAGAGCTTTTAGCAAAGAAGGTGTAACAGTAAAAAGTGTGAAAAGCAAAGAGTCCGATAACACCTAATATTGTAAAAAGTGTGTGAACAAAAACTCAAGAGGTTTTTTTTTTTATAGATGTGCAAATATTTATCTGGAGAAGGACATTACACAGGGCAGATGTAGCACAGCAGAAACCGCCATAGTCCAGTTTCTAGAAGACACTTACCCAAGTAACTTAAATGGAGTCTACAACCTTAGTTAAAGGGAACCTCCCATTCAAACTAACCCATCTAAAATAAATACTTCATTTAAAACTATGAATAAAAAGTATTGCCCTTATCCCTAAATGGGCTTGGCTGCAATGTTAAAAAATCAGTTTGTAAACTTTTATTTAACTCACCGAATGTGAGTTCAATCATAGTATGTGAGTCATGCATATACCTCTGCCCTGCACTGCTCTGCGTCCTGATTGACAGGTCTCACAGCAACACTATGCTGCCATATTGAACACGTGCTTAGAGACCATCTGCCAATTTTTAACTGCAGACATATACAGCTTCCTTTGCTTTTCCCTCCAGGGGCTGTAGGAAATGCTACACAGTGCCATCCTGGAATGTTGAGAGAGAGAGACAGATAGTGTTTGTGTGTGACACGGCTCTACTACATCATTAATAACTCCATAAGGAACATGGGGGCTGAAAGAGATCTGGCTATATGAAGAGAAATCAACCTCACACTGCTCTCAGGAATTCTCTTCAGGGAGTCACATGTCTCTCTCATTCATGGGGGTTCAGGTTAGCATTGTCAGTGTAGAGAGGAGGTATACTGCAGCTCCCTGCCTCTGAGACTAGAACAGTGGAAATCAATAAAAGTATTGGTGGTGTCTCTAATCCAAAGGATTGTGGAACATGTACAAAAGCATGTAAAAGGTGATGTGTGTGGTTTGCGGGGAGGGGTTGCTGATGACAGGTACTCTTTAAACTTATGTAACTGGACCCAAGGTTGATTCATTTTTGTCGGTATCTAAGTAATACACATACTAATAAGCATGTAGGTACATCCAGGGCTTTTGTGGTTGTCCTAATGCACCAATATCACTGTACAGACTCCTCCTAGATCTGCTGGCATGCTATCCCATCTGCAGTGATATCTTAATGACATAAGGCATAGCATCTGCTCTGTATCTATTGTAATGAACGGCCACTGGCTTCCCTCCACCTCTTGCCGACTTGTAAGTATGTGCGGCACTCAAGGAGGCCTATGGACATTTACCAAAAGAGAGGCTCAGCTCAGAGGCTGAATCAAAGGTATGTCCTGTATCATTCTGTGTACTCTACAGCACATTAACGGCTTAACGGAGGTGGTACACTCCCTTTAAGACCAAGTGCATGCCACCAAGCCATGATATAGTTCTGCGGGAGATCAGAGTGTGGTGTACATTACACAAAGATCACCACCACTAGCACAAAAGACCACTTATAACCACGCTCCTTCAAATGCAATGCCTTATTAATTCCCTACATAAAATAAATAATACATTCCCTTGTTGTGGTAAAATACTAATATAAAATTGCATTAAAAAAATGCTATGTGCTACCAAATTTATTTAAAAAATCAACATGTGACCATTGCGGCCAATCACAGGTAATAGTGGTCACTGCTCTGACCAGTCATTGTTAGGATGTGACTAATGGTGACTGATGAACAAATAGGCAAAGACCAACAGGAAACCAGGCAGCAACAGAATGGGATAAGCAAAATTTTACTAATTTTTAGTCCCTATTCTGTTTTTTCTGTTGTTAGTCCTAGATGAACATATTCTGTAAGGTTTCTTTGCTTTGTATTGTGTATGGGTCGGCAAGATTTTGCAAGTAAATACCACCTTGCAGGTACAAGCGGTCCCCTACTTAAGGACACCCGACTTACAGACAAACCCTAGTTAAAGACGGACCCCTCTGCCCACTCTGGATGCTATTACTTTAGTCCCAGGCTGCAGGGATCAGCTGTAAGGTGTCTGTAATGAAGCTTTATTGATAATCCTTGGTCCCATTATAGCAAAAAATTTTGAAACTACAATTGTCACTTGTGCAAAACAATTTTTATCTGGATCTACAATTATAAAATATACAGTTTCGAGTTCCATACATATTCAACTTAAGAACAAACCTGTGGAACCTATCTTGTACATAACCTGGGGACTGCCTGTATGTGGAAACTTACAGCCCCTGGTGGTTATTTATCATTGACTTTTTGGCATAAAAAAGTGGCAAATAAATCAAAAAATTGCAAGGGCCTTTTCCCGACACTCATAAATCGGGGCTTAAATGTAGAACCACTGCTTCTGCAACGCCACACAAAGCCAGATTTCTGACTTGCGATTTTTAAAAATAATCGCATAAAAAGTTGCAAGGTCACATTACACCCTTCCTGGTATATGTGCTGTTGTGATTATTTTATTCTTCTTCCGATTATTAAAAAAAAAATCCCAGAGAGATTTATTAAAGGGCCAACGCTGCTTTAATAAATCTGAAAGGCAGTGGAGCTCCAAAGACTCCAAAGAACTATCGCTAAGAGCCTGCCTAATGATAAATCCTGCACGGAGGGATTCTGGGAAATATGCAAATACATGTCCCAGGATGGAATAAGGAAATTGTTGCCTCTAAGCTACATTTTAAGGAAGCCCCTAGCATCAAGCATGACTTTCAGGAAGCCTAAAGGAAAGCTCTTACTTCACGACCCTAGTTAAAAGCCTCTTGCTAAGGTAAATCAGTTCCCTACATTGGGAACTGAGGAGACACAACCATATTGGAACAGTGGGAATGTGTTCCTTCTGGAATAGATATACAGGCAGTCCCCAGGTTACCTACCAGATAGGTTCCGTAGGTTTGTTCTTAAGTTGAATTTGTATGTAAGTTGGAACTGTATATTTTATCATTGTAACTCCAGGAATTTTTTTTTGTCTCTTTGACAATTGGATTTTATAAATGTTGAGTTGTCATAAGAACCAGGATTAACAATGAAGCTTCATTACAGACACCTTTTGATAGCTGTCATAGCTGTTTTTTTGTAGCCTAAAGCTAAAGTACAGTAAATTACCATCATCCAGAGGTCCGTTTGTAACTAGGGGTCGTCTGTAAGTCGGGTGTTCTTAAGTAGGGGACCACCTGTACTGGTTTGGCTTTAACACCGCATCCTGTTGGTAGGATTCCTGAAAGTCATGCTTGATGTTAAGGGTGCTGCCTTACAAGGAAGCTAAGAGGCATTTTTCCTTTATCCCATCCTGCATATTTCCCTTGCATTGGTTATGTTCACTGTTACTTTCAGTCAGACCTACTACTGAATTTTCCATTTGCTTCCCTTTTTTCTCAATTGCTTGAGGAAGCCTTCATGAATTTTCTAATACCCGATGTCCTCCTGATGTCTGCACCAGTTCCTGTACACACACCGATGATAATGAAGATTAGATATCGCTGTAAGCTTCTGAAATGACAGCATAAGATGCTTTATCATCAAAAGCTGCCAATGTCAGTCTATAACATGGAAGGTCATAGTCGTGTATCTGCACACATAGGAACAATGCATAGACTGTACTTCCTGTATATCAGCAGATACCAATCATATAGATCCACCGCCTGTGATCAGGTATCTACAACGGCCTCGCAATGGGATGAGAATTTCTATGAGGACATTTTATTTATTGGGCTTTATACAAGGTCTCAGCATCTCTTGGATATTGTTTGTTTTATTCAGAACTGTTCTACAATGTGTAACAACTATATTCTCTTATGATTGCTGGAAAGTTTTGGAATTTGGAAACCGCACAAAGATTCACAGTGTTTTATTCAATCTGATGGCTACTTGCTAATCCCCATCCTGTCACTAGTGCTGTGATGTGATATGGCTCATGGTGCCTCCCGGTCTCCCTGCCTCTTCTCATAACCTCTCTCTTCTGCTTCTCTGTCATTTTTAATATCTTTTGCTTTTTGAGAACTCACCATGCCTAGTTATATATGTTTTTGTGACCATGTGAGACACATCTGTATTTTTGGATAGATATATTTTCCTTCTCTTTACATTCCTTCCACTAAAGCAGTGGTGGCGAACCTATGGCACTAGTGCCAGAGGTGGCACTCTGAGAACTCCTTCTGGGCACCCAGGCCATCACTCCAGAACAGAGTTTCCAGGCAGGACAATTAAAAGCCGTTGCAAACAGGTTGCAACAAGTCACTTCTTAAATTGCTATGTTGGCACTTTGCACTTAAATAAGTGGGTTTGGTTGTAGTTTGGGCACTTGGTCCCTAAAAGGTTCGCCATCACTGCCCTAAAGGTTCACAAACTGTAGATAGCATATACCACAGTTAGGGAGTCATTAATATGGAACCTGTCACCATATTTTATCCCATGAAACTTCTAGATCGGGGATTAAATGTCCATTCTAGAATTTTATGTTAGATCTCACACATTTACTGATTAAAATATCACCTCCAACATGATGTGAAAATGAGAAGAGTCATATTTTGCCGTATTTTGCAGTCAAAGAAAGAAACAGCAGGGGGAATGTCTTTGGTTCTATAATACCTTGGTATCTGCTTTGGGACAGGTTAAGAAACAAACATTGTTATGCTTGTCAATGTATATGTTCATGTTGAATATGTATGAAGAAAGCAATCAAATTTATGTATGTATCTGCTTTAATAAAGTTTATTTGATTTTTAAAAAATGGTGGGGATTGGATTTTTACCTGCAACTCATATTTCCAAATATGGGGGGATATTTATTATAATTTTTTGGGTCATTCTTGGTGCAGTTAAAGGATTTGTCTGTAATGTGTGATTTTTTTTTAGGTGCAGGTTAAACTAAATTTTGAGTGTCTGTGCATTATGTGTCATAGTGTATGGATGTGTTGCAGATGTTTGCACTGCATCTATCTTTATTTTGTGCTTTTAAAATTTAAGATATTAAAAATGGCCTTGCGTCACTACTTTATTATTTTCAGTAGGATCATATTTTTGAGTGGGATTATTGCCAATCTTAATGTGCACATCTGAAAATGTTATCAGACTCCATTTCCTAAACATTATAATAAAAAAGGCAAAGACTCATTTAACATGCCGTAACTACTTTTAGTGCAAAAATGAAGCTAGAGATGTTCTGTCACACCTTTCCTCAATCTAGCTTTCTTATTGGTCCCAAATGAGATCTACTTTGTAGGGGAATAATTTGAGACAAATTAGGTGCAAATGAATCAGCCATGCGACAATTCAGAACGCATTTAATAAGGCAAAACACCAACAAAACATAAAATTACCAGCCAAGCTTTGTGATCTGAAAAATGCTTAAAAGAGGAGTTTATAGAGGTCTATTGGGCTCCTATACTACTGGTCAGCACGGTGGCTGATTGGGTAGCACTTCTGCCTTGCAGCACTGGGGTCCTGGGTTCTAATCCCACCCAGGTCGACATCTGCAAAGAGTTTGTATGTTCTCTCTGTGTTTGCGTGGGTTTCCTCTGGGTCCTCCGGTTTCCTCCCACACTCCAAAACATACTGGTAGGTTGTTTAGATGGTGTGCCCCATGGGGACAGGGACCAATTTGTCATTCTTTGTGCAGCGCTGCGTAATTTGTAGGCGCTATATAAAGAAAGAATTATTATAAAACCTATAAAAGGTACAACACCCGACACTTCCGCCAATCAGCTATTCAACACATAGTCGAAGTTGGAAAATCACAGCTCAGTCCGTAACATATTGACACATTATTTTATCAACTACTTCAGACCTTATCTATGGATAGGTACAGGCAGTCCCCGGGTTACATACAAGATAGGGTCTGTAGGTTTGTTCTTAAGTTGAGTTTGTATGTAAGTCGGAACTGTATATTTTATCATTGTAATCGCAGCCAGAACGTTTTTGGTCTCTGTGACAATTGGATTTTAAAAATGTTGGGTTGTCATAAGAACCAGGAGTAACACTAAAGCTTCATTACAGACACCTCTGATAACTGTTACAGCTGATCATTGTAGCCTAGGACTAAAGCACAATAAATAATCAATATCCAGTGTTCCGTTTGTAACTATGGGTCGTATGTAAGTCGAGTGTTCTTAAGTAGGGGACCACCTGTATTTTGTTATATAGGCTTCATAAACCCCTTAAAAATTTCACACCTTGGAGACTGATTGGATAAAAATAAATGGCGAGAAAGTCACTCTTCACCCACGTAAAGATGTGTAAAGAAAGGTAAATTGTTTGGCTATTTGCCTCCACATGTTTTCAGTCATTAATATGTATCTTTCCCAAAGTCTTAGCTTAGAGGATGCCCTCAAAGTCGCAAACCTACCATATATACTCAAGTATAAGCCTAGTTTTTCAGCACAAAAAAATGTGCTGAAAACCCAAACTCTGCTTATACTCGAGTAAAAAAAATATATCAAAACTCACCTTTTCGGCTTCCCCCGCTGCTGGCTATATACTTGGGCAGGGGGCTGGCTATAAACTAGGGGATATAGGCTGGCAGGCTTTATACTGGGGGGCAGGTGCTGGCTATATACTATGGGGAAGGGTCCGGCAGGCTATTTAATGGGGAGGCTGTGACCAATGCATTTCCCACCCTCGGCTGTAACTTATATGTGCTCAATGTCTGTAGAAATGTCCTGTCTCTATATAATTTCAGTGTAGGACCTCTTTAAGATGCTTTATTTTTTCAGACATGTTTCTAAGTATCTTTTAATTTTCATAACATTTTGGAAATTGTCTTTGATGCGTGAGAGGAATGACCATATGTGGACTAGTTTCGCACCAGAAAATCATTAGTAATTTGTAAGCATCACATAAGTGTATACCCTGATAATACTCATTGCTGACTGATTTAGTACCGACTTGCAAGGTCTGGAAAAGCCTTAAGTGACTAATTATATTGCAATTAGAATGAAATGTGTAAAAGTGCTGATGTAGATTATTATCAGCACAATAGACGCTCTCTTGTACTAGAATATCTTTTATAATGTGCTGAAGTTTCAACATTATCATACATAAGGTGATTTCAATATTGGCTGTATATGTGGTGGAACTCATTATGGTAATCTCACATTCTCCGAGTACAATGATGAAAATGTAAATGGTTAAATAATAGTAAAATTTAAACTAGTGAATAATTTTTAACGTTGTGTTAGGATTGTTAATTGGATAACAGCACAGAGTCAGGTTAAGTGGGTATCATAGAATACAGTGTTGACGAAGAGGCTGTGGTGTTCATTTCATTACAACCAAGAGAAGTATTTTTAGTGGTGAATAGAACTTAGATGCAATACCAGAAAAAGCCACTAATAGAAACACGGAGTCATGGGTGCAGCACGGTGGCTGAGTGGGAAGCACTTCTGCCTTGCAGCGCTGGGGTCCTGGGTTCGAATCCCACTCAGGTCAAAAGCTGCAAAGAGTTTGTATGTTCTCTCCGTGTTTGCATGGGTTTCCTCCAGGTCATCTGGTTTCCTCCCACACTCCAAAAACATACTGTTAGGTTGTTTAGATTCTGAGCCCCATGGGGACAGGGATCAATTTGATATGCTTTGTGCAGCGCTGCGTAATCTGTAGGTGCTATATAAATAATATATATATATATATATATATATATATATATATATATATATATATATAAAGAATTATTATAAAGAACTATTATTAGTCATGGGTATTGAGCAATGTAAGGTTCAACATGCTTGCTGCACTGATGGGGCCATATAACCCTTTGATCTGGTGTAATGTAGATCACCAGGTGTACAATTTACAGTTTTTGACCTTACAAAGCTGTAAACAACAGTAGGTTAGGTAGCATTCCTGGAGATCTGTGTAACTATAGCTTTGTGCAAGTTAGTAGCTGCAGGACTGTGAAAAATCTAAGAACATAGTTGGACTTGGGGCACCGGGAAAGTTTTGTGTAGTATTCTTCACGGGGCAGAGGGGGACATTTTTCCGGGCAATTCCTGGAAGTACTTTGCGCCAAGTGGGTGGTGTGATGGGGGCATGTGCAGCGGTGGAGTGGGCTGTTATACGGGAAGAACACCTGTGCTTTCCGAACTGTGGAAGGTTAAAGCCTAATTCTACTCCAGGCGGGACCTGATGTATCTGGCATGATGGATAGGCGGGGCAACATCATACAATGGTGCACCTTGTGCTATCGGATGATAAATTCCCCCAGAAAGTACCTCTAACACACCAGGATCCTGAAGCCACATGTACCTCTGCACCGATACATGGCTCATTAAACAACATATTTGAAATTCCACTCGCTTCCATCTATACAATCATCAAATGACCAGAACGTATACTTATCCATTGTAAGGGATCCATACACTGGCAGCAAACATCAATCTTCAGAACAGTAAGGAACTAATAAGTAGATTGGAAAAATTGTAGGACTTCTCATTATAAAAAATGAGCTGTAATCACTAAAACACCACTGAGAAAATTATCCTTATACAATTCTAAATTTTCCGTCAAAAATTTATAATTTTGTAAATGACAAAGCTAACGATGGAGTCTATTACAATACCTGCAGAGAGATTTGGAGATTGCTATGGTCTAAAATTCTTAAGACGCAGCAGGCGTATTTTTACAAATGAGCATTTTTCAGGTTTTCGCAGCCTCTTCTCATCTGTAGCGCTGGTCAGAGTTGTATTTGCCATTGGCGGATTGTGTCTCGTAGGCAATTTCCTGCTGTACAAGTCTTGCACTCAATCTTTTCAGATGTGGATCGCCACTGAATAGACTTTTCCATTCATGCAGACAGCAGACAGCTCCTCACGCTGTTATATTTGGATGTTGTGAAAAACGCTTTAAAGGTCACACATTTAATTTGTTTCTTGATATTACATGGATACGTTTTCTTGGCTTCATTTACTTTGAGACTCGCCAGACCTGAAACCATTAACTTATAACTGAGCATAAATGTTACATTAAGCTTTCATGGCACACTGCAATATCCAAGACTTATAGAAAGCAAAGGTTTGCAATTACGGATTAGAATTTTCTTTCTTTACCTAGAAATTTTTTTTTTATATGGGAAGCTTACAAAATATGGGACTCCAAGGAGACCTGTCACGTTGGACATGGAGTTTAATTTGCTAAGGAGCTGTGCAAAGCCTCACATAATTTGTGTGAAAAGATTCACACAGAAAATGAGTTTATACCTATTTATGGGAAGTTAGGTTGATTGGTCATCGAAATCCAATGTAACATCTGTGCGTGTTCGGGCTTCATCCACTGCACATAAAGTACGGCAGAAGATCTGCTTTTGATTGTGATCATGTACTTAGTCTGCATCCTGCCCTGCACAGGTCTGAACACTGCCTTATTTCATAGTTGGATGTCTTTATAGATTTCCACCACACCCTGTTAACCTTGTTCTGCGCTGCCGACAGTTAAGATAGCTATGATAGACAGATGCCTCCTCTACTCATATTCCTCCTCTTCTAGTCTAACATGTCTGGGTATCAGGGGATTGGTCCAATCATTTTGTGGACATGGATTCTGATATCTCATAACAGGATTATCTATCCACTTCCCAGAGTTTTCTTTAAGTCTTCATTAATCTGCTAATCCTTGCTTGTCTTCTGACCATCTGTTTGTCTCCCGTTTCTGTACTGTATTGTCCTCTTGGTTTTGATACATATTTGTTTGACCATTCTTCTGTGTTCATTTGTCCTGTTTTTGTTTCCTTCCTTTCACTTTGTGGCAGGAATGGAGTGCTGAACAGTTGTCAACCACTGTCAAGGGTAGGATAGGTAAGTAGGTAGGGACACTATCACAGCAGTGTTACATCCAACATGCCATTTTTATGGTCTTGGTGCATAACTGTGCCATTACTACTAGATGGATCCTAAAGTCCCTTGTATATCAGAGAAGTACAGGGGAGCCACTTTTTGTACAGAAGGCAACAATTTGCATTCACACAGGTGTTAGTTTACACAGAAAATTTCAGTTTTTCCAACAGATTACACAGCGGAAAAAAACTTCTCTTTTATCTGTTGGAATTTCAATTTTATTTCCCCGTCAATCGATTTAAAAAAAATTTTTTTATTGGTGGGAGGTGGTTTCCAAACCTATTTTGTCACTGAATTTTCTATGTCATGACATACCCTTGATCCTTGTTCTCGGTTGGGGTACAAAATAATTAGATAGTAAGAAGATTACAAAATGTTATTTTATCACCAACACCATTCATTTAGGACAGTTTTGCTACATGGAACATTTGGTGCAAAGTTTGTAGCACCTATGATAAATTTGCGACAGTGACTTCATCTAAGTACCACGTATATGAACACTTAAGGTTTCATGCACACAAATGGAGCTTGGGCGAGCATACAGCTGCACGCTGGAGGGATAAGCAGCAGCAGGATGGCTGTACGTACAGGATAAGAGAGATCGGCATTACACTATGGCTTCATATTGCCCAATGAAATGAATATGGCTGTATGCTACCCATACCGAAACTGTATGGTATGGATAGCATATGCAACACCCCTGCCGATGCAAGGCAGAGGGGTTGTTGCGAATACGTCCCAATGTGTAGCTTCCAACCTGTGTGGAGTCTGATCAACCCCACAGCAGGTCACTACACAACACGGGGAACACTGCAGCGGTAGATCCTGCCTGGTAAGGCAGGAGTTAATTATTTAATGTGATGTCATTCCATCAGCCAATCATACCTATTATAATATTGTATTGTAAGCTGGGATGCAGTTGGAGGAGTAACCACCACCTGACCTGTGGGAGTAATAAAACCCTTGGTCAGGAAAGTTCTAGAGGCAGAAGGGAGTAGTCTAGTGAGGTGAGACAGAGCATCAAGAGAGCTCAGCTCACTTCCTGAGCAGCTCTGAGGAGTTAGTGAGAGTAAAGGGGTAATATCCTACCTTCAAGGGTGATATCTGAAGTAACCCAGGACAAGCTGAAGTCTCCTACAGCTATCTCCCAGCCTGCCCTTGCATCCAGGCTGGTGATCAATCCCTGTGGTTCCCTCTCCAAGTGCATCCCCAGCCTGCTACCATTGTCAAGATTCGTTTGGCACGTTATCCACTGTTCCTGTTGGTTCAAATAAAAAACTGTAAGTTACTTTTGTACAACGGCTGCCTCCGTCCGATCCCTGCTACTACGGCTGTCACCATCACGGGCACCCTATCCACTACACAGGGACTCATACTCCAGACCCCAAAGGGTTGCCCCAGGGAGAACTACTACAGCAGCCTTTCCCTCATCATTTCTTGCCAACACCACCTGCTGGAGACCTGCCAGGCTGTAGGACAGCCCTCTAGTCCCCATACCAAGCACCGTGACACCTGGTGCCCAGGTCGCAACCGCCAGACACTCCGGTATTCCGGGCCCCGGCTGTCTCCAGGCCCTAAGAGAAAAAGGCTAGGCCCCGGTGGGGGATGTTGCACATACAATGGAAAAAAATCTGTTCATGTGAAAGCAACCTAACTCGATTAATAATATGTACAGTGTTGTGCAAACATTTCAGGCAGGTGTGTAAGTAACACAACAAATTAAGAATTCTTTCAAAGTGATAAAAAGAAAGCTCTTAACCCATGGCAACCAATTACAGCTCAGCTTTCATTTTACCACTGCTCATGAATATTTTAAAGGGGAGCTGTGATTGGTTGCCATGAGAAACTAGGAATATTCTAACTTTCAGACAGCTTGATAAATTTCCCCCGATATGTATATCACAGTGCATGTCTTTCACAGCACACACCAGAAGGCAGGGCTATTAAGCTCACATCTCTACTTCTACTACTTCCAATGTGATAAGCAGCTATTGAGCTGCATGAAGATATATCTGTGACCTTTGACCCCCCCAAGATAAGAAGACTGCCTGACAGTTTATATACAAATGTACATGTATATGCTGTGTGTATTTATTGTATGTATATACTGTTTGTATGTATATGTGTATATAGTGTCTATATACTTTATATATGTATGTAAATGGTATATGTACATACAGTATGTGTGTATATGGTGTGTTTATTCTGTATGTATGTATGTGCAAAAATGGTGTATCTATTTACTGTATGTCTAAGTGTACGATGTGTATATATATTATATTTGTGTAAATAATGTGTATTTACTATACAGTATGCTTATTTGATATGTATATACTCTATGGGGCACATATACTTACCTGTCCTGATGCGTTCACTACGATCGTGCACCTGATATCCTGCATGTGTCGCTTCCTCGCTCAGGTCCGCCATAGTTCACCGTCTTCTTCCTGGTGCAGGTAACTGCTTGATTTTGCGACACAGTTTGAAAGTTAAATCCCGTACTCAGTCCGACTCAGTCGGATCGTCCATCGGCACGCCCCCCTATTTCTGTTGCATGAAAGCCAGCGCAGGCACGCCACAATTCGATTGTGTGCAACATAATCCCCAGTTAAATACCTGTCACAGCGGCGCAAATCACAAAAACGTAGGAAAATCCGACTAAAGTGTGGCCGCAGACCCTATTGTAAATAAGCCCCTATGTGTGTGTTAGTGGATCCCCATGCAGAAGTTTAGTATGGGGCGCAGGCTCTTCCAGTTATGCCCCTGGTGTTATTACTAGCTAGACTAGGTTGACACCTGCTTTTGGGGTTATGCCCTATTGTTATTTCATTATTTAGTTGCTTTAGATGGAGTAAGAAAGACAGAAGGTAGCATTCTGTACCAATAACCCAGAGTGGGATATTCCATTCACACTGAGTATTTCATTTCCATTATACTCTTCTCAAATGAAGCGCAAAAGATGTGGACTGGCACTTTGGATATTACAGTTTTATAACAGGTTGTGCAGTACATTTCTTCTATATCTCTAATACCCAAGCGATGCTGATAAGTTAAATATATATCATGATGTATGCACGGTGGGAGACGATGAATCATGGATTAGTCATGTTCTCTGGTCCCTTAATTTCTCTGGTGTGTTGGGAAGGGATGGGGGACGCATAATGATGTGAAGGCTTCTGATTAAATGTCTGTCTGCGAGATGCTATGCCTCACTGCTTGCCGACATCCCCTGTGCAAGGTTTTTAAATATTATGACACCTTTTAGCATTTTCTCCTGGCTCCATCCTGACCACAGGAACACGGTGGTTCTCTATTCTCATTCATATTTTTGTATGAACATGCCAAACAATTCCATTTTTTATGGTTTATATTATGAATATAAGTGTCACTAATTCGGTATTTGCTTATCGGTTTTCTGATCACCAGTTTAACAATGAAATGCATATTCTATAGAAAAAACATTTTTTAGGATTATGATTTCGGATTGTAACAATTATTCAGACAACCCAGTTGTGGGTCCAGATTGGAATTTATGAAGAAAGCGGGCAATTTCTTTTTGTTTGAGGTTTTTTTTTTTTTTAGGTTTATTTCTGGTCATAGTGGAAGTGATCGCTACAGATGGGTGCATGTCCCTTCTGTATGGGTGGACCCTGGGCTGGTGATGCAACACAAGTACAATGTTGGGTGTGGTGTAACATTTATGTTTCTAATTTTTTAAGGTTATATCCTCAATTGTATTGCTTTATACAGTAACTTGATATTTATGATGTTGATGTATATGTTTATGTCCCTGAGGAGATGACTTATTGTTCTTATTGGACGAATTGTCTCTCCAAGTTCCCTTAAATGCAGTTTACTGTTGATTTTTACAAAAAAAAGGAGGACCATGCTGATGGACTAGGAAGTCAGAGCTGCCAAAGTGTGTTTTATTTTTTAAAATCTTTCCCCAGCCATGGTCTAAAGGGCTTTTTTAGTAAACCTCTTTAAAAGAGGTGGCCTGGATGTTAGTGAGCAGTATTTGTACCAATCATCCAGGTGTAAGCCCCTACTAATCATATACTGGTAATCTACATTGTACATTATTGTAAACTTATTGCCAACTCCTTTAAGACATATATGTAATCTGTTTTTTTTTCTTTATGACTATGGTTGGGGAAATATGAAATCTAGAGTTGGTATTTCCTCCCTATAAGGAGTTTATTATTTGGGAGATATTTTAAGTAAAAGTAGATATATTATAACGGCACATGACTCAAATGTTTAACAGGTATATTAAAGGGTGTTCCCGAAGCATAAGTATGTTAAAGGGGTTGTCCAGTTTCATATTGGTTATCCTGGTTCACATGACAATCCAAACTTTTTAAAATCCAATTGTCACAGAGACCAAAAAAAATTTGACTGGGGTTACAATAATAAAGTATATGGTTCCAACTTACATACAAACTCAACTTGAGAACAAACCTACAGAACCTATCTTGTATGTAACCCGGGGACTGCCTGTATTGGCCCCAGGTGGCCTAAAAATAATACAGAAGCATTACTTACCTGGCTCTGTGTCTCTGCTCCAGAGTGATACCATCTTGCATCCTAGGCCGCAAAGCCTCTGTATATCTACAAATCGGCGAGTGACGGAGAGCGACACTGACCGAGGCACCTTCTTTATTATTTTTAGACCACCTGTAACCTTTTAGCATATAATTGCTACACAACAACAGGCTGTGGATTAATAAAAACAATCTTGTAGGGGTTATGAAGGACAAGAAAAAAAGTCAAGGATCTGTGCCATGTCTATAGAGCTAGGTAAGGTATATCTACTCATTTCAATGATCAATTCATTTAGACTGTGCCAGCAGATGACTATAGTCACATAGTACAGCAAAATAACTAGACATTTTAGATAATAATAGTATCGCCAAAGTAAAAACTTCTTGTCAACTGGAACTAGTCAGTCAGGTCACTTCTACCTAGAGATAGACATAGTTCCATGGAATTGGTCACGGTGGTCTATTATGGTCAAGAGAAAGAACAACCCTCCCACCATAATTGCTTTCCGTCATATGTCATCACAATTTTAGGTAGCTTTTCCCCCCAGTACTGCCACGTCACAAGTCATGAGTTGTCATGACTACTGCTGGTGTCTCTCCGGCAGTTTCTAGCCGCTGGCTCATCCCTTTAGGATTGAAGCTGTCAGGGCTGAATATAAGTGTTCATCCTTGACATTATATCCGGATAGTTGCTTCAAAGCTATAACTCAAGACTACTCAATCCAATCTAATGCCAAGGACAGAGCAATACAAAGCTAAGGAAACAATGTTTTGGAATATGTAGTATATTATTATTTAAGGATACATTGAGAAAAGTCGTGTAGTGTTCAGTGGCCAACATGGAGAATAGAGATCGTAAAGTAACCACTTATGACTTCAGCTGCCAGAGAGAGACGTCGTGGAATAGAATAGAGACATTTCATTTTGAAAAGTAAATTTCTCCAAGGGCATCACTTCGGTCTATAAATTGGGAACAAAGACACCAAAGAAGATGGGAATTGTGGAAAGAGATCCAGGTAGAAGTAAAATAAAGGCAAAAATCAAGGCATTTGAGAAATAATATAACCCTAAGCACACAGAATCTGCTTCTTTTGTTTAACAAGAAGTAATAAAATCAGAAGCAGATCATCTAAATAAATAAATCTCAAATATGTAAAAAGACAATATAATATTTTTCTCATCAGTGTTACCTCCTGGAGAAATGTTTTCTAACGGACATTATGAGGAGACCTTGTATTAGGCAGGAGCCTCTTAGTAGAACTGGCATGGGTGAATTTTCCCTAATGCCTTAAAGGAAATCTACCATCAAAATCAAGCCTGATAAACCAGGGAGACCTACTCATAGATCCCGGAACTGTGACTGTGGTAATCTTCTTATATTTGTTATCCATGTTTAAAATCAACTGTAAAAATTATGCTAATGAGTCAGAAAAACAAACCCTCTTTGCTGTTTCTTCACGGGCTGTTGCACTTTGCAGGAGAAGCTCCTCCCTCCCACTGTGTGCTGAAACTTGCTCTGCTGTCCAGGGGCGAATTAAGACTGCCCTTTGACTGAATGAATATTATAGCCCTGTAATTAACTTCCTACCTCTTGGACTAGAATCAAGATTATTGGTTAATGGAGGATGTGTCCCTTCTGTCTGCCTTCAATCTAGGGTTTAAGGAACTTTGGAGAACCTGAAATGGCACTTGTATACATGTGTATTGAGAGTATTGAGAGCATGAGCAGATGGGTGATGGGTGGTTTGGGCAGGGCCATAAAACTGGGAATTTGCCCATGACCCTCGGTCCTAAAGGGGCCCTCTACATTTGGACTTTTGTGGGAAGAGGATGTATTGCTCCTTTACCTCATCAGCCAAACATTCCTGACCATAAAATGGCTGCAGACGGAGGGTCATGTGATCTCCATCTGTCCATGAACAATCTCCCAGCCTGGTTCTTCATCTTATATTCATGAATATTGTTATAAAGTCCTGGCAGGGCAGGACAGATCACATGTCCCTCCATCTGCAGCCATTTTATGGTCAGGAATGTCTGGCTGATGAGGTAAAAGACAGGAAGCTTCGCTTTATATATGAAGAAAATGGAGCAGAACTATTAATAGATGTATATTGGGAAATTACCTAATATCTTGCCCCCCACACTTACACACACATTACAAATACATGAGGTAAAGTGGCCAACCCCTTTAATGTTTTTAACATTAAAATAACATTAACATAATGTTTTTTTTTTATTTTACATTTTTGGATGTGCTGTTTTAATCAAGACTTATTTCCCCAAAACAGGACAAGTTTGTCTGTTCAGTTCATTCATTTATTAGGTGGCAATGGGATCATGGCGATGAAATATTTTTCGTTTTCTGATTCTCTCTGTAATGCATATGTGTTATATACATCTTTATGTGAAATTATCTTCGAGGAACCCAATGGCCCCCTGTTATTCTCAGGACGCCTACAGTATGTCTGTAGCCAGACTTAACATATTGCTTAACGTTCTACTTCAGATCTCCTCTCTTTCCAAGTTTCTGTCTCGCCCACTCATTTCTGTCTCACAACTCCTCTAACAACCTCATTCAAACCGGCCCAGATTTTCTTTTCTACTACGCTTTTGCTTTTGCCAAGCATTCCTAGATTCATTTTTTGTGACATCTTCATTCACGTTATCATTTATTGTACAGCAAACAGAATGCATCTCCCAGCAGCTTCCATACTGACTCTTTATTTCACCTTGTGGGCTATTCAGTTTGGAAATGAAAGAATAATCTGCTCTGAATTGCTTCGACTGTCAGACATCTCATATACAATGCACTGCTCGCGGTCTAAGAATGTCAACTTCTCAGATGTAAGATTATATTGAAGGTCACATGAACTAGATATGGAGCAATTGAAACATTTTTTGTTCAAATTGTCACATCGGGTTTCGCCAAGTAGGAGTCCACCGCACAAATGTCCCAGGTAGATGCCATATCCTACAGTCCTAGACCTTCTCACACCAATGGTCTGGGTTCTCTTGTAATGTTTGCTCGGTGCGCTGTTTCCATTTTATTAAATACATGTGCAGAAGTCATCTAAAAAGACAATAACGAAATCATTGGCTGGGTGTCTATCCAACATTAGACCATCAAAAGCTCCTGCCTTTATGGTCCTATCCATTGGCAACCTCTAAAGCTGAAGGTTTGTTGTCTTTAGGATTGTTTGGCAAAATATTTAAAGCAGAAAGTTTGAAGAAAATCTACAATCAAATCTAAGCATAAACCAGGGACATGTATGCATGACCGGGCGTAGCGATGCTCATGCCCCCCCCCCCCTCTCCATTGCAAGACAGCGTGTGCTCACCACACCATAGCTAGGTGCGATAGGCATCCTTGGGCACCAAGATCATATCGCTCCCCCTCACATTCATGCATAAGGAGCCTTACTCGTAAATCCAGAGATTGTGACTATGGTAGTCTTCTTATAGCTGTTATCCTTCCTTCTAAAAATCAACTTTTAAAATAATGCTAATGAATGCCTGAAGTGCTATGGGTCTGTTACTGGAGCCCTTCTATGCTTTAGCTTTTTAGACTGTTACACCACGCAGGAGCACTTCTGCAAATGGTGGGATGGGGGTGACATACTCCTGCACAGTGTAACAACCAGAACACGGAGATAATGTCCCCATAGTACTTAATTAGCATAATTCTAAAAGTTGATTTTATTAGGAACGATAATGGAGAATAATTTCCACTAATGCTGTTTTCATATGCCCAGATTTTTCTTCATAAAAGGTAAATGATAATCAAATATCCTGAGGAGGAGGTATTGTCATGCCACCAATGAAAGCATTTTCACCTTTAAACACGTTCATTTCCAGCTTCTACCTTTTCTTTTTATTTACAAACGGAAGAGTGGACTTGCATGACGCAGATCAGTGTCTCATACACCATTGAGGAAAAAAACCTGGAAAATCCATTTTCAAAATCCAGCAATGAATGAGAGCATAGAAGAGAGTGGGGAGAGGAGCACTCTCCTACAACCACACTGTCTCAATCCCATCACTTAGAATGAGCTTCAGACCCATCAATTACATTCTTGGACAAAGCCTTCACTATAATACGTGTTTTTTTCTGCACATTAACCCCCACTTACTCTCATCCTCATGAATTCGTTAATGGGACTGAATGTTACCTGGGATTGAAAATGACTTAATGATGGAGATATATGCAATGGAAAATGTTTCTCCGCTTAACTTACTTCATATATTTTGTCAGTAGAAGGTAAAGTGTTTCATTCTTGGAGTAGATAATACGTTTGGTGCCCTTTGCCTCTGATCAAAATTATGAAATGATTGAGGTGTTTGCATTATTTCAGCTGGATTGCAGATTGTTCGTACCAGGCGTATAGCTGCTTCTATTTTCATAGAAACCTATTAACAAATGCAGGGTCAGCTCCAGGTATCAGTAGTCCTCTGGGCAACAGAGCCTTAGTGGGCCCCTTTGCATTGAACTCACACGGCAGCATTAAAAATCCTGTTCCCTAAAATATTCCCTTGTTTATCATACCAAACAGCCACCTCATTGTTATTTTATATAAACCCCCTCATTGTTATTTTATATACAGCCTTCTCATTGTTATTTAATATAAAAGCCTGTGACCCCCTATGGATTCATTAGATACAGCCCACTTAACTCCCATTGATTCCATATGTACATCCTTATGTGCCCCCCCAAAAGCTGTGGTTCCCGACATTAAACAAATGATGCGACCCAAATTTAAAAAAAAATTATAAATATTTATTCCCTAATGAATCAGAATGAACAATGGTCTAACAGTTAAAAAATGGACAATGATCAGAGCAGGTAATAAATTTCCCATAATTCATGTCCCAACATAATGAGAATCCATAAGAAATCCTCTTCAAGGGGTTATCCTAAGGTTGAAAAACATGGTGGCTTTCTTTCAAAATCAGCTCCTCTCCTGACAATGGGTAGTGCATGGGATTGCATCTAAGCTCCATTAAAGGGGTTTTCCACAGGATAGGGCCCAACTTACTGACTGGTGGGGGTCTCCGTGATGGGACTCCCACAGGTCACAAGACCATCAGACCCTCATTCCAAAAGGTATGCCCGCCCGGCCGTTGCATAGCTTCCTGTCTGGGCATACGCCGGCACACTGGAGCCGAGGAGGGGCAATCCTTCCCCTCTCCCTAGAAATGCACAACATGCGGCTGTGCACATGGGGAAAGATAGGACATGTGTGTGGCACCGTATGCTGTGTGCGGCCATTGCTATCTATGGGGGGAGTATGTACGGCCACAAGCTTGCTTCTTAAAGGCACAGTGTCAGCCTATGCATGTGTGTAGGCTGACACTGCTAAGACCTTGCAATAAATCATGAACAAGCAATCAGAATTTTGAAAATGGCAAATTTTTTTACAAAAAATCATCATTTTTTTTCCTGAATAAAAGTAAAACTTATTAGCCAAAATTTACCACAACATGTGAGGAAAAAAAAAATCTCAGAATCGTTTAGATAAGTAACAGTAATCAAAAGTTATAACCATATAAAGTCAGAATCCAAAAAATGGGGCTGAGCCTTAAACTACAAAATGGCTGCGTCCTTAAACCCTTTTTTTGTTACTTCATTTCTATTTTTCACTTCCCACCTTCAAAAATCTATTACTTTTTATTTTTACATGTAAATAGCTGTGTGATGGCTTGTTTTCCTGCATAACAAATTGCACTTCATAGTGACAAAAATTAAAACCTCCTGTACAAAAATATTTTTTTTTATTTTGCCGTCTTCTGGCGCCAATAACTTTTTCTTACTTCGGTGAACAGAGCTGTGGGTGGTGTAATTTTTTGCAACTTTTAATGACGTTTTCATTGCTATCATTTTTAGGAGTGTGCGACCTTTTGATTACTCTGTATTGATTTTTAAAATATTTTTCAAAATGGCAAAAAAGTACCATTTTTGATTTTGGGGCGCTATTTACCGTTACGAGGTTAAACGCTGTGAAAAAACATTATTATATTTTGATAGATTGGGCATTTTCAGACGCGGCGATACCTAATATGTTTATGATTTAGGGGGGTGATTTAGAATTTTTTGAATTTAAACTTATTTTTATTTTTATTATTTTTCAGACTCCCTAGGGTACTTTAACCCACATTGTAATGATAGGGTTAACATGAGTCAGTCTCGGGTCTTCGTCATGGTGACGGATAGCCACTCCCCGATGACGTCACGGGGAGCGACGATCCTCGGCTAGATGGTGGCGTCCATGCCCCGCCATCTTTTTGAACCCGCCGGCAGCATTGCTAGCACCGATCGCAGGCCTTACCTGCATGTTGCAGCAAAGACTTAACGGCTACGGAGAGGGCTCAGCCCGTGAGCCCTCTCTATGCACCGGGACCCGATGCGCGCCGCGCTATTACAGGGTACTTCGGAAGGTGGTTTAGGGGTTAACAAACACATAAATAATGTGTTAACAATGTGTTTTGTAAACACAAATGTTAACATCAATTTAAAGAGGCTAATCTCTCTATAGCTTTTGCATTGGCCCAGATTTACTAAAGCCCCTGTGCCACTTTTCCGGTAGACCTTACACGATCTTTTATGTGCAAACTGCTTGCACATGTATTTAAAGGTAAAAGACGGGAGGCTTCACTTTATATATGAAGAAAGCGGAGCAGAACTATTAATAGATGTATATTGGTAAATTACCTACTATCCTGCCCCTCACACACACACATTACAAAAAACAGGTAGAGGTAAAGTGGCCAACCACTTTAAGAAGTGTCTGAGACACATCCCCCGACGCAACACAAATTCCTGCACTGAAATTGGGGTTTCGGTGCTCAGTCGGACCGCGCACCGTATTTAAGTGCAATGTCAGACAGAAGTGTGTCGCACACCCATGATAAAGGTGCACCAAAATAAAATGGTGAACTCTTTCGGAGCAGTGCAGGGGGCGCCCGATTCATAAAGAACGTGCATCACAAATCATGAATCTGACGTCCCCTCACACTTCACAGACAATTTGGCAACAATTCACAGGCAACAATTTGGGCAATTGTGTTTTGAAACGCCACGTGTGAATACAGCCTCAGTTTATCTGGATCAGAATACAACACATGAAAACGTCTTCTATTCATTGTGTTAACTACCCAGAATCAGAGCACACAAAAAAGCTGCTGCTAAGTTTGGTTATAGAGAAATGAATTCCCCTTGCAGGTTGGGCTCATTTTATGTTTAATTAGTTTTTGCGCCATACTAGTGTCTTTCAGGCGGGATGCCACGTACGGATATAAAGGGAAGAGAATTAGGCCGGAAATGGGGTTTCATATTTGTTTCATCTTTTACAAATTAATTGCTCATTAGAGAACGCATAAATCATTGATCCATACATTTATCATTCTGCTGTGCACATACACAGATCCACACAAATCCCTACTGCTTCTTCCCATGGGCCATTTCATACTACAGAATATTAATGGTATAAAAATTGTTGTACGGATAAAACAAGCTAGACAATAAAATCATTAGTGAGATAATAGACCCATTAGATGCTTATGAGTTTTATACTAATTGGCTTGGGGCTTCGTCACACCACAATAGCCTAAGGGATTCTGATGGCATAGGTGATGCCTTGTGCAGGATCACAGTTCTCTGTTTGCCTGACAATGAATGGACCCTTTTGGTCATGCACTGGGCCAGTAATGGGGAACCTTTCAGAAACCGAGTGCCCAAACTGCAACCAAAAACCACTAATTTATTACCAAGGGCCAACACGGAAGTAACTTATTGCTCCCTGCTCTATCATATCTTTCAACTGTATTGTTGACCTGAAGACATCAATACAGTTGAAAGAAGGAGGAGAAGTTTGGATTACAATTGAGGAAACAATTACTCTATACCTAGACAAAAAAATTAGATAGTTTCTACTATACCCACAATTGTTGATGGTGCAACTTATTAAAAATTGATTTGTTATGAGCTACTGATTGTTATAATAAAAACTAAGAAACACTAAGAAGACTTCTGTGGGAACCTGTCATTAGGTTTAGTGGTGAAAACCTGATGACAGGTTCCCTTTAAGGTTTGACACGTGTATTTTCTAAATCATTCACTTTACTTGTTTTTCTTTTTCTTGCCAATCATCTCTAAACCTCTTTGTTCCCCATGTTATTTATTTAGTTTATTTCTATAAGGATGACCCAACAAATGACCTTGAAGACCAATTACAAATCAGCAAACACAATTCTGTCATGAAGTTGCCATTGCATCTGATAGAAATGATTGGTAAACATTGTGTTCCATTGTCCCTTTTTTCTTTGTAAACGTTAGAATATAAATGATTAGCACCACTCCCCAAATAGCACCTTAGAAGTTTGTTAATTTTCTTCGTAATGGAAGATTTGACCAATGAAAAGTTAGTCCCTTCAAACAAATGTAAATCACACTTAAAAACTCTGATATCTAAAGAACAATAGGCAAAATAATTAACCTTGAGTGTCAATCTAAGACAATGGGGCTCATTTACTAAGGGTCCGAATGCCGCACTTTCGTCAGTTTCCCGAATGTTTCCATTTTGCGCCGAATTGCCCCGGGATTTTGGCCCATGTGATCGGATTGTGGCGCATCGGCGCCGGCTTTCACGCGACAGAAATCGGGGGTTTGGCCGATTGGAACACGACGGATTCGGAAAAACCGAGGAATTTAAAAACCGTTTTGTGTCGCAAGATCACGCACTTACATACACCAGGAAGAAGAACGTGAACTCCAGTGGACCTCAGCGCAGGAGCGGCACCTGTTGGATATCGGGCGCACGACCTTAGTGAATACCGGCAGACCCGAATCCTCGTCAGACAACGCGCTGCGGGATCGCAACTGGACCGGATAAGTAAATGTGCCCCAATGTGTAAACCATTTAGAGATTGCATGGTAATTCTGCACAGATGGGATTAGGTTCCCCCAAAATCAGCATAATCATACCTTATGTATCATAACAATAGTCAGAACTCAGATGTTATTTGGTATTTGGTAGAAATCTGGTGAGTTGAAATTAATTACTCTTGAGATTGTTAATCCAATAAACTGCATTTTCTTAAAGTGTAATTAATCTTTTGTCAAAATTCCATAAATGAATAGTGCAGATGATAATCTTTAAAAAATTGTTCCTGTGCCCTTCTTTTTCCTCTGCCTTTCTCCCTTTTTTAAGCAGTTTGTGTAAATCAGCTTTCTGTCTGGTATCCACTGACAGCTGAGAGACAAAGGAACCTTATAAATGCCTATATACAATGAAATGAATACCCTGCACTACCCCTTGAGGAGATTCCAGTTAGGAATCTAGGCTGCACTGAGGAGGTGCTCGGCTGGCAAGTAGGTTACAGAGACAATATCACTGTGGTAGAAAAAGCAAAAAGCGGCACTCACCGGATTCGTGCAGAAGGTTTATTCAGATACACAGAGTATAGACGTGGACATGGTGCAGACCGCGGCAAGCGACGGGCCGTTTCGCGCCTGTGTGGCGCTTTCTCAAGCCTACCTTATAAATGCCTAATGACTTAACTTTTTACAGGCCCTGGATAGTCTAGTCACCTCAGAGAGAGAAACAGAAAGAGTTAATCATTAGTATACCTAAATTGAATGGACCTCAAGACTTTCAAATGCAATGCTCCATACTGGATAAAAAAGCAGAAAATAGGCACAGAGAAGCTGTTTTCCAAAGTACAATTATCTTCTACTCCATTCAGTCAGTCTACACTCCTCCGCACTCATTTCTCAGCACTCCCCAATTCGTGTCACATGCATTGCCCAGTACTGTTCGGGGCCCCCCGAAGGCGTCGCCGGGGGGGGGGGGGGCGCGATCATTGGGCAGAGACCCCTGGCAGGCCGGTTAAATGCCTGCACTTAACGGGTTAAACACCAACGATTGGAGCCCACTCTGACCATAAATTACACAAAGAATAACAATTATTTGCTGTTATGTTCTCATAGTAGTCAACCCCTTTAAGTATAAACCTAATTTACGGGATTTATCAGAAGTGCAGAGAGCAGAACTGTACCAGTTGCCCATAGCAACCAATCAGAGCTCATCTTTCATTCTCCTACAGCTGTTTCTAAGATTAAAACTGAGCTTGGATTGGTTTCCATGGGCAACAAAAACAGTTTTAGTACCAAGACACTTTTAATATATCTTGTACGTAACCCGGGGACTGCCTGTAATATATGTACAGTCAGAAGTGTGCATTCTACATGGCATCTTTTAAGGCTTTGGTGCATAGTGAGGGTATTTTAATGATTTTAATGCTGAGTTTGAAGGATAATTCACACATAGGGAATAATTTAAAATCTAAATTTACCCCTTTTACAACAGTGTATTTATTATTATATGTCATTTTACTATTTTATTATATTTCCTATGTTCTTATATGACCGGAATATAAGATATATATAAGCTATAATTAAAGTCTGAATTTGCCCTCCTTCTTTCAACTGTATTAGTGGCATAAGGCGGCCGATACAATTGAAAGAAGTGGAAGAACAGGTAGCAATAAGTTACTGCTTAAAATGCCATATTGGCACTTAATGGTAAATAAGTGGATTTTGGTTGTAGTTCGGGCACTCTGTCTCTAAAAGGTTCACCATCACTGTCCTAGAGCAATACCAACAAACTAGATAATACATTCTTATTATTTGTAATGAGGAATTATACGTCTTAGGTTAAGGTACTTAACATATTATTGTTTGTGAATTAGTTGCTGCAGTTTAATTTTATAAATTAGCTCTACAACATGCAAATTAAGAGAACAATTTACTTCCAGCAGACAATTACATTTCATTTTCCTGACAAATTTATGTTTGCTGCAAAAATTGTAGAAGATTAGACAGAGGAAAAACACAACAATTATGTCTACGGTTTGTAGAATTGTCTACGGCACAGAACCGACAGCATTGCTGTAGGGGGCCGAGAACTAATGGGAAAATGCTATTTCTTTGTTACATTTTTAATAAGTCACATGGACAACATGGGTAATATTCAGGGTGATCCCTTTATATTCAGGGGGGTAACTAGGAGAGACAGGAAAAGAAAATATACAATGTTGTATAATCACAGATGTGAGTTACAATCACTCACAATATATACACACATACATAAAGTACCATATACACCCATACAGCATATACACATCACATATACACACATATAGAGCATATACACACACATACAGCCAATACACAGATACATATAATACCATTTACAGACATACCTCATATACACACAAATACAGTATATTCACCGCCAGGACCCCAGATGTTGGGGCCCCTTGACACTGTGAGCCCCATCGTAGCTGCTATGGGTGTTACTACTGTACTGACACCAACCAATGCCCCTATATACGCACAGATGCATGTGCCCCAGGATGATCAACATTTCAAGAGTATTTTTTGTTGTACCACTAATTGATAGGCTACATAAGTTACTGTTAACATTATGAAGTTTTGCTTTAAAGGTCCAATTTTATTTTAGCATGTTATAATATTATAATAATCAGAATTGTAATAATCAAAAATTACTCTGTAACTAAATTATACACCAGGGTGAGGGTGGACACCAGTAGTAGATGCACCTCCCTGCACATTCTTACCTAATTTTACACAAAAATGAAGCAATCACAGATTAAGAATTACAGAACCCACACAAACACACTAAAACTGCTCTTATGACGAAAAGATTCTTTTGACACTGGAAGAAATGCTCCTTCTCCCTTCTTTATCGAGAGACATTCTCCAATTGTTCTTGAGATGCCTTTAACCCCTTTCCGCCGATGCCCTTTTTTCACTTGATCACTTCATACTTAAATTTTTATTGAAAAGTGACAAAAAAAAGTGGTGTTTGACACATTTGGGTGCTATTTTCCATGTTTTGATTTTAACTTTTAGTTAAACACTTGCGATTGGTGGCAGCACTGATTGTGGATGTTAATGCTGGGTGTTTGCTGCAATATGCAGCAAACACCCAGTCTGTAAGGAGAGCACTCACCATATGTCGCTTATTGTACACCTGTGTACTATTACATTGGTTTGCGGCCAGGGGTAACATAGTTCTGGAAATGTTTTTAAATAACTTTTGTTGGATTTTGAACCTAGAACTTCTCAACTCCTAGAACTTTTATATGTACAGTCCCTCTTTATTAAATGAGTTGTCTGGGATTTAAAGTTACATGTAGCATTGGAGGTTGCTATAAAAACACAGCTCCGACCTTCTACCGCATTTGTTTTAGTGGTCAGGATGGCACCGACGGTCTCTGTAAACAAACAGAGACCCTGCTGTGAGAGGTGGGGCTGTGGGAGAACAGGATCGCTGGAGGAGGTGAGTATAAGATTATTGTTTTTATAGCCCACCCCAGTTATATGTAAATTTTTAAATCCTGGGCAGCTCCTTTAACTAATTGGAAAACAAACCAATCACAGTATATTCAAACAAAAAGAGAGTGTGTCTTATTCCATAAAAATTGTCAATTTTATTTCCAAAGTAATTATCACAATGTTACACAGTAAAAAATCCCCCTTACTACAATGTCCAAAAATACATGTATTTTTGCACATTGTAAGGGGGATTTGTTTGTATTGTGTATAGCCCTATTATCCTCTTGGGCCCCTTCCTGCCAATTATTTATTATTTTGAGATAACTAATGTGTAAAATTGTGAGAATTATTTTGGAAATAAAAATTGTCAATTCTTATGGAATAAGACAGACTCCATTTTTGTTTGAATAAGCTCCTTTAACTAAGCCCAGCGTTGTATATTCATCCTACTCCCACAAATGTCAGTGCCGCAGTGTAAGGTCTATGATTAGATATTATGAGGATGCAATAGACAACATACAAGTGCTACCTACAGAAATTGATGGCAATAAAACAAGAGCTTAAAAGCTAAAGATAAAATATATCAAGAATTCAAATGACATATTACATAGAAACTGTTAAATTTGTCACTTGTCATTGGAGAAATCCTAATATTTGTGAAACATGAGTACAAAATTGTAAGGATTAGACTTTATACTGTTACAGTATCTGAACGATTTCTTTCTCAAGATTTACCGAACTGTCAAAAAAGAAAACAGGAACACTTATCATATGTATCAGTAAATGTCATTTCATGTTTGTACTGCATGGCCTAACTTTGATCTGATCAGTGAAGACAAATGCCAGTCTGCCGGCTAAACAGTGGTAGCAGGCTAGTGTGCATCCATTTCTATACAGCAGAAAAACTTATAGACACCTGTCATCAGGTCTCTGTCACTAATTCTTTCAGCCGCTCACAAGGATCCATCCCAGCCTTTATCTAGTTATTTCATACCTTAATCATTTTAGAATCATCTTTTTTATTATGTAAATGAGCCTGGGCACATGGAGAGAGAAAGTGATGTCACCCCTGTTACCCCTCCCCTCTCCGCCCCCTGCTCATGTCTGTAATGTATAGTAAAGCATTGCTAGCAGGGCCGGATTATAGGGGTGGCGCACGGGACATACACCCCTGGGGCCCCTACCATTTTTCCTTTAAAGAGGCCCCACAAAATTTGGGAGATTCACGCACATTGTATTTGGGTCCGGGCTCCCTGGGCCTTATCCAGCAGTTGTGCCCTGACTTCAGTCTATGGCAAAAAGAGGGAACAATAAGAGGGAACCAACTTGGTGCACCTCCGATATCCACTAGTATTTTGATATTGCGGGGGAATGAAGGAAGGAAGGAGGTCGGCGTGCATCTGAGTGAGTACAATTTTATTATTTTACCTAGGACTGTATATAGTTATTATAGGGGGATTGTATATAGTTATTATGAAGGGGTGTATATAGTTATAATAGGAGTCTGTATATAGTTAATTATTATATGGAGGCTGTATATAGTTGTTATAGGGGGACTGTATAAAGTTAGTTATTATAGGGAGGCTGTATATAGTTATTATAGGGGCTGTATATAGTTATTATAGGGGGACTGTATATAGTTATTATAGGGGGCTGCATATAGTTATAGGGGACTGTATATAGTTATAGGGGGTCTGTGTATAGTTTTTATAAGGAGGCTGTGTATAGTTATTCTAGGGGCTATACATAGTGATTACTGGGGGGGCTGTATATAGTTATTGCTGGCAGGCTGTATAATGTGATCACTGGGGGCCGTATATTTTATTGCTGGGGAACTGTATACAGTGATTCCCAGGGGGCTGTATTTAGTGATTGCTGGGCGGGCTGTATATAGTGATTACTGGGGGGGCTGTATATAGTGATTACTGGGGGGGCTGTATATAGTGATTGCTGGGGAGCTGTAATAGTATTATGGGGGAGCTGTATATAGTGAATACTGGGGGAGCTGTAATAGAGCATTGCTGGGGGAGGCTGTAATAGTGATCTGGGAGCTGTATATAGTGATTGCTGGGGAGCTGTATATAGTGATTACTGGGGGGGCTGTATATAGTGATTACTGGGGGGGCTGTATATAGTAATTACTGGGGGAGCTGTATATAGTGATTGTTGGGGAGCTGTATATAGTGATTACTGGGGGGGCTGTATATAGTGATTGCTGGGGGAGCTGTATATAGTGATTACGGGGGGGAGCTGTATATTGATGTGCTGAGTGATTATCTGGGGGAGCTGTTATAGTGATTACTGGGGAGCGTATATAGTGATTGCTGAGCTGTGTCTGGGAGCTGTATATAGTGATTACTGGGGGGGGCTTTATATAGTGATTACTGGGGGGGCTTTATATAGTGATTGCTGGGGAGCTGTATATAATGATTACTGGGGGAGCTGTATATAGTGATTGCTGGGGAACTGTATACAGTGATTCCCAGGGGGCTGTATTTAGTGATTGCTGGGCGGGCTGTATATAGTGATTACTGGGGGGGGCTGTATATAGTGATTACTGGGGGGCTGTATATAGTGATTGCTGGGGGAGCTGTATATAGTGATTTACTTACTTGGGGGAGCTGTATATAGTGATTGCTGGGGGGAGCTGATATATGATTACTGGGGGAGCGTATATAGTGATTGCGGAGCTGGTATATATGTGATTACTGGGGGGGCTTTATATTATTACTGGGGGGGCTGTATATAGTAATTACTGGGGAGCGCTTGTATAGTGATTGCTGGGGAGCTGTATATAGTGATTACTGGGGGGCTGTATAAGTGATTGCTTGGGGAGCTGTATATAGTGATTACTGGGTGGCGTATAGTTGCTGGGGTAGTATATAGTGATTACTGGGGGAGCTGTTTATAGTGATTACTGGGGGAGCTGTATATAGTGATTGCTGGGGAGCTGTATATAGTGATTGCTGGGAGCTGTATATTGTGATTACTGGGGGGGGCTTTATATAGTGATTACTGGGGGAGCTTTATATAGTGATTGCTGGGGGAGCTGTATATAATGATTACTGGGGGAGCTGTATATAGTGATTACTGGGGGAGCTGTATATAGTGATTGCTGGGTAGCTGTATTTAGTGATTGCTGGGGAGCTGTATATAGTGATTACTGGGGGGACTTTATATAGTGATTGCTGGGGGGCTGTATATAGTGATTACTGGGGAAGCTGTATATAGCGATTGCTGTTCCCTGTCTGGACTACATTAAATGGGGTCCCCCACCAGGTTTTTGCACCCAGGGTCCCCCACCAACCTTAATCTGGCCCTAATTGCTAGTGTTTGTGTGTGAGACTGGTACAAGTGTCATGTGTATAGGAGTATCTCATACATAAAACAGGCTGCCGGGGGTATGGCAGCAAGAACCAGGAAACACAAAGAGGAGCCAGTACCAGGAGTGTCACATCATTATACAGGCTGTCAGTCATGTGTATAGAAGTATCTCATACACATATAGGCTGCAGGGGGCGCCAGCATCAGGAAGCACATAGAGGAGCCAGTACCAGGAGTGTCACATCATTATACAGGCTGTCAGTCATGTGTATAGGAGTATCTCATACACACACAGGCTGCAGGGGGCGCCAGCATCAGGAAGCACATAGAGGAGCCAGTACAGGGTGTCACATCATTATACAGGCTGTCAGTCATGTGTATAGGAGTATGTCACACACACAGGCTGCAGGGGGCATAGTCACCAGAACCAGGAAGCAACATGACGTGGAGATGTTGGCGTTTCGCAAGTAATTCCAATTATTTCAGGACTTATTTCAAAAACTATCGTACAAGTCCTGTTAAATTCCCCTTCCTTAGTTTGTGTGCATGAGAGCTTAGACAGTGCAAACCTTAGCGTCACAGTATCACAATACCTTACATTTATCACAGTGTCAGTTGCTGGATGATAAATCTGTCACATTCTTAGTCTAATTTACTTAGACTAATTTTACCTATGTTATTAGTTGGTGTAGTCTACTGTAAATTGTGTTACAAATTTGCCAAATTTTACTGGATCCATGACTTTGATATACAAAGCCACAAATCACGTTACACAATTTTTGTGTGCAAGTTATGCCACAATCCCGGAGCATTTTGCTTTATGTATTTATTCCAATAAATTTCATTTGTTAATGAAAGTATTTCTATGATACATTTATATCCATACACCGATTCCAAAATCTCCATAGGACTTACAGGTATGAACTTTCATCAGCCCATTCCTTTGTTACTAACAGAAACTAATTGAAGGGGTTTTTTTTCATTTCATGTTCTAAAGAATAAAAATTTTAGCAGCTAATTAGACCTTTCTGCACTTCTGAGCAAAAATCTAAAATTGTAATTGTAAGGCTGAAGCACCGCAGGTCAATTGCACATCATAGTTATTCAGCGTGCGTCAGTGACAGAGAGATAAGGTGTTAAATGCAATATAAGCCAAAGGAAGACCTTGTTTTTGTCATTAGTATTCAGCGACGACACAAATCGGCTCACATTTGCATTATACCTGTGTTCGTCTGCTGCATGATGAAATCTTTAGTTTGGGTGACAGGATGCTGATAGCAGCAACTTCTAAATCTTCCATATGTCTACGAGCTAGAAGAAGACCTGACTGATACTTGTACTTGTCTTCATTCGGTGTAATACATTGTCAGCCATTACCATAGACAGACTGGGATTTTGTGATCAAGTGCAGCTTTATGCACAGAACTTTAAGTGACAGGACTAATAGCAGAGACATGGCTGAACAAGAAATTGTGACATCCCCTGATTTAGGATTCATCTGCTCTATGTGATGTGTCTTAAGGCTCTGCCAAAAGATACAAAACTACTGCTTGAGCCTGAGAAACTAAACATTTTATTGAAGGAAATCTACCATCAAAATCCATCATGATAAACCAGGGACATGTACTCATAGATCCAGGCACCATAACTGTGGTAATCCTCTTATATTTGTTATCTATGGCCTCCTTCCTTCTAAAATCAGCTTTTCAAATTATGCTAATGAGCCCAACCAGCTATGGGGGTGTTACCAAAGCCCCTTCATGCTGTAGCTTTACAGTCTGTTACACTGTAACACTGTGGGGCTCATTTACTAAGGGTCGCTGATCGCACTTTAGTTTGACTGTCTTTTTCCGGGGATTACATGGCTTGGACTGGTATTTAGCAAGCATCTGCTCTGGGATTTTGTTGCACACGATCAATTTTTGGCACAGCTGCGCTGGCTTCCATGTGACACAAATCGGGGAGCATGCCGTCAGACGATCCGACTGATTCAGACTGAGCGCTGGATTTATCTTTAAAATAGTGTCGCAAGCCCAAGCACTTACATGCACCACTAAAAAGATGGTAAACTCTGTAAGACCTGAGCGGGGAAGCGACACATGCAGGATATCGGGCGTACGATCTTAGTGAATCACAGCACAGTGCATTATTGTCGGACATTGCACTTTCGGGGAACTCCAGCTGCCGGGTAAGTAAATGAGCCCATGTGTGTTAAAACTCCCTACTGACATGAGATTACAGAAGGGGGAGGTGAGACCAAAGTCACGGTGCCTGGATCTATGAGTAGGTGTCCCTTGTTTATTATGATGGATTTTGATGGTCAATTTCACTTCAAAAATATATATCAATTTGTGCCAGAGAGAATACGAATGTCTTGGGGGTTCCTACTTGGTACCTGCTTTCTGACATTACACCCTTAAAGGAAACCTACCACTGCTGGCATGATAAAATCATGCGAGCAGACCACCTGGTAGGCTATTTAATACTGATGCCGGCACATACTTTAGTTAGGCACGGCGATCGTTAGTTTAGATAAAAAAATGTTTTACTTACCTATGAAAATATTCCTCCGGTGCTACCCCTACGTCATCTTCGGAAGGGAGATGTCTTCCGATCTTTAATTATTCACGCCTCCTTCATTGTAGCCGTTTCCTTCGGGTGCCGAGAGCCGTGACGTCACCAAGCTCTCGGCACCTATCGCGCATGCGCAGATACTAACTCTCACACAGCCGGACAGCGATAGATTAAAATATTAAAAATTCAAATCACCCCTTTTTCCCTAGAACTGATATAAAACATAATAAACAGTAAAAATCACAGACACATTAGGTATCGCCGCGTCCCAAAATGCCCGATCAAAATATAAAAACGGTTACGGCCGGCGGTGACCTCCGAGACGGGAAATGGCGCCCAAATGTCCGAAATGCGACTTTTACACCTTTTTACATCACATAAAAAATGGAATAAAAATGATCAAAATGTCGCACAGACCTCAAAATGGTAGCAATGCAAATGTCGGCTCTTTTCACAAAAAATTACACCTCACACAGCTCTGTGCGCCAAAGTATGAAAAAGTTATTAGCTTCAGAAGATGGCAAAACATTTTTTTTCTTTTTTGTACACATTTGTTTAATTTTTGAAAATGTATTAAAACACAATAAAACCTATATAAAACGATCGCACCGAACCAAAGAATAAATCTGAGGTGTTATTTTGAGTGCACAGTCAAAGTCGTAAAAACTGAGCCCACAAGAACGTTTTTTTTTCAAATTTTTCCACATTTGGAATTTTTTTCAGCTTCGCAGTACACGGCATGTTAAAATAAATAACATTACGGGAAATTAAAATTTGTTACGCACAAAATAAGCCCTCACACAGGTCTGTACACGTAAAAATGAAAAGGTTATGGATTTTTGAAGGTGGAGAGCGAGAAATGAGCTAAAAAACCCTGCGTCCTTAAGGGGTTAAATACCGGTGCAAGCAGTTTTAGCCTAGAAGAGTGTTGACAGTCGGACAAAAAACCCTTAGTAAATGAGCCCCATTGTGTACTGTGTAAAAAGTAGGGCTGAAAGACACAGGAAGCCATGTCTTTCCATCCTGCTGCCTCCAACTGAGCGACTCATACACTCAGCAGTAGCACCACCCCCTGGCCTCCTCTGAGTGCACACTCGCGATGTCACTGTCCATACTTTACTTCTTAATTCGGTTGCCAACAGCCTTGTTCCATTTCATAAAGGACATGACTTAAATGCCTTGATTTTAACCAACAAAACTTGGTAAGTATGGATTTATCTTGGTTAGAGATTAAACCCTGAGACTTGGCAAAAGTAAAGCATCCATCTCCATATTTCTACTGTCCTATTCATATAAGACTTTGGGGGACTTGTATCAAACTTTTGGCTTGCCTTTTTCTTTATTTCTTTAATTGTGCTCATTTGTGCCTTTTTTGTGCCAAAAACTGTCTCCCTTAAAAGTTTGCCATTGTTACATTTTCTGCAGTGTTCCCTGAGTTATCACCCATATCCAGATGTGAAAGTTACGATTTAAAAAAAAAAAGTCACATTTTAGCGCAAGTTTACGGCTGTCCCTGACCAGGCGTAGAAATTAGCTGGCGAACTGTTTGCAACTTTTTGGGAATTCACTATAGACCAAACACCACGTGTATCAATAAAGGAAAACCGCTGAGATACACCTGAAGCCAAGAAAAGTCTCAAAAAACAGACAGAAAAATCCAGACTTGTGATACTTGTGCCCCATTGAGTAGTCTTCTAAGAAGTAGATAAAAGATACCACGGAGATATATAAATAAGAGTGTGTGAAAATATTAGAAGACTACAGTATCTCCATATTTGTAAATTTTTCATTCTAGGCCTTGCTAGGATTTGTACCAAATAATATCTGTATATATAACCTGATTCTAACACTTGGATTTTTCCATTGGAATAATCAAAGCCTTGTCATACAGAATAATGCATTGTATAATATGGGGTTATTTTTGGTAAACAGTTTTTACATCTTGGAAATTATACAGTTCTCCAGTCTCTATGGGGAATCGCAGGGATAGAATGAGAGCGGTAGCAATTTACCTGTCACTGAATGGAAATTTCCCCTTACAACAAATATACATTTTTCCACTAAAATTATGATCTCTGATTTCTCAGCAATTGGTGGTGTTACTTTTTATAAAGGTTTGGAGGTAAAGAAACTCTTTAATAGGAGCAGATGACTGTTATAGTAATCTGTGCGTACACTTTATGTCTGGCTTGTTCTTTTAATACTTTGATTATTTCTTGAACTACAGAATTTTGGTTTGGCGTCTGGATACACTTCCTATTTAGTTTGTCAATATTGCATACAGTAGGTGTGTTGTAGGACTTTTCATTATCTTCAATACCTTGAACTCTTCTCATCCCTTAACCCCTTCCCATTGATGCCCTTTTTGGTTTTTCCATTTCTTTTTTTTTTTTGCTCCCCTCCTTTAAAAACCTTTCCCCTTTTTTTTGTTTAACATTTACAGAACTGTTTGAGGGATTTTTACTGCTTAACAAAATGTGTAAGCCTTTGAAATCCCATGTAACGTGCAACATTTTCGATTGCAGTGAAATTCACAAAAAATGTATTTGCACCGCATTCTTGTTGACTCCGTTTTTTACTGCTATCACTGTGCTTTTCAAATGAAACCTTCCCTTAATTCTATGGGTTTTTACAATAAAATACCAAATTACAATAGGTTTTATTGTGTGTTTAATGCACTTATAAACTAAATAAACGTTATTCTACAAAAAAAATTCCACCGTAATAGAGGGCTTAGGGGCTAAGCTCTCCTCATACAGCTCGGCTGTGTGATTGGCTAACATCCACGATCAGTGATGGCTGATGACTCCTTTTGGCATCCTTAGGGATCAACAATCCTTTGCTATGACAGCCTGGAGAATCTGTGAGAGTCCAGGACCTGTCATACAGTGGTATTTCAGTATATGACATGTGTTATCAACACCCTAGGGTTAAAGTACCCTAGAAGACCTGAAAAACTGTTAATAAAAAGTAAAAAATTAAAAACCTAAAAGTTCAAATCATCCTAAACCCTAAATTTGAAATTCCCTATATTGGATATAAAAATAAACATAAGTATAAACATGTTAGCAATAAACAATAAATGTAAACAATAGCATGTCCCAAAAGTAAAATACATTGTTTTCAGTAAACACCCACGATAGGTGCCAGCAACCTTAATGTTGCTTTACACAAAGCATTTATACATCCAAATCCATGGAAAATCTCTTACTTTAAAGCCCTAATATTCTACTCTATTATACACCATTACAATCATGTAACATAAATGGTAATTATCTCATTTAATCAATTTTCTCATTATAATTTATTCCTCTCAATACATTATATTTCCTCATGCTTACATTTAATCACTAATCTGTGTATACTAATGATTTTATTCCTTTTAGAATAATCTCAGAGATTGTAATCAACGTTATCAAGCCTTACGTAGAGATGTATAATATAATAAAATATTCTGTCTGTTTCTACAGAACTTAAATACTACTTCTCCAGATCTTCAAGCAACAAAAATAAAAAGACGAATACACAAGCTATCCACCTTAAAGGGAACCTGTCACTTCATTTCTCACATATACAGCTAGTGGCAGGTTCATGTAGAGCTCTAATAACTGACACCTTCTTTTAGCTAAAAATTGTTTCCCTCAGATTCCTATATAATCAACTTTATAATTTTACCTGGTATGCAGGGATATTAATAGCAAGTCAAGGTGGGGGGTGTGGCATAATAACAGGTCCTTTAGTCTCTTAACATTAACAAAATGAATCCCATGCATTTATCTAAACAATGAAATCACAGCAGCCTGCATGGAGGCATAGAGAGGAGTGGAAGTCCAAGGAGGCATGCTGTGATTTCATGTGATATGATATGCTGTTATTTCATGAGATAAAATTTGCTAATGTCAGGAGGCTAAAGGACCTGTGATGATGTCACCCTGGTCACATGATGAGTAATCTCTACAGAACAGGAAGTGACATATTATTACTGGGCTTAAAAAATGTATCCATGGAAATGTACAGTAGCAATAGGATTCTGGGGTTCAGTCTGTGATCTGGGACTAAATCTCACCTCTATTCAATTTTTCTTTTCTATTTTTGTTAGCATCTGAAAGCTTTGGGCATCTTCTCTCTATCATAGGTAAAACCTAAAATAAAAATCTGATAAGTTTTAAAAAGGAAATCTTTTTTAAGAAATTCTTCATTTACAGAATATGTTCAGTATTACTATTATTCCTCTTACACTCCTTGGTGATAAAAAGCTAGATAGGTCGAATTAATGCTTTACTAAGTACAGTATGAAATCACCAGCCCTAAAGGTGCATACTGTATGTGGAGCTCATGTCCAATTCTTATTTGGCTACTGCATTATCAAAAAATATTTAGGACTGCAATGTTTGGCTTATCAGGATGATCTTTGTTTAACTTCCTTCCTAAACTTTCTGGTACAGTTTGTATTGGTCTCCCAAGATAGAAGGATCAGATTACATCTTCCCTAAGAAGTCTATAGAGACTATCCTTTATGTGGTCATGTGTGGTTGCTCAGCAGGCTCTGACTAGCCCACAGGTGAACAGATGAATCCACTAGTGGGCTGAATAAGTTGTGCAGAACACTCACAGCACATCATAAAGTTTATACAGCAATAATATGGGTAAAGGGCCTAGCAAACTCTGTAGTTTATTTTTATTTGCTATGGGTCAGCTATGTTTGAGGAATTTGGGAAAGGATATTTGCATGTAGATGTACAGTGGTGGGCCCATCAAAAGATTTTACCTGTGGTCTCTAAGCACTCCTGTCCGACACTGCTGCTTTGGTATTTTGTTGTAATTTGAAGATTTTTGAAAGGGTTATCCAATACCTTAAAAAATCATATTTGGCCGGGGATGCTGAAAAAATAAACATTTACTTACTTCCACAGTCCCTCCCGGCGTCCCTCGCTGCCATCTCTCCGGTAGTCTTGTGGCCGTCTCTCTCTGTTTGTTTACAGGGGCAAGTAAGTTGCTCTAAGTTCATCTTCCGGGCGGCCAAGGTAGCTGGCCACGCCCACTGGTCCATATTCCTGGTACTGTATAATGATCTGAGATGTGGGGATGGCACAAGCTGGCCAGAAGCTGTTCAAAGCGCAGCTGAGTTTACAGGGACACGGCCCAGAGAGACCGTGCTGGGAGGAGCCACAGAGGTAAGTAAATGTTTTTTTTTAAGCACACCCCACCCCCACCCCCCGGCCCACATATGACAACCCCTTTAATGGATTTGGAGGAATTCATAAGTATTTGGAGTCCATATTTAATTATTTTAGAAGTTTTGCTTGGACTACACCTTCATGTGCTGCTTCAGTAGTTCAGACTGATAAACCATGGCAAATATCTGAAGTTCAGCCTTGAACTTTTGCCATGAACCCCTAAGCTAAATATTTTCATGTGATCAAATCACCTCCCATTCATTTCATTCCACAGCTATTCCACCATGTACAACTTCTAGATTACTGGTACTGATAGGGTGGAACAAGGTTGTACCCACTGTTTTGTCATAATCATTCTATTTAGATACCTGTTCCATCGATACAAAACTATCCTGGCAAAAACACGGAAAACTCATCATTTTAGGTAAGAAAAAAATGAACCACCTCAGTGGTAACAACATATAGAAACTTCTGTCTCGAACATATGGATAAAATAGTCATAAATAGTGATGAGTGGACCCAAGAATGGGGTTACCGTTTGAAACCCGTTGGCCAATAACACACTTGTATTTTAACATTATGCCTTAATAAAGCTGGAGTTGCCTTGGACACGGCTGGATATGGAATTTCCTTTCCCTGTACATGAGTGCACCCAACCCAGACTTCAGCCAGAAGTACAGCTCATACCCCCCTGATCTCTTCAACAAATAAATGGCAGCAGCGCATGCATACCTCTGTTATTCTGATGGCCGTCACTCTCCAACATCACAGGGAGTGATGATCCTCGATTATATGGGCTGAACGCAGTTGTTACCAGTGGTGATAAATGTTCTGTTTCGGTACCTGAACTGAATGTTCGAAAAAATGTAGTCCCATCTCTGGGGCTCTTACAATTGACTCTCTAACGCTTCCAGTTTCTGTTCTTAGGTATGTTCTTCTCCTACCAAAGACCCCTAGATGGCACTTACGTTAATTTGGGAGGGATTTTGGACCTGACAGACCCCCATTATATTCCATTTCATATTCTGCATCATTATCAGGAAACAGTAACAGCTAAGCAGTCAAAATACATGGAACCTCTAAAATGTGCTGTCAGGGGTAAAAATGTTACTTTTCTCTGAAAATTTAAAAAATCAATAAAGTCATGTAGAGAGTTTTATCGATTTTGTTTTGGTCCATCACATTTTGCATGTAAGAGTCAGCGCAATGAAAGAGCAAGGATGTGAGGGAAGCTGTGATCTTCTCATTTATAACAAGAACTTTCTGATTCATTTAGTTGTGAGAAGGGAAGCGCTGCACGCTCGCTACTCCACTTCTGCAGCCCCTCGCCGGTCTCAGTATGAGGCGCAGCACTTCTACATTTAGGGACACGTAATGGAAGATACTACAATAAAATGAAAGAATTCAGCTAGAAAGATAAATGGAAAGCAGGTGCAGGAGCCCTTGGTAAGCGGTTATACACAGAACGTACAAGTACATATCAGGTATAAAGAATTGGATATTACCTCAGTATGTGGCTACATATACATGGCTGTATTTTCCATTCATGTTCACTGCATAAACCAGAAGAAAAAAACTTCATGTGTGGGCTGTATTCTGTATTCTCACCCATAAAAACAGAGCATCTTAAAGCTGATTCTTGTCAGAAATTACTTTGTGCATGTAGCCTCATACTGTGAGACACAGCCCATCAGCCTTTTACACTTTTATATATGATAGGAGTTGTTCAAGGACATCTACTACCAGGATGAAGAATTGTAAACCAAGAACACTGACATACTGGCATGTGCCCCCTCTGACAGGATCTGCTCCTTCTTTACCCTCTTATGTCCTGGATTTTACAAAATAAAGTTTTTTAAAATAATGCAAATGAGTCTGAGGGGCTAATTTGCATTATTTTTAATGCCCTTTTCTCTTAAAAACAAGGGCATAAGAAGCTTGAAGAAGAGCAGATCCTCAGATAGGGGACACGTCAGTGTGCTTGGTTTATGTCCTTGAAGTTCATATTGAGTTTTTAATGGAAAAAGGTCTCTTGAGGATAATACAGGGTTAAAGTGAACATTACTGCAGCTATTTTCCAGTTTTGCACTGTTGTTTTTTTACTTGTTGTCATCAGAAAACCATAACTTTTGTTCTTTTTTGTTTGCATTGTGCCCGTTTTGCATAATTGTGGCCTTTTCCTTTTTTCCTATTGTGTCAATTGGATGGAACAGATACATTTTATGTTAATGCAATGAGCATTTAAGTCAAGGTAATATCTCATATAATCATCTGGGAGCTCATCAGAGCTCATCTAGCTCTTTGGCTTTATATAAATATTCCGCTCATATTCAGTTTCGGGCTGGTTAAAGTTTATCTTGACCCGCTTTATTCCTTGTGAGAAAAACTCTGTTTGGTGTTCTGTTATTCTGATCTTCACTCCTATTCAGACTACACTTCTGCTGTTGTAAATTGGTACTTCTTGGCTATCTCTGTTGTGACCTAGCTTGTTGACTATTCTTCTCTGTGTTGTTTGTCTTGTTAAGTGTTTGCACTTTGGCATAGGACGCAACTGTCGCCCAGTTACTGGCCACTGTTTAGGTTGGACCAAGTAAGTAGGCAGGACCCTATGGGTCCTGTATGTCTTCCTAGTCCCTTCATTACATTCACATTATATTTAGCTTCTATGCTAGGAGATCTGAACCATAGGCTTCAATAGTTAAGCGTTAAGTAGTAATTTAGCATTGGTAGGCAAGAGAGCCTTTACATGTATCCTGACTGCTGTAGTAAGAGCTTCTGCATCTCATGTGGTTTCTGAAAATGGCAGATTACCTAAAACTTCTCAGATGCCCTGGTCACATTTTACTGTGACATATTAAAAAGATTTATTGTATGTGGACCGGCTTCAATTAGGAAAATAATAAAGCCATATTTGTTAAAAAAAAATTGCAAACCGTACATGTTTACAAAATTTTTTTATCTTGACGAACCGCTACCACCTTGCAGAAAGATTTTTTTTTTACCTGAATTCATCTTAGTTTTGTTGCCATATTTTTCATTCCTTCCTGCATTGTGTCATCACATCATGCTAATATTTATACTATACATAGGCTCCTGTGACCCCCAATGTTAAATGCTCTGCTAATGTGCCCTACCAATAATTCCCTGATTTGTATCTCCCCTTCTTTCAGTCCCTTTTTATATCCTCCCCTCTTTCTATAGCTCCATCCCACTTTTAATGGCCACATTTCTGCTGCCTGTTCTACTTTCAGTTCCCTCTTATGTCTATTTTTCCCTTCCAGCTTCCATTTTGGTGCCTCTTTTCCCCCTATTCTGATGCGCCACACATTTCCGTGTTGTTGTATTATGACGCTTCATTTTTCCTTCAGTCTTCTCTGCCACAGCTGCGTGAGGTTCTGAAGCCCCCAGGTCCGATGACTTGATCATATTGTGGTCCCAGCCACAACATGGAAAAACAGAAGATGACTTGACATAAGGGACTTACCTCTTACCATCTGGGACGGTGGGACATACCCAACAATTCCGGACTGTCCCTCTGCATTTTGATGGTTGGGATGTAGTTTTACAGCAACATTACAGTAAAATATATTTTATAATAAGCAAAAATTCAATGTATTGTACCATAATATATAAAACTGCTATTTTGCTACGACCCTTTTGGGCCACTCACTTTAATGCAGGCATGTTTTTCAATTTCTGGTGGCTTATTAAGCACAAGTCTTAGTCATAAATCTCCCCATATATTCCCTTAGATGTTGGTAGTAGTGCATCAAGGTCTAGAAATAGGGATGTGCATACAGTATATAACCAGCAGTTCCTCTAGGACCTTAATAAAAAAAAAAACCGTGGTATCTTCTAGTGGGTCTATGCTAGCCAGTCAAAGTTTGAATAAGAAACCTTGGTGTTACTTTTGTGCCTATGTCATTCTCTCTCTCTTTAGAGTACGACAGAAGATTTGTTTTATCCTGCATCTTCCTAGTCTGAACACTGGTGTATTCATTCTATGGGCAACCATGATTGATTTGCACTATATCCATCTGTCTCCTGCTGACTTTGCTTTGGTTCACTATTAGTTAACTTGCTGTGATTGACAGAACCTCTCACCAATCCCATTGCTATCCTGTCTGATGCCAGAGTACTGATCTCATCACCTTCCTGACCGTGGCTATGGATTCTTATGCCTGCTATACTCTTCTACTTGGGTAGCTGGGGTTGTTTTGTATTTTGGTATCTCTGACCGTTTGCCTGTGTTCTTCACTATTTATTTGTACTGCATTGTCCTCTTGGTTTTGACCTGTATTTGGTGACTTTCCCTCTCTGTTTGTATAGTCTTGCCTTTGTATTCATGTTTGCACTTTGACGCAGGTAGGGTAGGCTGGGCAAGTAGGAAGGTACAGCTGGGAGAAGGATTTAGTCTCAGGGCCCACTGTCTCTTTGTGTGTTTCCAGTTCGTTCCCTGACTCTGCATAAAATTTTGGTTGAAGTAGTCCATCGTCATGGTCTCCTTTATTTTACTGCTTGACAGCATAAATGTCCCATGTGCAGCTGCCCTTGCAAACACATTTATACTGCCTCCCCTGGCCGTTTCTATCTCCACCACCAAATGTCTTGCAAACACATTTATACTGCCTCCCCTGGCCGTTTCTATCTCCACCACCAAATGTCTTTTTTGTTTATCCGGTATTTTTAGGATCTAAATCTTCTTTTATATAGGGCAAATGTATTTTTATTTTTTTTTGTGTTGTATTTTCATTCTACTTTTTTCCTCATGAATGTGAAAAACGTATTTGTTTTCCCCCGACTGTGTAAAGCTTGAAACCGTTTGCTGTCAGCAGTGCCAAAAAGACCCCTGCATGATGCACCAAAAAGCATATGAACATGTGCGTTAAAATGTTCTTCTCCGGCTTTGTTATTTGGCCACTATAGTTGGTTCCCTAATGCGAACTTGTCTATAGAGATACTTTTAAAGCTTGTTACTATTTAACCGCCTTACGTAAATACACCTACAACCGGGACAAGATGAGTTACCCTGCGGAGTGACTAATGCATATACATAAAAAGATTCTCAATGGTTGGTCCCCAAATAGGAAATGATAATAAAAAAAGCCAAATCTTTAGAAGTGTCACAGTAACAGCATAGCAGAAGAGTAGAAACCCTTAGATGTTTCTCCTGAATTATTAAACATTACTGTTACAGACATCTCTCAGGTGTGTAAATTTCCGGAAAAATATATGCTGGTGCATATATAAAAAGGTCACTTATTCCCAGACACAAGTTCTATCATTAAAAATATTATTTTTTCAAAATTAAATCGCAATTAAAACCGAGTAAACACGTTTGCGAATTTTGCAGCATTGAATGAATCACCTTTCGCTTACCTTGATAAATGATCCGCCGCTGGCAAGAGTCTATAATATCGGAATCTTGTGTATTCACTTTAAAGCTCGCAGTTTATTTTTAAGTCTGTGTCGGCTTCAGGAAAGCGGTGAAATCCTCTTAGTTCATCCATGTGTATCTCACAGATAAGGAAGAAACTTCCAGTCCCTGGAGTCACACTGTGAAAAGGCCACCCATGTCTGTTTCTTATTCACTGACAGATCTATATAGCTCCAGTCACCCAGGAGTGGAAAGGTTGGATTGAGAAATTATAGATATCATCCCATTGATCTCTTGAAAAGGTAAAAAAAAAAATTCTGACAAGTGACATCTTTACCAGGTACAATCAATAAATGATCTGTGCATGAAATTGGCATGTTCAGTTATTATACATTAAAGAAACAGACTCCTATAGGGAGGTCTCACCCTATGCACTTCCTGCTGCTACTAGATTACACAGGTAGAGGGAGGAGGGAGAGAGCAGAGGGTTGGGTGAGATATGTTCTGCTCATTGTAACAGCCTGTGAATCTGCAGCACTGGGGGGCTCTAGTAACACTCCCATAGCTCTCCAGGCTCCTTTACATAATTGTTTAAGTTGATTGAGGTAATTTTTCCTATATTTGTTATCCATTGCCTCCTTACTTCTACAGTCATGGTACCTTGATCTATGAGTTAGTGCCCCTGGTTTATCATGCTTGATTTGGAGGGTATGCTAAAAGAGAGGGTAAAAACCTACGCATTTTAGGCCAGTCTCCCTTTGGTATAGCATGATGTTTGAAGGAAATCTACCATTTGTTTTTATGCGTTGGGAACCAAATATACCATGGGAATGCTGTAGCAACACTGATGCAGAAATGTATCTTGTTTAATCCCTAATATGCTTGGTTTTGTTCAAAAAACTATTATAAAATCCAGGATCTTGGGAAAGCTTCATTACACAGAGCTTACTGAACTGCCCAGACATGACTTATCAAACTGAGACGGATGATTCATATACAGCAGCTGGGGGATGGTGCAGTGATTGATTACTTCTGCCTGTCAGGGACAACACGTTGATTACATCATTCTTTGGAGAAGTGCATTATTAGGATGAGGAGAGCATCGGGGCAGCCACAGGAGTGACAGAGCCTCATTATCATCATTTTATAATAGTTCTTTTAGCAAAACCTCTCCGATGGGGGATTAAACAAGATATGTTTCTGTGTCAGTGTAGCTACAGCATTCTATGTTTGGTTCATAATGCATCAAATCAAATGGAAATATCTCTGTCAGAGTAGAGAACTGTTATTTTATATACTGACACTTAGATTAGAATAAAAGTTTTGAAATGTAAATTTCCTCCAAAACTAAAATGCATACTAAGTAACATTTTTTGACAGGAGCATTCTTTACTTTTCTGAAGCCGTCATAATGAACCTTCACAATCCGGTTTACCACCTGCACAATCATTAGCAAAAATGGCCATTTATGTCTGAAAATGCAATTTTCCCGTAAAGCAAGTGGTTAATTCGATAATAGAAGGTTAACAGTTCCGAAAAGGAAAGTGTTGGGGAAATGAATGGCTTATGATTAAATCATTCTGCACTTGATGGCAGTTTGGCTGGGAAGCTTACAATACAGTAATTGTACTTGAGGAGATGTGATGTTTTGTACAGCGCTTGTCTGAGGCATTGCTTAAAATAAGAAATCAGGGAGATTGAACATGATTAGACTTGGCAGTTCCATCTCAGGATGAGAGATATTTTAGATTAATTATTTCACTTTGAAGATCTCTCTTTTTTTTTTTTTTGCTTGATTAATTGTCAGAGGACAGTGATTAATGCAGGTGGCACCACCTGTGGTGGCAGCTAAACTGGCAGGATAATGTGAGGGCGGCATCGCTGCATAAAATGCTGATGTAATTGCAGTTCTATGAAAAGACGAGATAACGGGGCTTATTTACTAAGGGTCCCACGGCCGCATTTTCGTTGGGTTTCCCAACTTTTCAGGGATCGCGCCGAAGATCGCACTGACAAATCGGGAGGCGTGCCGTCGGACGATCCGACGGATTTGGACTACGTGCAAGATTTAACATTGTTTCCTGAGTGGGGGAAGCGACACATGCAGGATCTCAGGGGCACGGTCTTGTTGAATCGCGGCAGTCTTCATCCTCGTCGGACAACGCACCTGGGGGATCGTGCAGGCAACAGGTAAGTAAATGTGCCCCAACGTGTTAACTGTCCTAATAAACTCTTATAGGAATATAAGGAGCTGCTAGAATTTGGGCAATATAACATGATAATACCTATGGCAAATTCTTAACACTATTAGTGCAGTTTCGTATCCTCCTCTATTCTAGGTATTTCATTTTACATTGACATATATTGAGGCACGCATGGGGGGAAATTAATCCTGTATGCCAGTTTTTTAGCAAACACGCTCAGAGATCATCGCAATTACAAGCGGACCACCAGTAATTGTGATTGTTTTCTCCTCCAGGCCATCTCCACGCCAGTTGTACTTGGAGCATATGAAGGGGCGCCCAGAGTCGGCACCTCAACGTCTGTGCACTAGCTATAGTCCGCAAACATACAGGCCATAAAGGGAACCTGTCAGCAGAAATTGACCTAATAAACCACTAGTAGTATGTTGCCAAGCAGCTGAACACCTTTCAGATCATGTTTCTTTCATGTTCTAGTGTGGTGGTATCATCCAGAAAATCAACTTTGAAGTTAGATGTAAACTACTTGTATAAAGTCAGGGAGGCAGAGATTTTAACACTGAAGTCAAGCTCTCACTTCCGCAGAAAGCCCCCTTCACTGTAATTCATGGTCATGCATCCAGAGACATCCCTAACCAGATCTCCTGAAGTCCAATGCATAATGTCAAACACAGAGGAGGAGGTGTTCAGAGTTCCCGACCATGATTAAACTCTCAACTTCCTTTACTTTATACAACCAGTTTACATCACACTTCAAAGTTGGTTTTCTAGTTGCCATCACACCTAGAAAGAAATTAAAAACTAGGTATTATGTAGTTTGACAGTATACTGGTAGTGGTTTATTAGGCCAATTTCTGATGACAGGTTCCCTTAAAGAAAACCTTACATCACCTTAAAGAAATGAACATGGACTTACCATTCTGTAGGGGCTGCTACACACATCCAGGGTCTCTTTGAATTTTGTGGCTTCCACAGTTGCGAAGATATCAGTCCCATTATCTGACCATTATATTCCCCTCCACTGTCAGAGAGAGTAGATTATCATAACACACGCCCTTCCTCTACCCCACCTCCTCCTCTCTGACAGAACACAGATTACAATGGTCAGATGGGACTGATATCTTAGCAACTGTGGAAGCTAGAAAGAAAATTCAAAATGCCTCTACATATGTCTGGCAGCCCCAACATATTGATATGTCAATCTCCATGTCTGTGGGGTGGTGAAAGGTCTTCTTTAAAGTTTGCAGGCTATAACACAAGAAGGAGCCTCCTCCTCCGTCATGAATCATGCGCCGATGCCCAGAGCATATAATAAATTTTCTCCATGGGGTCCATGTTGGACTGACCTACCAGAGTACCAAAGGATCCTGCACTGGACCCCAAACTCTAATCTAATACTGGAGACCAGAGATACTATAGAAGATAAAAGTTAACAACAGAAGTGATGGATCTGACAATCTTGATCATGAATTTGTTGCTTCTGTGAGAAACAGAAAAATATAGTATTATTTTAAAGGGAAAAAAATGAAAGGATTTGAACTCTAAAAATATAACGACTTTACAAATTTAGTTGATAATAGTAGATGACACGAATAACAAAAACATTTAGCAATGTCCATTTTTTTCCCATTAAATATGTTGCAAGTAAGCTATATATATTACCCAAATCCAACAAAAATATTTGGATAGGACACAAAGGGCAGCAGTAACAGCAAAGCTTTAAATAAATGTTCCATCATCAGGTGTGACAGGTGTATTCTAACATTTCCTTCACACATACCTGTCACCACAAGAAATACCTACCAGTAGTAGATTTATTTGGCATGTAATGAATAAGATCTCACAAAATAAATGAAAAGTCACATATTACATGGGCAGCAAGGGACATTTCACCCTTCAGAAAGGCCATTCAACAATGTATGACAGCTCAGCCGACCAACCTGAGCAACTGAAGAAAGTAATGGATTAGCTTTATGGATGACGCTCACCATTTTCAGCACCGCAAACAGAAAACTACCAGCCAAGCATTGAAAAGATAATAGCCGTCTCTTATAAATATGGAATACCTGTGACCAAATTTCTGCCACTCTTCTTCTGCATACTGTTTGTGTACTTCTTTATAAATGACCTCAAAAGACCAAGCTGATAGTTACTCAACAAAAAGATTAAGTAAATGTAGTATGTTTGCACATAACTCCAGACTGTCCCTTGAAACAGACCTCAAAAGTTGTAGGGTATAACCAGTATTGGACGTGCCCATCAGAGTACCAGAGACTTCTCCTGCCCCAGAGGTCTAGCAGCAGACAACTAAAATTGAAAGCTACTGGGGTCTTCTTCCAAGGTGTTGATGTAGGGTGGGCCCCCACAACAATTATGTCTGATAGGACCCAGTCTGGGGGTTTGGCCTGTTAATGGCCAGCGGTGACCCATCAGCTATATCCAGCACCCACATGCATTTATTTCAGTATTCAAACAATAACATTTATTTGCTGAAATGGGACAACCCCTTTAAGCATTTGGATGGGGGGGGGGACTGAAAAGCACTGCTGCAACAAAGAGGTAAATGTAACATTTTTTACATGTATGCAAATCCGTATCATTAGGATATAGCTCGGAAATGAACAATAACCAAATGTATCCATCTCTGAATAACTGAATGTTATTTTTGTAACATTTACACATTACACATTTCTACACTTTGCGTTTTGCCAAGGGCACAGCTTGTGGCATGAGGATTGAACTCCACAGCCCTTTTGCAGAAATGGAAGTGCATTGAGCGCCTGTGGGCATCTAGAAGGTCATGAAAGAACTGAGGGATTTTTATTTTTTAATTCATGCTGATTAATTATGACACGACTAATGACTAATATCTGCAATGGTTTATTTGTTTTTGTTATTTTATTGGCTCTTCTTGCTACATATGTCGACTCCAGGCTGCATAAAAACCACACTAATGAGTCTTTACTAAAGGGCTTGGCCACTTTACCTCATGTTTTTTGTAATGTGTGTGTGGGGGCGGGGGTGGGGTCAGGATATTAGTTAATTTACCAATATACATCTATTAAAAGTTAATTTACCAATATACATCTATTAAAAGAACTAGGTAAAGTGTCTTTTACCTCATCAGTGTCATGGGTGTTCCCACGACCCTTATCGCAGGTCACGGGCTCACCCGTGCCCCTCGCTGTCCGCAGGCACAGCCCCAGCACCACTCACCTGTCCCTGCTCCCGATTCCCGGCCTCGCGTCGGCTTCAGGAAATTTAAAGGGCCAGCGTACCTTTAATTGGCGCAGGCCATTTTCCCAGAAGGCTATTTAAACCTGCCTCACCTATCACACCCTCCCGGATCTTTGTGCCTACACCTTAGAGAAAGCTTCCTTGCGACATTTCTGAATATTCCTGTGTGTTCCTGCTCCTGAGTCCTGTGCTCCTGAGTTCCTGTGTCCTGTGTACCTATGTTCCCGTTTCCATCTGCCTGGACCTCCCTTTGCTGACCCCGGATTGGACTTGACCTTGCATCTCTGCCGCCTGCCCTGACCCTGTGCCTGAACCTAACCAACACTGTCTCCTGCTAAGGCACCTTGACCTCGGCTGCCACCACTGGCTAGTCGCACCTGTGGAGAAGACCAGGTACCACTTAGACTCCGGTCCCAGGTGTCGGCAAGTACCACCTCCCGCAGTGACCCAGAGGATCCACGCATCCTGAATACTTACAATCAGCCAGACATTCCTGTCCATAAAATGGCTGCAGATGGCGGGTCATGTGATCTGTCCATGAACAATCGCCAGTTAGAGATTGCATCCATTTGCATCTGCATCCATTTTATACTCAGGAATGTCTGGTTGTTGAGGTAAAATAGAGAACTATCAAGAAAGCAGAGCAGAACTATGTATAGATGTATATTGGTAAATTACTTAAAATCCTGCTTCCCACACTTGCACATACATTACAAAAACATGAGGTAAAGTGGCCAACCCCTTTTATAATCTGTTTGTCATTGTTCCACACTATAATACACACTTATTACAGCCAACATCACTGTGGCAACCAGATCCTACAAAGTGCTGTGTTATGGCGCTACAGCGGTCCTAATTTGGATATACTAGATGTCCTATAACATATTTACATATGTATTTAAACGTTTATATGAAGGTTCACGGAGGTTTAAATGTGACTCATCAGACCTATTTCTAGGTAAGTATCAGTATTTTTTTTATGGCCACGGACAATATACAGAGATATGGTTTAATATCCTGAATCGTTATGACAGGTCCACTTTAAAGAAATTTACCATCACAATCCAGCTTAATAAACCAGGGACACTTACTCATAAATCCAGACACCGTGCCTGCGGTAATCTTCTTATATTTGTTTTAAATCAACATTTAACATTATGCTAATGGCCATAAGGGCTTTGGAGGATGTTACCAGAGCCCCTCCATTCTACAGCTTCACAGGCCGTTTCCCCTCCCACTGTGTGACATGACAGCAGGCAGAGGGAGGGGGATTGCTGAGGGAGCAGCGGAAAGGTAAGACAATATGGATTGGCTCTAGTTACCCCCCCCCCCCAGAGACCTTCAGGCTCATCAGCAGAATTTTAAATTAACTGTTACGCCATGGATAACAAATATAAGAGGATTATCACAATCATGGTGCCTGAATCTATGAGTATGTGTCCCTGGTTTATCATGATGGATTTTGATTGTAGATTTTCTTTATGTTTATTAGACAGGATTGATAAAACTCGCCTATTATGACCTAAAAAAGAACAAATAGCTTTGGGAGTTTTCGATGCCTACAGAGAATATTGATAGGGCTCCCTATGTGCTTGAGTCTTTGCAGTACATATAAATCCTGTGCCCCCCATTTTGGTTTTGACCTGGATAATTGTAGAAATGACATTCAGTGCACTGAGCCAAAAATGTGACTGGATTATCACTATGTAAGAAGCAGCAGACCGTTACCCATAATGCTTTTGTGTATAATTGCATATTTGGTGGAGATTTTCAGGAGCTAATACTAAAACCTTTTTCACATACATATTCATTTTATAGCCCCTACAGAGGACACAAGATCATTACCCGCAGATAAAACCGGAGAGATTTCATTTCATGTGCCAGAACTGACGTATCACTAAGCGGTTTTAGTTACATGGTGTAAGTTCACTGTGAGCCAATGTGGGTTCCAGCTAAAAATCTAAAATAAGAAAATGTATAAATTGTAATTGTTAATAGCAAACTGGTACTTTATTGCATTGCCAACTTTTATGTATTTGATCTTCTTAAAATATTGGGCTCACAACTTGTGACATGGAATAAATGATCTGTCTGTCTGCAAACGGAGGCCCCTGCAAATCTGTGTCGGGACTCGGGTGTCGGTGTCTGGGACTGGGGCCCACCGGGGTATTCCCCGGCCCCCCGCCGACCCAGTACAATGCTGAAAACTGGTACCGGTATGTTTATTTACCCATATACACTGTAGTTGAACAATACAACCTATCTATATATCTATCTTAAATTTAGTGTGACCTCTCTACAGCATTAAAGGAACACTCCATTCACAGCTAATTCATTGAATAATGCCTGGGGCAGGGCATGAAGGGAGGAGCAGGACTCGTTTTCATTGTATTTCTAGAATCTTGCTAGCATCTAGTGTGATGCACCTCCCTTCAGGCCCTGCACACGTTATAATTCATTGAATCAGCTGGGAATGAGTGTTCCTTGTAGATACATTTCTAAACAGTTTTTGAAGGAACTTGGCAGGATGGTTGTTCTAAACATCTTTGTGGCAGCCCCTGTGGCCCTACACTTAAAATGGCTAGGATTATGAAGCTCTGAGATTTGGGGAATATTGATGTGGGTAAAGTTTGGGTTCTTCAAGATATTTTAAAACGTCCATGAAGAACTGGGTGCAGGTCACCAATGGTGTTTATAGTCTACATTTTGTCAGACCACTTTGCGCTTGACAAGGCAGAGATTGGCAGGGGTGTAACTTGAGGGGATGCAGAGGGTGCGGTCACGCCTGGGCCCAAGAGGTTTAGGGGGCCCTTATGGTGTCACTTTGCCATATGAGAAAACTATTAATATAAACTATACATTATAGTTGGGGGCCTGGTACAGACTTTGCACTGGGGCCCATCAGTTTCAAGTTACGCCACTGGCGATTGGGTTGGACAGAGGAGGACGGGAGCGGGAAAACCTGAGTTTACCGTATGTATAATAGTTTCTTTTAGATAATTAATGGATACTTTAGCTGAATCTCCACTTATTCTTACCTAGCAGAGATTTTATTTTGGAAGCATACTTCACGTCGGATATTCTAAGAGGCCAGTAGCCCGTCTTAAAAAATTCCCCCAACTATATCAATATTTTCCACAAAGCTTGTGGTGCTGGTGAGTACACACCGATTTATCTGACCCGCTGTATAGAAGCAGAAGCCATACTGCAGATAATGGGTTAATAAAAATCTGTGCCTCTAGTTTCCTTTAAGTTTGCTCTCATCCACCGAGCTCTTCCTTCGCAAGTAGCTCTGGTGCTCTGTATGTGTGCGTGTCTGGGAGACGGAAATTAGATTGTGAGCCCCGGTGGGGACAGGGACTGATGTGAGCGATGACAGTGCAGAAGATTATGAGGGTTGTAACAACATGTAAAATAATGTGCCTGCATGCAGGAGCCATCATGTTTAATTAACACACGTTGTTTCATTTAATTATAGTTGTTGCTTTTTTATACCAAAAGACAGATGATTTTCATTAAATGTTCCACGTTGCTTTTCCTGATTTAATGTGCATCATTATACCCGGTGCATCTTTTATACAGACCAGATTCCCCCTTCACATTGCCGAAATGTTTCTCACATCCTGATGCCATTTTCTCTGTTTTTCTACAAATCATGTTAGAATGATATATAACGTATATTTTACACTAATGGAGAATTATACTGAGATCCTGTTGATTTTCAGCTGTGGATTTTAATAAAAATGGCTGCTCATAGATGTTCATTAGGCGTTTCATCATTTGGCAGCGCTCTCTATAATTTGCAGATGTTTGCCTTGCCTTGTATACGAGAATAAGCAACCATTTGTTCCAATTGTGTCTGGTTGCTACCAGCCTAGGGTTTGAGTCTCTTTGTTAACTCCTTTATACTTTTGTGCAGCAGTCGATGTGATTGGTCAAAGACATCAATGAAGCCTTGAGACTCATTTCGTAGTAAAGACAAATCTATTGGAATCAATCACACAAATAAGAATAACTTTCAATATAACATCAATAAACAGTAACTGACACACTTAGTCACCTTACTTGTTTAAGCCTTAAAGGGGCTGTCCTAAGTTTTATAAGGCATAACAATGAGTTAGGTGTATGTCCAATTTCTGAGGACCCAACAGGGGCCCCTTTCTCACTATGGAGTGGCAGGTCCAGCATGTATCCTGCTGCTCCACTTAAAGAGCATCTACCACCAGGATGAAAGACTGTATGCAAATGAGCCTGAGAAGCTCCAGACTCCATAGGTGTTAATGGAGCCTGGAGCCCCTCAGGCTCATTTGCATACAGACTTTCATCCTGGTGGTAGATGCCCTTTAACGTCTTTAAAAGTTCTAGGAATTGGTGATCTCACTGCTTGGCTATCACTGTATCAAATATGATGATGAATTAGCAGAAAATTGGCCTTGTGATCTGTCTGCCGAGACCTCAACTATCATATTGTTATCCTCCATACTTGCTTTTCAGGGGATATTAATGAAAATATTAAGGGTTTGCAAATAAGTACAAATAAAAAATAATCTGGTCATTAGAAGGTGTTGGAGTTAATACAATTTCATTTATTAGTTGATCATCAGCAATTGTGACCAGCAGAAGTTTTGGCAGTTTGCTGGTCTGCAACATTCAGGTTTGTATAAATATGCTGCCAAGTCCATCATTCTACAGTAAAAAAGATTACAAACATTCAAGACAGATGACAGTCTTCCAAGTAGTAGACATCTCTGCAGATTCATCCAATGGTCAGACCATGCAATCCTCAGAAAAATGGCAAGGAATCCAAGAGCCACATCTCAGACTTTGAAGGCATTTATTTGCATGTTAAATGTTCAAGTTCAAGACTTGAGAGGATGCATAAATGTGCACAACTTTCACAGCTGGAGTCAGGTCTTGTACATGGGAATGGAAGGGAGTAGGAGGGAAAAAGTGCTGAGAGAGCTGAGAGAGCATGCATAATGATGCATATAAGGAGCACCCAAGATGTTTACGCGTCTCTCGGGCGCTCCAGGGCTGCCGTGTATGTTGATTTTAAAAGTTTTTTCTCTGCAATCAGAAGATACCCGGGCTTTAGCTTTACAGTTTCTTTTTCTTCAGGGTGGCAGCAGTATGTAAGTGATCGCTGCTCAAAACTACTATATAGCAAAGGTTGATTTCCGTTAAGTTCCAAAGTTGGTAAAAGAGGTAATTTATGCCAAGATGCACAGTGCTATGTTTGGTTAAAACCATATACGGCATATCAGTCCTAACATGCTCAAACCAACTACCAAGTACAGTGGTGGATGGGTGCTAGCAATATTTCAGAAAAAGTAGACTGCATACTGACGTCATCCGTATGTCATCTGTTTTTTTTTTTGCGGATCCATTGACTTCTATGGAGGTCTGTGGTCCACGAGTGCACATGAGTGAAAAAACAGACATGTGAATAAACCTATAGAAATCAATGGGTCAGTATGCTATCTGCAAAGAAACTGAATGGGCCCTTACTTAAATGTTTCATAATTTTTCCAAAATATTATAATGTTTATATTTACATTCTCCAGGACAGAATACATACAAGTTGTATTATGTGATAACATAATGAGGGTGTCCTGGGTGTGCACCATTAGTGATTCTTAGGCTGATGCAAAGATGAAATGATGAATTTATCAATTAGATCTGTTAAGCAACCAAATTCTTCATCATTGAGAGAATAAAAGCATTCAGATTTGTCCCTGGATCAATGTGGTTATGATACTTAACATTCAGTGCATAGTCTTACTAACAATGATGTGCGGCTTATTCTGAAAATATGATCACAGCCTAATTTCATTGGAGAAGGAAAAGTATAACCAGCAGAGATCATGAAGCCGTATTATTGTGTATCTTCTGGACAACAGATGGTGAATCGAAGAGTGAATGTACTTAGCATTGATTGTATGTGCTCAGTAATTGTGTTCTTCTTTTTCGCATTTTTCACTACATCTTTAGCAATTTTATGGAAATATATTTAATCAGAACCATTTATCTATGTTGCAGTTAGGAGGATCCATTCTAGTTTCTAGATATTTTAAATCACCATTTGTATGCTGGAATAGTGGAATATATTCCTTAATTGTGTGTGGAGAAATGAATCTCCACGAGGTCACTACAACAATGTAAAGGTGGGCAGGAAAATAGAGAAGTGCTCATAGAGTAGTAACTGTCAGGATCTGTGGTAGTGGATCCTATGAACCACCGCGTACGATGACACAAGCTGACACCTGGGACCCGAGTCTGAGTGGTACCCGGTTTTCACCAGAGCCCGCTGCAAAGCTGGTTGGACCTGCTGCGGTGTGCTACCACTAGGTTGTTTCACAGGCGTGACCTCTCCGCGGTGGCAGCCAAGGTCGAGGTACAGGAACGGCAGGCAATCTCCCAATCGGGGACAGACAGGAGGTCAGGACGGGCAGCACAGGATTAGCATGGGAGACGTAGCAATAGGTCAGGGCAGGCGGCAGAAGAGTGTAGTCAAGAACGGAACCGGGGTCATAATGGATAATCTCAATAACAGCGCAGACACAGACACAGCTTTTTGTAAGGCACAAAGATCCGGCAAGGTGTGATGGAAGAGGCAGGATTAAATAGCCTTCTGGGAAAATGGCCAGCACCAATTAATGGTGCGTTGGCCCTTTAAATTTCTTGACTCCGGTGCGCGCGCCCTAGGAGACGGGGCGCGCATGCACGGACTGCGGATGGGAATCCGAAACGGGGACAGGTGAGTGGCGCTGGCACCACGCCCACGGCCACCAAGGGGCACGGGTGAGCTCACGATATGGGTCGTGGGAACACTCGTGACAGAAATGTCATAATAGAATTGGATCTTTGGTGGAAGGTGTAGATAGGAGGCTCACCAGATATGGTTGTGCAACATTTAGGCACATCTCTAGTTAGAGCGTAAATATGAGTGCTACCTTCCTTAAGGATTACTGGTCCATACTGGTCCTGATTATTCATGGTATGGAAAAGGTAGAAGATGATTGGCGCACACACCAAATTTCAAGAAGCAGTAAGGTACAGTAGAATAAAACAACTTTATAAGTATCTTGAGGTCACATCAAGATGCCAAGATAATTTGGTGTGCACCAATCCCATTCTACCTTTTCAATATTATACAACTTGGTCACTGTACCAGTATGATAATCAAGATGTATAATTATTTTATGGTTTTTTAAAATATATCATTAACAATTTGTATTATTTTCCAATTTTTTTACCAGAGGAGAATTAGAATTGCTTGGTTTAGCTATATTTAAACCAATACTACTCTTCACCTAGTGGTTTACTGCAGGGAAGTCCAGGTGCTGTACAGAGGTTAAAAGGTGAATAATCGGCAGCCACTTTAACCCCTTACCGCTGAAGCCACTTTTCACCTTCCTGACACGGCCCTTTTTGAAGCTAATTTGGACAGAAAAAGTTTTCAGTGACCATGATACATTTGGAGAACCCCTGAAGTACCATAGCAGTGAAAACCCCCATAAAGGACCCCATTTTGGAAACTACACCCTTCACAGATTTTGTCAAGGTGTAAAATGAGTATTTGGACCCCACAGGTGTACAGAAATTTGGGCTGAAACCTGAAAAAATGAATATTTTTTCCTCAAAAATTCACTTTTTCCCCATTTTTCTGTTATCCACAAGGGACAAAAGGAAAAATTGCTCCACAGAAATTGTTCAACAATTTCTCCTGAACGCAGTAATACCCCACATGTGGATATAAACTTCTGTGAGGACACACAGCAGGACGTGGAAGGGAAGAAGCGCCGTTTGGCTTTTTGAAGCTAATTTGGACAGAAAAAGTTTTCAGTGACCATGATAAGCGCAGACCTGATCAGCAAAAGGTTACTGATCAGCGCTCAGATGTCACAGCTCCTACAAAAAAATTTCAGTATAAAAAGTTACTGCAGTAAAAAAAAAGTAACTCTTATTCTATTATAGCAAAATAAACTATGACAAAAAATGAGCGCAGACCTGATCAGCAAAAGGTTACTGATCAGCGCTCAGATGTCACAGCTCCTACAAAAAAATTGCAGTATAAAAAGTTACTGCAGTAAAAAAAAAGTACCAAAAAAGATACAACAAAAAAATGAGCAGATACTGATCAGCAAAATGTCGCTGATCAGCGCTCAGTTGTCACAACGGTGTTAGCCGACAGTAAAAAGACCAAAAAAAAAAAGCGACAAAAAAGAAGAGCACAGAGGCTCAAAGCCGCCGGGGGGGGGGGGTGATGAGGACCACGTGGAAAGATAGCTGGCAGCCATCTTGCTGTCAGCCATCTTGACCGATCTCCATTGATCCGATCCGATCGGATCCCTATCGGTCTCCATGTATGTAAGTACTGGTGATCGGGTGCTGTCTAGTACAGCCCCAATCACCATTTATACTGTGGGCACACTATGCAGGGACTGAGTGCTCGGTGCGCTGTCCCTGCATTACACTGATGAATAGTATCGGGGCGGGCAGAGTGGGAGGGGGGCGGACAGGGAGGGAGGAGTGACAGAGGAGGCTTTCACTCCTCAATGATGACATGTGTCATCATTTCCTCCCTTCACCCGGCAGCCCAGCCTACCAGCGGAGCTGGTAAGTTGGACCCCGGCAGTGACAGCTTTGATCCGATCTGTCAGACAGACAGATCAGATCATTTAGGAGGTTGGCAGAGTGCCACCTCCAACATCAAACAGAAGGAGGTGATCGGTGCTTATTAGGACTGCACCGATCACCTCCTGATTTGAGGCGCCGAATACTATTTTTAACCCCTGCATTGCTGCAATCGGCTGGTCTGACCAGCTGATTGCAGCGATCGTATGCATGGGGGGGGAGTGACCCCCCCGGTCCGTGAGCGGAGATGGTCTGCTGTCAGGGACAGCAGCCATCTCCTCTTGATCATTGTGTCTGTAGACACAATGATCATTTGAATGCATGACGTAATAGTACTGCATATTGCGGGAACTCACCTCCCGACATGCAGTACTATTACGTCCAATGTCGGGAAGGGGTTTTAAAGGTGTATTGTTGTATGGGATGAAAACTATTAGTTTATTAGCCTGGGGTGGAATTTGGCTCCCCAATGTTCCCATAGAAACTAGTGTACACATAGCCAAAGAGTTTTGAAAGTAAAACTGGATTTTTCTGACAAAAAAGATAAGTAAGATAAGATAAGTTTACTTTTCTGTATGCAGAGCTGTGTCCCTGGTTCCCTGGGAGTGAAAAAATGAATATTTTTTCCTCAAAAATTCACTTTTTCCCCATTTTTCTGTTATCCACAAGGGGCAAAAGGAAAAATTGCTGCACAGAAATTGTTCAACAATTTCTCCTGAACGCGGTAATACCCCACATGTGGATATAAACATCTGTGAGGACACACAGCAGGACGTGGAAGGGAGGAATGGTGATATGCACCAGGGTAGATGGGTATAAGGAGATGGTAACCACGGTAAAGAAATTATAACTGAAATGCAGGTGAATGATAGATTCTAAAGCATTCTTTCATGCAGAGGCCAGGTTTTTCAGGACAGGTGTCACATTGATAAGTTGTGTCCTTCCTTTTCCCCATTTTGTAACAGACTCTGCATCTTTTTTGAGTCCTTCCTCGTCCTCCAGTTTGGGGTACCTCGCCAGGGAAATGTTGACCTGGGACAATGCGGGGTACATCAGAGCTACTGGGTCCTTCTTGATGACCAAATAAGAGGGCCTTGATCACCACCTCTTGAAAGTTAAGAAATGATACAGCATGACCTGCAGATTGGTATAGCACATAGGAATTATACAGTGCCATCTGTATAATGTGCACGGCCAGCTTTTTGTACCATATTTTTGTTTTTCTGGTGGCGGTGTATGGCTTCAGCACCTGATCTGAAAGATCTACCCCACCCATGTACTTATTATAAGCCAGGATGCAGTCTGGCTTGGGGGCAGTGGTAGTGGTACCTCGTACATGAGTGGGGGTGCTGGTGTCTTTATGAATTGTGGTCAAAATAAGGACATCCCTCTTGTCCTTATATTTGACCAACAGCATGTTCTCGCAACAGAGAGCCTTGATGTCTCCCTTCCTTAGTGGTTGAGTTATCAAGGTCCTAGGGAGGCCTCTCTGGTTTTTGCGTACAGTGCCGCATGCTACAGTACCCCTGAAAATGAGGGACTTGAAGAGTGGAATGCTGGTATAAAAGTTATCCACATACAAGTGGTAACCCTTATCCAGCAGCGGGTGTATCAGATCCCAGACAAGCTTCCCAGTGACTCCTAGGACAGGGGGGCATTCTGGGGGGCTAATTTGTTTATCTTTTCCCTCATAAACCCTAAATCTGTGGGTGTACCCTGTGGTACTCTTGCACAACTTGTACATTTTAATTCCATACCTTGCCCTCTTGCTGGGCAGGTACTGGCGTATTCTTAGTCTTCCTTTAAAATGTACAAGTGACTCGTCTACACAAATGAATTTTTCAGGGGTATAGGCCTCAAAAAACTTGGTGCTAAAGTGATCAATAACTGGCCTAATTTTGTGAAGACGGTCAAATGACGGGTCGCTTTGAGGAGGGCACTGCGAATTGTCGCTGTAGTGTAAAAATTTTAGAATGGCCTCAAAGCGCGGGCGAGTCATTACTGTGCGGTATATAGGAGTACTGTAGAAAATATCAGAACTCCAATACTGCCTTATCTCAGGTTTTTTTACAATGCCCATATGTAGCACAAGACCCCAAAACTTCATCATTTCTACCGCATCTACAGGGGTCCACCTAGAAAATGATGATCTTGGGTTTTGTGCCAAAAACTGTTGGGCATACAAATTTGTTTGCACCACCATCAAATTCACAAGATCCTCAGAGAAAAAGATTTTGAAAAAATCAATTTCTGTGAGGCCTTCTGTCTCAAAATTAATTCCTGAACTTCCCACAAATTCAGGAATTTGAGGCTCATAATTATCAGGGGGTGGGATCCATTCAGGGTCACTTGGGGGCTGGGGGGCATCCTCAACCGTTCTCCTGGGGCGCCTTCTGGAGGGCCCCTCATCACTGGATGAGGAGGAAGAGGAGGATGAGAAATAGAGAAACGTGGCATCCTCCCCTTCTGAGTCAGTGTCGGAAGCAAGGAAGGCATATGCCTCCTCTGCTGAATATGATCTTTGGGATGAATGGGCCATATTTTATTGGGAGGGGTAGTGTATATGTTGTGTATAAACTTTATTCAAGGGAGTGTGTATGTTGTGATTCAACACGTGTATGGGAGCGAATTACACTATAGTTTTTAAATTATACCAAAAAAAAAAACTGTACTATGACAAAAAATGAGCGCAGACCTGATCAGCAAAAGGTTACTGATCAGCGCTCAATGTCGCAGCTCCTACAAAAAAATTGCAGTATAAAAAGTTACTGCAGTAAAAAAAAAGTAACTCTTATTCTATTATAGCAAAATGAACTATGACAAAAAATGAGCGCAGACCTGATCAGCAAAAGGTTACTGATCAGCGCTCAGATGTCGCAGCTCCTACAAAAAAATTGCAGTATAAAAAGTTACTGCAGTAAAAAAAAAGTACCAAAAAAGATACAACAAAAAAATGAGCAGATACTGATCAGCAAAATGTCGCTGATCAGCGCTCAGTTGTCACAACGGTGTTAGCGGACAGTAAAAAGACCAAAAAAAAAAAAGCGACAAAAAAAAAAGAGCACAGAGGCTCAAAGCCGCCGCACGGACACAGGGAGGGGAGGGAAGGGTCTGGAACAGGGATTGGGACAGGGATCAAGACGCTGCGACTGCTGTATGCAAAAAAAATCACAAACAGCAGCTCAGCAATAGCTATTGAACGCACTCACAAACGCAACAGATGCCACCAAAGATGCCAACTGCAGCAATTTCTAGCCAGACGGAGCACAGACTGGTATCACACACTGATCTGCACGCTGTTCAGGACTAGAATGAAACGTGCAGATCAGTGTGCAGTAGTTTGAACCTCCCTCCACAGATCTGATTGGTTGGTCAGGACAGACCAACCAATCAGATCAATTAGGGAAGTGGCATGATGCCACCTTGTCATCAGGAAAGGGGAGGGGTGGAGGAGGTTGGGGGGGGGGGTGATGAGGACCACGTGGAAAGATAGCTGGCAGCCATCTTGCTGTCAGCCATCTTGACCGATCTCCATTGATCCGATCGGTCGGTCACTACTGACCGACCGATCGGATCCCTATCGGTCTCCATGTATGTAAGTACTGGTGATCGGGTGCTGTCTAGTACAGCCCCGATCACCATTTATACTGTGGGCACACTATGCAGGGACTGAGCGCTCGGTGCACTGTCCCTGCATTACACTGATGAATAGTATCGGGGCGGGCAGAGTTGGAGGGGGGGCGGACAGGGAGGGAGGAGTGACAGAGGAGGCTGTCACTCCTCAATGATGACATGTGTCATCATTTCTTCCCTTCACCCGGCAGCCCTGCCTACCAGCGGAGGTGATCGGTGCTTATTAGGACTGATTTGAGGCGCCAACGCGCCGAATACTATTTTTAACCCCTGCATTGCTGCAATCGGCTGGTCTGAATTGACCAGCTGATTGCAGCGATCGTATGCATGGGGGGGGGGAGTGACCCCCCCGGTCCGTGAGCGGAGATGGTCTGCTGTCAGGGACAGCAGCCATCTCCTCTTGATCATTGTGTCTGTAGACACAATGATCATTTGAATGCATGACGTAATAGTACTGCATATTGCGGGAACTCACCTCCCGACATGCAGTACTATTACGTCCAATGTCGGGAAGGGGTTAAAGGACATCTACCACCAGGATCAAGGATTGTAAACCAAGCACACCAACATACTGGTGTGTGCCCCTCTCTGTCAGGATCTGCTCTTCTTTTAGCTTCTTATGTGCTGTCCTGTAAAAGGCTTTTAAAATTATGCAAATCAGCCTAAGGGGCTCCAGGCTCCATAGATGTTAATTGAACCTAACTAGAGCCCCTCAGGCACATTTGCATAATTTGTTAAACCCTTTTTTTTAAACAAGCGAATAATAAGCTAAGAGTAGAGGAGATCCTGCCATAGGGGGCACACACCAGTATGTCAGTGTGCTTGGTTTACAATCCTTCATCCTGGTGGTAGGTGTCCTAGGTGTCCTACTCTCAAGACTAGCCCCAGGTTAAATCAGTTTATTGAAAGAGTTGGTAAATGGTAAAAGTGAAATGCTTTATATTGCTATTGTGCAGGCTGTCTCTACAGTGTGTACATCATTGTATTTTTGGATGCAGTCCCTTCAGATCATCAGGGTTACATTAAAGGCAATTGCCTTATACCTAAGAGCTGCATTATTGAAAGCTGTGATACAGTAATGGAGGCAATTGTTTATACGCTGATTGATGGAAGCTATTCACAGTTACACACAAGTTCTCTCCGTCTCAGTCAAGATCGCTTTCAGTAATGATGTTACAAGCTGTGTAGTATATATAATAAAAAAAATGAAAGTCTGGTAACAAGATATTTATGTGTGGTGTTTTTAGCCCTTGGCAATAACTTTTCCATTTTTTGTCATAGTTACTCTTTACACCTTCATCCCCTACATAATTTGACTTAATTTGACATAATTTACTTCCTGCATATGTCGCTTCCCCGCTCAGGTGTGTCAGGTGAGTTCACGTTCTTGTTCCCGTGTATGAAAGTTCATGTCTAGCAACACAATTTTAAAGTTAAATCCCACGCTCAGTCCGAAACGGTCGGATCGTCCGATAGCCCGCCCACCCCCTCCCGATTTTCTGCCGCATGAAAGTCTTCGCCAAAATCTGATCTGATTGTGTGCAACACAATCCCCTTCTCATAATATTAAATTGGTCTCATGCAGTCCTTAAAGGACATCTACCGCCAGGATCAAGGATTGTAATCCAAACACACTTAAATGCTGGTGTGTGCCCCCTCTGGCAGAATCCCCTCTTCTTAAGCTTCTTATGCCCTTGTTTTTAGTAAAAAAAAAGGCTTTAAAAATGATGCAAATGAGTCTGCAGGGTTCCAGGCGCCATTAACACCTATGGAGCCCGGAGCCCCTCTGACTCATTTGCATCATTTTAAAAGCATTTTTTTTAAAAGAAAAAAAACCTGTGCATAGTAAGCTAGGAAAGAGCAGATCCTGCCGGAAGGGGCACACAACAGTCAGCATGCTGGGTTTTGCATTCCTTCATCCTGGTGGTAGATGTCCTTTAACAGTTCTATTTATAACCCATCTCTAATTTAAAATCAAATCACTGAAGAGTGAATAGGGGTCTGATGTCTCTCTTTCCACCCCTAAACCATCAGGAGTTGCCCATTCTTTTTATACTTTTAGGAACTACAGCTTAAAGTTGAATGGACTTCAACTGATCTGAGACAAAAGGAGAAAATAAGTAGAAAAAAAATCAATACAATGGGGCCAGTGTATCATATCTTGTGCTCCAGTTTTTTGGCATACAAGGCAAGAAAAAGTTGTTATTCCTGGCAAATGCCATGAAATATGTGAATTTTTGACCCTTTGTTCCACTTTTAAAACAATGCTTGTAACGGGGTGGGGCCAGGGTGTGGATGCTCTGGACAGCCAAATATACTATAAAACCTGATCGGGTGTAGATTACAATTCCATTGAGTGCCATGCCAAAATCACTAAGAGGTTAGATCCTCTAGTCCAGTAGTGGCGAACCTTTGACACGGGTGCCAGACGTGGCACTCAGAGCCCTTTCTGTGGCCACTCAGGCCATGGACCCCAAGACAGAGCTCACCAAACAGGACCAAATTCACCAAATCTTCCTGCAGACCCAGGCAATTTAAGAGATGCTGCAATCAGGGCTATTTTTAAGCGGCACTTCATTGGCTGTTTGGAACTGCAGGAAAAGGTGTTGATAGATCTGCATTATCTTTCTAGGTCATCCTACTGGACTCTTCATTCTTACTGTACAGAGAGACTGCGGTGAGAACCTACAATGAGAGTCTGAATGTCCCCTCCTTCTTTCAACTGTATTAGTGGCCTCAAGGGGCCGATACGATTGATAGATGTTGAAGAACAGGTAGCAATAAGTTACTGCTTAAAATGCAATGTTGGCACTTTGCGGTAAATAAGTGGATTTTGGTTATAGTTTGGGCACTCGATCTCTAAAAGGTTAGCTATCACTGCTCTAGTCTATAAGACTTACAAACAATGGGTCACAAATGTTTTTGTGCCTAAGACATTCTCCCTTCAAAGTTCACCATTGTCTAGTTTTCTGCAGTGTTCCCTAAGTTATCATCTGCAAAAAAGATATTAAAGGTGCAAATTTTTTAAAAAGTCACAAATTTTGTGACTGCAACTTTAGGAGACGTTTTGTGACTTTTGTTTTAAAATGTCACAAATTTACTAAAGACCAAACGTTACATATGGAAAAACTACTAAGATACATTCTATTACTTCCTACTAAGAAAAGCTTTAAAAGAAAAAGCTCCACAAAGCCAGACTTCCATTACGTGTGCCCCAATGGGGCACATTTACTTACCCGGTCCTGTCGCGATCCAGCGGCGCGTTCTCCGTTGAGGATTCGGGTCTTCTGGCGATTCACTAAGGTAGTGCACCCAATGTCCACCAGGTGTCGCTGCTGCGATGAAGTCTGACGGAGTTCACTATATTATGCTGGGTGCAGGTAAGCGCGTGTCAAGCGGCACATTTAAAAATAAAAATACCGGGGTTTTATTCCGAATCCGTCGGGTTTTTCCGACGGCCACGGCCCCCGATTTCCGTTGCATGCATGCCGGCGCCGATGCTCCACAATCCGATCGCGTGGGCCAAAAACCCACCCGGGGCAATTCGGCGCAAACCGGTAATTTTTGAGAAACCTGATGAAAAGAGCGATTCGAGCCCTTAGTAAATGACCCCCATAGTCTTCAAAATTATTCTCTCTCTATTTTATATCAGTTTTTTTTAATGAAAGGTAAAAAATTTAGCTTTTGGTTTAAATTTGTGTTTTAACTAAACACAAACTTATTGTTTGCTGTTTCCCGCCACCTACTCTACTTTATTTTATGGTGACTGCTCGGCCTGTAGCAAATTTGTGTGAAGCACAATACAGATCCCCTATTTCCACTTACAAACTTCACTTACTAATATGGATTTACCATTTAATTGAAACACTGACACCATAATTAGAAACAAATGAACTGTGTCCACATACGGTATATCTAGCTGACCTAAATGGCCCCTGCTTATAGCGGTGATCAATACACCCAATAACATGTGGGCGTAGCATCAGACCTCCATAATGAACCCTTCATTGAACAGTCAGCTACTCTGTAATAAATCACATCATTTTACTCATACTGTAATACATGTGCGTTGACGTTTCTAATGGGCTATTGGTGATGTTTAAAGCTTATTATCAGTCTATTCAATCGTTCATTATTGGCCTTTTATACAAGTATTGTGAGCGGGATATATTGTGAACTAATGTCTGAATAGCAATACACAATTACTATTGACACTGTCAGGTTAGACAAGTGGATCACTTTTAGTAACATGTCATGGTATTTTAGAAATCTTTACTGTATTGTTTTTACTATTACAATGTGATGGTTACACTACCCCACACTATTGAATCAATGACAGCTCACACAATATTTCCATGTTTGATTTAGAATAAAATCACAGATTGGTCGTCCAGCAGTGGGTACATTATCTTGTACTAAGTGTAAAGTCTTAATTGACGTTTACAGAACTCAAGTGCTGGATCAACATTTTTCTATTTTGTCGAAGAGGCTTTTATAATTTGTGCACCGATGATCATTTAAGGAGGTGGCCATGTTGTATTGACATACTGGGACATTAATATGTGGTGAGCCCGCATGGAAAAATATTACTGTACTTGAAACAAAAATATTATGAGAAGGGAAATAAGGCGCACTCTATTCTAGCGCGACAACTTAGGGATGACTCCTCCAAAACTCAGGCTCACTCTCCTAAACATCCAGATGATACACTGACTTATGATCCTAAATAGATGGCAGATATGTTATACAAACTATTATTCCAAACTATATCATCTACGTAACCTGCTACCACTAGACCAAGCACCTAGAGAACCCCGTCTGGTTGCCTTCCTACAGGATTTCACATCTACCAGACAATGCCTTGACTACTCTTAATGCCCCATAGGATGTAGAGATAGCTGAAACCCTGGAAGGAAAGGCACCTGGCCCAAATGGACTAACATGCCAGTCCATTTTCCATCAATTTATCCCATTTGCTTTCATATTCATAATGGGACTAGGCAGGGCTGCCATCACTACTGTTTGTCCTTTGTATAGAACCCCTTGCAGAAGGTCTGTGGATATTAAGGGACTCATCCTAAGAGACAGATAAATTAAATTATCTCTCTATGCAAATGATACACTCTTAACACATCGCTTCCTAATCTCCACAGTTTGCTTGACAAATTTGGAAAGCTCTCAGGATACAAGGTTAACCCTTAACGCCGCACCCTCTTTCGTTTTTGCGTTTATTTTTCACTCCCCACTAGAGATGAGCGGCACTAAAATGCTCGGGTACTCGTTATTCGAGACGAAACTTTTCCGATGCTCGAGTGCTCGTCTCGATAACGAGCCCATTGAAGTCAATGGGAACTCGAGCATTTTTCAAGGGGACCAGGCTCTCAAGGAAGCTTGGCCAAACACCGGGAACCTCAGAAAAGGATGGAAACCCACGGAAATGGACAGGAAACAGCAGGGGCAGCATGCAGGATGCCTCTGAGGCTGCTTAATCATACCATTATGCCAAATTATGGGCAACAGCATGGCCATGACAGAGTGACAGAATGAAGTAGACTAGCATCTAAAACATCCAATAATTGACCCTGACACTATAGGGGACGGCCTGCAGAGGCAGCGGCAGCAGCTGCCAGGCTAAGAGTGGCATGGCGACAACCCTAAATGGACTCAGGCTTCAAACCAATGGGTGGGCAAGAGAGGAAACCAAAGGAGGTGAGCAAGAAGCGCTCAAATCTATCTGGTACATGATAAAGTTTGCCAGTATATTTTGTGGATTACACAGCAGGGTGGCGACAAAGTTAACATGGAAGCCATGAAAAACTACCCAAAATCTGCCTGACACGTCGTTTGATAAGGGGACCATGTATGGAGGCGTGAACTAGTATAGATTAAAGTGCTGCAGTTAAAACTATGTAGTTGGATCTGGCATGGAGCTGGCGCCCGCTGCGGCGCAAGCTTTCGCCATCCAAGCCCCTGTCTCTAGCTACTCCCCAAACGACAGCACTTCTAAGAACCTTTGTATAAGATCAAGTGTATACGTTCTTATAAGTTTGGGATATGGCGGTGAGGGAATGTAACAGATGCGGCAAGAAGCGCTGAAATAATATCGGTAAATGATAAAAGTTTGCCAGTATATTTTGTGATTACCACCAGGGTGGCGAAAAGTTAACAAGTTTGATGTGGAATCCATGAAACAACCCAATTTCTGCCTGACAACACCTCGTTGATAAGGGGACATGTATGGAGGCAGCTATATGGACGACTTTTGGGTAGCAAGGAGACAAACGTGTGGAGGCCTGCTATGGAGACAATTTATTTGATGAGTCCCTGTATGTGGCAGTCCAAAAAAGTTTTCAACCCAGAGAGCAGGTAGGTGGCCCTCCAGAAAAATGAAATAGATTGAGTGCCTTTTGTGGCAGTCCAAAAAAGTTTTAAACCAGAGGAGCAGGTAGGTGGCCCCCAGAAAATGAAATAGATGAGTGCCTGTATGTGGCAGTCCAAAAAGTTTTCAAACCAGAGGAGCAGGTAGGTGGCCCTCCAGAAAAATAAATAGATTGAGCCTGTATGTGGCACTCCCAAAAATTGTTTAAAACAGAGGACCGGGTAGGTGGCCTCCAGAAAATTAAATGCATATGTACTATAGCTAGAGCCAGTGGGCCTGTCAAAAAATAGCCAGTTTCCTCTGCTTTAGTGTACAAAGAGGAGGAGAAGGGAAAATGAGGAGGAGGAGAGTGCTAAATATTCAGGTTGAGCTTCCTTCACCTGGTGGAGATTGGAAATTATGAGAAATCCAGGCTTTATTCATCTTAATAAGCATCAGCCTGTCAGCGCTGTCAGTCGACAGGCGTGTACGCTTACGGTGATGATGCCAACCCTGCACTGAAAACCCGCTCGGACAAGACTGCGGCAGGGCAGGCAGAGAACCTCCAAGGCGTACAGCTCCAGTTCGTGCCACATGTCCGCTTTGAAACCCGTAGTTGTAGGGAGCTGTGTGATCATTTAGGACGATGTATGGTCAGCTACGTACTCCTCACCATCTTTCTGTAAAGATCAGCCCTACTCTGCCGAGACGGGGACAGGTGACAGTGTCTTGTGGGTGACATAAAGCTGGCAAAAGCCTTGTAAAGCTACCCTTGCCAGTGCTGGACAAGTGCCTGCTCGCCCTCTCCCTCGCTACTTGTCCCGCAGAACTACGCACTCTGCGCTAGCGCTGTCAGAAGGGAAATACTGTTTCAGTTGTGCACCAGGGCCTGCTGGTATTCATGCATTCTCACACTGCTTTCCTCTCCAAATGAGAGTGGAAAGATTTGCTTGTACCGTGGGTCCAGGAGAGTGAATACCCAGTAAATCGGTGCTGGAATAAATTCTTTGAACGCGAGGGTCATGGGATAGGCAGCAGCATGAAAATCTGCCATATGCGCCAGAGTACCAAGCGTAAGAATTCACTCCCCTCACTGGCCTGAGTGTCCATTTCCTCCTGCCAACTCTCCAACCTCCTCTTCTTCTGCCCATACACGATGAACAGTGGAGGACTCAACAATGGTCCCCTCTGTGTCTCGCCAACATTCTCCTCCTCTCCTCCTCATCCTCCTCCACCTCCTCCGATATGCGCTGAGAAAAGACCTGTAGGTGCTTTGGCTATCAACAAGGGAATCTTCTTCCCCGTCTCTTTGACGAGCGCAAAGCTTCCGACTTCATGCTGATCAGAGAGTTTTTAAACAGGCCAAGCAGCGGGATGGTGAGAGGCTGATGATGGCGGCATCGCCACTGACCATCTGTGTTGGCTTCCTCGAAGTTACTCAGCACTACAGTTCAGACATCCACGTCCCTCCTCATTGTAGACTTGAGGAAGCTGACTGACCTGACTACCAGTTCTGGTGGAAGTTGAACATCTGGCAGTCTACAATCGCGCTCTGCACTGCTGGTAAACTCTGGATAACATGGTTAATGTTGAATTCACCTCGTGGGCACGTCCCACAACAGTCGGTGAGCGGGCATTGGAGGCGGCGCTGCGCTGCCCCTGAGAGTGGCCGACATCTGTGCTGGACTTCCTGAAATGCGCACAGAGCGGCGCACCTTCGTGAGCAAATCAGACAGATTGGGGTATGTCTTGAGAACGCTGAACTATGAGATTTAACACTGGGCCAGGCATGGGACATGTGTCAGTCTGCCGAGTTGCAGAGGCCGCACCAGGTACGGCCGTTGTCACACACAAACCATGCCTGGCTTCAGGTTCAGCTGTGGCCAGCCCAGTCAGTCTGCGCCGTATGCCTTAATGCTCTTGGGCGGCTGTCCTTATTCGCCTAGGCTCAGTCTTTGAGCACCGCCTGCTGTCGCTTAGCGACGGCACTGCTGCTTCCTAGAGCTAACCGACGATGATGGCGGCATGCCCACGGATGGTAGTTCGGAGGAGGAGGTGGAGGAGGGGTGGGAGGAGGCATAGTATGGCTGAAAGACCTGGAACGAGGTAGGCCCGCAATCCTCGGCGTCGGCAGTATCTACCAGCGCGGGTCAGACTCGTCCCAGCCTCCACCAAGTAACCCAATGTGCCGTCAGGATACATATGGGCCCTGCCCGGCACACTCGTCCACGTGTCTGTGGTCAGGTGGACGCTTTCAAACGGCGTTGCTCAGGGCCGGATGATGGTGTCTGACCGTGCTGGTGCGGTGACGCACGATCGGGAAAACTTAGTGCGGCTGGGGACCGAATACCGGGGGGCGGCCGCGCCGCCATGAGGTTGCGAAAGGCCTCGGTCTCTACGAGCCTATAGGGCAGCATCTCCAGGCTAAGCAATCTAGATGGGACATAAGGGCTTGGGACGTGCGGGTGGGTTGCACTATATTTCCGTTCCGCTCCAGCGTCTGGGCATGGAGAGCTACGCTGGTGGATGTGGAGGATCGTGGAGGCGACGATGGGGTTTTTGGGAGCAGGTCCTGGGCAGGGGGCCTGACTAGCAGCTGACACGGGAAGGAGCAGTGGTGTGAACGGCGGAGGTGAACGGGCTGGTGCCACTGAGTGGGTGTTTAGCATTCATATGCCTGCGCATACTGGTGGTAGTTAAGCTAGTGTGGTGGAACCCCTGCTGATCCTGGTTTGGCAAAGGTTGCACACCACATCTCCATTCGTTCATCGCGTGCTTTCCTTACGAGAACCTCAGCTCTCGAATCTAACCCTCGCCGCGGGACCCTCGCACACGGGTGGCTTCACGCTTGACACATGTGGCGCTGATGCACCTTGCTGCTGCCCTGCCTCTCCGTCTGGCCCCACCACTGCCTCTTCCAACCTGTTCTGGTCCGAGGACTCTCTCAACGTCAAGATATCAAATGACACTGGTGTTCACACCGCCTCTCAGCCCAGCTTGGTTTGTCACCTCATCATCCGATCCGATCCCTCTTCTCCCCCCTCGGACTTCCCCCTGACAACAACTTCACACTGTCTGACAACGTGTCTCCTCATCGTCGGACCTCGTTACACAACTTCTTCCTACGTCCAGAAGTCATCATCACCAAACGCGACTGGTGGAAAACATGGGATCGGAAAATGGTCACAGAACGGACAAGTGGTTGGTTACTGTGGAAGGGTCCATAAAACAGTCCTCAGAGTTGCCAGTTCAAATGCAAATTTTTCCTGGAAGGTGGCAGACTGGGGGGTATGAGGCGGGTGCAGGAGCTGAGGACTGCTGATTTCGGTGACATGGTGGACTGTCTTCTAAGACTGACTGGTGGACAATTGCTGAACATTGTACGGCAATCACGACATCAACTGTTTCTCATTGTGCGGGCCTCAACATTGCTCTAACCCAGAGTCCCAGTAACTTCAGACATGAACTCGGTGTTAGCTCTGGTCGGCTTCTCCCTGCCCTAAAAAGATCAGAGTGGTGTCTCCCCGCCAGGACTCACGGCCTCAACCCCTAGCAGTGGAACCCACGTCCACCGCCCTCGTCCTTACCCATGTACCCCTAGCCCTCGTTAAACAATTTTGAAAATGGAAAGTTAGAGACTTTAATTTTTTTTTACACTTTTTTGTGTTTTTTTTTAGGTTTTAAAGCCCTACATTCTATCCTATTGCTATGGCTATTTTTCTTAGCCAATTATGAAGCACACCTGCTATGCCGTGAGAGACGCTGAGTTTCAAAAAATAACGTAAATAAAAGGAATGGCGACGTGCCTAATTGAAAATCCAACCCCTACTAAATTTTCCCACTTCGTCTTTGCGATGGATTGTGCGTCACTAGCCTAAACACTTAGCGTCGCAATCTCACTCCAATTCTCGACAATTGGCTAGTATAGCCTGCACAAGGACAGCTCCAGCCAGATCATCAGAACAATAAATATATCTAACACTATTGCTAAGGCGTAAGTAAGCCCGTGTTGTATTTCCTTGGGCTATTTTTAGCCAAGTATGAAAGCACACTGATGAGATGACGCTGAGTATATGAAAAAATAAACGTAGAATAAAAAGAAACTGCCAGACTGTGCCTAATTGAAATCAAACCCTAATAAATTTTCCCACTTTGGTGTTGAGGTGCGATATGTGTGGTCACTAAGAGCTAAACACAACGTAGCAAGTCCCCCTGCAAATCCTCACATATGGGTACTAGCTGCACTACTAGTGCCAGCAAGCCCAGCCACAAGCAAACAAAAAAAACGTTAACGTTATTGTAGCCCTAAGTAAGGCTGTGGGTTTTGTGCAATCACTCCTGCCTAACACTATTCTAATAGAACACCTAACGCTTTCCCTGACCACAGCAGCTCTCTCCTAGCGGCATCCAGACACAGAATTGATCCGAGCAGCGCAGGCAGGGGCTAGTCTATCCAGGTCACCTGATCTGGCCAGCCAACCACTGCTATCGACGTGTAAGGTACCACGTCATGCTGGGTGGAGTGCAGAGTACTCCGGCTTGTATTGGCTCTTTTTCTGGCCGCAAAAAGCAAAACGGCGGAGCTGTCCATTTTCTCGAGCGGGCGAAGTATTTCGTCCGAGCAACGAGCAGTTTCGAGTAGCTAATGCTCGAACGAGCATCAAGCTACGGACGAGTATGTTCGCTCATCTCACTCCCCACCTTAAAAATCTATAACTTTTTTTTATTTCCATGTGCAGAGCTGTGTTATGGCTTATTTCGGGTTACAATTACACTTCAAAATTGTGTATTTTATATTCCATGCGTTGTACTGAAGCAGGAAAAAACATGCCAAATGCAATGAAATTGGTAAAAAAACGCATTGTGCCGCGGTATTCTTGTGGGCTGATTTTACGATTTCACTGTATACCCCAAATGACAGGTCTACTTTATTCTTTGGGTCGGTACGATTACGGGGATACCAAATTTGTATAGGTTTTATAATGTTTTCATACATTTACAAAAATTAAAACCTTCTGTGCAAAATTTTTTTTTGGATTGTGGCGCTAATAACTGTTTTATTTTTTGGTGTACAGAGGTTTGGGAGGGTCTTTTTTGCGGTCTTTTGATGACGTTAAAATGTTTGTAATTTTAGGACTGTACAACCTTTTGATCACTTTTTATAGAATTTTTTTTTTAAAGGGCAAAAAAGTGCCATTTTTTACTTGGGCTCAATTTTCCGTTACGGGGTTAAACGCCAGTGAAAAACCGTTATTATATTTTGATTGATTGGGCATTTCGGACGCGGCGAGACCTAATGTCTTTATGCCTTTTACTGTTTATTTATATTATATCAGTTCTGGAAAGGGGGTGATTTGAGATTTTATGTTTTTTATTATAATTTTTTTTAACTTTTTTTAATTTTACTATTTTTTTAGACCCCCTAGGGTACTTTAACCCTATTATCTGTACGATCCTATCATATACTGCCAGACTACTGTATGGCAGTATTGGGATTTTACCCTATCATTACAATGTGTGATTGTAATGAATGGGTTAACCAAAGATGCCTCGGTCTTCCAAACACGTCACGGGGAGCGACTATCCCCAGAATTGAGATGCGCCCATGACGCCGCCATCTTTTGAAGCCACCGGCGGGGATCATGGGAAAACGCACAACGTATATTCCATATGCAGCAAAGGCTATGGAGAGGGCTCAGCCCGTGAGCCCTCTCCATGCACCCGCCAACGGCATGTGACGTAGTATTACGTCCATTGGTTAGGGTTTGAAAGCAAGACAGATGCTCTAGCAGTAAATATCCCTCAGGACCAACTGACTAGACTCCGATTTTGGAAATCCCGATCCTTGACATATTGCATATGCACTTGGCGTTTACCGAACTGTCTCAGATTAGGGTCAGAACTGAGTCATGGGTTTCAAATCTGATTCAGATTCAAGTAACAATATAAATTAGAACGTACTTGGTTTTATAATCTTTCCTTACTGAGTGTATTTTGGGAGCACATACAGTACCACTAGGGCTTGAAAGATACAGTGTAAATGTATAACTAGAAGTTGGGGAGCCTGGTGTGATATCTAAATGACCCTACTCATTTATTGTACCTTCTCCGGAGATGCTGAACGCGAATGCATCAGTTATGCATTTACTACAGCAGTAAATAGATCTGCGTGAATCTGGCCATAGGCTATTACACATAATGTTTTTAAATGCTTCACTATTTCACTCAGCCAAACTTGATAGCATTTCCACACTACATTTAAACACTCGTTGATTGCGTTATGTTGTGACACTTCATCTCAGTACAACTGAATATTAGCTTGTGAGGGCGGTTAGAGTAGTATGAAATACATTGCATGGCAGAGAGAAGCTTCCCACTGAAAGTACTTTTCTACACATATGGAGGATGAGGAGCTATCTTTTTTTATAGAAAAACTCAAAAACATTAGATTTCCTGGATGACAGTGGGAGCTTTTCAGCTTGGACACTTTTCTTAAAGCTCGTGAATGAAAAACACTTGTGGTCAAACATGGCCATGATAGAATATGCTCCTTTTCAAAGAGGACCGGATAAGAGCCTCAATGGCATATACAAAGCCACGACGATGGGCTCTGGCTACGAAGTTAGTAAAGGAATAAGGTGAGGTCCTATAAGAAGAGTAAAAAGGCTCTCTCATAATCACCTCCAGAAACCTACCTCCGTAAAATTAAAAAAAAGTTATTGAGTGTCTGTAGCTTGATCTCCAAGTCCTTATCGATTACCCTTAGGTAAATAAGCCCAACCATACCATTTCAGCTGCCAAGGTGCCAGATATATAAAGCAGTCCTCAAATTTTTTTTTCAAAAATTCTATGTTGACAAGTCCTTTTTTAAAATAGGCAGAACTAAACAAAAAACTTTGCACCAAAATAGGTACGCTCACGTTGAGGTCATGTTGGTGATGGGCCCCTGAGTGACACAGACATTTCTGTATTTTGCCAAGTATTTAACTGGCTAATATACAACTAAGGTGCATGCATACGAATTTGTGCTCGCTGGGCCGTAGACGGGGGGGCATACGTTCGGCACCATGGAGAGGAGGAGGGGTGAACCCCTCCCTTCGGATGCTCTGCCAGGGCCTTTTTCTGTTCTTCTAAGGAGCTGGTGTGTACTAGTTTTCAGCTGTCTGAAATATGTATACACTAAAAGTGGTTAGAATCTGTAAAAAATAAAGGAGGTTCTTCGATAAAGATAAACAATTTAATGTAGAAATGTCATGTACCGATGTCTAGGGCTAGCAACATCATCTTCCCTTGTAGCGGTGTACTTTAAAGTCAACCAAAGAAATTGACAGCAGACTATAGACTGGACGGGTCGTTTCATGATAAGGTAACGTTTGGATTCCATAGGTGTAAGAGCTGGCGGAGGTCTAGGAACGTTAGCTGTACGGCTATTATCATATTCAGCTCAGGCACGAAATACATATCTGAAAAGGGTAACACAGGTGAAGTGAGGAAAGATGAGATACAATTTACTGTTTACACCTGGTGCCATCTGAGTTTTAGATGACAGGCTACCGAAAAGGTCGGACTTTGGCTTTGGGCTGGGCATGTGCCAGAAATCAGTTCCAACCGTGTAGACTGACATCAGCCAAAACCAGTAGTTAATCATCCAGCTTCACAAGGAAAACGAGATATGTATCATCAAGAATGAACCTTCTTTGCCCTTGACATGACACGATTTTCTATTCTTGTGCACATTTTTCCGCCCAGTGAAGATTATATTGATTAAATGGTTTGGTACCTTTGTTTTTTGTTATAATTCCATGTAGATGCTAGACACTCTTCTAAAGGTGACAGGGGGTTTGGTTGAGGAATGTGACATTTGCAAATCTTTTTAATCAGAAGACATGGTTCAATCTTTAGAGACTGAAACCTTCAATTACTAGTATCTCATTGAAGACTAAATTTATCTCCACATCTGCATCCTATAGTTCAGATCAGCAATGGAATGTCGCTGAGATTTCTGCACAAAATGTCACTAAGATCTTGCACGCGAAAATGTCGCTATTCGCCATTGAAGGTTCTTGGGCTTGAACATTTTGCGGAGAGATGATTTATTTTTGAAGGTTAAAAAAAAAACACAACAAAACCCTGTGCTTCATATTTTCATGACAACATGATTTATTAGGGACGTTCTAAAAAACATTCTTGGAGTAAAAATACATCAATAAGCTACAAATAAAAATGTGGGATCACAGACAGAGGGTGAGCAGATGCCATCTGTAACTACAAACGTTTGCAGACGGACAGATAGACAGCAATGTATGTGTTGAAGAGGTTGTAATGTATCTACCACCTTTTAACTAAGAACTTGAAACTTGAAAAGTATCCCACTGCTCGCGCCCACTGTTGCACTCTTTGTTGTTACTTAGGATTTTATTGAGCGTCATACTGAAGTCATCAATCTCCTCAGGCTGGTGGAGATCAGCTCAACTTTGCAACAAGAGAGTGACAGTTGACCCAACAAAGACGGAACAAAAAGTGTCCAGCTAAAGGCCGATACCGGCAGAACGGTAGACCTGCAGAAGGGTTTTTTGGGCAGCAGGTTTTCGACAAGTTCGAGAAACTGAACAAGTTTTGAAGACTGTCGGACAAGTGTCAGCCAATGAACCGCAGTGTTGCACTGTTAAGCCAACTTTTTTAAGTCTATTCTGAAACCATCAGTGCTAGTTGCCTCATGAGATAACATTGTAAATGTCGATTTGAAAGTTACAATAAGTTGAATGATAACACTTACTAACTAGAACCAGTATAATATATTAGAGGAACTTATCACACTTTACTCATTCACAACACTTTACATATTTCAAGAAATGTGCATTAGGCAATCGCGGTTAATTTTATATTTTATTTATGAACAAGAGTGTGACCTGCACTATTATTTCCTTATATTATTCTATATGAAAAACCATGTATGAGTCCTTAGCAACTACTTGCAATGTATGTAGGGATGTCATTGGAATTCAAAGATGACTCTTTCACCAGCCTCATCTACTCCACTCTTCTGATGCATCGTTAATAGGTACAATTTTTTCAAGCGCTCCCACCATGATACAGATACAATGTTATTGTTTAGATCTCACTATGAGATGGGCAGGGTCTAGGCTGTTGCTCCTTCCCAGGACCACCACAACTGGCAGTCAGAGCGAAATAGTAATATACAGACTATACTGTAAACGGGCTCTTTAGTTAGAAGGTGGTCCTGGCTAGAGAAGACAGCATGGTATCTGAAATGATGACGTTGACTCTGAGGAAAAGTGGGGCTGGAGAAACAAATCCATCAAATAGTTAAGATGTGAAGGTTTATAGTACAACCTAAGATCCATTGGCCCCTGAACACCAAACTCTACTCCTGCGGTGCTGTCGCTAGTCAACTACTCACTACACATCATCAGTGGTCTATGATGGACATGTCGATTATTGAATGGATCATTTGTCCATAGAGAAAAACTCACATCTTGCAATTTTGAACCCTTTTCTCTCAAAACTTCCCCTAGAAGTCAGCTGGGTTGTAAAAAAAGGATTTCACTTAGATGCTACTTATCCCTGTGTTGCTAGTAGATACTAAAGAAATACTGTATATATTCAAGTATAAACGACACAAGTATAAGCCGAGACCTAAAGCTAATTTACCACAAAAATAATCTTAATGACTCGAGTATAAGACCTAGGGTGGGATATGTACACAGCTTCCGCCTATAATAAAGCCCATGCTGACTCCCCCAGTAATAAGGCCCATACATTCAGCCTTGCACTGCAATGCATTTATATTCCAGGTGTGTAGCTGACTCTTGATGACCTGGTGTATGAGATCTCTTCCCTGTGCTACTCACAGCCTTCTCCCCCTGAAAATGCTGTGATATTCAAAATAAAGCCTGCCACAGCAGTGACTTATAGCAGAGGGATGAACTTTGCTTAGTGGGTCGGGGCGCTTAATAATTTACATCAGGTACGAATCATCAGTACGACTGTACGTTTACCACCTTGATGAAGCCCTGTTTCGTGGAGGTTACGCGCTTCGGGCTGTAGGGTTGCTGTTTGCTGCACCCCCTGGATAACTTGATAATCTCTATCTGCGTAATGTTATTTTTTCATTGTTGTAGCCCCCATAAAGGACCCCATTTTGGAAACTACACCCTTCACAGATTTTGTCAAGGTGTAAAATGAGTATTTGGACCCCACAGGTGTACAGAAATTTGGGCTGAAACCTGAAAAAATGAATATTTTTTCCTCAAAAATTCACTTTTTCCCCATTTTTCTGTTATCCACAAGGGGCAAAAGGAAAAATTGCTGCACAGAAATTGTTCAGCAATTTCTCCTGAACGCGGTAATACCCCACATGTGGATATAAACTTCTGTGGGGACACACAGCAGGACGTGGAAGGGAAGAAGCGCCGTTTGGCTTTTTGAAGCTAATTTGGACAGAAAAAGTTTTCAGTGGCCATGATACATTTGGAGAACCCCTGAAGTACCATAGCAGTGAAAAACCCCATAAAGGACCCCATTTTGGAAACTACACCCTTCACAGATTTTGCGAGTAGTGGGAGAGGGGAAAGACTTTATACATGGTGCCATTACTTCTATAATTTAGTGACCCATATTGCGTCACAAATTAAAAAAAACCATTTGCTTCAATCTTCTACTTAAAGGGTTGACAAAAAGATTTAATGTCATCAGGTCATCCACAATAAACCTGTGACATGAGAATGAGTCCCTTCCCACTGTTGATTGCCATGTGCCCCACCAGAAGGGGAAACAGACCCCTGATGCTGGCCCAAATTATTGACCCTTTAAGTACTTAAGTCTAAAGATTTCTTCCCAAAGGGTTGTAAAGGATTTTGGTTTTATTTAATTATTAAGATCGGTAATGGTCCAACACCAAACCCTCCCATGGAATCATGTCTTGTACTTGATGGGGACCACTTTCATAGGCCCCGTGATGTCACTTACATTCATCTCATGGCCCTGTTTGCTGCAAAGATACCCAAGGCTACTCTGTGAAATCCTGAAGAAGCGCTTGAAGAGTTTTTTACACGATGTATCCACATCAATCCTATCACAATCTGTAGGAGTTGTAATGTTAATCTAATCTTCCTCAGTGTTACCATGCATTAATTGTGACTATGTATTTCATGAGTATTCATTTATAGTGCACAGACGCATTGTCCCCAGAGACGAGGGACTGCAAATTAATGAAATCTTACACTAAATAATGCATGTAGAATATTTGACCATTGTAACGGTACGGAATAAATCGGAGTAAATTAGAAACATTTGTTATCCCAGAATTCTTAAATTCTATTGTGAGGAAGGGCCAGGTCTGTAATGAATAATTAATAATAATAATCATAATAATAATAATAATTCCAGCAGAATACAGCTACTATGAGGGCACATCTCAATGTATATTTTTTTTCTTGCACTTATCTTGGGGTGGCAGGGTCAAATAAATTCAATAGCAGGAAGACCTGCCAAGAGTTAAATAAACACAGGTGCTTGGAGGATGTTATCCCGACACTTCCCCCTCATGTACTGCTGGAGTACCTAGTACTAATGCTAATTTACACATAAGCACATTGTTCAGTTGAAAGAGAAGTTCTGTTTAAGTATGATAAACGAGGCAAATCATAAAGGAAGTATGTTTATGTAGAATGGAAGGGGGGCTACCAAACTATTCAAGGGGTCTAGTACCATGGATATGACAAATACTGTATATATACAATATGATGGAGAAATCAAGCACAATAAAATAAATTCCTTTATTTACATGCACTCAGATTACGCAGCACTACACAGAACTTGCCAAATCAGTCCCTGTCCCCAAGGGGCTTAAAATCGACACCTACCTGTATGTTTATGGACTGTGGAGGACACGGAGGCCCGAGGAACCCACCCAAACACAGAGAGAATATACAACTCTTTGCATATGTTGACCTGGATTCCATATCTAGGCTATAAACACTGTGATTATCATAATTGTAAACTTTTAGTTTTCGGCTGAGACGAAAACTAAAATACTGGAAGTGGCCTACTCCTATTCCAATGTGTGACTGACTACAGGATCTGAGAGGCATTAGTGGCATCAAGTACCATATAGATGACATCTCTTCATCAGGAGACTTATTAACTAGCTTTCTCCATCCATTACGTATCAATGCTTAATTCATCACGGGCAGATGTGGGCAGCCACCCTCCACCCGCGTCCCCTAAAAATACCAACATCACGTACATTATAAAGTCACCTGGATAACCACACTGTGCTCCGATAATATAACCCTTCACATACCAAAACTGACCACACTTCCCTCCCCTCATACAAACATCCTTCAATATATATAAATATCCTACTAAATAACAGCATGTACAGCACCCCCTCTAATATTTTAAAGTTTTTAATATACCCCTCCATTAAATTATATACAACAAACCCTCTCCTTCATATACAGTGGCCCAGCCCCTCTAGTTTAAATTTATATCAGCCGCCCATATAGTACCCCCAAGTTAATTAATATGTGTGCCCCCCATATTTGGATCCCCCCTCAGTTTTACCTGTATACAGCCTGCGATATAGGCCCCCACCCCTCCGGCCTGGCGACTATTTAATTTATATCACCTTTCCCAGCAGGGCGGGAGCGGGCTGGGCCCATCTATCCATTTTGCCGCGGGAGACCGCCATCCAAAAGGAAGACAGCGAACAGGTCAGGTAAGGAGGAGCGCGTGTGGGGGAATAACGATGGCCAGAAAACTCGACCGGTGATTTGTATATCGGAAAGGGCTTCGCTTGAACCGTAGGGACTCTGGGAGCGAGCAGCCGCTCTGAGGGGGGGAAAACAGGGGGCCCGGTTGTATATCATATCTCAGAGTTGGTCGTCATGCTCATGGCGTATCATCAGTTCGATCTCTGACTACATCGGTAGCTCTTAAGAAGATGTAAATCTGCTCGGGCTAGCGCCGGTCGTATTCAGGTGATTGTGTCTGTTTCGGTATCCCTGTGGAACCATATAGAAACCCCCATCACCTCTAACTGCCAGTATAGGAGTATCATATGACTATATCACTCACCGGCCAACTTATTAGGTAACCACCTGTCCAACTGCGCGCGTTAACACTTAATTTCTATCAAGTCAGCCAATCACATGGCGGCAACTACCATGCATTTGGCATGTAACGGGCAAGACCATCCCTGCATGTCAAACCCCGAGCATCATATTGGGAAGAAGTGATTTGAGTGCCTTGAAGTGCCACTGGTGTTGGTGGGCCAGAAAAGGGCGGTCTGATTATTTTCGAGAAACGGCTGACAACTTGGATTTTCCACGCACAACCATCTCTATGGTTTCAGATGGTCCGAAAACCACAGCTATGAAGAGACCTGCCGGGGAGCTCTGAAATCTGAGTACATTGTTAATTTTTTTATAGACTCGAGTATAAGCTGAGTTTTTGAGCTGAAAAACTCGGCTTATACTTGAATATATACAGTAATTAGCTTTTTAATGCATGAAATAAGTATTTGATCACCAACCAATGAAGCAGAATTCTGTCTCTCTCAGGTGGTGATCACAATTGGCCCTTTTCCAGCAGATGACACTTTCCATAAAGCAATGTGATACTAAGAGATGAGCGAGTATACTCGTCCGAGCTTGATTCTCTTCGAGTAATTAAGGTCCTCGAAACGGCTCGTGCTGCGTACAGTATTTCCCCCTGCTCGAGATCGAGCATTAATTAAAAAAACACAGTGAAGCACATGAAGAATAAAAAAACATTTGAACACAGTGACACACACAGGATCATTTTAAGTGACCACACATTGAACAACACCGTGAAGAATAGATTACAGATGTTCGGACATCTGCTTACTTGTCGGAGAGTAAACCGCGAACGGTGCGAACAAATACTATGTGAAGAAATTAATATGTGTGAAGAAACACAGTGCAGAACACACACGGTGAGCAGGACGAGAACAACGGGATCAGCACAGAGACAACCGTGGAGAGCCGATCCCCGGGGAGCATCACGGAGACATGGGCAACGTCAGCACAGACATCAGCAGCGGCACGGAGCGGCACGAGACATCGGGGCACGGAGACAAGCGTGCACGGAGACATCGGGCATCGGAGACAATCGTGGCACGGAGACAGCTGGGGCACGGATACAGCTTGCACTGAGACACTGGGCAACGGAGAACATCGTGGCACGGGAGACATCGGGGCACGGATAGACTGGGACGGAGACAGCTGGGCACGGAACACTGGGCACGGAGACATCGGGCACGGAGAAGCCGGTGCACGGAGACATCGGGCACGGAGACGCGGGGCAAACTGAGACATCGGGCACGGATACGCGGTGCACGAGACAGCGGGGCACTGAGCATGCGTGGCAACGGAGACCGGGCACGGAGCACATCGGGGCACGGAGACAGCGGGGCACGGAGACATCGTGGCACGGAGACATCCCCCCCGAGCGGGGCACGGAGACAGCGGGGCAACGGAGACAGCGGGCCGAGACATCGGGGGCACGGGACAGCTGGGCCGAGACACGGGCACGGAGACAGCGGGGCCCGGAACAAGCGGCCAGAGACAGCGGGCACAGATACAGCGGGGCACGGAACAGCGTATCTCCCGACAAGTAAGCAGATGTGCCGAACATCTGCAATCTAGTCTCACTGTGTTTTTCACTTTCAATGATCCTGTGGTCAACTGTTTTATCTATCTTCACTGTTCTTCACATCTGCTAACTTGTCTGGAGTAATATACCGCGCGGACCAGTGAAGAATAGATTGCAGATGTTTGCATACATCTCTAACCTATCCGAAGACATTCTTTTTCAATAATTAACAACTTTTATTCCGACCATGGTCCCTTTAAAATGCTCGAGTCTCCCATTGACTTCATGGGGCTCGTTATTCGAACGAGCACTCGAGCACTCTGGAAAAGTTCGGCTCGAATAACGAGCACTCGAGCATTTTATTGCTCGCTCATCGCTAGTGGGATAACACATGGCTCATGGACAAAACATAGAGAATTTTGGGGGTCCAGGCCTGGAAATTCCCCAGATCTTTAAGCCCATTGAACTTGTGTCACTCACATCAAGAGACAGGTGGACCAACAAAAACCAACAAATTGTGACAAAATGCAAGCATTGATTGTGCAGGAATGGACGGCTATCAGTCAGGATTTGGTCCAGAAGGTGATTGAGAGCTACCGGGGAGAATTGCAGAGGTCCTGAAGAAGAAGGATCAACACTGCAAATATTAACTTGCTGCAGTAACTCATTCTAACTGTCTAACTGTACATCTTCTGTAGCAAAAGTTAGCAATTATCTGTTCTCCCTGAAGCACACTGTGCAGGCAGTGATGTCACAATATACAGATAAAGCATCATGATGTCACAATATATACCTGCACTATATTAAACCTCACTTTGTACATTGATGTCATAGTGCAGGTATATAATCACACGAAAGGCATAAGGCTACATATATCTTAGAACATGCCTTTAGCAACAATCCATACAGGGATCATGTCCCTACAATAGGTGTACATTGATGTCAAGGTACAGGGGTCCACCAATTCAATGATGAAATATAATGCCATGTTACAGGATAATGCACTATGGTAATATTAAGAGTATTCTTTGTAATGTAATTGACCATGTCAAACCAGGTTCAATCCCCACACTATACTAATACACTGTACACTAACTATATCTGTTGTTGTGATGTATATATGTGTATATCTGTATGTGTCGATATGGTGTATATCTGTATGTTTAAGTGCATAAATGTTGCATAAATGTGTGCATAATGTATATTATGAGTGGAAGAACTATATGTACATTTAAATATATATGTGTATATGAAGTAATACATATGTTGCCCTAGGTAGCATATTGGGTGGTAAAAACACAACTAACTGACAATATAGAGCCTAACTAGCATATTGGGTTGGGGTCATTTACTAAGGGCCCGAATCGCGTTTTTTACTGGCCTGGTTACCCTAATGTTACCGTTTTGCGCCGTTTTCTCCACTCGAATTTCCCCCGGGATTTGGCGCACGCGAAGCGGATTGTGTGCTCGGCGCCTAGCATGCCGCAACGGAAAATGGGGGCGTGGCCCTCGGAAAACCTGTCGATTCGGAGAAACTGCTGTTTTTTTTTTACGAATGTGTCGCTTTGACACGCGCTTACCTGCACCCTGCCTTGCTTGGTGAACTTCAGTGAACCCAATGGCGGATTCAGCGCAGCCAGCAACACCGAATGGACTCGGGGACTACCTTAATGAATTGCCAGGAACCCGATCCCCCACAAGAATGCGCCGCTGAAATCTGAAATGACCAGTAAGTAAATCTCTGGCCCCATTCTCTGCTGAAACCGCACCGACTGCGGAAAATAATGGGGCAAGGGAAAAATGTTCGCAACTGCCCCGCAAATGGGGGTATTGTGTCTGTTAGGCATAGTGTTAGAATTGGGTGGAGGTGTAAAGGGTGCTCTTGTTAATGTTAGGAAGGATTTATGAAGAAGGCTTCAAATTAAAATTGGTATCATCTCCAAACCCTGAATCTTTTCCGGAAAAATGTGACTGATCCTTAATTGATGGGATTTACAATACATTTTTCTCAAATAATACATTATGGTGGAGTATAGTCAGCTCTCCAAAAAGCAGAGCACAAGTATATAAGAGGTCACTATAAGGGCTTTCTTGTGTATAGAAAAGAAATAAAAATAAGAATTTTAATAATTAAATTTAAATTGTTTAATAACCGTATTTTGGGTTAAAAGGTATCATTGTTTTTACTGACGCACATGTATGTTTTAAAAACATTTTTCCACAGAATTTATGTACTTGCAATTATCCTTACACAAAGACATGTAGCTTGTAATTGAAGCTCTGGAAAATGATGTTAAATTACACGGAAAAGGCCCGGTTATGGAGCTTCATACTAGTCAGATAGGCCCATTAAGTTTTTATTATGTTGTAATGTAAAGCATCAAAACAACAATAGTTTTTAGAGAAGGTTTTTTTGGTGGATCGACAGAGCAATTATCTCCTGCTACAGAGTACAAGTAGGAGATGATTCCCTGGTCCGCTCTGCCCATCAGTGGTAGGAGTTGGTTAACACAACAAGAATTTAAGAAATATTGCTGAACAAAAACCGAGGGAAAGAATAGATTTGTTATTGCTACCAGTTATAATGTTAGTACAAGGAGATGGGTGTTTGTACCGTCCTTTTGTGAATTAGGGGAAACTACAGTATCTTATGAAGCCAACATCGTAAAATGCAAGAAGATATTTTTCTCCACTGAAGCTGCGCGGTTGCCGTTATTGAACACTCCCATAATCTTCTTCCCTGCGTAAATATATTTCAATAGCTGTTACTAAGGTACAGGTGCATCCTCCAGTGCAACCCCAGGGATAGTGGGTCCATAGCCCAAGCATGAACTCTCCTATGGTAATATAATATATAATGTTGCACAGCATCCTCTCTTTAGTACAAGGGTTGGATGATGGCCCTCTTGACACTGTGGGCCCATAGCGCTGCTATGGCTGTTACCACTGTAGTTACAACGGCTGTCTTAAAATAAATCAACCATTTTAAAAACACAAAAATAAAAAAAAAAAAACCCTATTAATACTCACCCCCTCCCTCTTGATGTGATCCCGGCACTGTCCGTCGCAAAGCTTGACAGGCGTCAGGATAACCTAGAAAAGAAAGTTATAGTAAAGTATGTGGACAGATGTCCCGGTCTCCGAGCTGCTATTATGTACTTCCCCACCCTCTTTGCATCACTTCACCTCCTCTCCTTTGCTCCAAACATGAGAGATGGTGGTGAGAGGCGTGCATGTTAGCAGCCCGGAGCTCCTACGATCTTGGCAACATGCTCTGTGCTGCTTATAACTTTCTTTTCTAGGTCATCCCATGTGTTATCCCTGAGTATTCCTGCGTTTCTGGTTGTTCATGTTCCTACATTCCTGTGTGTTCCTGTGTTCATTTTCCTGGGTTCCTGTTCCCGTGCTCCTGTGTGTTCCTGCGTTCCTGTTCCCGTGTTCCTGCTCCAGTGCTCCTGAGTGTTCTTGTTCCCGTGTTACTGTGTGTTCCGGTCCCTTCCTGTATTTCCGTTCCCTAACTGCCTGGACCTCCCCGGAGCTGACGCCAGATTGGACTTGACTCTGTCATCTTTGCGCTGCCCTGAACCTGTGCCTGAAACTTTGTCCCTCAGTCTGTCAAGACAACTGGGCGATCTGCTTCCATGGGCCTACTTCTCCTACCATTCCCTGGATCAGATCTGCTGGCGCAGCTACATTTCTTGTGGTCTATGGGACAAATCCCTCGTCCTCCACTTCCGCTGTTTACTCCCTCCGATGTCCCTGCTAGAAGGATCTGGTACAGGACTTTAAATCAATCTGGGACCCAGACCCTCAGCCCACTACCGCACCAAGACTCAAGCTGACAAAAGCGGCATCCTCCTCCTGTCCTTCTCTCCATGTACAAGGTGTGGTTTCTCTTCCAGATATGTACGTCTGAAGATACCAACTACAAACTGCCCCCCCCTTCCTTGGTCCCTTTGAAGTTATTAAAACGTCTCAATCCTGTACCCTCTTCAAACTCCGCCCTCCCTCCATCGATGCGCATCCGCGAACTGCTTCCATGTCTCCTCTTGAAGCCTGTCGTCTTAAACCGCTTCTCTCACAAGCTCCTCCTCCCTGCTCCTGAGGCTGACTCTCCAGATATCTATGGAGTAAGGAGGTGGGGCTGCCATGAAGACCATGGAGAGGTAACGTTCTCTTTACTTCCCTGTATCCTGGAATGGGGTCGGGCCCGAAGAAGATTCATGGGAGCCAGAGGAGACATTCTGGTTCGCAGCCTCTTCCATAGGTTTCTTGGGACCACAAAGAAAGGGGGATGCCAAAGGGAGGGTGGGTGCCCTCTTAAATTTAAAGGGCATCACCCCGCTAATTGCGCTGGCCCATCTCCGGGCCATCATAAGACGGCGGCTACCATCATTCCCCGCCAAGCTTTGAAGCCTATTCCTATAGAAAGCCTCCCCAGCATTATCCCTGAGTATTCCTGCAATTCCGGTTGTTCCCTGTTCCTACGTTCCATTTTTCTTGTTCCTAAGTTCCTGTGTTCCCCTTTCCTGTTCCCATGCTCCTGTAGTTCTGTCCGTTCCTGTATTTTTCCTGTTCCTTCTGCCTGGACCTCACCGTTTGCTGCCTCCCAGATTGGACATGAACTTGCATCTCTGCCGGCCTTCCCGAACCCTGTCCTGAACTTTAACCATGATACTGTCTCATGCAAAGATCCTCGACCTTGGCAGCCGACACTGCCTTGTCGCACCTGGGAACGACCTGGTGTGCACCCCACCCGCAGGCAGACCATCCCGCTTTGCGGCGGGCTCTGGTTAGTCCAGTTGCCACTTAATTCCAGTCCCGGTGTCGGCAGATTTCGAACTCTGACAGTGCACAGGTCGGCAAATCACACTGCCTCCCATGCCGTACTCTTATTCCCAATGGTGGTAATATAAACTGTTTTAAAACTGGATCTGAATACTTTTTTACCCTCGGAAATAAGAAAAGCTAGTTTCCAGAATGTAAGCTGATATTTTTCTATTACATCCCTGTTTCAAACACATATTGTGCATGAATGTAACTACAGGGATGCAGGCATAGCACCACTAGGGGGACTATTTACCAAGGGTCAGTGAGTCATGTGAAGCAAAAGTAATCAACCCGTCAATGCATAGTGTATTTTCCTGTGACTTTTTGTCTTTAATGTTAGTACTGTCAGAAGATGTATATTAGTTGGTCTTTATTATGCCTATTCCTGAGACACATCAATGTTTATTATCTCTATATACTGCGCAATAATTATCTTTATTATCATAGTACCATGACAATCACTGTGTGCATTATTCCTGTTACTAATATCAATATCTTCCTTAACCACCCTTCCCGTGACATCACTGTGCCTACTATACGTCTTATTGCCCAATAAACTCTGTGTAATCCATCATCCCTGTACTGCGACATCACTGTTTGGCGTTATCTCGGAACTTTCTTGTGTAATACCCTTTACTGTGACATAAATGCGTATTAACTCTATTTTGACATCATTTTGTGCATCATGCCTTTATATGGCAATTACATAACCATGAGCATTACTAATTGTTATAATAATGGGTTAGTGTATTCTCTGTATTCGTTCTAAGGGTCAACATTAACCGTTGTTTTGTCCCTAGGACGTTATGTTGACCCCCTTAGAGGGCTGTTTATTATGAACTACATACAGCTGATTGGAAACTGGACTGATAGTACCACATCCTTACCCCTTACTCTCTGAAAGCCACTTTTCACCTTCCTGACACCTGGCCTATTTTTCAATCTGCCCTGTGTCACTATAAGTGGTTATCACTTTGGAACGCTATAACATAATCCAGTATTTGAAATTGTTTATGTGACACTTTGTACTTATATTAGTTGAAAAATTTTGGTGTTATCTTTTGATTTTAGTGTTATGAAAAAAATGAAAAAAATTGGTAAAATTTTGAACAAAAAAACGCTTTTTCAATTTCAAAAATTTCTGCTTTGCAGGCATATTGGCCATCACCCCCCAATAACTCCTAACTAACATTTTCCATAAGCTTCTTAATGTTAGCATGAGTTTTTATTTTAAACATTTTCTACTACTACTTTAGGAAGATAGAGGCTTATAACTCTACAAGTATTCTCAGAATTTTGGAGAAAATCACCAAAATCGATGTTTGAGGGCCTATTAAGTTTGATGTGATTTTTGAGAGCCTATAGAGAGAAAAATCACTATATGACCCGCATTTTGAAATGTATCCCTTAAAGAATGAAAACAAATCTTTATGAACATTTTGTCTAACCCTTTAATTTTCTATAGGGAGTTGAAACAAAAATCACGGAAAAATTTGAAATTAGAATTTTTTTGGCAAATTAATCGATTTGTTCCAAAATTTTTAACATTCTTCATTGGATAAATACTAAATGCTCCATAATTTTGATCGTCAATTCATTCCCGAGTTTCATCATACCCCCCATGTGCTTGCAAACTGCTGTTACAAAGGCATATCACAGCAGGGTATAAAGGAGGAGCACCACTGGGATTTTTGGCAGAGTAAAATTTAGCGAATATAGTTCTGTTACCCAAAATATACTTTCAAAGAGCTCCAGCAGATCAGCTGAACATGAAAAACCCCCAAAGGACCCATTTGGAAACTACACCTTCACAGATTTTGTCAAGGTGTAAAATGAGATTTGGACCCCACAGGTGTACAGAAAATTTGGGCTGAAACCTGAAAAAATGAATATTTTTTTCTCAAAAATCACTTTTTCCCATTTTCTGTTATCCACAAGGGGCAAAAAAGAAAATTGCTCACAGAAATTGTTCACAATTCTCCTGAACGCGGTAATACCCCCACATGTGGATATAAACTTCTGTGGGGACACACAGCAGGACGTGAAGGAGAAGCGCCGTTTGGCTTTTGAAGCTAATTTGGACAGAAAAGTTTTCAGTGCCATGATACATTTGGAGAACCCCTGAAGTACCATAGCAGTGAAAAACCCCCATAAAGGACCCCATTTGGAAACTACACCCTTCACAGATTTGTCAAGTGTAAAATGAGTATTTGGACCCACAGGTGTACAGAAAATATTGGGCTGAAACCTGAAAAATGAATATTTTTTCCTACAAAATTCACTTTTTCTCCTCCATTTTTCTGTTATCCACAAGGGCAAAGGAAAAATTGCTCCACAGAAATTGTTCAACAATTTCTCCTGAACGCGGTAATACCCCACATGTGGATATAAACTTCTGTGGGGAACACAGCAGGACGTGAAGGGAAGAAGCGCCGTTTGGCTTTTTGAAGCTAATTTGGACAGAAAAAGTTTTCAGTGCCATGATACATTTGGAAAACCCCTGAAGTACCATAGCAGTGAAAAACCCCCATAAAGGACCCCATTTTGGAAACTACACCCTTCACAGATTTGTCAAGGTGTAAAAATGAGTATTTGGACCCCACAGGTGTTAGAAAATTGGGCTGAAAACCCCTACAAAAAAATTGCAGTATAAAAAGTTACTGCAGTAAAAAAAAAGTACCAAAAAAGATACAACAAAAAAATTAGCAGATACTGATCAGCAAAATGTCACTGATCAGCGCTTAGTTGTCACAACGGTGTTAGCGGACAGTAAAAAGACCAAAAAAAAAAAAAGCGACAAAAAAAAAAGAGCACAGAGGCTCAAAGCCACCGCACGGACACAGGGAGGGGAGGGAAGGGTCTGGAACAGGGATTGGGACAGAGATCAAGACGCTGCGACTGCTGTATGCAAAAAAAATCACAAACAGCAGCTCAGCAATAGCTATTGAATGCACTCACAAACGCAACAGATGCCACCAAAGATGCCAACTGCAGCAATTTCTATTTTTATAGAATTTTTTTTTTAAATGGCAAAAAAGTGCCATTTTTTACTTTGGGCTCAATTTTCCGTTACGGGGTTAAACGCAGTGAAAAACCGTTATTATATTTTGATTGATTGGGCATTTTCGGACGCGGCGAGACCTAATGTCTTTATGACTTTTACTGTTTATTTATATTTATATCAGTTCTAGGGAAAGGGGGGTGATTTGAGATTTTATGTTTTTTTATTATAATTTTTTTTTTAACTTTTTTTAAATTTTTACTATTTTTTTAGACCCCCTAGGGTACTTTAACCCTAGGTTATCTGTACGATCCTATCATATACTGCCATACTACTGTATGGCAGTATATGGGGATTTTACTCCTTATTCATTACAATGTGCTGATTGTAATGAATGGGTTAAACCAAAGATGCCTCGGGTCTTCCAAACACGTCACGGGGAGCGACGATCCCCAGAATGATGGATGCGCCCATGCGCCGCCATCTTTTTGAAGCCACCGGCGGCGATCAGTGGGAAAACGCACAATATATTACCATATTGCAGCAAAGGCTATGGAGAGGGCTCAGCCCGTGAGCCCTCTCCATGCACCCGCAATCGGCATGTGACGTAGTATTACGTCACATGTTGGTAAGGGGTTAATGAAAGCAAGACAGATGCTCTAGCAGTAAATATCCCTCAGGACCAACTGACTAGACTCCGATTTAATTTTAACTTCGAGTGGAAATCCCGATCCTTGACATATTGCATATGACTTGGCGTTTACCGAACTGTCTTCAGATTAGGGTCAGGAACTGAGTCATTGGGTTTCAAATCTGATTCAGATTCAAGTAACAATATAAATTAGAACGTACTTGGTTTTATAATCTTTCCTTACTGGGTGTATTTTGGGAGCACATACAGGTACCACTAGGGCTTGAAAGATACAGTGTAAATGTATAACTAGAAGCTTGGGGAGCATGGTGTGATATCTAAATGACCACTCATTTATTGTACCTTCTCCGGAGATGCTGAACGCAAATGCATCAGTTAATGCATTTACTAACAGCAGTAAATAGATCTGTGTGAATCTGGCCATAGGGCTATTACACATAATTGTTTTTAATGCTATCACTATTTCACTCAGCCAAAGCTTTGATAGCATTTCCACCACATTTAAAGCACTCGTTGATTGCGTTATGTTGTGACACTTCATCTCAGTACAACTGAATATTAGCTTGTGAGGGCGGTTAGAGTAGTATGAAAATACATTGCATGGCAGAGAGAAGCTTCCCACTGAAAGTACTTTTCTACACATATGGGAGATGAGGCAGCTATCTTTTTTATAGAAAAAACTCAAAATAACATATGATTTCTTGGATGACAGTGGGGAGCTTTTCAGCTTGGACACTTTTCTTAAAGCTCTGAAATGAAAAGCACTTGTGTGTCAAACATGGCCATGAATAGAAATATGCTTCCTTTTCAAAGAGGACCGTAATAAGAGCCTCAATGGCATATACAAAAGCCACGACGATGGGCTCTGGCTACGAAGTTAGTAAAGGAATAAGGTGAGGTCCTATAAGAAAGAGTAAAAAGGCTCTTCATAATCACCTCCAGAAACCTACCTCCGTAAAATTAAAAAAAAAGTTATTGAGTGTCTGTAGGCTTGATCTCCCAAGTCCTTATCGATTACCCCTTAGGTAAATAAGCCCAAACCATACCATTTCAGCTGCCAAAGGTGCCAGAATATAAAAGCAGTCCTCAAATTTTTTTTTTACAAACAATTCTAATTTAGACAAGTCCCTTTTTTTAAAATAGGCAGAACTAAAAAAAAAACTTTGCACCAAAATAGGTAGCGCTCACGGTTGAGGTCATGTTGGTGATGGGCCCCTGAAGTGACACAGACATTTCTGTATTTTGCCAAGTATTTAACTGGCTAATATACATACTAAGGCTGCATGCATACGAAGGTGTGCTCGCTGGGCCGTAGACGGGCGGGCATACGTTCAGCGCCATGGAGAGGAGGAGGGGTGACCCCTCCCTTCGGATGCTCTGCAGGGCCTTTTTCTGTTCTTCTAAGGAGCTGGTGTTGTACTAGTTTTCAGCTGTATGAAATATGGGATACACTAAAAGTGGGTTAGAATCTGGTAAAAAATAAAGGAGGTTCTTCGATAAAGATAAACAAATTTTAATTTAGAAATTGTCATGTACCAGATGTCTAGGGCTAGCAACATCATCTTCTCTTGTAGCGGTGTACTTTAAAGTCCACCCAGAAGAAATTGACAGCAGACTATAGACTGGAAGGGTCGTTATGAAGATGGGTAACGTTTTGGATTCCATAGGTGTAAGAGCTGGCGGAGGTCTAGGAACGTTAGCTGTACGGCTATTATCATATTCAGCTCAGGCACGAAATACATAATCTGAAAAGGGTAACACAGGTGAAGTGAGGATAAGATGAGAATACAATTTACTGTTTACACCTGGTGCCATCTGGAGTTTTAGATGACAGGCTACCGAGAAAAGGTCAGGACTTTGGCTGTGGGGCTAGGCATGTGCCAGAAATCGGTTCCAACATGTGTAGACTGACATCAGCCAAAACCAGTAAGTTAATCATCCAGCTTCACAAAGGAAACCGAGATATGTATCATCAAGATGAACCTACTTTGCCCTTGACATGACACAGATTTTCTATTCTTGTGCACATTTTCTGCCGCAGTGAAGATTATATTTGATTAAATGGTTTGGTACCTTTGTTTTTTTTTTATAATTCCATGTAGATGCTAGACACTCTTCTAAAAGTGACAGGGGGTTATGGTTGAGGAATGTGACATTTGCAAATCTTTTTAATCAGAAGACATAGGTTCAAATCTTTAGAGACTGAAACCTTCAATTATAAAGTATATTCTCATTGAAGACTAAATTTAGTCTCCACCATCTGCATCCTATAGTTCAGATCCAGCAATGTGAATGTCGCTGAGATCCTGCAGCAAAAATGTCACTAAGATCTTGCAGCGAAAATGTCGCTATTCGCCATTGAAGGTTCTTGGGCTTGAACATTTTGCGGAGAGATGATTTATTTTTGAAGGTTAAAAAAAAAACACAACAAAACCATGTGCTTCATATTTTTCATGACAACATGATTTATTTTAGGGACAGTTCTAAAAAACATTCTTGGAGTAAAATACATCAATAAGCTACAAATAAAAATGTGGGATCACAGACAGAGGGTGAGCAGATGCCATCTGTAACTACAACGTTTGCAGACGGACAGATAGACAGCAATGTATGTGTTGAAGAGGGTTGGTAATGTATCTACCACCTTTTAACTAAAGAACTTGAACTTGAAAAGTATCCCACTGCTCGGCGCCACCTGTTGCATCTTTGTTGTTACTTAGGATTATTATTGAGCGTCATACTGAAGTCATCAATCCTCCTCAGGCTGGTGGAGATCAGCTCAACTTTGCAACAAGAGAGTGACAGTTGACCCAACAAAGAGGAACAAAAAGTGTCCAGCTAAAGGCCAGATACCGGCAGAACGGTAGACCCTGCAGAAGGGTTTTTGGGCAGCAGGTTTTCGACAAGTGTCAGGAACTAATGGGTAGAATTTATGTAAAAGCTCAGGAGTGCGATACCAGTTTAGCAAAATTTTAAGTTGGTTTTCTTTATATAGCGTACAAATAGATGATTGGCGGGCTCTTGCCCAAATAATCTGCCATTGTTCAGGAGTAAAGCATTTGCCTAACCATTTTTCCCACCTAGTCATGTAGGGATGGGAGATATTCGACCGCTCGTTAAGTATAGGATATAGGCTGGAAATCAGGCCCCTAGCAGAAGGACCCTCCGAACAAATCAATTCAAATGGTGTAGGTCTAGGAGGGACTTCAGGACCTAAGAGGGAGGAAATAAAATGTGTAATCTGGTGATAAGTGAATTCTGCCCCCACCAGACACGGATGTTTATCCACGAGGTCCCTCAGTGGGAGCACTCTCCTGGTATGGGGATCCAGCAGGGTCCGGACTTGGAAAGTACCGGCTTGCACCCAGGGCCTGTAACTGCTAGTGAGACTATCTGGGAGATGTGATGTGTATAGTATCGGAGTAAGGAGCGATTGCATGGAGGCCAACTGAAAGCGTATCCTGCACCTATACCAGATGTCTCGGGTAAATTGCACGGGACCTAGTAATGTCAGAGTAGAACCTACCGGTGGGGGACCCCATATTAAAGTGGCTGGGTGTAGTGGGGCCTTCCATAGCTTTTCAAGCTCCGTCCATCTATTATAGGCAAGCATTGTGGACCAGGAGGCAATGTGACGGAGGTGGGTCGCTAAATAATAAAGTTTAAAGTTGGGAAGGGCTAGTCCTCCGCTAGCAGCCCCCGCTGTTAAAACTCTTTTAGAAATCCTATGGCTCCTGCCCCCCCATACGAATTTCAAACACATAGACTGCAATTTACCCAGCACCCCCATTGGGACTGCCACTGGTAGAGTCTCGAACAGATACAGTATCTTTGGTAGAATAGACATCTTGACAGCTGCTATACGACCCAGCAACGATATATGTAGAGGTTGCCATTTGGTTAAGAGATCCTGAATTTCCTTGATCATTGGTGGGAAGTTAGCAGTGTAAAGAGTCTTATAAGTTCGAGTAATCTGTACTCCCAGATACTTCAGCGATTCTTCCTGCCATGTATATTTAAAAGAACCCTGAAGAGCTGCCAGCTCATTTGGGGGGATATTTATGGAGAGGGCCTCGGTCTTATGTCTATTAATCTTATACCCAGAGAAGTGACTATATATATCTAGTATTTTATGAAGGTTTGGTAGACTTACCAAAGGGTTCGAGAGCGTAAGAAGCACGTCATCCGCGAATAGCGAGATTTTAAATTGTTTATCTCTCACCCGTATTCCTGTCACATCTTCTGATGTTCGAATAAGCGCTGCTAAGGGCTCTATACAAAGCGCATATAGTAGGGGGGAGAGGGGGCATCCCTGTCTAGTTCCATTACGGATAGCAAAGAACAGGGAGTTAGCATGAGGAAGACGAATCGCTGCGCTAGGGATAGAGTACAATCCCCGCAGAGCCTGTAGAAATGGGCCCCTTAGTCCAAAGTGTCGTAAAGTCGCCATCATAAATCCCCAATCTAGGCGATCAAATGCCTTTTCGGCGTCCAAACTGAGCAAAATAGCACTCCCATCTGTTTTTCTTATTACCTCCAATAAATCCGCTATCCGTCGGGTATTGTCTCCTGCCTGTCTAAACCGTACAAAGCCTACCTGGTCTTTGTGAACCATCTGTGGAAGCCAGTCCCCCAGCCTATTTGCCAAAATCTTAGTGAAGATCTTCAAATCTGAGTTCAAAAGGGAGATAGGGCGATAGTTATTACAGTCTAAGGGGTCCTTTCCTGGTTTTGGAATTACTGTTATAAAGGATCTCAGCATAGCCTCAGGGATTGGGGTACCAGACATAAAGGAATTAAACAGCTTAATCATATAGGGGGATAGAATATCTAAATACGTTTTAAAGTATATATATGGAAGCCCATCAGAACCGGGGGAATTTCCATTGGGTAGGTCCATTATCACCTCCCTCAACTCCTCCTCTGAGATGTCCTGGTTCAAGGCCTCTATAGCAGTGGAAGGCAGTTTAGGTAGGCTACACTCGCTAAGATATTGCTCCAAAGTCAGTCCTTGGGCTTGAGAACCCAACGGAGGGCGAGCAGGGAGATTGTATAAATCATGATAATATGTTTCAAATATTCGGGCAACTTTCTCAGGGTTATAATGGATAGTTCCCATACTATCCCTAAGGCTATAAGGGTTAGATGCCATCGCCCTATCTTGAAGTTGGCGTGCTAATAATGTATGTGTCTTATTACCAAATTCATAGAAGCGTTGGCGAGAATATCTTAGTAGTTTTTCCGCCCCTACCAAATCTATTTCCCGTAGTTGTGCTCGAGCGGCTAAAACTTTTTGTAGGATTGTAAGTGACGGATGGGTAGCTAGTCTATTCTCTAAGGTTCTAAGTTCCCTTACACATTGCTGTCTCACCGCCTCTACTGCTTTCTTTTTGTAGGCTGCTTGGGATATGGCATATCCGCAGTATACTACTTTATGCGCTTCCCATAGTATGGGTAGGGAGGGTGCTGATAGGGAGTTATCTGCAAAATATTGGAGTAGAGAAGTGCGTAACGCCTCTTTTGTGATGTTGTGAGATAGGAGTGTCTCATTAAGTCTCCAGTGTAGGGGACGTGGCGGAGGATTCACAAATGATAGTTCAACTGTAACCGGAGCGTGATCCGACCAGGTGATTAATCCAATATCCGCAGAGTGTAGGGTACGAAGTATAGAGATATCCCCGAGGAAAAAGTCTATGCGTGTATGTGTCTTATGTGGGGGTGAATAAAAAGAGTATCCCCGTGCTGTAGGATTGTCCACCCGCCATAAGTCAAAGAGGTTGTGTCTACGCACCAACTTTCTAAAACCTAGTGACAGCCTACATTGTTGTTGCGATGGGGAGGTATTCTGTATGGACATTCGGTCTCTGATTTCAGAGAATGTAATATTGAAATCCCCTCCTACCAGAAGCGGTGCCGACCGGTATTTGGCTAAACGGGACAAGATTCCAGATAAAAAACCCAATTGTCCAGAGTTTGGGGAATACACATTACATAAGACCAGCTGGCGCCCTCCAAGGGTCCCCCTCAAAATAATAAATCGTCCCTCTGGGTCTGGATAAGTATCTAATACTTGAAAAGGGCAAGAGCGAGCAATCAAAATCGCCACCCCTGCCGTCTTTGTTGCTGCAGTAGCCTGAAAGCTCTGAGGGAAACTCCTTCTAGCGAACCTGAACGATCCAGATGCCGTCAAATGAGTTTCCTGTAGGAATGCTATGTCTGGTTTAAGCCGTTTCAACTCCTGCAGCAACAACTGACGTTTAGAGTTTGAATTCAACCCCTTAACATTTAGGGTAACAATCCTTACCATTCTTACTGTGTGAATTTAGATTATGCGAGATCCCCATATATGGGCAGAGTACACCGCAAAGAGTGCCAGGTTGTTTCCTACTCTCAGATGGCATCATACAATTCCTATATATCCTTGTAGTGACATCAACTGTATAAACAATCAACAACATATTTAAAAGAAAAATTAGAACAAAAACATATTTGGTTACATGCCCAAGACCCCATGTGAAGTCCACGAAACCCCACACTGAGTCCAAGGTACGGGCGGTACGTCCAGTTATGTTACGATCCTGACGCCAGGACCAACACAAAAGGAGGCACACCAACCCAATTATGGGTGACATGTCAGATGTCCAACTTGCGGATCGCACTGAACCAGCCATCCCAAGCCATCCGCCTCGGGCTTGTATTTTGCATAAAAAGGATACTGTGAGCAGCCTGAGGGCCTCTAAGGACCCTGTGAATCTTCATCTCTCAGCGCCTTAGTCCTTTCGATGTAGAACTCGCGTGGGCAGAGGGGGGAGAGGATCTGCTCGATTCTGGGGACCTCCTCCGCTGTTTCCTGGGGGCATTGCGTTGCCAGGTCGGCGAGAGCGGAGGGTCTGATGTAGGTAGACTCCATTCTGGGATGACTGGAGTCAGTAGATCTAAGGAAGTGCAGAAGTTGTTTAAATCTGCTGGAGATCGCAGCGTCGCTGTTCGGCCCTCCTTGCGGGCAGTCAGGCTGAAAGGAAATCCCCATCTGTAGGGTATGTCAGCTTTTCGTAGGACCTCTAACAAAGGGCGCAATGTTCTCCGGCGTTGTAAAGTGATCCAGGAAAGATCTTGAAAGAGTTGCACCTGCGCACCTTTGAATTCAATATGATGTTTATTACGTGCTTTAGCCATAATCTCTTCTTTCAGGAGAAAGTCTGTAATGGAGCAGATAATGTCCCTAGGACGCCCAGATATTGGCTTCGGTCTAAGTGCGCGGTGGGCTCTATCCATCTTAATTGGATCATTTGGATTCCTTCCCAGCAGGGAAGAAAACAGCAGGTTGAGGACCTCTGGAACATTTTCAACATTCTGCGCCTCCGGGATTCCTCTAACCCTGATGTTGTGCCTACGGCCTCGATTATCGAGGTCCTCCACGTGTGACTGCAGATCTTGTATTTTTTCAGACTGCGCCAGAAGACGGGAGTGGAGAGCATTAACCACCTTTCTAGAGGACGCATGATCGTCTTCTAGCTGATCCACTCTATTAGCTACTGCTGTTAAGTCCTGGCGCATTTCGGCTATAGCCGAACGACAAGTGTCTTTAACTTCAAGTATCAGCGCCTGAAAATCTTGCTTCGTAGGTAACTGATGGACATGAGACCACCAGTCCGCTGGTGGAGGCCGCAACTGATCAGATAATGATGATTGATGCGATTCTGGGGACCAAGTTCCCGGGCCTGACTGAGGCCTCAGAGTGGGAGGCGTATTAGCATAATCCATATCTTCCAGCCCTCTGTTATGGTGTCTCTGTGAATTGCTGGATCGTGGCCTCTGCGGAAGTGGAGATGGGGCTGCCGATAATGTGGCCTGATGGCTAGGGCTCGGTTGCAAGCATAAGGCCCCTGTTGGTATGGCCAGGTCTATTAGCAAGGGCAGATTGCTGCCCTGTTTTCCCTCATGTGGGGATAAGGGGCTCTGGCTGAGTGGCCCTACCTCCAGGGTGCTGCGCTCCTGCAGCCCCTCATTTCTTGTGGCTGCGGCCTGCTTGTCCCCCTGTGAGCCGGATTCCCGGGCTGCTGCTGGAGGTGGAGGCGGGGCTTGAGCGCTGAGAGGCACCTCAGGCTCTGCGGTCGGCGCCATCTTGGGTCCGGCGCATGTCTCCCGGACCACATAATCATCTAAGGTACGGGAGACAGAGGCGCCGGACCGGTCCGGTGAGGCTCCCAGAGCTTTAGTGCGGCGGCGGTTCCCCATTGGTAGCCGAGCAGGGCTATCTGGTGGCGGCTGCTGTGCTGATTTCAGCCCGGGCGGACGGAGCTACCAGTTCACGCGTCCGACTCCGTGAACATCCGGACACGCCCCCCCCTGCAAATCTTTTTAATCAGAAGACATAGGTTCAAATCTTTAGAGACTGAAACCTTCAATTATAAAGTATATTCTCATTGAAGACTAAATTTAGTCTCCACCATCTGCATCCTATAGTTCAGATCCAGCAATGTGAATGTCGCTGAGATCCTGCAGCAAAAATGTCACTAAGATCTTGCAACGAAAATTTCGCTATTCAATTCATTGAAGGTTCTTGGGCTTGAACATTTTGCGGAGAGATGATTTATTCTTGAAGGTTAAAAAAAACACAACAAGACATGTGTTGAAGAAGGATGGGAATGTATCTACCACCATGTAACTAAAGAAGCACTTGAACTTCAAAAGTACCCCACTGCTTGGCGCCACCTGTTGCATCTTTGTTGTTACTTAGGATTATTATTGAGCGTCATACTGATGTCATCACTCCGCCTCAGGCTGGTGGAGACCCAACAAAGAGGAACAAGGAGTGTCCAGCTAAAGGCCACATACCGGCAGAACTATAGACCCTGCAGAAGGGTTTTTGGGCAGCAGGTTTTCGACAAGTGTCGAGAAACTGAACAAGTTTTTGAAGACTGTCGGACAAGTGTCAGACAATGACAGCAGTGTTGCACGGTTAAGCCAACATTTTTCAAGTCTATTCTGAAACCATCATGCTAGTTGCCTCATGAGATAACATTGTAAATGTCGATTTGAAAGTTACAATAAGTTAAATGATAAACAACTTTACTAACTAGAACCGGTATAATATATTAGAGGAACTTATCACCTTTATCATTCCAACACTTTTACATAATTTTCAAGAAATGTGCATTAGGCAATCCGGTTAATTTTATATTTTATTTATAGAACAAGAGTGTGACACTGCACTATTATTTCTTATATTATTCTATATGAAAAACCATGTATGATTTCCTTAGCAACTACATTTGGCTCTTGCCATGTATGTAGGGATGTCATTGGAATTCAAAGATGACCTTTCAGCAGCTCCATCTACTCCATCTGATTGCATCTTTTAATAGGTACAATTTTTTTCAAGCTCCCACCATGATACAATGTCGTTGTTTTAAGATCTCTACTATGAGATGGGCAGGGCTAGGCTGTCTGTTCCTTCCCAGGACCACCTAACTGGCAGTTGAGAGCGAAATAGTATATTGAAAGGTTAGCTAACTTGAGACTATACTGTAAAGGGGCTCTTTAATTAGAAGGTGGTCCTTGGCTAGAGAAGACAGCATGGTATCTGAAAATGATGACATTGACTCTGCAGGAAAAGTGGGGACTGGAGAAACAAATCCATCAAATAGTTAAGATGTGATAGGTTTATAGTACAACCTAAGATACATTGGCCCCTGAACACAAACAATCTACTCCTGCGTGTGCTGTCCTAGTCTACATCAGACACACACAGTGGTCTAGTGGACATGTCCGATTTATTGAATGGATCATTTGTCCATAGAGAAAAACTCACATCTTGCACTATTTTGAACCCCTTTTCTTCAAAAACTTCCCCCTAGAAGTCAATGGGTTTGTGAAAAAAGGACTGCACTTTGATGCTACTTATCCCATTTGTTGCTAGTAGATACTAAAGAAAATACTGTATATATTCAAGTATAAGACGACACAAGTATAAGCCGAGACCACAAAAATCTTAATGACTCGAGTATAAGCCTAGGGTGGGATATGTACACAGCTTCCCCTAGTAATAAAATGCCCATGCTGACTCCCCCAGTAATAAAATGCCCATTCAGCCTTGATCTGCAATGCATTTATATTCCAGGAGTGTAGCTGACTCTTTGATGCCCTGGTGTATGAGATCTCTTCCCTGTGCTACTCCACAGTTCCTCCCCCCTGAAAAACTGCTGTGATATTCAAAATAAAGCCTGCAACAGCAGTGACTTATAGCAGAGGGGATGAACTTTGCTTAGTGGGGCGCTTAATAATTTTACATCAGGTACGAACTTTGTACAGTGTACTACCCTTGATGAAGCCTGTTTAGGAGGTGATACGCATTGGGCTGTAGGGTTGTTGCTCCTCAACCCCTGGATACTTGACATCTCTATCTGCGGTAATGTTATTTGTTTCATGTTTGTAATCAATTGTGTATCACCTTTTACTAGTGTCTTCACATCCCATTCTTCTAGATTATCTAGAAATATTAGGGCTTATTTTTGTCTACACGTGGTCCCCTACTTAAGAACACCTGACTTGCACACAACCCCTAGTTACAAACGGACCTCTGGATGTTGGTAATTTACTGTACTTTAGCCCTAGGCTACAATGATCAGCTGTAAAAGTTACCAGAGGAGTTTGTAACTAAGCTTTATTGTTAATCCTGCTTCTTATGACAACCTAACAGAGACCAAAAAAAATTCTGTCGGGGTTACAACTATAAAATATACAATTCCAACTTACATATAAATTCAATTTAAGAACAAACCTACAGAACTTATCGTGTACGTAACCCAGGGACTGCCTGTATAGTATACATGGCTATAAGGTATTTTTATATAAAACTATTGATTGAACACAAGTCCGCAATATCGTTATTACTATGAGTTGGGTGTCTTTGAGTGACCATTCTGTCGTTATTATACAACAATCCCCCCCGAATGCTTTTTATATCTATGGGGTGCAAGCCAATGCCTGAACCTCACCTTTGATTAATTTTGGTATTGCCTCCTGACGACTCTGCCTTCTACACTTAACAAATATGTGCTGCAAGCCGATCCCTGAACCGCTTCCCTATTTACTTCTGCCATTATTACCCAATGGATGAAGCAATACCATATTCTTTACCATTGGTTATTGAAAAATTGTACAATGATAAAAACTCTTAAAAACTGGTTCCTCATATGGAAGTAAGCAAATGATGCAATTTCCAAATGCAAACTAATAGTGAAATACCTCCATTTTGGGGACTGCATGGTATTTCACTGTAATTGGCTCTTCTCTGGAGATCTGTATGAGAGCAGACACTTGCTATTTGGCCGTTCTTCGAGAGCACATTACAGAATAATAGACACTGGATATGGTCTATGAGATTTAAAAGTCCCTCGGGTCTTTTTATTTCTGAGAGACACAGTCCTTTTACAGTGAATGTTATGGTGTTACAAATCTATCAGCGATGGCTTTTGGTGTCATTAAAATTATATTGACAGTCATAAGAATAAAGCACAAGGTTTTGTCGAGAAATCCAGGAAGTCATGTGAAGTTTTATTAACTCGTGTCTTTGACCCATAACATGGAGGTTGATTTAGCATCTAAAAATCCACATTTGTACAGTAGAGGAAAGGTTTATAATCATTTACATGTTCTGTCTGTAGTATATGAGGCAGAGGGAACCATTGAGTAGTGCTCTAGACATGGTACCCCAGGGCCCCGGGTTTTTCATGGTCAGCTGCTTTATGGTTTCCCTGATTGAGCATCTCACATCATTCCTATAAACTGTCTTACCTAGTGCTCCTGGGGATGGGTGCATGACACAGGGATCCAAATAACACTAAAGATGGAATTTCTGCCATGGGCTGGTGCGGTGCTAGAAATCACACAGTGTATCAGTTTTGACCTTAAAGGCACTAAACTTATATAATATATTAAGTGCCTTATTTTAACTTTGATCTTTTTCATTTTCATCTGAGGGGACAGAGCTCGTAAAGATGGTGGTGTTTAACATCCGGTGGGTGGGTGCTCCTGCTGCAGCCAGTTGTTTTGTGGGTGCGTTCCCCGACTCCAATGCACAGCTACCACAATTCACTAAGATTGTGCGCCTGATATCCTGCTTGTGTCGCTTCCCTGCTCAGGTCCGCCGGAGTTCACCTTCTTCTTCCCGGTGCATGTAAGTGCTAGATCTTGTGACACAAATTCAAAGTTAAATCCCGTGGTTTGTCCGAATCCGTCGGATCGTCCGACGGCCGCCCCCGATTTCTGTCTTCTGTCGCATGAATGCCGGCGCTGGTATGCCAAAATCCGATCGCGTGCAATACAATCCCCAGCGCCACCCCGAAAAGTCGGAAAACCCGACGAAAATGCGGCCGCGGGACCCTTAGTAAATAATCCCCAAAGTTGTGAGAAGGAAGATCAGCTTTTTTAAATATAGTTTTGACAGGGGAATTATATTGTAGACAAATTTTTCCATCAGTTACTGTCTAGTAGATTATGTGAATATTATAAAGTATAATTTTTTTCCTGATAATTGAATTTTACTTTTAAATTGTTTTTCGGATCAGATACTGGTTCTTTAGGGAATATTCAGTATTAAATGACAATCACATTTATGCATTTATGCCAATGTCATTGTGCCATTTATGCCAATGATCTAAAACATGGATGGCCTCTCTCTGCTAGGGAGAACTCTCTGAATAGGTTCTTGCTGCGGTGTTTTCGGCTGTGACCACACCCAGGGCTACGCTCTGCTTGATGTTGTGATTGACAGCTTGCTGCCTCTCTGAGCTTGGAGTGTGTCACAGGTGACTTTTGGAGTGATGACTGAACCATTCATCTGCAGGAGCGGTGTCCAAGCACTCCATAAACACTCTCCTGTCTGTTCATTCAGGTCCTAGTATTGAATCTTCTGACTCACTTGTACTCCTCTGACTCTAACTGCTACTATACTAATTACTTCTGTTTTTCTTGACTTTGGCTGACAAATCTCTTGCCTGCTTTTTTTTTACCTCACTGCCATCTTGGTTCTGACCCGGTTTGATTTAATTTACTTTGTTATCTATCTGTGTTAGTTTCTTAGTGTATATATTTGTATTCATTTCTGTTTCTGTGCACTTACCCAAGGTAGGGACTACCACCCAGTTGTCGCCTACATTTGGCAGGGACAGAGGTTGTGGGAAGCTCAGAGCTCACACTCATTCTTCCCTGTCATGACAGACACACTTCTGTGCAGCTTCCCCAGTAGAAGATACAGAACACAACTTCTTGCGTAGTTCTTTGCCTTCAGGAATACTTTTAGTATTACAACCACCATATGATAACCTGGATCCTATGCCAAGTTTAACCCTTCTTGTGACTGGTAAACCTCTCGCTTGAATTGTCTCAATCCTGGCAGTTTCATTGCGTTTTTAGGGGAATTTTAAGGCAATGGAATTCTGAACTACTAATTTCATTGCAATAAAAAGGGGCAAATACAATGGGGCTTAACATTTAATGAAAATGCTCAGTAATGTGTTAAAATTCATTTTTTTTTCCTTTCAGCAACAGATTCCTTTCTACATGTAGTGAAGCAGAGTGAGTGTCATCTTGTCACCTTGCCTCTACCTCCAACTATGCACAGGGAAAAATAATTGAGTTACATAGGTCCCAGGATAACATATTGACCTTAGATCACTGGAGGCAAAATGCAGGAGATTAGCTCGAGCGCTGCTCCTGTAAATCTATTAGGGTTAAGGTGGAGAAAGAACTAGAATTATATCGTTATTGTGTTTTGCTTCAAGGAGTAAAACAAAATGATATTTCCAGCTAATAAGATGTGAAGCAGAATGTGTTGCTATAAGAGCGGTCACTATCACCGAGCGTTACATGCTTATTTTCAATTATCTTTTATGCTGCAGTGTTTGTTTTATAGTGACACTCCATCCGCGTGTTGAATTGTTTGATTCCGCTGATGTCAGGACTAGTAAAAGAAGCCTCTGAGCATCATGTGCCAAAATTTCACATTTACATTAACATCTGCTTACTCCGCAGAACAGGACGGCCATGGATTTTTTAGTGGATAATACTAGTAGTGTATCATAAATTACCACTACTACAGGACCTGCAAAGTGGTTTCTGCTCATCCCTTCTGAAATAGAGAAAACAAGTTGTAATATCTTTTTCATTAAATTGCTCTGCTTATGGTCTCTTCTATAATGATGGATGCCTAAGTAATGTTAGCCTAAGGCCCCACCACATGACTGTATTGAGGGCCCCCATGGAGGTCAATTACACCCGGTCATGGTGCAGTGAGCATACCAGGGGTCCTCAAAAGAGGTCCTATGTAGAGGGGAGGGAGGAGTAGTACTCATTCTCACCCTTCCCACTCTTGTGCTTCGCCCAGGTTCTGGCCCGGTTGAGGCACATGGTTGTGTGCATGAGGCTTATAGGGATTTTCACAAGACAGAATTGCATTGCATGCTCCATATTTTTATTGTATTTCATTCACATTATAGGGCCTGTCAATTGGAGGATGGACAAATCTGCTTGTAAAAAAAAGACCTAAAATAGGATATTGTAATCACAACAAGTTTTCCTCTAACCACAAGATAACATGATGACCTGCTGATTTTTGGGGGTCATGGTGGTGGTGGTGAGGTTTGTTGTAACATAAATGAATGGAGCACTCTGCTGACATAGAAATTAAAAGACCAGAAGAAAGCTTGTAGGACCAGCGGCTCTCGTTTATTTATAGGTACAATTTACTTTGTTCTCGTTATCCCTTAAGATCCTACCACTGGAATCCCCACGATCAGTAAGATGTAACAACTTGTTGTGGCAGAAATCCCCCCTTAATGGCATAGAATTTTCTGGGGTTTTGGATGTCGAGATTATTCTTGCACAACCCCGTTAAGCAGTACCTGTTTGTTGCAGCCAATCGTTACCATTAGCTGTGGGTCTCTTTGCGAGAGATTAAGTCTTTGGGGGGCATAAGACTTTACAGAGAGATCAGTGACTTTCATTTATAGGTAATTTTCTCATTATTAGTTATACCGCGCTCGCTGTTTACTCATACTATAAGTAACATGATGTATCACATCCTTAGCCCTGGGTATTACTCTCATGTAATTACAGCCCCGGACCATTTTTCAATAAGAACATATTGATACAATGGATTCTTTGTTGCAGAGTTCCAAAGTCACAGATAATTAGCAGGGCTTCAGTATTCCCATAGTTTCTAATATAATATATAAATAACGGTAATGGGTGTTAATGAGTTTAATTTATTATGGCTAGTCTTTCTAACCCGCTACTGCAGATGGCATTTCGTGTCCATTAACTCCTAAATTAATTCTGCCATTACTAGTGCCAAGTCCTGGGACAGAAACATCTAAAACATGGATACAAAGCGAGATGCTTGTTAATGTAAAATTTAATGTACTGCAACAAGGGTGACAGGTAATTTGCTTAACTGTGCAATAGATTTTCCAATAAAGCTGATAGCATAAAGCATTACTTTGTCATTATTTATACTCGGTGTTCTGGCTTGTGCGGAAATTCTGGAAAGAAAGCAAAAAGTCATTAGTAATTTTTATCACAACTTGAGACATTTTTTATGTTTCTTACTACAAATCACAGTTTGATGTAACTGTGAGGCAGATCTTTAGCTACTAGACACTGGGGGGAATTTATTAAGATTGAAATCCTAAAATCCCCCCTCGCTGGTGCTTTGATGCCGGTATCTACTAAGAGACTCTGACCTGTTAGTAGATTTGGAACAAACTCACCAGTTCAGACCTAAGACCATTATATATAATTTTCTACGACTAAGCCATGTTCCAAATGATTATGCAAATGATATTTTTCTTTGATTTTCCTAAATGCTTCAAATATCTGTTTGCTGGTTTGTAATGGCATTTTAGCAGCTGATTTCTTAATCCAATAAACTTGCCTATCAGTATAATAAATGTCATCACCCGCTAGAGTATAAATAAAATTTTATTAAACAAACCTCCCAATGATAACAGTAAAAGAAAACTTGAAATGCACAATTCAAAATTATTATGCAGAGCAGAGTTTCCAAACATTTTATATGTTGTAAGGAACTGAAAATGGTCATTTGTTGAATTTGGAGCATCAGGAGGTCACATTCACTGAAATCAAAAGCGATTTCAATCCTAAACATCCTAATAGTCCAAGTTACTTGTAACAAAGGAACCTTCTATGATGTTACCTTCACAATTCTTGCATCCATTGAATTTGTGAGTCTTTGGAGAGTTTCTGCTTGAATTTCTTTGCATGATGCTAAAATAGCCTCCCAGAGCTGCTGTTTTCATGTGATCGACCTCCCACCCTCATAGATCTGTTATTTGATGATACTCCAAGGGTTCTCTATAGAGTTGAGGTCAGGGGAAGATGGTGGCCACATCATGAGATTTTCTCCTTTTATGTCCATATCAGCCAATGAGATGGTGCATTGTCCTGCATGAGATGATGCACTGTCCTGCATGAGATGGTGCACTGTCCTGCATGAGATGATGCACTGTCCTGCATGAGATGATGCACTGTCCTGCATGAGATGGTGCATTATCCTGCATGAGATGGTGCACTGTCCTGCATGAGATGGTGCATTGTCCTGCATGAGATGATGCACTGTCCTGCATGAGATGGTGCACTGTCCTGCATGAGATGGTGCACTGTCCTGCATGAGATGGTGCATTGTCCTGCATGAGATGGTGCATAGTCCTGCATGAAGATGATTTTGCTCCAGAAGGCACGATTCTTCTTTTTGTCCCATGGAAGAAAGTGGTCAATCAGAAACTCTATGTACTTTGCCAAGGTCATTTTTACACCTTCAGTAACCGTAAAAGGGCCTATCAGCTCTCCCCATGATTCCGGCCCAAAACATGACTCGGCCCTGACGTTGCAGCCTTGTTGGGACGTAGGGATCATCAACTAACCATCCAGTACTCCATCCATCTGGAGGATTCTGCTTGTGAGCACTGGTTAGCTGTGGCCGAATAATAGGTTTATACACACAAAGTCTTTGAGGGATCGTACTCCATGAGGCTCGCGGGCCTACAGAGGGACCAACAGCTTCAAAAATCTGTGTGGTGGTTTGTACTGGCATTTTAGCAGCTTCCTCATTCTGCCTTACCCACCTGTGTTTAGAATCACCCTCAAATCTCATCACAATAAGGTGATCTCATTTAATTTTTTGTGAAATACCGAATGTTTTTTGGAAGCAGAGAGCTCCTTTTTCTTTCCCATGTTACTTGAAACCTGTGGCCTGCTTAATAATGTGCAACATCCTTTTTAAGTAGTTTTCCTTTATTTGGGCTCACCTGACTAATTACCACAGAGATTTCTGTGATCCAGAGCCCTGACACACAATACCATTCATGTAACCAACTTTTTTTTTAATCTTTATGACACTTATATCCAATTTGCATAATTATTTGGAACGTGGTGTGTAGTAAATCCGATGGGAGGAACGCTCACGTCCCTACCTGCTCCCCACCCTGACACACCTAAAGTGGTGGGGAGGGGGAGATTTATGTGCATAGGAATAATAAGTCTTCCACATTGCATTATGAGATACAACCAAAGACTCGTCCTCTTTGGGATCTTCTCATTTCAGTGGAAAACATCTGTATCACTATAATATATGGATACATCTTTCGGCTAAACATTAATGTCATTAGAAAAGAAGACAGGAAAAAAGAAGAAAGAAGAAAAAGAAAAGAAGACAGGTCATTGCTCTCCAGTAAAATTCAGCCTATTTTATTTCTAATAATAATCCAAACATATGTTATTTTTAGGAGAAAAATTCCCCCAATTCCTAAAATATTATATTGGGATCTGTGCAACTAGCTGGGGTCTGAGTGTCGCACAGACTAATGGAGATCAAAAGGATTTTCAATAGTAATAGTAAATTGGTGACTATTAGGTAGAACAATTCAGTTACATCGAAAAAACACATTACATATATTGTTAAGATTTGAGCTTTACCCTTCAAAAAAATGTGTTCATATCCATATGTGCATAAGTAATTAATAAAATGACATCAGAATACAAATCACAATAACAAATAGAAAAACAATAGTGTATTGGCTCAGAGTTATGGCGGTGTATGGAAGTATGCTACTGACCAAGACCGAGAATATTTCAAAACCGGGAGAGAGATATATGGGTGCTGCTCTCTCCAACTGTAATCCATTATGCACCTAGGACAATCACTAGAAGAACATTATCGATTATCAATAGTCAATGATGTTGGCTAGTTAGTCAATGTTGTCACAGTTAGTTGTACTTCATAGGTCCAGTACGTTCCCTGTGGAGCTCCCAAGTACCATATGTTATCTTTAATACTTATACTTAAGACCTAAGGGTATGTGCACATGACAGTATTTTCTGTCTAAACAGCAGCCATAGCCTTACTTTATATATGGTCACTTTGTGTTGAGCACACTGGGGCACATTTACTTAGGTAAGTAAATGTGCCCCAATGTGTGAACGCAGCCCGAAGGCCCAGTTCCCATCTGCACTCACTTTGCTGTTTCTGTTTAAAAACAGATGACTAACGAATCTGTTTTTTTCCCACTGTTTTCAATAGACTTGCAATGGTGTCCGTTAGTATCCGTTTTTTACATCTTGGGTTAGACCAAAGTATAGTTATTTTTAAATGGATCCATTAAAGGTATCCATTAAAAAAACGATAATTTGCTATTAATGTATCCATCCAGACATCTGTTTACATTACAGGCGGTCTCCTACTTAAGAATACACGACTTACAGACGACCCCTAGTTACAAACGGACCTCTGGATTTTGGTAATTTACTGTACTTTATCCTTAGGCTACAATAAACAGCTATATTATATATGGTCACTTTGTGTTGAGCACACTGGGGCACATTTACTTACCTGGTCTATGGAGTTCACCAAAAGTGCGCTGACCAATGATAATGCACTGTGCCACGATTCACCAGGATTGTGTGCCCGATATAACTGCGTGTGTCGCTTCTCTGCACAGGTCCATAAGAGTTTACCTTCTTCTTTCTGGTGGATGTAAGTGCTTGGTCTTGCGACACAATTTGACATTTAAATCCCGCTCTCAGTCCAAATCAGTCCCCCCCCCCCCCCCCCCCCGGTCTCTTTCGCATGAAAGCCAGGGCAACTGCGCCAAATCCAATCACGTGCGACTCAATGCCAGTGCAGACCCCTGTGAAATATCTGTCCAAGCCATACAATCCCCGAAACAGACGAGCAGTCTGATGAAAGTGTGATACGCAAACCCTGAGTCAATAAGTTTTACTGCACCATTACCAACCCGGGCAGTTTTGCCTAAAAAGATGGAGCAGGTCCTATATTTGGTGTTATTTGTGTTGTGGACACTCAGCCTTCTATGGAGAAAGGAGGGGTGAGGAGCCCCCTATCACATGTGCAGGAAGGAACATTTGTCCTGTAATGTAAGACTCCTTGTAGTACATGTGTGATCCAGGCTACATGTTCTCTTATGTTGACATTACTGGGAACTGTTAATTATTGATTAAACATCGGTCAGAAGCGTTACAAGGTCTGCACACAGGTCATGCAGTGTCTGATTCGTGTTAATGTTTGCAGGGACATGGGGTCATCCATAGAAGACCATATATTAGCTGAATTACATGCTGCCATCTAGTGACCCTGAACTAATTCTCTGACTATGTACAATACAAACACCTGCATTTCTTTCTTTTTGTGTTTTAAGCATAAAATCCACGTAATATCTGTTCTCTGCGCTAAAAATGTTGCAAGACTTTTCTACAATTGATAACACAAATGTTCACATTTTTCACAAATATTAAGAATACCCGACTTACAGACGACCCCTAGTTACAAACGGACCTCTGGTAATTGGTAATGTACTGTACTTTATCCTTAGGCTAGGGTGCCTGAAGTTAAGCTGTATTGTTAATCCTGGTTCTTATGAGAAGCCAGCATTTTTAAAATCCGATTGTCACAGAGACCAAATAAATTCTAATAAAATATACAGTTCCAACATACATACAAATTCAACTTAAGAACAAACCTACAGAACCTATCTTGTATGTAACCCAGGGACTGCCTGTATAGATAAAACAAATCTTATAACTCTACCACTCGTTGATATATTCACACTTTTTTATGTATACGTTTAGCACAAAGGTCTGGAAAGCTCATCACTGCACGTATCCATTCACAGAGGTGAACCTCAACTTTCTGCTGCCCAAGGCAAGCTATAGAAAAATACCCTATCCAACCCATCCAGTAGTGAAATAGCAGGTTATCATATTTAGTATGTTGCTTCTCCACACAGTGTTTCACACTCATGCTGACATCTGTTGCAAAGAAACACTATTTTTAAGTGTCAAGTACTGCTTTGTAACAGGTGTCTGCTCAACTCACCTCATGGCTGGTGCCTACCATATTAGAAAACCAAACAATCTTGAACCACAAGGATACACATAAGTACCAATGCTGTATCATTACTACTGTCAGGAGAGCCTGCCAAACTGAACTAAGTCCTATCATATCTCCATAACTGAAAATAATTAAGACTTTGTGAATGAAAACAAGTCTTTATTGCACAATTTATTCCTAAATTACATCACAAAATATTAACTGACTAAAAATACCCCATTAAAAGGCCCTAAAAACACAAAGCAAAAACAACACGGACAGTGTGAACATTCATGGAGAGGCAATACGTAAAACAAGAAATTACATCATAGACGCTGGTAAAAAGATTTTCCCTGGTGCCTGCTATATCCTGCAGAGGGAAGTATATACAGCATACGGTCAGGGAGGTCCCAAGTGATGTCACTGTCCATATAAGGATAGTGACATCTTCAGGGTAACACTATGAACATCAGAACCAAGCGAAGTTCACTCCCCCTCCTGCTTTCAAGGGGTAGGAACAGAGGGACGTATCCCACGGTTTGATCATACCGTGCAATACGTCCTAGCCCTTTATTGTAGAACCCTCCCAAAATATCCCTTCAACAGAGGCAATAAATGAAGTGTGAACTGTTTCTTTTCTTATGTCTACCAAAAATGTATAATAATTTTACTGGGCATTGCCACTTGGGTGTGTACAGGTAGTCCCCGGGTTACGTACAAGATTGGTTCTGTAGGTTTGTTCTTAAGTTAAGTTTGTATGTAAGTCGGAAATGTATATTTTATTATTGTAACCCCAGTCAAAATTTTTTGGTCTCTGTGACAATTGGATTTTAAAAATGTTAGGTTGTCATAAGAACCAGGATTAACAATAAATCTTCATTGCAGACACCTTTGATAACTCTTAGAGCTGATATTTGTAGCCTAGGGCTATAGTACAGTAAATTACCAAAATTCAGAGGTCTGTTTGTAACTCGGGGCCATCTGTAAGTCAGATGTTCTTAAGTAGGGGACTGTCTGTATTCTGCCCCAACCAGTGCTGACACTGCCAGACACACCTCTTTGACTAGATGAATGGTAACACCTAATTGTCAATGAATATATTTCTAGGGACATAACAGAATAATGACTCATGGCAGTGATCCAAGAAAAGATGCTCCAGAATCAGAACTTCATGGATATTTAATAAAAAAAGACATGTCAAGTAGCAAGATTTTTTTTTTTACAGTTTATGTATTTTTTTAGTAGTTGTCCATAGCAATCAGTACCATTCTGCCATGAGCAAGCACTCGATACTTTCTGATCTCCATTTATTAGAGGGTGTTTTGTGTTCATGAATCCATTTCTTCAAGGCAGAAAACAAAATGCAAATGTATTCAGTTCATAAAAATATTCATTAATATTTTTTTTTTCCCAAAGACACATTTATTTCAATCTGTTATGTCCTGAAATGAAGTTTATGAATATTTTAGTAATTACGGCACATTAATTTCACGCGCGTATAAATATAAATGATTTTGTTTACATCTTAGATTCTGACACTAGGAAGTAGATTAATTGAAAAACCGTCGACGAACTGGATGCAGCATTAATTTAATTAGTTAAAACTAATAAAAAGGATTACAGAATAAACACTGGGAGATGATTATTATATTTTGTCATTTGGAAAACAGACACTTTGTACATTAAAATCCTGCACATTATAAACATGACTTCTAAGGAAGACGATAGAAGCAGCTTATGAGGACGTTCTTTTTTCCTCGGCTTAATTATTTATGCTTCACTTTTTTTTTTATTAAACTTCCAATCTCCTGGTACAGAAATGATTCTAATCTGATTAGACAAGCATCTCCCAGTCTGCCTTGTAGTGTTTCAGTTGGTGCCTGTCGTTGCTTCATAAATATTTTGCTCTCTGGAAATAAAAAAAAACCCACCTTGGAACGGATAGAACTGAATTTTTCCTGGCATGGAAGACAAATGTGACGTTATCACTTTCACAGCTATAGCTTTGCATATAAAAGCCCATTGCTAACCAAAGCAAAGCAAATCACAGGTGACAGTTCAGAAACGTGGGTCCAGGCTATAGATTTACACAAATCACACAGATTGTAGTGAGGCGGGGGTGGGGAATCACAACAATTAATTTGCAGACCTTATATAATGAGATGGATTTAAGAATGTATTTACAACAGGATTCTGCTCCAATCTGCGCCCACAAGAGTGCACCACATTTATCAAGGGTTTAACAAACGTTCAACAAATACTTGATATTGTTTGTGTAGTGAAATGTTATACAGGTTTCCAATATACTTTCTGTATCAATTCCTCACAGTTTTCTAGATCTCTGCTTGCTGTCATGCAACAGGAAGCTTCATTGTTTACTTCCTGTAAATAAAAAAAAACAGTCCATAGTCATGTGATGTCACACAGGTGCACAGCTCATTATATCACAGAGAGCAATCAGAGCTGTGTGATAAATGAGCCGTGCACCTGTGTGACATCACATGACCAGGGACCAGTTTTCTTCTAGAGGGAGTAGGCATTGAAGCTTCCTGTTAAAGGACAGCAAGCAGAGATCTAGAAACTTGGAGCATCTGATACATAAAGTAATTTGGATAATTGTATAACTTTTCATTTCACAAACAATTATTTGCTGAAAGTAGACAACCTCGACTAGTCCCTTTTTAATATTTTTGTTTTTGTTTTTTTGTAATTTTTCATGTACAGAGCTGTATGAATTTTTCTCTGTAACAAAATATACTATCTAGTCACAGTATATAGTATTCCATGCTGTGTACTAGGAAGCAGGAAAGAAATTTCAGATTTGGTTAAATGGGCAAAAAGTGCATTTGTGCCACTCTCTTGTGAGCTTTGTGTTTACACCTTTCACTTTTCAATCCAAATGACGACTCCCCTTGATTTTGTTTGTGTGCATGAAACCTAACACTGCAACCATTCGTGGGACTGTACGACTTTTTGCTCACTTTTTATTTCTACATTTATGAGTTGCAAAATGACTAAAAAGTGGTGTTTCGGTGGTGTCACCGTCAGGAATAACCGTTTTTAAATACATTGGTTGATTGGGACTTTTGTTATGTAGCAATACCTCATGGGCCAAATTTATCAAAAGCAAGTGTAAACTTCACTATGTGGAGTTTGCCTTTCGAGTGTGCAGGGTGCTTCACATGATTGAATATCGGTGCATGGTCTTCAATAATCTGGCGCACTCTTCACTGCTCGGGAAGTGTGCACCATAATTTTTTAGATGCACCTTTAACAGAGCAAGCAACACAACTCCGTTTAGGGACTGTATTAAATACGCCGCAAACTCCAACTAAGTTCTAACATGTGCACAATTTTCTGTCTTGTCGGCACAGTGCAACCTCGACACAAAACTGGAGCAAACACTGGTGCAAGCTGCAAGGACGTTCTTTTCAGTGCAGACAGAAAACTGGCACCCCCAGAATTTATATATCAGTTCTAGGGAAAAGGGGTAAAAATTTAGGTTTTTAATTTTTTTTTTTTTCAGACCCGCTAAGGTACTTTATCCCTAGGTTTTCTAAGCAAGCCTATCATATATTGCCATACATTGTTAACTGCCTTTATAAAGTAGAAATTGGTGCAAGCGCCAACTTTGGGTGTTACTGGGGGTGTGGTTCGGGTCGGGGTTAGTTACACTGCATAGTAGGCATGGAGGCCAGGATGGGTGGGCGTGCCAGTGGGGTGGCAGTTGTTGAAGTGAAGTGTGTCTTGCCTGTAAACAAACAAGGGTATGGCAATGACGGGCGGTGACGCGGGGCAACAGGAGCACTGGAGAAGGTAAGTATAAGTTTTTTTACCACAGCCCCCAGGCCGGCTAATCATTTTTTAACACCCAGACAACCGCTTTAAAGTACAACAAGGTAATAGGGAAAATTTGATTACTAGGACCCCATTGAGCCCAATTTAAGGTGCGTAAGATAATATTATTTTACTAATTCATCCAGGAATACCATGTCATAGAATAAATGCACTAGGAACAACTATAACTCTTCCTCACTCCTCTCAGAGGAAACATGCCAAGGGCAATTCTAAGTCACAAGTAACCCAATTTTCCTGCTCATTCTGACGGAGCAGAACTGATGCATCAGCAGTCTTACAAATCATGTATTTTTAAAGATTTGCAAATATAATACAAGTGGAAAGCTTCATGTCACACAGAGATACATTTACAGATTACATCCAGTGATGACTCTACCTTACTGCGGGTCACTAAATGAATTTGTACTGCATCACCTCGAGCTCTCGTGTAGTAAACTGTCCCCATAGCAACAGTATATCCCTTTTAATGCAGAAAATCAGACTTGAGCAGCGCTGAGATATTTCTCCACACACATCTTAAAGTTAACATGTAAATGTAATAATATGCAGGAATGTGTCAGTAATGAGGCCTGCAGGGCAGAAACACGGGCCGCAAGTTATAGAGTGTGGCTCCTGCTTAGGAGATGTAAGGAAGGGCTCCTGGACACAAGAGCCCCCACCTGTCATGGGTTGTTTATGGGACGGGTGTCTTTATATGTGGAAGACTGTGCCAGCCGTCTCTACATACACTATTCTTATACCTCGGAGTGGCATTAGGAGCCCCTCAGGACCAGTGAGTTTGTCTGATGGGCCAATATCCCGAACAAAGCAGAACTAAATGTACGGCAGCTTGGTTCCCAAAGAAAACGGATACTCCTGTTTTGCTTCTAAGCCAAAACCAGACCTGATTTATGCAGGGATATAGCAGGTACAAGAAGCTTTTAGGTGTGGAGTTGTGAGTGGAACTATTTATGAAACTATTGAAGGAATTATTTTGCTCTTTTTGTACTTGAGAAATGATTGAGAAGGCCATAGTATTAAACTTTGTAATATTCTTCATTAAAAGGACTGACCACTATCACCAAAGTGTACCAGGGTAAGTTCAGGAACCAAATAGGGTCACCCATATAGTACTTACCATGGTAAATTTTGTGTAAAGTCTTTGGGATCAGCGGATCATGGGTGCCGTCAGTGCCCCTCAGTGCTTTGTCTTCACAGACAGTTAACTGTCTCATCTTCCTCCCTGCTTCCTCAGCACTCCCCCTCTTCCTACCATTTTCTTACAGCAGAAGCACACAGTGTGAGGGGGGATTCAGGGGTTCCTGTGATCTCCTTTGTCCTGCTGCTTTCTGGTAGATGGAGTACACAACCCCTCCATTATAACCATTTCCATAGCATTGGCTGGAGTGTGGATGTCCTTGGCACATACCTTGTATTACTGCTTTGGAAGTAGTTATGATGGGGGAGGTGTGCAGACAGTAATGTGTGCATGTCCCCTTCCATCTATCAGAATGCAGCAGTACATGGGACATCACAGGAAGATCAAAGTCCTGCTGCCAGTAGGTTACATGACCTGGGTCTCGAGCAGCGAACAAGAGACTTTACCACGGTAAGTACTACAGTATATGGGTGATCCTTTTAGAGTTTTATTTTTACCCTGGTAAAGTTTAGTAATGACCAACACCCTAAAGTAAAGGAGCTTCACTCCTTCTATTACTGCTGCAGGATGTTGTAGTGAGATGGTGTAGCTTACTCTTATATTTACCCTAAAAGCAGCATGGAGCAGTAAAGTATAGGAACACATCACTGACTAAACAGCCACTCTTTACCTTAACTTTAGTATTCCTCATTCACTACTATTCAACCCCATCCCAATTCCATAGACATCTATGAACAATTGATACCTTAAATTAAGTCTTCTGTCAAAACCAAGCATGATAAACCAGGGACACTTACTCATAGATCCAGGCACCTTCCTTCTAAAATCAACTTTTAAATTATTATAATGAGCCAGAAGGGCCTTACAAGAGCCCCTCAGTGCTTTGTCTTCACAGACTGTTAACTGTCTCATCTTCCTCCCTGCTTCCTCAGCACTCCCCCTCTTCCTACCATTTTCTTACAGCAGAAGCACACAGTGTGAGGGGGAAGTGCTCCTGCACACTTTAAAAGCCCGTGAAAATATAGCACAAAGGGACTCAGGAAACACCCCCAGGATCTCTTCGTTCTCATTAGCATAATTTTTAACGCTGATTTTAAAAAGATGGAGACCACGAATAACAAATATAAGAAGATTGCTACAGTCACAGTGGCTGGATCTATGAGTAAGTGTTACTGGTAGATTTCCTTTAAGAATGTCTAGAAACAGATGCCAGTGAGAATTCACAGTAAAGTTCATTTTTGTCTTTTTAGAAGGACGACAAAAAAAGCATATACTGATTCGGCCAAATCAGAGGATGTTTTTCCTCTGGTTCACTAAATATCCCAATGTAATTACCAGCATGGCTGTGAACTAGAACTTATAATATTTATTAGATATGCCTTAAAACAGAAAAAGTCAAATATAAAATCATCAATCCGTACTATAGAAGCCAACCTGGGCAACTATACTAGTTACCACAACCCCCAATGGTTGTGGACAAAACAATGGGGATACACACGTACCTTTTAATTTCAAGGTGCCAAGCACCATGCCATATGACAAACACCTTGAGAATAAGACAGAAAGATAGTTCTTACCACGTCTGACGTGTGCTGCCGATAAAGCTGTATGCAATATTATCCGACCGTCAGCTGGGCTGTCTCCATGTCATTTACATGCATGGACAGGAGCATATAAGGTGCTGAAGGACATACTTGCATATGGTAGGACAAAGTGTCAGGACCTGCACTAAACCTACAGCTGTCCCTGCCACCCAGGTAGATATATTTAGCTCCCGCCCTGACAAGGGCAGTACCATATCCTTGCCCTAATCTAAAAAACACCCTGCATTCCCCTTCCCTGACACGTTTCTTCCTGCTGTAGGTTCTTCAGAGGGACTGCGGTGGAAATAGTCAAAAATAGACAGAACCTCCAGAGTACAGGAGTATCCTTCGGGTTGTCAAGTACTAGGATGAACCCAAATGTAGGGTCATCCACTGGGTACCCGGTGCGGAGCCCCAGATGCTGATCCCTATCTGATGGTGTAGGGATAAATGTCCCCATTAAGTGGCGGATTATAAACTATTACTGATACCTCCCCCCAATCAGAGACCCTGTAGCAAGGTGTCCGCCCGCAGTGGCAGTTGCGTCCTGTAATTGTTGTGCTCGCCGCCATTACGAGCCAGAGGAACTTACGGTCACGTGATCCACTCACGCGGTCATGTCACGTGACCACAAGGGGGTGTATCTGTAATGGTTGCCATGAGTACATGACGCTGCCATCAGTGGGAGCCTTGGCTCTCTGCTGATGGTGATACTCAGCTTAGAGATGGCTGAATAGACCTGGCGATCTAATCAATAAAGTAGCGCCCGTGCCTAAACGCGGCTCTATCCGCAGTTGGGAGAATAGATGGCGTTTATTTGTGTGTGAACTGTGGCCTAGCATTTGTGTTTGCATTAACTGAGCCACACCCTGCTCCTGGCCAGCAAGGGTTATTAGCCTGATGGACAGTTCCCTCAGTGTGCTGCTGGAGGCGTGTACGGGAACTGCCTTATATACCTGCCCATTCCCATCATACCTGGCTGGTTACAAAGTAACCGAAGTAGATCAAGTAATCCTTCCTTGTCATCTTGTAGGGTCGCTCAGGGACCGTCAGTTAGGTTCCTGATAGTTCGTTCGCCCTTATCAGGGCAGTTTATCTGCTTTAGGCAGGGCCTTAGCCAGCAGGTGTGTCGCAGGGTGAGTTCGCCACCACTTACCTAATCTGACAGCTAGCGCGAAGCCTGGTTGTGGTTGTGCAGTTGCTGGACAGGATAAGTCTGATAAGGAAGAGTCTGATAAGTGTCGAAAGAAGTCCTTTCATCTAATAAAACATACTACAAAGTTTTATGAAAATTTTGTTTAAACAACAGCGACTATTTTATCACAATGAGGCACATTTACTAAGAACAGTGCAGTCTGTAATATGTGCAGTTTTCCTGTATGTAGTGCAGGGGGCACCAGATCCAGGATCTGTGTCTCACATTCTTCAGGAATCGGGCGCTCCATGCACTGCCTTTATACAGGTGCGCCTATAACAGGGGGCGCACAACACATTTCTGTCAGACTTTGCATGATAAATGTGGTGCAAGGTCCGACTGAGCACCTGAATGCCCCCTTCAGTGCAGAAATTTGTGTTGCATGGGGTATAGTGCAGCGTGCGCCACAATTGCATCACGTGCGCCAGATATGTGTCTCAGACACTTCATAAATACCTGTGCAAGCAGTCTGCACTGAAAAGAACGTGCAAGTCCTGACAGAAAACTGGCGCACGGCCCTTAGTAAATGTGGGACAATGTCCCTGACATGTTTTCCCCTAATTATGTGGCTTCTGCTATTTAGATGCTTTATTTTATGAGGTGCATAAAATGGTTAAATCCAGGTGTGAAACATTTGCATTGCTTTACATTATTTATTCATTAGAATTTTATGTCTATAAGTCTCGGGTTACTCATGTATATATTATTAACGTTTATATAATTTTATATATATAAAATTAACTTGTGCTGTGACATACTGGGGGAGATTTATCAGAAGTGTCCGAGGTAAAACTGTTCTAGTTGAAAACCAAATCAGAGATCAGCCGTAATTTTATGAACATGAAAGCTGAGCTCTGATTGGTTTCAATGGGCAAATAGAACAGTTATGATAAGACACTTCTGATAAATCTACCCCACTGCTGTATTTTGGGAAATTACTTAAAGGAAATCTACCATCAGGATCATGGATTATAAATACACTTAGATGTTGGTGTGTGCCCCCTTTATCAGGATCTGCTCTTCTTTAGCCCTCGATTTTTAAGTAAATATTTTTAAAAACTATGCTAATGAGCCTGAGGGGCTCCAGGTTCCATTAACTTCTGTGAAGCGTGGAGCCCCTCGGGCACATTTTGAAGCCTTTTTTTCATAAAAACAAAGGCAGAAAAAGCTTAAAGAATAGCGGATCCTGACAAAGGGGTCGCATGCCCCCATGTAAGTGTACTTGGTTTATAATTCATAATCCTGATGGTAGATGTCCTTTAAGGTAGCATCCATGTTTGCTGAGTGTGTTATTTTAGCTTTGCCTGTAACCTGTATTGTAACTATTGGTTAACACCAATGTACAGTACTGTAAGGGCAGCTTTAAACATACAGGGACACATTTATAAGTGAATTACGGTGTCATTTTGGAAAATCTATCTCTGCAATTTACCCTGGAAACCTGACTGCATTGGAGTAATATTATTTTATTGCTGTATAGTGGCTGAGGGGATCACTGCGAAGCATTGCTCATTCCAGCACTAGACCATCAGTACAATATAACACTTCATCCTATACTATTAGAGGGACACATAAAAATAGCTTTATACTGTATTTCCTTTTATTCTAGGCATACTATGGAGTAGATGGAAAGGGACATAAAACGGGCGCCTATCTAGAGTATCAGCAGAAAATCAATATAATATATAAAACAAAAGAGCAGCTAAATCCTAAATAATGGCCAATGTTGTAGCTTATCTTAAAGACCATAATCATTATTTTAATATACATATTTATGAATATAATCTACAAAGTTTGATTAGTATAATAAATATATTCGATTCATTCTGAAGTAAAACCTGTCCTACCGCCCAGAGTTGGATTCACAAATTCTGAATAAATTGGGAGATTTCAGCTGTGAAGCCTGCAAATTTGTAACTACAGCTCTTGATATATAAAGGCAATTCATACCCATTGCAAGGTAAAGGGGTGGACAAAGCATATATAGAGGGTAAATAAATAAATGATTTATTTAAAAAAACAACAAAATAATCATACTACGTTTTTGTCTGTACCATAAGTAGTAAGGATCCCACAACCATTGTGTTACAGTCACTGAACCTAGAGGTACCTCTTTTATGGGACCAGAAGTAAATTGGGTCTCCTCAGGATAGGCTAGTATGCCTTTTTATATTTTTCACCTTCTCTAACCATCATGGAGGTTTCCACTTGTTCAGTAAAAGCCCTTTAAAGGAAATCTACCATCAAAATCCATTATGATAAACCAAGGACACTTACTCATAGATCCAGGCACCGGGACTGTGATATCTTCTTATATTCGTTATACATGGCCTGAAGGGCACCTGGAGGTATTACAGAATCCATCTGTGATTCCAAAAAGTTGAGCAAACACGGCATATCCTAAAAACAATGTCTTTCTTTATTTAAATTCCATCAAGGATGGTAGAAGTATCGCCTACGCGTTTCGAGCACGTCCCTGCTCTTAATCATGGCATGGACGTGCTCGAAATGCGTAGGCGATACTTCTACCATCCTTGATGTTTCAATGGAACTTAAATAAAGAAAGACATTTTTTTTAGGATGTTCCGCATTTGCTCAACTTTTTGGAATCATTGATACTTTCATCCGCAGTCCTAGTGGATTACGCGACTGCACTCTCACACGTGCGAGCCATACGTGTTTGGATTTACCTCCTGGTGTGGAATTTTCCAAGAAGCCTGACGAGTAGGGTGAGCTGCATACAAATTTTCTTTTCTGTTAGAGAGAATCTATCTGTGCTCTGGCTTCACAATCTATTGTGACAACTGCAGGAGCATTTTTTAGTCTCACACTCCCCCAGCACTCCCTCTGAGCAGCGGTAGGCTCAAAGGGGGGAGGGGGAAGTGCTCTTTCAGAATGTAATTTTTCAAATGAGAATTGCAGAGTAAGGGAGTATTGGTGAGACTGGGCAATGAGTGAGAACAAGTGGAGGTGAAATTGAGCAGAAGATGGCTTGTGCCATTTGAACTGCCCCCTTTCTCCCTTGAGGACTCACCACACAATGCTGGCAGGAAGTAGGTAAAGTTGTTTAAGAATGTTAAAAAGCAGTGGAATTATTCAGATGCACATTCAGAGGCATTTTTGAAATCAGGGTCGGCTCCAGGTTTCAGTAGGCCACTGGACGACAGAGCCTCAGTAGGCCTCTTTGCAGCAAACTCACATGGCGGCATTCAAATTTCAGAAACTAAAAGTCTCGTGTCCCCAAAAATATTCCCTAGTTTATCATAGCAAACAGCCCCTCATGGTAATTTTATATAAAGTCCCCCTCACTCCCTTGATTTATTGATAAATTTCTTGATTGATTTATTAGATACAGCCCCCCTGACCTCCATGGATTCCTAACGTACAGCCTTATTACGCTACATATTTTTCAATTTCATTTGAGAAGCAAATCAAAAAATTCTCAAATCTATTTGAGAATTCCAGGTTCCATTATTTCCCCTCCCTCAGCACATGACTAGATCTTACACAAACAAACTTATTTTTGTTTGGTATACTTGACGTTACTCGATGGAATTTATCCCAGCAGTCTATAATTCAGCAGTATGAAACCTAAGCCAAACTTATAATTTAACCAAGCAGGAAAAAATACAATTTCTGACTTACAAACATGACTTATTATTAAACCCTGTGGTTTCATAATTTTACATAAGATAATACTCAATCGTAATGATTTTGTGACAGATAAATAGCACTGCATGCTATCTGTAGACACAGCTGTTATATTTAGTCAAGCGCTATAACGATGTTTTTAAGTATTTTTTGTTTATTTGTATTGTTCAGCATAAAACATATTTTAATGGTTTAACATTTATTACACAATTCAATAATGGAGGAAAAATTTAATCTAACTCCAACAACTGGAAAAGGGGGAATTAAACCACCCTCACCAAATAGACAACACAGAAATATAACCAAAACCCACCTACTGGATAAAATGGATATTTCACCAACTCCACAAAGTGGACAAGAGGGAAATGTAACTGCCCCCACTAACTGGACAACAGTGAAATGTAACCAACCAAACCCTACCAACTATATAAGGGGGAAAAAGAATGAATCCCATGAACTGGACAACACGGAAATGTAACTAACCCCATGAACTAGACAGTAGAGAAATGTAAACGTCCAATCCAACCGGACAACAGGAAAAAGTAACCAAACCTACCAACTAGAAAACAGGTAAATTAAACCAACCCCAGCAATTGGACAATATGGAAATATAACTGACTCAATCAATATAATCAACTGGACTACCGGGAAATGTAACCAGCTCTATGAACTGGACAACAGAGGAATACAACCAACCCTACCATCTAAACAATATGGAAATATAACCAATATAGCCAACAATAGGAAAATATAACCAAACTCACCATGGACAAAAGGGAAATTTAATTAACTCCTCTACTTGGATAGCAGGGAAAACATAGCCAAACCCCAACATCTAGAGAACAGGGAAATATAATAAACCCTTGAACTAGACAACAGGGAAATTCAACCAACACTATTTAATGTACAACAGGGAAATGTAACAAACCCTACTAACTTCATAAGGAAATATATACAAAATTTTACCAACTTGATATTAGGAAAATGTAATGAACTGAACATTAGGAAAATATAAAATTCCTCATGAACTTGATAATAGGGAAATGTAACCAAACCAATAAACTGAACAACAGGGTAATGTAACCATCTCTTCTAACTGGAAAATGAAATCGTTTTGTTGCTTTAAAGTATAAATAAAGCTTTGAAGACTTTTTTTTATTTTAGAAATTATTGGGGCAGGAGATAAACTTTGTAATATACTTCACTAAGTAAATCAGTTTATCCGTGTCTTGTTTCTGCTATTTTTCCTGCAGTGAGCAGTGTATCTGAAATCTTTCACATTAGGCAGATAATGATTAACTCTTTCCACACCAAGGAAATGTTTTCATTGATTATTCAGCTTTCTGAGGTGATTAAGCTATACAGTCCATGTAAAGAATTAAGTCATTTTACACTTTTTCCGTTATCCTTACACTTTACCCTTTAGAGGAGTAAAGTACAGGGCCAAAGGCGGAATCACATATCCGGACTATAGATTTATGCAATTTGTCAAAACATTGGTTATGTTTTAGAGTTACAACTCTTACCTGAGCATTCTCTCTTCTCCCTTCCTGTGTCCATTCCAATACCCATTGAGATATCTAAATATGTCTTCTGAATTGCTAAGTGTTTCTGCTTAACCTGGTTTCATGTTGGATTCATTCCGCTCATAGCCTCTCAGACCCTTGGTGTGTTTTTGAATTTTCTTTGCTTTATGATTTGGATTTCGCCATGCCAATCTAACTTGACCCCGGTTATTGTATTTGCTCCTTTCTTGGTCTACAATTATAGCTTATAATATTAGAAGGCCCTTACATAGGCCCTTATTGTGATGTGGGTGGAAAGGGTTAAAGGTTCATTAACTTCTCATCCACTTTTCTCATTCTGAATTTATTGGTTTTTAACTGTAGACATTAATGGAATATCAATATAATCTGCTAAATTGTTTCATCTGGGGAACAAGAATTGTGATGGGAATTTAATATGGATTACTGACCCGTTTCTTAGATAAACAATGAGAATCCGGGCACCACCAGCTTATTCTATGACACAGGAAATAAATCCCCCTATGTCTACATTTCTGTATCACTGGTCACCTCTGTTGAGTAAGGATGAGGAAATTGTTTGAATTGACCATTGTGTCTGAACCATGTTGGCCAAACTGTTGAGGTTAGCACATCGGCTTTAGGCACTGCCAGACTTTTGGACATGGCTCTGTATGCTGTTCTGCGTCAAGTGTTCTCACTCTTAGGTCCCCTGCACATGAACATGCTTAGTCTTTGGAAATGGAACTGTATCCTGATCAGATCCAACAGACTGAGCACAGTGCAGTGGATGGGAGTCCTTGCATCATAGTGATATATGATGCAAGGAGTCTCTGTCTGCTGGCCAAATAGCAATGCCAACACTGATTATGTTACCTAGTATGGTACCAGCCTAATATACTATATTCATTTTAAATAATAAGCAAAATGAGCAACTGTGAACAGATTGTGTGTTAGCTATTTCACTTGGATTGCTGCGGGAACAGATGACTATCTAGCAATTTGGATAATTAGTCATTAGCGACAAGGCTCCTGCAACCTCCACTGCTCAGTTGGAGAAGGGAATAGGAAAAAAACAAAAAACGTGTTTCTTCAACTTTTTTGTTACTTTTCTCTAGGTGCAACAAGCCTGCCTGCAATCTGCCTTTCAAATTAAAAGCATAATAAAATATGCAGTTGATGAGATAGTGGGAATAGTAACCATGTAGGGCATTCACTCCAGGACAGATAGAATCCAGGGAAAACACATTGAACTTCGCCCATGGCCCATGATTCTGGAAGGAGTTCTATGTGTCTTCCCGGGACTCTTATCCTCTCTGGGGTCAGACTACAGCCCCGTAGTCAAGCACAGAGGTAGTTTTTTTTACATGGTTACGCAAGTAACTCATTGAGAAGTCTTCTGTATTATTGAAGCATGACATAAAGATACAGTTCTACTCAATGTGACTTTAAAAGTAACATCTAAATGAACTATTGCTGTCGGTAATGCTAAATCGTAGAACAGCACATGGCTCCTTACATTAATCCTTTAATGACGCGTGGCATATTACTACGATGGTAGCGGGTGATTGGAGAAGGTTCATGGGCTGAGCCTATTGCAGCAAACACCCACCGGTAACACCCGTGATTGGTGCTCGCACTGATCGTGGGTGTAAAGCCTGCGATCGCCACCTTGATGGCTAAGATTGTCGCTCCCTGTGACGTCATCGGGGAGCGACGCCCTGTTGCCATGGCAGCCTTGGGTCACACAAAGACCCGAGGCTGTCTTGTTATACACCATCTACTACAGTGTGCGATTTGCACATTTTAATAGGTGATGTGGAAAATCCCCATATCCTGCATACTGCAGTATGGCAGTATATGGTAGGATCAATCAGACAACCTAGGGTTAAGTACCCTAGGTTGAGTCTGAAAAATAGTAAAACAAATAAATTAGTAAAAAAATTCAAGGCACCCACCTTTCCTGATATATATATAATTATACAGTAAAATCAGAAATATGTTAGGTTTCGCCGCGTCCCAAAATGTCTGCTCTATCAAAGTATAATAACGGTTTTTCCTGGCATTTAACCCTGTAATGGAAAATTAATTTTCAAATTTTCAAAAATATTAAAAAATCAATAAAATGTGTTAAAAAGGATGTACAGTCCTTAAAAAAAGTTTCATCAAAAGTCGCAACAAATGACACCACACACAGCTCCATACACTGAAGTATGAAAAGGTTATTGGTGCCAGAACATATTACAATGAAGACTTTTTTTTATGCAGGAGATTTTAATTTTTGTAAATGTATGGAAACATTACAAAACCTATATAAATTTGTTATCCCTATTATAGTACAAAACCAAAGAACAAAGTGGACATGTCATTTGGGGCGCACAGTGAAAGCCGTAAAATCAAAACCCACAAGAAAATGGCGCAAATGCATTCTTTCACAAATTTCACCGCATTTAGAATTGTGTTTCCTGCTTCCCAGTACATGGCACGGAATATTAAATACTGTAACTATGAAGTGCACCTTGATACACAGAAACAGCTCTATACATGGAAAAATAAAAAAGTTATGGATTTTGGAAGGTGGGGAGTGTAAAATGAAAACGCAAAAACGAAAAAGGGCCTGGTCATTAAGAGGATAAGAAACATCACTACACTAAACACGTCTAATATACTGAGGAGCATTACCAAGCACGACTCACAGACAAGTGTTGTACCATTTCTGCATTGTTACCATAATACTTAAAGTTGTGCTCCACTTATGAGTCATTTGATATTTTCGTACATTATTTTAGCAATTTTCTGATGGTTATTAGAAGAGCAGTGCAGTCATGGGTAGCTGCAGTTCTTTGCAGCTTTGCTGTCAATCAGCATGTTCTAGGTGGTTTCACAACAGCCTTAATCCTGTTTACGAAATATACAAAAGCGGCTTATGAGTGGCTGACTAGGTCTCCATGCACCCTCATTTATTTTTATTAATGGAATCGCCCTCATTGCCTGCAGACTTGGGCTGAAAAAAGAGCACAGAAGGAAGGAAGGGAAGAAACGTATTACACAAAATAATTGTCACAGGTGCTCTCAGGATCCCTGTCTCTGATCACGGGCGCACCCGTACACCAGCAAGTGCCCTCGGGCCCCGGCAGCACTTACCTCCCCTGGCTCCAGTGGCAGCCTTTCTGGCTCCTGCGGCTTGGCGCACGTGTCCCCGTGCCCTAGGGCGCACAAGATTTAAAGGGCCAGCACACCGATAATTGGCACTGGCCTGCCATAAGTTCCTGCCAAATTTCTGTGACTCTTTCCGGATCTTTGTGCCTGACAGCCTGAGAGATAGCTTCCTAGCCAGTATACCTATATTCCTGTGTATTCCTGCATTCCTGTGTATTCCTGCGTTCCTGTAAATTCCTGCGTTCCTGTGTATTCCTGCGTTCCTGTGTATTCCTTGCATTCTCGTGTATTCCTGCGTTCCTGTGGTATTCCTGCGTTTCCTCTTGTATCTGCGTTTCCTGTGTATTCCTGCGTTCCTGTGCAGTCCTGTGCATTCCTGTGAATTCTGTGAATTCCTGTGAATTCCTGTGAATCCTGCGTTCTGTGATTCCTGGCGTTCCTTGATTCCTGTGCATTCCTGTGTATTCCTGAATTCCTGTGTCTTCCTGCGTTCCTGTGTATCCTGCGTTCCTGTGCATTCCGTGAATTCCTGTGCATTCCTGTGAATTCCTGTGAATTCTGCGCATCCTTATTCCTGTGATTCCCTGCGTTCCTGTGTATTCCTGCGTTCCTGTGATATTCTGCGTTCCTGTGTATTCCTGAGCGTTCCTGTACATATCCTGCGTTCCTGGTATTCCTGGCTTCCTGTTAGTTCCTGCGTCCTGTTATTCCTGCGTTCCGTGGTATTCCTGCGTTCCTGTGTATTCTGCGTTCCTGTGTTTCTGCGTTCCTGTGTTCCTGTGCGTTCTGTGCGTTTCCTGTGTATTCTCCGTGTATTCCTGCGTTCGTTTATTCCTGTGAATTCCTGCGTTCTGTGTATTCCTGCGTTCCTGTGTATTCCTGCGTTCCGTGTATTCCTGTTCGTTCCTGTGTATCCTGCGTTCTTATCGTGTTTCCTGTGTATCCTGTGTTCCTGAGCATCCTGCGTTCGTGTATTCCTGGTTCCTGGCATTCCTGCGTTTCTGAGCATTCCTCTTCCTGTATTCCGCGTTCTGTGAATTCCTGCGTTCCTTTGGTATTCTGCGTTCCTGTGTATTCCTGTGAATTCCTGCGTTCCGTGTATTCCTGCTTACCTGTGTATTCTGCGTTCTGTATCTGTTCTGGTTCCTGCGTTCCTGTGATCCTGCTTTCCTGTGTATTCCTGTGTTCTGACGACATTCCTGCGTTCCTGGTCATTCCTGCGTTTCTGAGGCATCCTGCGTTCCTGTGTATTCCGCGGTCCTGTTATTCCTCGTTCCGTGAATTCCTGCGTTCCTGTGAATTCCTGGCGTTCCTGTGTATTCCTACGTTTCCTGTGTTTCCTGCGTATTCTTGCGTTCCTGGTGTTTCCTGCGTTCCTGTGTATTCCTGTGTTCCTGAGCATTCCTGCGTTCCTGTGTATTCCTGTGTTCCTGAGCATTCCTGCGTTCCTGTGTGTTCCTGTGCATTCCTGTGTATTCCTGCGTTCCTGTGTATTCCTGCGTTCCTGTGTATTCCTGTGTTGTTCCACATTCATGCTGGACATCTGTGTGAAGAACCACTATTTTTAAGTTGTCAAGTACGCTTGTTGTAAAAGGTGTCTGCTCCTTGAATGCTCTCCCCATCTTGCCGAGATGGTGCTGCCTTAGGAAGAGGCTCAACTCACCTCATGGCTGGTGCCACCATATTAGAAAACAAAGAATCTTGAACCACAAGGTACACATAAGTACCCATGCTGTATCATTACTACTGTCAGGAGATCCTGCCAAACTGAACTAAGTCCATCATTATATCGATATCTGAAAATAATTAAGACTTTGTGAATGAAAGATCTTTATTGCACAATTTATTCCTAAATTACATCACAAAATATTAACTGACAAAAATACCCCATTAAAAGGACACTAAAAGCACAAGCAAAAAACAACACGGACAGGGTGAACATTCATGGAGAGGCAATACGTAAAACAAGAAATACATATAGGCGCTGGTAAAAGATTTTCCCTGGTGCGCTGATATCCTGCAGAGGGAAGTATATAAAGCATACGGTCAGGGAGGTCGGCCCAAGTGATGTCACTGTCCATATAAGGATAGTGACATCTTCAGGTAACACTATGAACATCAGAACCAAGCGTAAGTTCACTCCCCCTCCGCTTCAAGGGGTAGGAACAGAGGACGTATCCACGGTTTGATCATACGTGCAATACGTCCTAGCCCTTTAGTGTAGAACCCTCCCAAAATATCCTTCAACAGAGGCAATAAAGGAAGTGTGAAAGTTTTCTTTTCTTATGTTACCAAAAGTGTATAATAATTTACTGGCATTGCACTGGGTGTGTACAGGTAGTCCGGGTTACGTACAAGATTGGTTCTGTAGGTTGTTCTTAAGTTTAAGTGTGTATTGTAAGTGGAAATGTAATTTTATTATTGTAACCCAGTCAAATTTTTGGTCTCGTGACAATTGGATTTAAAATGTTAGGTGTCATAAGAACCCGGATTAACAATAAATCTTCATTGCAGACACCTTGATAACTCTTAGAGCTGGATTTGTAGCCTAGGGCTATAGTACAGTAAATTACCAAAATTCAGAGGTCTGTTGTAACTCGGGCCATCTGTAAGTCAGAGTTCTTAAGTAGGGGACTGTCTGTATTCTGCCCCAACCAGTGCTGACACTGCCAGACACACCTCTTTGACTAGATGAATGGTAACACCTAATTGTCAATGAATATATTTTCTAGGGACAAAACAGAAGAAGACTCATGGCAGTGATCCAAGAAAAAGATGCTCCAGAATCAGCAACTCATGGTATTTATTAAAAAAGACATGTCAAGTAGCAGATTTTTTTTTTACAGTTTATTTATTTTTTAGTAGTTGTCCATGCAATCAGTACCATTCTGCACACGAGCAAGCACTCGATACTTCTGATTCCATTTATTAGAGGGTGTTTTGTGTTCATGAATCCATTTCTTAAGGCAGAAAACAAAATGCAAAGTATTCAGTTCATAAAATAATTCATTAATATTTTTTTTACCAAAGACACATTTATTTCAATCTGTTAGTCTGAAATGAAGTTTATGAATATTTAGTAATTACGGCACATTAATTCACGGCGTATAAATAAAATGATTTGTTTACATCTTAGATTCTGACACTAGGAAGTAATTAATTGAAAAACCGTCGACGAGAATGATGACAGCATAATTTAATTAGTTAAAATAATAAAAAGGATTACAGAATAAACCTGGGAGATGATTATTATATTTTGTCATTTGGAAAACAGACACTTTGTACATTAAAATCCTGAACATTATAAACATGACTTCTAAGGAAGGCGATGGAAGCAGCTTATGAGGAAGTCTTTTTTCCTCGGCTTAATTATTTATGCTTCATTTTTTTTTTATGAAACTTCCAACTCCTGGTACAGAAATGATTTAATCTGATTAGACAAGCATCTCCAGTCTGCTTGTAGTGTTTCAGTTGGTGCCTGTCGTTGCTTCATAAATATTTTGCTCTCTGGAAATAAAAAAAAAAAACACCTTGGAACGGATAGAACTGAATTTTTCCTGGCATGGAAGACAAATGTGACGTTATCACTTTCACAGCTATAGCTTTGTGTATAAAAGCCCATTGCTAACCAAAGCAAAGCAAATCACAGGTGACAGTTCAGAAACGTGGGTCCAGGCTATAGATTTACACAAATCACCAGATTGTAGTCAGGCGGGGGTGGGAATCACAACATTAATTTGAGACCTATATAATGAGATGGATTTAAGAATGTATTACAACAGGATTCTGCTCCAATCTGCGCCACAGAGTGCACCACATTATCAGGGTTTAACAACGTTCAACAAATACTTGATATTGTTGTGTAGTGAAATGTATACACAGTTTCCAATATACTTCTGTATCAATTCCTCACAGTTTTCTAGATCTCTGCTTGCTGTCATGCAACAGGAAGCTCATTGTTACTTCCTGTAAAATAAAAAAAAACAGTCCATAGTCATGTGATGTCACACAGGTGCACAAGCTTTATATCACAGAGAGCAATCAGAGCTGTGTGTATAAAGAGCCGTGCACCTGTGTGACATCAATGACCAGGCCAGTTTTGTTTAAGGAGAGTAGCATTGAGCTTCTTTAAAGGACAGCAAGCAGAGATATAGAAACTTGGAGCATTCTGATACATAAAGTAATTTGGATAATGTATAACTTTTCATTTCACAAACAATTATTTGTGAAAGTGGACAACTCGACTAGTCCTTTTAATATTTTTGTTTTTTTGTTTTTTGTAATTTTTCTGTACAGGCTGTATGAATTTTTCTCTGTAACAAAATATACTATCTAGTCACAGTATATAGTATTCCATGGCTGTACTAGGAAGCAGGAAAGAAATTTCAGATTTGGTTAAATGGGCAAAAAGTGCATTGTGCCATATCTCTTGTGAGCTTTGTGTTTACACTTTCACTTTTCAATCCAAATGACGACTCCCCTTGATTGTTTGTGCTGCATGAACATAACACTGCAACCATTCGTGGGACTGTACATTTTTGCTCACTTTTTATTTCTACATTTATGAGTTGCAAAATGACTAAAGTGGTGTTTCGGTGGTGTCACGTCAGGAATAACCGTTTAAATTACATTGGGTTGATGGACTTTTGTTATGTAGCAATACCTCTGGGCCAAATTTACAAAGCAAGTGTAAACTTCACTATGTGGAGTTTGCCTTTCGAGTGTGAGAGGTGCTTCACATGATTGAATATTCGGTGCATGGTCTTCAATAATCTGGCGCACCTTCACTGCTCGGGAAAGTGTGCACCATAAATTTTGTAGATGCACCTTTAACAGAGCAAGCAACACAACTCCGTTAGGGACTGTATTAAATACGCCGAAACTCAACAAGTTCTAACATGTGCCAATTTTCTGTCTTGTCGGCACAGTGCAACCTCGAACACAAACTGGAGCAAACACTGGTGCAAGCGCACGGACGTTCTTTCAGTGCAGACAGAAAAAATGGCACCCCAGAATTTTTACAGTTCTAGGAAAAGGGGTAAAAATTTAGGTTTTAATTTTTTTTTTTTTCAGACCCGCTAAGGTACTTATCCCTAGGTTTTCGCCAACGCCTATCAATATGCCATACATTGGTAACTGCCTTTATAAAGTAGAATTGTGTGCAAGCGCAAATTTGGGTGTTACTGGGGGTGTGGTTCGGGTCGGGTGAGTTACACTGCATAGTAGGGCATGGAGGCAGGATGGGGGGCGTGCCAGTGGGGTGGCAGTTGTTGAAGTGAATGTGTCTTGCCTGTAAAAAACAAGGTATTGGCAATGACGGGCGGTGACGCGGGGCAACAGAGCACTGGAGAAGGTAAGTATAAGTTTTTTTACCACAGCCCCAGGCCGGCTAATCATTTTTAAGACCCAGACAAACCGCTTTAAAGTACAACAAGGTAATAGGGAAATTTGATTACTAGGACCCCATTGAGCCCAATTAAGGTGCGTTAAGATAATATTATTTTACTAATTCATCCGAATACATGGTCATAGAATAAATGCACTAGGAACAACTATAACTCTTCTCACTCCTCTCAGAGGAAACATGCCAAGGGCCAATTCTAAGTCTCAAGTAACCCAATTTTCCTGCATTCTGACGGAGCAGAACTGATGCATCAGCAGTCTTACAAATCATGTATTTTTAAAGATTTGCAAATAAATACAAGTGGAAGCTTCATGTCACACAGAGATACATTTACAGATTACATCCAGTGATGACTCTACCTTACTGCGGGGTCACTAATGAATTTGTACTGCATCACCTCGAGCTCTCGTGTAGAGTAAACTGTCCCCATAGCAACAGTATATCCCTTTAATGCAGAAAATCAGACTTGAGCAGAGCGCTGAGAATTTCTCCACAACATCTTAAAGTTAAACATGTACAGGCAGTCCCCTACTTAAGAACACCTGACTTACATACGACCCCTAGTTACAAACGGACCTCTGGATTTTGGTAATTTACTGTACTTTATCCTTAGGCTACTATAAACATCTATACCAGTTATCAGGCGTCTGTAATTAAGATTTATTGTTATTCCTGGTTCTTGTGACAATCCAACATTTTTAAAATCCAATTGTGTAACCCGGGGACTGCCTGTAAATGTAATAATATGCAGGAATGTGTCAGTAATGAGGCCTGCAGGGCAGAAACACGGGCCGCAAGTTATAGAGTGTGGCTCTGCTTAGAGAGGTAAGGAAGGGCTCGGACACAAGAGCCCCACCATGTCATGGGTGTTTATGGGACGGGTGCTTTAAGTGGAAGACTGTGCCAGCCGTCTTCTACATACACTATTCTTATACCCGGAGTGGATTAGGAGCCCCTCAGGACCAGTGAGTTGTCTGATGGGCCAATATCCCGAACAAAGCAGAACTAAATGTACGGCAGCTTGGTTCCAAAGAAAACGGTACTCCGTTTTGCTTCTAAGACCAAAACCAGACCTGTTTATGCAGGGGATATAGCAGGTACAGAAGCTTTTGGTGTGGAGTTGTGAGTGGAACTATTAAAACTATTGAAGAATTATTTGCTCTTTTTGTACTTGAGAAAGATGAGAAGGCAAGTATTAAACTTTGTAATATTCTTCAATAGGGTCACCCATATAGTAATTACCATGGTAATTTTGTGTAAAGTCTTTGGGGATCAGCGGATCATGGGTGCCGTCAGTGCCCCCTCAGTGCCTTTGTCTTCACAGACAGTTAACTGTCTCATCTTCATCCCTGCTTCCTCAGCACTCCCCCTCTTCCTACCATTTTCTTACAGCAGAAGCACACAGTGTGAGGGGGGATTCAGGGGTTCCTGTGATCTCCTTTGTCCTGGCTTTCTGGTAGATGGAGTACACAACCCTCCATTATAACCATTTCCATAGCATTGGGGAGTGGGATGTCCTGGGCACATACCTTGTTACTGCTTGGAAGAGTGATGATGGGGGAGGTGTGCAGACCAGTAATGTGTGCATGCCCCCTCATCTATCAGAATGCGCAGTACATGGACATCACAGGAAGATCAAAGTCCTGATGCCAGTAGGGTCTTAGCAGCGAAACAAGAAGAATTTACCACGGTAAGTGCTACATATAGGGTGATCCTTTTAGAGTTTTTTTTCCCTGTAAAATTATGTAAGACCAACACCAATAAATAAAGGAGCTCACTCCTTCTATTAGGCTGCAGGATGTTTGGGCGTGAGATGGTAGCTTACTCTTATATTACCCTAAAAGCAGCATGGAGCAGAAAGTATAGGAACAAACATCACTGACTAAACAGCCACCTTTATCTTAACTTAGTATTCCTCATCACTACTATTAACCCCCTCCCAATCCATAGACACTAGAACAATGATACCTTAAATTAAGTCTTCGTCAAAACCAAGCATGTAAAACGGGACCTTACTCTAGATCAGGCACCTCCTCTAAAAATCAACTTTAAATTATTATAATGAGCAGAAGGGCCTACAAGAGCCCCTCAGTGCTTTGTCTTCACAGACTGTTAACTGTCTCATCTTCTCCTCTGCTTCCTCAACACCCCCTCTTCCTACCATTTCTTACAGCGAAGCACACAGTGTGAGGGGGAAGGGCTCCGCACACTTTAAAAGCCCGTGAAACTATAGCACAAAGGGAATCAGGAAACAACCCAGGATCTCTTCGTCTCATTACATAATTTAAACATGATTTAAAAAGATGGAGACCACGAATAACAAATATAAGAAGATTGCTACAGTCACAGTGGCTGGATCTATGAGAGTGTGTACTGGTAGATTCCTTTAAGAATGTCTAGAAACAGATGCCAGTGAGAATTCACAGTAAGTGTCTTTTTAGTTTTTTTACGTGCATGGACAAAGCATATAAGGTGATGAAGGACATACTGCATATGGTAGGACCAAAGTGTCAGGACTGCACTAAACCTACAGCTGTCCCTGCCACCGGTAGATATATTTAGCTACCGACCTGACAAGGGCGAGTACCATATCCTGCCCTAATCTAAAAAACACACCTGCATTCCCCTTCCCTGACACGTTTTTCTGCTGTAGGTTCTTCAGAGGGACTGCGGTGGAAATAGTCAAAAATAGACAGGAACCTACAGAGTACAGGAGTATCCTTCGGGTTGTCAAGTACTAGGATGAACCCAAATGTAGGGCACCACTGGGTACCGGTGCGGAGCCCCAGATGTGATCCCTATCTGATGGTGTAGGATAATGCCCCATTAAGGGCGGATTTATAAATATACTGATACCTCCCCCTATGGGTCACTCACCAATCAGGGACCCTGTAGCAAGGTGTCCGCCCGTAGTGGCAGCCGCGTCCTGTAATTGCTGTGCGCGACGCCATCACGAGCCAGAGGAACTTACGGTCACGTGATCCAGTCACGCGGTGAGGTCACGTGACCGCAAGGGGGTGTATCTATAATGGTTGCCATGAGTACATGACGCTGCCATCAGTGGGAGCGTTGGCTCTCTGCTGATGGTGATACTCGGCTTAGAGATGGCTGAATAGAACTGGCGATCCAGGGGGCGCCAGATCCAGGATCTGTGTCTCACATTCTTCATGAATCGGGCACTCCATGCACTGCCTTTATAAAGGTGCGCCTTTAACAGGGGGCGCACAACACATTTCTGTCAGACTTTGCATGATAAATGTGGTGCAAGGTCCGACTGAGCACCTGAATGCCCCCTTCATTGCAGAAATTTGTGTTGCATGGGGTATAGTGCAGCGTGCGCCAGATATGTGTCTGAAAAGAACGTGCAAATCCTGACAGAAAACTGGCGCACGGCCCTTAGAAAACGTGGGCCAATGTCCCTGACATGTTTTCCCCTAATTATGTGCTTTGCTATTTAGATGCTTTATTTTAGAGGTGCATAAAATGGTTTTAAATCCAGGTGTGAACATTTGCATTGCTTACATTATTTATTCATTAGATTTTTGTCTATAAGTCTCGGGTTATCATGTATATATTATTAACGTTTATATAAGTTTATATATAAAAATTAACTTGTGCTGTGACATACTGGGGGAGATTATCAGAAGTGTCCGAGGTAAAACGTTCTAGTTGAAAACCAAATCAGAGATCAGCCGTAATTTATGAACATGAAAGGAGCTCTGATGGTTTCAATGGGCAAATAAACAGTTATGATAAACACTTCTGATAAATCTACCCCACTGTGTATTTGGGAAATTACTTAAAGGAAATTACCATCAGGATCATGGATTATAAATACTTAGAGTTGGTGTGTGCCCCCTTTATCAGGATCTGCTCTTCTTTAGCCCTCGATTTAAGTAAATATTTTAAAAACTATGCTAATGAGCTGAGGGGCTCCAGGTTTCATTAATTCTGTGAAGGTGGAGCCCCTCGGGCACATTTGAAGCCTTTTTTCATAAAAAAAAGGCAGAAAAAGCTTAAAGAATAGCGGATCCTGACAAAGGGTCGCATGCCCCCATGTAAGTTACTTGGTTTATAATTCATAATCCTGATAGATGTCTTTTAAGGTAGCATCCTGTTTGCTGAGTGTGTTTTATTAGCTTTGCCTGTAACCTGGTATGTAACTATGGCTAACACCAATGTACAGTACTGTAAGGGCAGCTTTAAACATACAGGGACACATTCATAAGTGAATTACGGTGTCTTGGAAAATCTATCTCTGCAACTTTAACCTGAAACCTGAATGCATTGGAGTATATATTTTATGCTGTATGGCTGAGGGGATCATGCGAAGCATTGCTCATTCCAGCACTAGACATAGTACAATCTAACACTTCATCATACTATTGAGGGGACAAAAAAATAGCTTTATACTGTATTTCCTTTTATATAGGCATCTATGGAGTAGATGGAAAGGGACAAAAACGGGCGCCTATCTAGAGTATCAGCAGAAACCAATATAATATAAAACAAAAAAGAGCAGCTAATCCTAAAATATGGCCAATGTTGTAGTTATCTTAAAGACCATAATCATTATTTTAATAACATATTTATGAATATAATCTACAAGTTTTGATAGTATTAATACATATTTGATTCATCTGAAGTAAAAACCTGTCCTACCGCCCAGAGTTGGATTCACAAATCTGAATAAACTGGGGAGATTTCAGCTGTGAAGCCTGCAAATTTGTAACACAGCTCTTGATATATAAAGGCAATTCATACCATGCAAGGTAAAGGGGTGGACATTGCATATATGAGGGAGTAAATAAATAAATGATTTATTTAAAAAAAACACAAAATAATCATACTACGTTTTTGTCTGTACCATAAGTAGTAAAGGATCCCACAACCATTGAACAGCACTGAACCTGGAGGGTACCTCTTTTATGGACACAGAGTAAATGGGGTCTCCTCCAGGATAGGCTAGTATGCCTTTTTATATTTTTCACCTGCTCTAACCATCATGGAGCTTCCACTGTTCAGTAAAAAATTTAAAGGAAATCTACCATCAAAATCCATTATGATAAACCAAGGACACTTACTCATAGATACAGGCACTGGTGATATCTTCCTTATTGTGTATACATGGCCTTCTTCATTCAAAATCAACTTTTAACATTATACATCAGCCTGAAGGGCACCTGGAGGTATTACAGAATCCATTGTGATCCAAAAAGTTGAGCAAACACGGCATTATCCTAAAAAACAATGTCTTTTTATTTAAATTCCATCAAGGATGGTAGAAGTATCGCCTACGCTTTCGAGCACAGTCCGTGCTCTAATCATGGCATGGAGTGCTCGAAATGCGTAGGCGATACTTCTACCATCCTTGATGTTTCAAGGAACTTAATAAAGAAAGACAATTTTTTAGGATGTCCGCATTTGCTCAACTTTTGAATCATTGATCTTCATCCGCAGTCCTAGTGGATTACGCGACTGCACTCTCACACGTGCGAGCCATACGTGTTTGGATTTACCTCCTGGTGTGGAATTTTCCAAGAAGCCTGACGAGTAGGGTGAGCTGCATACAAATTTTCTTTTCGTTACGAGAATCTATCTGTGCTCTGGCTTCACAATCTATTGTGACAACTGCAGGAGCATTTTTTAGGCTCACACTCCCCAGCACTCCCTCTGAGCAGCGGTAGGCGTCAAAGGGGGAGGGGGAGTGGCTTTCAGAATGTAATTTTCAAATGAGAATTGCCGAGTAAGGGAGTATTGGGGAACTGGGCAATGAGTGAGAACAAGTGGAGGTGAATTGAGCAGAAATGGCTTGTGCCATTTGAACTGCCCCCTTCTCCCTTGAGGACTCACCACACAATGCTGGCAGGAAGTAGGGTAAAGATGTTTAAGAATGTTAAAAGCAGGGAATTATTCAGATGCACATCAGAGCATTTTTGAAATCAGGGTCGGCTCCAGGTTTCAGTAGGCCACTGGACGACAGAGCTCAGTAGGCCTCTTTGCAGCAAACTCACATGGCGGCATTCAAATTTTCAGAAAACTAAAAGTTTCGTGTCCCCAAAATATTCCCTAGTTATCATAGCAAACAGCCCCTCATGGTAATTATATAAAGTCCCCCTCACTCCCTTGATTTGATATAAATTTCTTGATTGATTATTAGCTACAGCCCCCTGACCTCATGGATTCCTAACGCAGCCTTATTACGCTACATATTTTTCAATTTCATTTTGAGAAGCAAATCAAAAAATTCTCAAATCTATTTGGAATTCCAGGTTCCATTATTTCCCCTTCCCTCAGCACATGAAGATCGTCACAAACAAACTTATTTTTGTTTGGTATACTTGACGGTACTCGATGGATTTTCCCGCGTCATAATTCAGCAGTATGAACCTAAGCCAAACTTATAAATAACCAAAGAGAAAAAATACAATTTCTGACTTACAAACATGGAATATATTAAACCCTGTGGGTTCATAATTACATAAGATAATACTCAATCGTAATGATTTGTGACAGAAATAGCACTGCATGTATCTGTAGACACAGCTGTTATATTTAGTCAAGCGCTATAACGATGTTTTAAGTTTTTTTGTTTATTTGTATGTTCAGCATAAACATATTTAATGGTTAACATTTAAACAATTCAATAATGGAGGAAAAATTAATCAACTCAACAACTGGAAAGGGGAATTTAAACCACCCTCACCAAATAGACAACACAGAAATAAACCAAAACACCCCTACTGGATAAAATGGATATTTCACAACTCCACAAAGTGGACTGAGGGAAATGTAACTGCCCCACTAACGGACAACAGTGAAATGTAACCAACCAACCCTACCAACTATATAAGGGGAAAAAAGAATGAATCATGAACTGGACAAACACGGAAATGTAACACCCCATGAAACTAGACAGTAGAGAAATGTAAACGTCAATCCAACCGGACAACAGGAAAAAGTGAACCAAACCTACCAACTAGAAAACAGGTAAAATTAAACCAACCCAGCAATTGGACAATATGGAAATATAACTGACTCAATCAATATAATCAACTGGACTACCGGAAATGTACCAGCTCTATGAACTGGAAACAGAGGAACAACCAACCCTACCATCTAAACAAGGAATATAACCAATATAGCCAACAATGGAAAATATAACCAAACTCACACTGGACAAAAGGGAAATTTAATAACTCTACTTGGATGCAGGGAAAAACATAGCCAAACCCCAACATCTAGAGAACAGGAAATATAATAAACCCTTGAATAGACAAACAGGGAAATTCAACCACACTATTTAATGTACAACAGGGATAATGTAACAAACCCTACTAACTTCATAAAATATATACAAAATTTCCAACTTGGATTAGGAAAAATGTAATGAACTGAACATTAGGAAAATATAAAATTCCTCATGAACTTGATAATAGGGAATGTAACCAAACCAAAACTGAACAACAGGGTAAGTAACATCTCTTCTAACTGGAAATGAAATCGTTTGTGCTTTAAGTATAAAAAGCTTTGAAGACTTTTTTTATTTTAGAAATATTGGGGCAGGAATGAAAACTTTGATATACTTCACTATAGTAAATCAGTTATCCGTGTCTTGTTTCTGCTATTTTTCCTGCAGTGAGCAGTGTATCTGAAATCTTCACATTAGGCAGATAATGATACCTCTTTCCACACCAAGGAAATGTTTTAATTGATTATTCAGCTTTCTGAGGTGATTAAGCTATACAGTCCATGTAAAGAATAAGTCATTTACACTTTTTCCGTTATCTTACACTTTACCCTTAGAGGAGTAAAGTACAGGGCCAAGGCGGAATCACATATCCGGACTATAGATTTATGCAATTTGTCAAAACATTGGTTATGTTTTAGAGTACAACCTTACCTGAGCATTCTCTTTTCCCTTCCTGTGTCCATTCCAATACCATTGAGATATCTAAATAGTCTTCTGAATTGCTGAGTGTTTTGCTTAACTGGTTTCATGTTGGATCATTCCGCCTATAGCCTCTCAGACCCTTGGTGTTGTTTTGAATTTTCTTTGCTTTATGATTTGGATTTCGCCATGCCAATCTAACTGACCCCGGTTATTGTATTTGCTCCTTTCTTGGTCTACAATTATAGCTTATAATATTAGAAGGCCTTACATAGGCCATTGTGATGTGGGTGGAAAGGGTTAAAGGTTCATAACTTCTCATCCATTTTCTCATTCTGAATTTATTGGTTTTAACTGTAGACATTAATGGAATATCAATATAATCTGCTAAATTGTTTCATCTGGGGAACAAGAATTGTGATGGGAATTATATGGATTACTGACCCGTTTCTTAGATAAACAATGAGAATCCGGGCACCACCAGCTTATTCTATGACACAGGAAATAAATCCCCTCATGTCTACATTTCTGTATCACTGGTCACCTCTGTTGAGTAAGATGAGGAAGGAAATGTTGAATTGACCATTGTGTCTGAACCATGTTGGCCAAACTGTTGAGGTTAGCACATCGGCTTTAGGCACTGCCAGACTTTTGGACATGGCTCTGCATGCTGTTCTGCGTCAAGTGTTCTCACTCTTAGGTCCCCTGCCACATGAACATGCTTAGTCTTTGGAAATGGAACTGTATCCTGATCAGATCCAACAGACTGAGCACAGTGCAGTGGATGGGAGTCCTTGCATCATAGTGATATATGATGCAAGGAGTCTCTGTCTGCTGGCCAAATAGCAATGCCAACACTGATTATGTTACCTAGTATGGTACCAGCCTATAATATACATTCATTTTAATATAAGCAAAATGAGCAACTGTGAACAGATTGTGTGTTAGTATTTCACTTGGATTGCTGCGGGAACAGTGACTATCTAGCAATTTGGATAATTAGTCATTAGCGACAAGGCTCCTGCAACTCCACTGCTCAGTTGGAGAAGGGAATAGGAAAAAAAAAAAAAACGTGTTCTTCAACTTTGTTACTTTCTCTAGGTGCAACAAGCCTGCCTGCAATCTGCATTTCAAATTAAAAGCATAATAAATATGCGTTGATGAGATAGTGGGAATAGTAACCTGTAGGGCATTCACTCCAGGACAGATAGAATCCAGGGAAAAACATTGAACTTCGCCCATGCCCATGATTCTGGAAGGAGTTCTATGTGTCTTCCCGGCGGACTCTTATCCTCTCTGGGGTCAGACTACAGCCCGTAGTCAAGCACAGAGGTAGGTTTTTGCAAGGTTATGCAAGTAACTCATTGAAAGTCTTCTGTATATGAAGCATGACATAAAGATACAGTTCTACTCAATGTGACTTTAAAAGTAACATCTAAATGAACTATTGCGTCGGTAATGCAATCGTAGAACAGCACATGGCTCCTTACATTAATCCTTAATGACGCGTGGCATATTCATACGATGGTAGGGGTGATTGGAGAAGGGTCATGGGTGAGCCTATTGCAGCAAACACCCACCGGTAACCCGTGATTGGTGCTCGCACTGATCGTGGGTGTAAAGCCTGCGATCGCCACCTTGATGGCTAAGATTGTCGCTCCCTGTGACGTCATCGGGGAGCGACGCCTGTTGCCATGGCAGCCTTGGGGTCACACAAGACCCGAGGCTGTGTTGTTATACACCATCTACACAGTGTGCGATTTGCACATTTTAATAGGTGATGTGGAAAATCCCCATATCCTGCATACTGCAGTATGGCAGTATATGGTAGGATCAATCAGACAACCTAGGGTTAAGTACCCTAGGTTGAGTCTGAAAAATAGTAAAACAAATAAATTAGTTAAAAAAACATAAAAATTCAAGTCACCCACCTTTCTTGATGCCAGAACATATTAAAATGAAGACATTTTTTTATACAGGGTGTTTTAATTTTTTAAATGTATGAAAACATTACAAAACCTATATAAATTTGTTATCCCTATGATAGTACAAAACCAAAGAACAAAGTAGACATGTGATTTGGGGCGCACAGTGAAAGCCGTAAGATCCAAACCCACAAGAAATGAGCGCAAATGCATTCTTTCACAAATTTCACCGCATTTAGAATTGTGTTTCTGCTTCCCAGTACAAGGCAGGAATATAAATACTGTAACTATGAAGTGCACCTTGATACACAGAAACAGCTCTAACATGGAAAAATAAAAATATGGATTTGGAAGTGGGGAGTGTAAAATGAAAAACGCAAAAAAACGAAAAAGGGCCTGGTCATTAAGAGGATAAGAAACATCACTACACTAAACACGTCTAATATACATGAGGAGCATTACCAAGCACGACTCACAGACAAGTGTTGTACCATTCTGCATTGTTACCATAATACTTAAAGTTGTGCTCCACTTATGAGTCATTTGATATTTTGTACATTATTTAGCAATTTTCTGATGGTTATTAGAAGAGCAGTGCAGTCAGGGTAGCTGCAGTTCTTTGCAGCTTTGCTGTCAATCAGCATGTTCTAGGTGGTTCACAACAGCCTTATCCTGTTACAGAAATATACAAAAGCGGCTTATGAGTGGCTGACTAGGGCTCCATGCACCCTCATATTTTTATTAATGGAATCGCCCTCATTGCCTGCAGACTTGGGCTGAAAAAAGAGCACAGAAGGAGGAAGGGAAGAAACGTATTACACAAAATAATTGTCACAGGTGCTCTCAGGATCCCTGTCTTGATCACGGGCGCACCCGTACACCAGCAAGTGCCCTCGGGCCCCGGCAGCACTACCTCCCCTGGCTCCAGTGGCAGCCTTTTGGCTCCTGCGGCTTGGCGCACGTGTCCCCGTGCCTAGGCGCACAAGATTTAAAGGGCCAGCACACCGATAATTGGCATGGCCTGCCATAAGTTCCTGCCAAATTTCTGTGACTCTTCGGATCTTGTGCCTGACAGCCTGAGAGATAGCTTCCTAGCCAGTATACCTAATCCTGTGTATTCTGATTTGTGTATTCCTGCGTTCCTGTATTCATGGTCCGATTCCGCGTTCCTGTGTATTCTGCGTTCCTGTGCTTCATGTTCTGCGTCCTGTGTGCATTCTGTGTATTCTGCGTTCCTGTGTATTCCTGCGTATTCCTGCGTGGCCTGCGTCCTGTGTATTCCTGCGTTCCTGTGCATTCCGTGATCCTGTGAATTCCTGTGATTCCTGTGAATTCCTTGAATCTGCTTCCTGTGAATTCCTGCTGCGTTCCTGTGAATTCCTGTGCATTCCTGTATTCCGTGAATTCCTGTGTATTCCGCGTTCCTGTGTATCCTGCGTTCCTGTGCATTCTGTGAATTCCTGTGCATTCCTGTGAATTCCTGTGAATTCCTGCGCATTCCTGGAATTCTGTGAATTCCTGCGTTCCTGTGTATTCCTGGTTCCTGTGTATCCTGCGTTCCTGTGTATTCCTGGTTCTGAGCATTCCTGCGTCTGAGATTCTGGTTCCTGGTTGTATTCCTGCGTTCCTGTTGTATTCCTGCGTTCCGTGTATTCCTGCGTTCCTGTGTATTCCTGCGTTCTGTGTATTCCTGCGTTCTGTGCGTTCCTCGTTTCCTGTGCGTTCCGTTTATTCCTGTGTATTCTGCGTTCGTGTATTCCTGTGGACTGCGTTCCTGTGTATTCCTGGTTCTGTGATCTCTCTGTGTATTCCTGGTTCCTGTGTTTATCCTGCGTTCCTGTGTATTCTGCTTTCCTGTGTTATCTGTGTTCTGAGCATCCTGCGTTCCTGTGTATTCCTGCGTTCCTGAGCATTCCTGCGTTTCTGAGCATTCCTGCTTCCTGTGTATTCCTGCGTTCTGTGAATTCCTGCGTCTGTGTATTCCTGCGTTCTGTATTACTGTGAATTCCTGCGTTCCTGTGTATTCTGCGTTACTGTGGTTCGCTTCCTGTGGTTCTGGTCTGTGTTCCTGCGTCCTGTGTATCCTGCTTCCTGTGATTCCTGTGTTCTGGCATTCTGGTCCTGAGCATTCCTGCGTTCCTGAGATTCCTGCGTTCGGGTATTCCTGCGTTCCTGTGATTCCTGCGTTCCTGTGAATTCCTGCGTTCCTGTGAATTCCTGCGTTCCTGGTGATTCCTACGTTCCTGTGTATTCCTGCGTATTCTGCGTTCGTGTATTCCTGCGTTCCGGTATCCTGTGTTCTGAGCATTCTGCGTGTGTATTCCTGCGGTCTGTGTATTCCTGGTTCCTGAGCATTCCTGCGTTCTGTGTATTCCTGTGTTCCTGAGCATCTGCGTTCCTGTGTGTTTCCTGTGATTCCTGTGTATTTACTGAGTTACTACCTGGCCCAAATGGACTAACATGCCAGTCCATTTTCCATCAATTTATCCCATTTGCTTTCATATTCATAATGGGACTAGGCAGGGCTGCCATCACTACTGTTTGTCCTTTGTATAGAACCCCTTGCAGAAGGTCTGTGGATATTAAGGGACTCATCCTAAGAGACAGATAAATTAAATTATCTCTCTATGCAAATGATACACTCTTAACACATCGCTTCCTAATCTCCACAGTTTGCTTGACAAATTTGGAAAGCTCTCAGGATACAAGGTTAACCCCTTAACGCCGCAGCCCTCTTTCGTTTTTGCGTTTTAATTTTTCACTCCCCACTAGAGATGAGCGAGCACTAAAATGCTCGGGTACTCGTTATTCGAGACGAACTTTTCCCGATGCTCGAGTGCTCGTCTCGAATAACGAGCCCCATTGAAGTCAATGGGAGACTCGAGCATTTTTCAAGGGGACCAAGGCTCTGCACAGGGAAGCTTGGCCAAACACCTGGGAACCTCAGAAAAGGATGGAAACACCACGGAAATGGACAGGAAACAGCAGGGGCAGCATGCATGGATGCCTCTGAGGCTGCATAATCGCACAATTATGCCAAAATTATGGGCAACAGCATGGCCATGACAGAGGGGTACCACGTCATGCTGGGTGGAGTGCAGAGTCTCCTGGCTTGTGATTGGCTCTGTTTCTGGCCGCCAAAAAGCAAAACGGCGGGAGCTGCCATTTTCTCGAGCGGGCGAAGTATTCGTCCGAGCAACGAGCAGTTTCGAGTACGCTAATGCTCGAACGAGCATCAAGCTCGGACGAGTATGTTCGCTCATCTCTACTCACCACCTTCTAAAATCTATATTTTTTTTTGTTTTTCCATGTAAAGGGCTGTGTGCAGGCTTCTTTTCCGTTCTGTGCGTTCATGCGTTCTGCTGCGTTCCTGTGTATTCTGTGTATTCCTGCGTTCCTCGTCCGTATTCTGTGATATTCTGCGTTCTGTGTATTCCTGCGTTCCTGTATTCCTGCGTTCTGTGTATTCCTGGTTCCTGTGTTTCTGCGTTCCTGTGTATCGCTTCCTGGTATTCCTGTGTTCCTGAGCATCTGCGTTCTGTGTATTCCTGCGTTCCTGGATTCCTGCGTTTCTGGAATTCTGGTCCTGTGTATTCCTGCGTTCCTGGTGATATTCCGTCGTCCTGTGTATTCCTGCGTCCGTGTATTCCTGTGAATTCTGCGTTCCTGTGTATTCCTGCGTTCCTGTGTATTCCTGCGTCTGTGTATTCCTGCGTTCCGGTGTATTCCTGCGATCTGTTGTATCTGCTTCCTGTGATTCGTGTTCCTGAGATTCTGCAGTTCCTGGATTCCTGGTTTCTGAGCATTCCGCGTCCTGGTATCCTGCAGTTCTGTGTATTCCTGCGTTCTGTGATTCATGCGTTCCGTGATCCGCGTTCTGTATTCTACGTCTGGTTTCTGAGTATTTTGCGTTCCTGTGATTCTGCGTTCCTGTGTATTCCTGTTTCCTGAGCATTCCTGCGGTCCTGGGTATTCCGCGTTCTGTGTTATTCCTGGTTCATGAGGTGTATTCCTGCGTTCCTGTGTATTCCTGTGTTCCTGAGCATTCCTGTGTTCCTGTGTATTCCTGCTCCTGAGTCCTGTGTTGCCGTTTTACCAGAGTTCCTCTGTGTTGCTGTGTTGCTGTGTCCAGTTTGCCTGTGTTCCCGTTACCATCTGCCTGGACCTCCTGTTGCTGACCCCGGATTGGACTTTACCCTGCATCTCTGCGGCCTGCCTTGACCCTGTGCCTGTACCCGACCACAAGACTGTCTTCCGTTAAGGTACCTTGACCTCGGCTGCCACTGCAGGCTAGTCGCACCTGTGGAAGAACCTGGTGATACCCTGCCGCAACAAGTCCAACCCGTTTTGCGGCGTGCTCTGGTGGAGACCAGGTGACACTTAGATTCCGGTCCCAGGTGTCGACTAGTACCACCTCCCGCAGTGATCCAGAGGATTCACATGCTGACAATAATACCATAGCTTACACCCTTACCACCAGCCTCCCCCCACCCCAAAAAAAAATACAAGACACACTCCAAGGTACTCAGAAATAGGACAAGTGATTTCATAAAGCTCATTTTTAAAAAGTGTATTATTTTAAAGGAAATCTACTAAATCCAATCAAAATCCATCATGACAAACCAGGGACACTTTCTCATAGATCCAGATTGTGGTAATCATCTTATATTGTTCTCCAATGCCTCATTCCTTCTAAAATCAACTTTTTAAATTATGCTAATAATCCATAAGGGCTCTTGGAGGTGTGACCAGAGCCCCGCTGTTCTGTAGTTTCACAGGCCGATCTTTCCTGCTCCCATAGCAGTTCCCTCTGTCTGCTGTTGGTTAATTTCCTTAAAAAAAGTAGAGTCTAAGAAAAACTTTACATCCTTATTATTAACTTTAATATGCATTTTCTAATTTACTACATTATTTTGTACTTTTATAGGTCAAATGAATTGTAGTAACGTGTCATTTTATCTGGGCCTTGGTCATGTGATGTCACACAGGTGCACGGCTTGTTAGGATCACAGAGAGTAATCAGAGCTGTGTGTTATAACGAGCCGTGCACCTGTGTGACATCACATGTTTGGTGTTTATCCACTGGAAGTAAACCTAGATTCTTCCTATAGGATGACAGCAAGCAGAGATCTAGAAAACTGATACAGAAAGTATATTGGAAAATTGTATAACTATTCGTTAAACAAATATATTACACTATTTATTTGCTGAAAGTTGACTGCCCTTTTAGTAGATGCTAATTTTATCTACTTTTTGGAAAATACACCATTTGGGCTACAAGGTTTTTTAAAATGTGCGTATTTAGTTATAACCCCTTTGTGACTCATGGTCATTGGTGCCTGATTGTCCAGGTAAATTTTTGATGTTCTGCTTTGCGCTTCTTTAAATGATGATATCTCTGAAAGAGCTGTACATATCATAACAATTCTTACTTTGTTTTTTCATGGCATGTTCGAATTTAACTTGATTACATATTTTTTTCTTTATAAAATTTGCCAATAATTGACTACAAATCTGAAAAAATAATCTTTTTTTTGTAATTTTTCTGATAAAAGTTTTTTTTCAATAAGTAGTATTGAATATGTTATAAATATGTTAAATAAAAATATGTTATAAATATGCACAGCATTATTCCATCATCCTTTCCCAGGTTCAGCTACAGACACAGATTTTTAGCAGGGCTTCTGCAATTATTTTACCCAATACGTGAATGGGGGGCGGCTGGCCTTCCGGTGGGCACGGCTGTTGGGTGGTTGCTGTACCCGCACCTGTGCACTCACTGGAGCAGCCGGGAAATTTTCATATGTGAAAATTTGCTGCCTGCAATTACTTCTAAGCCAGGCATCGTCCAGTTCCCGGCCAGCTACATCAAGGGCCGGAGCCTCTTGATGTATCTGACGGGGCTGGAGCAGTGGCCCCCACTGTGTGCATGTACTTCTGTAAAGTGAAAGCCTCCAGCAGCTCCTTGTACATTTTGCCTTCAGCTAACAAGTTAGGGGGGGGCACATTTCAAATACCTACATCTTCTGAACCCTGGTGCCTAGAAACACAATTCTGGTGACATATTAAACAGAAGAGCCTCACATTTAATATGTCAAAAAGATTGTGCATGGATGCTTAATTGAACTGGAGACATCCACTCTTAGATTTACAATCAGAAATAGAAAGCTATACATAAAAATCTAATTTTTTTAAATATAAAGTTGGATATCTGGTTCTCTAAACATCCAGACTCAATCCATATCCTATTAAAGAAGAAATCCCTCAGTTTATGACATCTGAATTGTGTTTCTAGGTGCCAGGCTTCAGGAGATATAGCCATTTGAAGTTGGTCACTGTCATGACTTCTATAAACGTCCTTTCTGCACAGGGCATGTGCAAGTAGGAGGTATATAGCCATATGGCAGTTGTGAAGGGGTTAAGCCTTATTGTATAGATTCCAATAGTTATTTATTAAGGTGAATGACAAGGAGATCCATTCTCAACATAATTTCAGTCCCAGAGGTGGAACATATATCAATCAGGCATTTTTTTGACATATCGTAATTGACGTAACAAGCACAAATCTGAATCCTTTCCGGCAAGCATCATAAAGGCATGTGCTAGTTTTCGGCTCTGATGCTAAGGTGTACCCTATCATTACCTTCTATCATTATGATAATGAATAAACTCCTACGGATGAGGCCTGCAGCACATAAGATTTATAGCAGAAGACAGTTATCACGCTGTGCATTATAATGGAATGGAAAGCTCAGTGTGGGCAAACCCAATTATCATTTTTGCTCTAAAGAGAAAGATAATCTATAGAAAGAAAATAAATGGAGCATTTTAATGTTATTAGAGAAACTAAGTAATGAAAGTAATGAAAATGAAAAAAATCTAATGTATTAAGGATAAGTTATCCCACCCATAAAGACCTTCCAACATGGCCGAGAGGCACTCTTAAAAATATTGAAGGGATATATAAATCCCAAAGCCATGAACCAAATCTAACTTTATGAAGTTACAATCCATTGTAATACAGATCCTTTTTTATTAAGATACACATTTCACGCTGGACTTAGCAAAGCTTATACTCCAATTTTCTGACATACAGGCCTTTAAGTAGTCACGATCCCTGGCGCACAGTCAGGAATCACGACTATTTCACCCTTTATGCCCCCCTTGACTCCCTCCATTTCTTATTGGCATTGAGAGGAGTAAAAGAGTAGACCTGCGTATGGCATTCTATAGAATTGTCCAGCCGCATGGAAGTCTAGATATATACTGTGTGGCAAGAGGGACGAGGACTACATCAAGAGCCGATTCACCCTGCCAGTCCTTGATGTTTAATTTGGTGTCTTAAGAACCAATTATAGGAGGCCTAATGAAGGTTCAAAAATAAAGAGGGCTATCACCTGTCTTGGCATTTTCCTGTCAATTCTTCCCAATTCTATATTGTAACGTTCCAATGCTATTCCCCTTAGAAATTTAGTAGTAAATCAAGTGGGTGCAACCATTTGTTAACTAAAAGAGGAAGTCTAGCTATATAACACTCAAGTATTAGTGGTATAACTTTTAGATCTTCCATTACATGCACATTTTATTATGTTTAAAGGAAACCTACCTTTTCTTTTTATGCATTATGAACCAAACATACCTTGAGAATGCTGTAGCTACACTGATGCAGATACATATCTTGTTTAATCCTTGAACTGAGTAATTTTGCTGAAAAAACAATCATAAAATCATGATAATGAGGCTCTGTTGCTTCTGTGGCTGCCCGGTGCTCTCCTCACACTAATTATGCACTTCAGCCTTGTCCTGTCCAGCATAAGCTAAGAATACACCATCACTGTGTTGTCCCTGACAAGCATAAGTAACTTTTATTAGTTCTGTCTAAATAGTTCAGGATGATCGGTGTAATGTGTTTATGTATGGCAGCTAGCAGCACTCAACTTTCCCAAGGTCCTGAATTTTATAATTGTTTTTTTTGCGCAAAACCACTCAGTTCAGGGATAAAACAAGATATGTATCTGCATCACTGTAGCTACAGCATTCTCAAAATGTAGATTTCCTTTAAAAAAGCAGGTTTTTATGTGCATTGAATGATGACCAGTTCCACGAAAACTCAGACTATTATATCCAGAATCCTTGTAAATTGATGATGCATTTGGTGAGTAATATATTACATATTTTAAGCCTGCTTATTTCTCTCCCGACCTCACTATCGGTAATTTGCCTTCTGCACAAATCAATATGTTATTTTTCCAGAAATGGAAATAGACTGATTTATTTTTTTGATACTTAGAAAAAGTATGGATTTCCTATAAAGCTATTGTTCTAGGGATGATATAAACCATGATGATGTGATTACATAATAAATTCTGTAGGGCTCTACTTTAATGACTGAGCATTCTCCCATAATCCATGACTGTAATGTTAAGAAAGCCGTAAAATTTCAACTCTCAACATTATATGGTACCAAAAAAAAACCTTTATGGCTCAGTGTGCATATCATTTATTGTCTGTTTCTCTAGTTAACCTTGTCCCAATATAAGACTAAAAAAAAATCTATATATAATATTTATCAGAACCTCTGTGCCACGTCTGTGCCTCTGTAGCACTTGCGACTATTTAGCCCTCTCCGCCACCTTCACGCCAGTGGGGCATGAAGGGGCTTGGGGGGGAGGGCGAGGCAGGAAGAGCGGAGGGCGCAGCCGGGCGGGGGTAGGCCAGTGTGGGGCATTACTCTCCCCGCACCAGCAACTTTTAAGTTGCTGGCTGCGTTTATTTCTACACAGCCTCCTGCCCCGATACTAGAGGCTTCCGCACGAGCGACAGCGTATGATAAATGTCCCCCATAGTGCCTGTTTATTAGCGATCATACATATGGAGTAAAACTTTGGCTTGTGGCTAAGTTGATAACCATCAGCAACTAATGCGTGTAGCATGCTACAAGGCCAGAGGATTAACTATTTCATGACACTCCTCCCTCCCTCCCCCCACCCCATGGATCAGAGCAGACTGACTGACGCAAAACAAATGTCCGACGGATATTTCTACATGTCCCCAAAAAGGTAAAAAAATGGATAATGATACATCAGTATTATTTACTGGGCATTCCCGGGCAAGTGCTGGGACCCAGAGCTGCTGATGGGGCCTAAATAAGGCTGTAGATAAGGATTCAATCCACTGAGGATGAGGGAGGCTGTATATAAAATAGCCATGAGGGGGCTGTTTGGGATGATAAACCAAGGAATATTTTAGGGAACAGGAGACTGTCGCCCAGGGGCCTACTGAAACCTGGAGCCGACCCTGTTATTCAGGAATATTGTTGTAGCATTTAGTTACTATATGGTGGTAAAGCTGTATGAGCAGATGGTGTGGGGTTAGTATGTAATCCTTGAATATTGATATTTGTTTATAGTGTTTGTATTATAGCATATGTAGTATTAATATTTGGTTACAATATTATGGCATTATTCGGGAAAAAGGTGGTAGTATTCAGGAATATGTGGCGGTAATATTGTTTCTCTATTCTCAGGATAAAACTGTTTATTTTTGCAGCTCATTTATAGATTTTTTTCTCTTCCCATTAGGGTTAGTGCTATTTGTATGTGCAGGTAATTACAAGTGGATTGGTAAGGAATATACCATGACCCTAGCATAGAAAAGTGTACATACACTCCTTATCTGGAAACTGTCAACAAACAGGGATACAATGTCATAGTTGTCAGGTAGCATGCAGCTTTCTTGTCCCCCAAATAATTAACTAGAATACCAAGGCCTTTTAATTTAGCTAAACCCAAATATCTGTGTATAATAATTGGAGCTTTACTCTACTAAGGGCTTTACCAGTATTAGGGCTCTGTATATATTTATAGTTATCAGGGTCCTGAAAACCTACCATTAGTTAATTGGCTTAATCAAGCATTGATTTCACACAGTATTTTAGCATATTTCATGAGTTTCCATATTTCGGTAATATTCCCTTTATTGCTGGCCAAGGCGCCATATGGCAACCCACAGTATCCCGATGACTTCTTAAGAACTCAATGTAAAATCTACTCTACAGCACAATCTCATCATATGTCCTCCTAAGGAATTGACCAACATATATTCTAAGAACTAGGTAATAAATTAAAAATCAAAAATGTTTGGTAAGAAGATTTAGTATTATATAAGGGCCTTACAAACGACTGGTATTATGCTCGGAAGATTTATTAGTTGACTATAAATTTGCTAAATTGTTTTCCTATTCCATTAGCTTTTGCATATTGAAAAAATTGGAAAGGAGGTTAAATAATTTTTATGGGTTCTTAGAGTAAAGCCTCTTCTTTTTAGAATTTATGGTATTTTGTATTCAGGTACTTTAAGATTACATTAACATCTTTCTTGACGTGATTTACAGGATAACAAGGATATTTCTGCAAGCTAAACGCCACTAGGTGTTTGCCTGTGATTTGTATAATACTCTCAACAATCTGCTGAGTTTGGAAATGTACCTTTGTGAGAGCCATAAAAATGCTCAATGATGGATGATTAACATATCTATAAAGGGCATTCAGAATGTAAATGAATGCTAAGTAAACAGAAGCAGCTAGAAACAAGGAGAAAATATCAGAATTTATGAGGCCCATTAATATACAAGAAATCCTGTGTGAGAGGTGACCACTGAGGTTACCGTATTTTTCGGACTATAAGGCGCACAAAAAAATCCTTTGATTTTCTCAGAAATCAACAGTGCGCCTTATAGTCCAGTGTGCCTTATATATGAACCGTACTTACAGCTGTCTTGATCTGTGCACAGGTCTTCTGCTGGTCATTCATTCTTCCATTCAGGTGTGCCTTATAATCCGGTGCACCTTATATATAAACCTAGACGTTTTAGCAGGCATTTATTGATGGTGTTCCTTATAATCCAGTGCGCCTTATAGTCCGAAAAATACTGTACCTTAAGGGATGTCACCTTAGTAGAAGGTATAGAACACTATAGAGCAACAAGTAATCATTGATGGGTATGGGGTTAGGTCCAGATGAGAAAGAGGAGGCCGCAAAGTAAATGAAAGCTACATATTTACTTACCATTTTAGGCCCCTACAAGGACTATTACAAAGCTGCTTGATATGTGAAATACATAACTAAATGCATCTAACCAAGAGATGAGAAAGTACATATACTTTATCTGTGGTCATATTTTGTGATCCGGTTAAAATGCTTCCATTCTGCAGTTTTATTTTTCTTTGTTTCCTCGTTTTTTTTTTTACATAATTGTTTAAATCCGAGATATCGGCTCAATAATTTCTTTAGTCTACATCGTTGAAATGTATTTATAGGAGATCTTCTCAGAATTGTCAGTAGATAGTCTCCACGTCCTTGACTGATCATTGATTCGATGCCAGAACGGTTTTATATAAAATGAGTCGGAAAAGGCATCTTTTTGTTCAGAGCTTATGGTGTTTGATTACTCGTATTCTCTTCCCCATCTGTAGTTAGCATGAGATCAATTACACATTAAATAACACTTGGAAAGTGCTAAGTTCATACACCATTACACATGACAATTTGCATTTTGTTGTGCCTAGGGATAATGAGAAGAGCATCAGAATAAATGATGCTGTCCCGTCCATATGCCACTCTTAATAGTTTTGAAAAACTTATCCTCCTAATTGACTGCTACAAAAGCCATACACTAGGAGTAAAGCATACTGCCAACACAGATGTACCAATCACTACATCAGTACAAAATACCCCTTAAAGCTCCCTAAGAGAATAGACAATGGTCTTTGATACTTATGTGGAATTTATACTACCATTAACCTTCAAATTTAGATTGTCACTGAGCCATCTGATTGAATAACAATATGCCCATGAGTTTACTTACATTTTATCGACCCTTTTTTCACATGTCATTGCCACATGGGAGTAATATGAATGACATCCTAAGATCATATAATGATAGTAGAAGTAAACATTATGGATATAAAGATTCAGAAATAATAATAGTTATAGAAAACATATTTAGTTACTTATGGGCAGTGACTTTTTTTTATGCATTTTTTGCCCATTTTAGTATTAATGTGATAGAAGAGATGAGATTCATCAATGATTTGATTAGTAGAAGCCTCAATCAATGTTCAAAAGATTTGGTTGAGGTCCGAATCTATTCAATCTGAAGCAATGTAGGTTCACAGTTCCTGGACATTGGTATATAAGACGTCTAATTTTGTTCATTCTTTTTTTTTTAATTAATTTTGCCATGCCTGTCCCCCATCGCTAAGCCCTGCAATGAATGATAGGGGTATTTTACAAGTAAAGATAAAAATATTTGATCCGGCGCTTGTTAAAATGGCAGATTTGTACTGAACTTAACGAACTATTGTAGATGTTTGCTCATCTCTACAGATAAGCAATTCTATAGTTAGCTCTATTTTCTTTGCTCGTGTCTACTTTGTCTATCCTTTGCCGCTGAGCTTACCTAAGAAAACAAAATATTTGCCGACTAATGGAATGTTCGAGGATTTTTTTAATTGATCACCTATTAAGTGATTGATATCTGATTGGCAGGGGGAAGAAATCCCAACTGGATGATTTAAGGAAGATTTTTTTTATTGATCCCTTTTCCTTTGGTTAGGCGATTTTATTGTTGGAGAAGTGGGGGAATAATTTTTTTTAATCCTTCTCCATACCAGATACCCAGCAATATCATCAGGTGAAGAAACTTCAGCATAAAGCAAACCACAAGCAAAGCAAAATCTAGTAAAGTGAGCAGTCCCTATCGATCAGTGGGAATTTGACTGCTCCGACTACTGAGACACGCACCATTACCATTTCCGAGAACAACCCTGCACTGTCTTTTACGGCAATTTTACGCAAGCTTATGTTTCATTCATACAGAGAAACAAAGAACCCCTGTTCTTGTGTTTATGGAACCCCACAAAGTGGCTGTAAAGTTGTCCCTGGAATTTCCACCTGGGTCAAACGAGGTTGAAGTGCATCTCTAAAGTGCCTAAAATCCATGCTGTTGAGTCACACAAAACCAGATACAAACATTTACATTTTTGATATGTTCAATGTATCACAAACCACTGCAATAGCAGTAAAAATATAAATGCATGAATCTGCTTTTCTCCGCAAATCCCATAGATCTCCACATGGGTCATGCCCCGAGAACATCCAGCCTCATTCTTCCCTGTTAAATTATTTTGTTAAGGCTACTTTCCTACACTTACTTCTGCTACGGTCCCCAGTGTGGTTCTTAATCTAATTTCCCTTACATAAGGGGCACTTACATAATTTAGGGCCAATATCACTGCTTCGAGAGAAATGATAGTCTGATATTTCCTACTGAATAAATGATGACTCAATTCAGTTCTATTGCATCTTCTCATTTCCTATACAGCGTGTTCCTATATCATTTTATCTAGTTGTTGTTTAGCTCTTGCCTTGCATGGACTCATTTGCACTGTAAATATAAAGCCATTTACTTTGAATTCCCCTCACAGTAAGGCCACATTCCCACCGCCGTGTACTTGTCCGGAACCGGATCAGGGTAATAGCATGCAGATAGGTGGAGTAGGGAGGGTAAGTAAGTAAACGCTCGTCACCCCTCCGCTTTCCATTGAATGCTGAGCGGCTCCGCACAATGACCAGGGGCCATAGACTTCTATTGTAGACGTTATCTGGCCGCCATTTGTGCAACCAGATCACAGCTACAATTACAGCTGTGTGAATGGGGCCCGAGAGTCAATACTACCATTTATAGATCACTATGCAAATCTTCAATTTTTTACTATTGATAAATCTCTTATTTCATCATATTGCATATTAATGCATGGATCTCAGGGGAGGAGCTATTATACTATGCCATGTACAATGTTATGGCAGGATGGTCACGGATAGGTCTGCCTGGAGAACTACAGCAATGTAATAAACCTGCAATAGAAAACCATGAACATGAAAGAAAATTAGAACATAAGCACTTAGTGCATGGGAAGTATGGGGCTTGCTTAAGAGTACTCCACTTGTGATGGGCCAAACCCCTGGTGATGTCCTCTAGCTAGACAATCTACTGATGGTAGGGGTTACAGAAACCTACAATTTTTCCCCCCAAACTTTGCAAACTGCATGGCTCCAGTGTTCCCATAGAATTCTATAATAACGTGAAAAACCTGCCACACAATTGTCATCCACATGTATTTGCAGATCCCATTGAAACCGCCTTGTCCGGTGAAACATGTTGGGGGGTTTGTGTAACAGATAGGAAAAGGCAGGAATCCTCCTTGTTTCTTTTTAGGTAGCTTATAGGATACGATTTAGTCAGTCAGCCTGCAGTTTATTTCTCTAGCCAGATAACTGGTTCAATCAAAGGGGTGTTCCCATTTCAGGAAAATAAATATTATTGATTGTGTACTGAAGAGTTATATAATTTTTCAATATACTTTCTGTATAAATTCCTCATGTTTTTCTAGATCTCTGCTTGCTGTCATTCTTTAGAAAGCGTCATTGTTTACTTCCAGTGGACAGACATGTGACCCATGGTCATGAGGTGCACGGCTCGTTATATCACACAGTTCTGATTACTTTGTATTATACTAATGAGCTGTACATCTGTGTAGCCATGATCAGATTTCTGTCCACTGCTTCTTATAGAAGGACAGCAAGCAGAGATCTAGAAAACTGGGAGTAATTGATACAAAAAGTATATTGGAACATTGTATAATTTTTCATCATACTAACAATAACATTAATTTGCCTAAATGGGAATACCCCTTTATGCGAGGTTTTTAGATAGTGTTATCAAATCTTTTAGTGCCGCCAGTAGAGCGAAAGATTGTGCTTATATACGTTATATCAGGGTTGCGGATTTCCGTTTGCCGCAGCAACAAGTTTACCATTGAGTACTCCTGTACAAGTAACAGAGGAAAAATAGAGTAATTGTTATCTATCTAACACAATATACCGGGATACCATTTGTATCTCCCATCACCATCTCTATAACTATAGCTCACATATATGAGACTGCAGCTACTATATACATGACTACTTATCCATTGTGAGTCTTGTATTGAGCAGTTGAAACATCATAATTTGCACTGGGAGTTCCCTGTTTCCAGGACAGGTACCCACCTAATACAGACAGTCCCCGGGTTACATAGAAGATAAGTTCCATAGGTTTGTTCTTAAGTTGAATTTGTATGTAAGTCAAAACTGTATATTTTATTATTGTAGATCCAGACAAAAAATTTTTTTTTGCCACAGTGACAATTGGAGTTTCAAAATTTTCTGCTGTAATTGCACCAAAGATTATTAATAAAGCTTCATAACAGACACCTTACAGCTGATCATTGCAGCCTGGGACTATAGAAAAGCATTCAGAGAGCTTCACCATGGGTCACAGTGGCCAGAGAGGTCCGTCTTAAATAAGGGTCGTCCGTAAGTCGGGTGTTCTTAAGTAGGGGACTGCTTGTACTCTATATAGAGGGTCTGTTTACCTAGAACAAGGATACTCCATGGGGCACATTTACTAAAAAACAATGCAACCTGTATTATAGTGCAGTTTGTATAGTGCCGGTTGCGGCAGATTCATGAATTGTGGCACGATGTTTTTCATGAATCTTGAGCTCCCTGTACTTCCCCAACAAAGTTCACCACTTTTTTTGGTGCACCTTTAACATGGGCCATGCAACACACTTCTGCCTGACTTTTCATGTTAAATTTAGCCCATGGTCTGACTGAGTACCGGAACGCCCCTTTCAATGCCAAATTTGTGTTGTGTGAAGAATAGTGCAGCTGCGACACAAAAGGGTCGTGTGCGCCACATATGTGTCTCAGACACTTCTTAAATACATGAGCAAGCAGTTTGCACATCAAAGACCGCCATAAAACTGGCGTAAGCACCTTAGTAAATGTGCCCCAAGTGTTTTTCAAATGTGTGTGATGAATTTACTAGGTATTAGATTAACTGTTAGATGTTTTAATGTCCAGATTTGGGTAAACTCTGGACTTTTAGTCTACTTGGTGTAAACTTTATAAAATACTCTGCCGAACACGGGTCCCACCTCTTATGATAGTCCCTTTAGGACCTTTGGGTACTGATTGTTTTCTACCTTTTCCTTCACCTTTAGGCCTCTTCCACACTTGCGTTGCAGATCACGTCAGAGTCTGATCAGGGTGCGATCAGGTTTTGGTCAGTGAAAAACTGATATTTTGCATCAGAGTTCAATCAGTTTTCAGTCAGAGTTTTTTCAGTGTCTCAGTTTTTCATGTGCGTTTTCAATGCAATTTCAATGAGTTTTTCACGCGCAGGTAATGCGCGTGAAAGGACTCAGGACTGAGCTCTTTCTTTTCTATGGCAATTGATGCGTGAAAAACGCATTGCACTCTGAGACACATGCAAGTGCAATGCGTTTTTGATGCGTCTCCATAGACTTGTATGGTGCGTTTTTCACACGTGTGACTTGAAAAAGTAGAGCATGCTGAGATTTCATTGCGCGTTTAAAAAAAACAATGCAAGTCTGAAAAGACCCATTAATTACAATGGGTTAGAGTGCAATGCAAGTTCTGCGCATCAAAAGCATGTGCAGAAAACACGCATGAAAAACGCAAGTGTGAAAAGGGCCTAAGTAATACGGTAAGGGCTTTTTCACTAATTATTAATCCTGAAAACATTGTGATTCAGGTGACGTTACAACTTCCCAATCAACTACAGGGACATTAATTTGGCTTTTAAGGATTTAAATAAAAACGTATAAACAGTAGATACATGCAAGCAGAGGGTAGCCAGCTTTGAAACGTCACATAAGGCATAGTATACAAGGGACTTACAGATAGTCCCTAACTCTCATTTGGAGGAAGCAGATCACATCCTCCAATGTGACCCTTCAAGGGGTTGGAACAAGCTACAGCCATTCTTATTACTTTGTAAATCCACAAAAACAGATGAGCTATGCATGACACAGTTTGTTTTTCTGGGCATACAGCTCAGAACTGATAATAATAATCTTTATTTATACAGTGCCATCGAATTTTGTAGCGTTTTACAAATCATATACATACTAATCATATTCATACCTCAAAAAGAGAGCATTGTCCGTTTGTGGCCCAAAAACAGCATATCTCTATCTATGACTGTCAATAATTGATAGGACACCACACAAAATAATAGTCATTTAAACACTTGTAAAACTCACAGTTCCAAAAGTGCATGTCTATATACAGCTATATCTCTGATTTATTCTTTATAGCAAAAGCTTGGTTGAACAGTATGTTTATTTCAATGAGAAAAGGAGTTGAATAGCCTCGCCAAACCCTTCTCAAGTGGATGGGGAGTGTCTCCTTCATTTCTTAAAGGGGTTTTCCCATGAACGAAAGTGATCTGTAGGGGTCTCAGTCCTAAGACCCCCACAAATTGTGAAAACGGACCCCTCGTTGCTCCGTCAAACTAATGGAGCAGACGACCGAGCATGACTATTCTTCTCCATTAATCTCTATTGAACTGACGGAGATAGGAGAGCACAGTGCTCGGCTCTGCTCCATTAGTCTGACGGAACGATGACGGGTCAGATGGGGTCCCCGTTTTCGTGATCTGTGGGGGTCTCAGTATGGAGATGCCCACAGATCAGCAAGTTAGGCCTTATCCCGTGGATAGGGCCTAACTTTCGTTTGTGGGAAAACCCCTTTGAGGTAACAGGCTGACCCAAATTGGCCAAGTACAGACAGTCCCTGACTTAAGAACACCTGGCTTACAGGTGACCACTGGTTACAAACAAGCCTTTCCATCCACTGTGACCCCTTGTAAAGATCTGTGTTTGCTGGTCATTTACTGTACTTCAGCCTTAGGATATAATGGTTAACATGAGAGTTATCAAAGTTGTCTGCAATGAAGCTTTATTATTAAACCCTGACAGACCAAAATAGAAATCTTAAAGTCATCCGGAAGAAAGAATACTTTGCCTAGACTCTTGCCTTGTCTGACTTTCATCCGAATTCAACTTAAAGTAAATATACCACCAGGATGAATAATTGTAAACCAAGCACACTTAAATGCTGGTGTGTGCCCCCTCTGGCAGGATCTGCTCTTCTTTTAATTTCTTTTGCCCTAGTTAAAAATAAAATACTTTCAAAATGATGCAAATGAGCTCAGGCTAGGTCCCTCATTTGCATAATTTTTAAAGCATTTTTTGTTAAATCAAGGGAATAAGAAGCTAAAAGAAGAGCAGATCCTGCCAGAGGGGGCACACACCAGCATGTAAGTGTACTTGGTGTATAATCCTTTATCCTGGTGGTAGATGTCTTACAAATATACAGAACCTATCCTGTGCGTAACCCGGGGACTACATTTAGGGGGGGATGAACATATGCTTGTTTCTCTTTTGAGAAGCTAAGGGTCATCATTTTATAATGATATGATATAAAATGTATGGCAAGATTTACTTTTGACTTCTGCTTTGACCCATATAGCTGCTCAAATAGCCATAAAAGCATAAAAAGTGCTATAAATGAATGATTCCTACAAAGCGATAAAGGTCAAATTTTCTACGCCCTTCAAAAAGTTTTTACCATTACAGCTTTGTCCATCAGATAAAATTCTACTGTGATGTTGAAATCCCCCTGGAAGCTTTCTATCTCTGCAGTGTTAACACAATACATTTGTCCTTGCGATGGAGCTGCACCTGAGTGACAGGGCTTTAACTTGTGCCTTCACCTCTTCTGCTATTGCTAATGTCAAGTTACATCTCTGATGAGCAGGGAGCAGCGATCCTGCAATTATTTCTCCACCATTACCTTCAAAGAAGAAACCACACATTGGGTGAAGGGAAATGAAATGTGACTTTTTGTTCTTTTCTGTGTTTTCAGACATTTCTTTACTACCTTGTCTGTTATCAAAAGATCACAAGATTAAATGCCTATCCCCGAGGGATGTGTTAATAAATGTACTAGAAACTGATGCATAGAAACAATTTCTCTTCTACTGCCTTAGTAACTACTAATGACAATTATATTCTGCAATCCCACAGTACAGAGCACATTCCCCCGAGAAGCCACTAGTACATAATACTGGATTTGTACAATAAGTAACACAGACCCTACAGCAGACTACAATACAGCGCACAAACAAGACGATAATAATGATGGAAATTGTCTGAGCCCTTTTTGTGGGCACCCAGACCTTCACCCCAGCAAAGAATTTGCAAGATCTGACTCAAAGCTTCCTCCTGTGGTCAAAGACAGCCATGGACATGCTATGCTCAGTACTATTTTGAAGCGACACATCCTTGGCTGCCAGGACTACACAAGAAGCAGTAAGGTGTAGACAGAGATGGATTATTGTTGGAACTCCTGCTCTGGGTCCCCTGATTCTTCCTCTTCAGGGGACCCTGGAAGGAAGCTACAATCTAAATTTCTCCATCTTCTTTCTATTGTATTGGTTTCCTCAGGACGCCAAAGGTTCGCCGTCACTGTGCTATACGATGGATAGATTAGAGCCTGGGCCGTGGGAATAGCCTCCAGTGAGTCAATCTGACATTAAGAATGGGTCCTAGAGGTACAGAAGAAGACAACCGAACTTGAAGACTACTATGATCTATTTCCTAATTTGATTAAAGATGGGACCCCATAATTATTTTAATATGATAACTAAAGATGTGAGGTCTGCTGACCTTTAGAGGTCAAAAAATGACCCCCCCTACTGGCTCACATTTATGGAAAAGTGGTGCAGTTTGCCTCACTAATGTGCAGTCACGCACACTTTGTTAATCTGGACTGTTTTCAGGATGTGACACAGTTGACCCTTTTTGTGTTGAATTGCAGTAATAAATGTGACACAAACCAGGTACCACATCCCTTTAGGTGAAAAAATGCAACTGCAACACAGTGGCGCAAACACCTTAATAAATACACATGCAAGCTACTGAGACACTTTTATTGCAACCCCCCCCCCAAAAAAAAAAACTGACACACACACACACACACACATATATATGTATGTATCTGGGCCAATGTATCTGTATGATACACTATGCACAATACCCCAGTTCTGGCCAAGCAAAGATAAATCTGGGGGGCCATGCTGTTGTGACACCCCATAATTATTGTGGCACATTTACTTAGGCTTTACGCCACTTTTTTTTTCCTGGGAAAATGGCTTGCACGGGTATCTAAGTAGCAAGTGTGTTGCAATGGCGCAGCTGCACTGACTTCCATGCACCACAATTTAGGGGGTGTGCCGTCGGGCGATCTGACTGATTGGGAATGTGCTTAGGATTTAACTTTCAAATTGTGTCCCAAGACCAAGCACTTACACGCACCACTATAAAGATGGTGAACTCTGTTGGACCTGAGCAGGGAAGCGACACATGCAGGAGATCGGGTGCACGATCTTAGTAAATTGCGGCACAGTGCGATATTGTCAGACAATGCACTTTCTGTGAACTCCGGTGATGGGATAAGTAAATGTGCCCCAATGTGTTCTGTACGGAATTATAATTAATTTTTTCATTCATTCATTAATTCATAAATTTTTTATTTTTGTACTGCTGACGTACAGCAAATCCTGGAACGGTGGCCATAAAAATCAATTAACACCCATGAAATCCATTGATTTTTCCATTGATATTTTGTGGGTCTCCAGGGTGAAATGGCTCTTTTAATCCCTATGCAGTCTTAAGTAAGTTATATTCAGCGTGGTACAGTTAGAAACTCTGCATTTAATGCTATTATATGAATGCGCTTTACAGCATGTATTTGATTTACTATGTTACTCTGGTTTTCTGTGTGTAAAAGGCAATGTTGTAATGGTTCTCAAGTGTTTTATGAGGGTTCCTTGGATATAAGATGCACTTGAGCTTCACTTTTACCGTATTTTCAATAGACCTTTTTATGAGTTTTACTTTTAATGGATGAGCACTTCACGGTCAATTAATTTTTTGTGGCTCGGTTTATGTATTTCAGAAATGAGCACATTTTTTCTCCTTGTATGATAAAGTAACAATAAGAATATCTCTAAGTCTTAGTTGATGTGAAGATAATTCATTAAAAGTTCATTAAATCAGGGTAAAGAACTTCATAGCTGGTGGCAGTATAACAATAGGGTCATCTTCACTGCTTAATAAAAATTGCCGAAGACAAGGGGTGTGATCACGTCCATCTCAATGAATTGATATGAATATCCATGTATAAGCCCAATGGTCTCACATTTTTTGGGTTACTTTTTACCTTCTCATGTAGACTGAGAGAGCGTTCAGGAAGGAGATATAATAACATTGTGCTGCTTGAAGGTGACGAACCAATATAGTTTCGCATGAGGATGTGTCTACAATTTCTCTACCATTCCCTCATCTTTCAAATGCCTATATTTGTAATGAAAACGATTTTAAAAATATCTACAGAAATAGCTACAATGAAAATTGTAAATACACTATTTCATTACTATGGAATTAACGGGGACTCATAAAACAAAGGAAAATGGCAGCACTCCAAGATTTCCAAAAAAGACAATTCAAATGGCTTTATTCTCTATACGTTTCTGGAACTCGAACCTTTTTCAAGCAAGTAACTTGTGCATGGATTTGAATATGTATAGGAATATACACATGACATCATAATCATTCAATTATGTGACCAATAGCAGTGATATCATCAAAGATACATATTAAAAAGGTTGGCCAATTTTCAATGAATCTCTTCCACTAGACAGGTCTCTGCATGTACAATGACTTGTGTCTTTTCCTCCTCTGAAAGCTTCAGGCTTTCCCTGTTCTCACCATGCTTCATGTTGCACCTCTACACATTTTCCTGTTTCTTACTCTTTCACTTGACTGGTTTGCTTTAAAAGGGTTTTCCCATGAAAGAAGCTTCTCACACCCCAATCCCCTAGTGATGTTAACACAATGAAGATCATTTTAACCCCCAGTTTACAATGTTACTCAGTTTTATTGTTGTTTTAGTTCCTATCACTGCCTAGGTTGCTTAGTGCAAAATCCCAGGGTCTGGGCAGGGCCTCTCTAAGCAGACACATTATAATCCATCTAGTTCTGTGGGGTGTCAATGACATTCATTATCAGGGTAAAGGCGTATGTACACTTTCATCTGGTTCCTGACATTGTACTGACACATAGAAAGAGAGATTAGACAGATCAGAGATGCATGAGATACCTTTTACAGACAGAAGCTGCAAGCACGGCCGTCACACAGAAATCCAAGATGGGGCCTAACCCTAAATGCAAAAGTTACAGGGTCATGTCTAGGGGCACTGAAATTGTGTACAGCAGGACTGAAAGAGACAGGTTGGACTTATATCTGTGAAATGCTGCATTTTTTGTTGTTACAGTGAATTAGAGAATGTGTTATTTTGTTATCCTGATTACATATGATAAACTTGTCTTTGTGGGAATACCCCTTTAAGTACAGAATTTTTGCTTGTATCCTGTTTTTAAACTTGTTTTATTGTTTATTTTACTATCTAGAGTCTTGTGTTAGTTTAGTCTTATTGTCTGACACTTTATTCTGCTTTTCCAATATTGTTATATAACAGGAATGTGTTTATAAGTGAAAATGTGTTATATATTCCCAGTACACTTTGCGAGGAAGAAATTGTTTTATACAGTATTTGCAATTACAATCCTGTATTTAATTTACATATCTCTTCTCAGCTATAGATGATTCTTAAATGCTCCGATGGGAGATAAATAAACTGGAAGTTGTCTCTGGGATCAGGATTTAAGTGCCAATTGTACCCAATGCAATTGTATGAGGAAGATTAATATAATGTTTAACCAGTGATGGCTTTCTTTTCCTTTTTGCTTATATAGTTTTTCAATGTCCTTTAGTTAGCATTTTTCAGTTTTAACAAGCAGGGACTGGAGGAAGACGGAAGAAAAGAGGCTTAGTTGCCAATGAAAAGTGACCCTTATATAAAGGATTGTGTCAACTTGTACTGAAAGGTACATTGTTAGCAGATATCTAATATAAATCTAGCAATGAGACTCAAAAGGAACGGTAGAAAGCTTTATACCATGGTAGCCGGTAGAGAGAAAAGATGAAAAAAGAGAATGTTAAGTCGATCATATATTTAATGACTAGGGCTATGTTCAAATCTGTGTCACAAGCTTCCGATGTAAATGTGCTCAAAAATTATGGTGTAAATAGCAGAGAAGGCTGGCAAAATGATGGACATCTCCATATAGGAAATACAAACCTTAGAATCAATGGAATCCATTTGTGTTCACCATATCATCCAACCTTTTTTTTTTCTTTTCTATTACGAAGATTTTTTAGGATTAGCTTTCTTCTATGCACACCACCATACATCTTCAGAAGTTTGGGTATATAGGCAGTCCCTGGGTTATGTCCAAGATGGGGTCTGTAGGTTTGTTCTTAAGTTGAATTTGCATGTAAGTCGGAACTGTATATTATATCATTGTAACCCCAACCAAATTTTTTTTGGTGTCTGTGACAATTATATTTAAAAAATGTTGGGTTGTCATAAGAACCTGGATTAACAATAAATCTTAATTACAGACACCTGTGATAACTGTTAGAGCTGTTTATTGTAGCTTAAGGCTAAGGTAGAGTAAATTACCAATGTCCAGAGGTCCGTTTGTAACTAGGAATCGTCTTTAAGTCTTAAGTAGGGGATGATCTTAAAAGGACTCCAGATTTTACCCCTTTAAACTACTAACACCCTCAGGTAGAGTTTGAAATGTCCTTTCTAGAATTCTCTCTTTTATGTAAAGTCTTGCCTTTTTACTAGTGACGAAAGGACCCATTCAAGTTGGGGCGGCCAAACTTTGAACAAAGGTTCACTGTGGGTACCTGAACGTGAAAACCCACTGGTAACATCTGCTGCCATTTTCCTTGGGATTGTTGCTCAAAAGCTGATCGCTCAGCCCTTCTGGCTGAAAACTGGGTTTGGGGGCCCGAGATTACAATGTTTGTCATGGACAGACATGAGTCACGTTTAGAGGCTGCAGGGGAAGTGTCACTTCAGATGTTCCTATGTTTAGTTCTGTAGCACCTAGAACCATGCTTTTTGCTGTATATTATATTAACCCCTTTTTGCATTACAACGTACTATAATGTTGTGGTGCTGTTGGGGGTGTATGGAGAGAGCTCACGTGCTGTTGACACCCGCCATTAACTGCCTCAGTCTGTACTGGCACCGATTGCGGTGAAGTTCTGTGATCGAACCCAACTGCAGCACCTAACATCGCTGCTGTTATGTCATCGGAGGGCGCCAATCAGTTGTCATAGCAGCCTACAGTCTCATAGATACTCGTAGGTCTGCCAAGGAAGAAGTGTGCCGGTGTCAGGACAGGAACTATCCGCGCTGGCCCACTCCCCCGCAGCCCTTTGCGTGGAGGCGTCAGATAGGGAAAACGAATTGCAAGTGCTATTCAGGGTTTATTATTTCAGGGTTTCTACACCACCTGATGTAGAAGTCCTAATAAATACCCCCCCTCCATGTCTTTAACTGCCTCCATCTAGTTCTGTAGCTTACAGAATCACAAGCCTGCACCCTCTAAACTTGACTCATCTCAAGCCAAACATGACTTTTCATTATGGAGGAGATGTTTTATACAGGTAAGAACCTGCGCCAGAAATGATGAACCTGGCGCTGTCCTGCACTGGCGCGACAGAGTTCACCAACTTTTTTGTGGTGCACCTTTAATATAGGGCGTGCAACAGACTTTGCATGTTAAATCCGGCGTATGGTCCGACTCTGCAGCAGAACGCCCCCTAATTTATGTCACATGGTGCCTAGTGCAGCTGTGTCACAAAACAGTCATGTGCGACACATTTGTGGTGCAGACACTTCTTATATACTTGTACAAGCAGTTTACACTAGAAAGAATTTGCGAAGTCCGACAGAAAACTGGCACAAGGACCTTAGTAAATGCGTCCCAATGTATTTGTTTCATAATAGTTTTGGGTAGCACGGTGGGTAGCACTTCAGCCTTGCAGCGCTGGGGTACTGGGTTCAAATTCCACCCAGGTCAACATCTGCAAAGAGTTTGTATGTTCTCTGTGTTTGCATGGGTTTCCTCCGGTTTCCTCCCACACTCCAAAACATAATGGTAGGTGATTAGATTGTGAGCCCCATTGGGGACAGGGACCAATTTGGCAAGCTCTGTACAGCGCTGCGTAATCTGTGTGCGCTATACAAATAAATTATTATTATTATAGTTCAGATGAACATTTATTTTTTTATAGAAATGCTTTTTCCTGCATTTGACAACATACTTTTATCTTTAAGTGTTTTGAGATCCCATCTTAATACAAGGTGCTATCTATAGTATTTAATGTGTTGCAAATATCTTGACAAATTGTAATTAAATGGAATGTTTTGGAAGCTTTAAAGACTACTTTTAATGAATTCTTTGTGTTTACTTAAACCCTGCTCGGCCTAATCCACCCTCCATAGTAGCGATGAAGGACATTTTTGGGACATGTGATAAGAGGCACTCAATATACTTGTCATGATGGTTCTCATGGGGACAGCTGATGGATTTTGTTTAAATTATTAACATTCCATCGTGAAGGCCATCTTTCTCTATCATGTGCCGGTCTAAAAATGACTTCAAGACTAAATATTATAACACTTTGCTGAAGGGGCATTGAGTATATTTCAGGCCACTTAAGGTCTGTGCATTGATTGAGTTATCACCTATGTATTATTCATTATATTGTATTTACACAAAGACTTGTACTGGCATGCAAATTGTAAAGAGAAAAAGAAAAAAAAGAGTATCTTTTCAGCTCACCTCATCAATGTCCTGTAAAATCAGTGCACAGATTACCTAAGCCAGAGTCAGTAATTGTTAGTTGGAGACATAGTAGTGTGTCTAGCACTCAGCCAAATCCACAGAGTTGAAGATTTAAAAAACAAAAACTTTTATTTAAGTATTTAAAAACAGAATATCATTGCCATGACAAGAGAAAAAACTGACGCGTTTCAGGTCTAAACGACCCTTAATTGTAGTATAAACTAGGAATATGGTGGTCCACTTTTATACAACAGGATAGATGTTGTTACCACCCCGGAAATACGTCAGGAAACATCATATGCAAATCAGAGCATTAAAGGTAAGTAGAATAATTTACAAGTTACTAATGAATACAAATGTCTCAAAGCACTAGAAGAGTTACAATTAACATTTTAATCATTGCATACAGAATGTCCATTGTGTTCCATATTTCGGATAGTTCGAAACATTGTATGTGAGAGCGTGCAAATGAATTGCTCGGAATACACAGTCTCATATGCACGCTCTCACTTACAATGTTTCGAACTATCCGAAATACGGAACACAATAAAAGTTTTCTTTTTTAAATCTTCAACTTTGTGGATTTGGTCGAGTGCTGGACACACTACTATGTTACTATGTCTCTCTTATACAAATTGTAAGTTCCGCCCCCTCCCCATGTTATCTCCACACCAACTGGGTGGGGAGGAGCAAGCAGTGTGCTGTGTCAGGCCGCCAGTTCTTGGCAAAGGTTATATCCCACTTCTACATAAGGCGAAGAATTGATTAGGGCACATGGTTGTAAAACACTTTAAATTTTCTGGTCTCTTAGTAAATCTGCCGTGACTTGGGAAGTGGGTGGAACATCAAAAGGCAGTGCACAATCAGCCAGATCTTGATAAATCCCCCTCCCCCTCCATTTGATTAGCTTTAATAATTTATTAACATTCGTTATTTACTCATTAGCTTTTATCATTGGTTATGGGTAGCATAAAAAGAATGGCCACAGTGTAAGCCAAATAAAAACAAAAGCCTACACTAAAGCCTACATAAACAAAAGCCTACATAATGTCAATGCAGCTGCTAAGTCTGTATTTTTAGGACATGGACACAACTTAACCCAAGGCAGCTGAATGAGCTTGGCACAAGCATCTATGCATGCGCCAGTGGCTGTCACTCCCTGCAGACGGGCGAGCTATGTCACCACACTGGGTGCATATAAATGAGGCTGACGATGATGTCAGCTATCGTTGTAGTTGTAATACTATGATACCAAGTAGGAGAGTCCATTGTACCATTTAAATCAGACTGTAGAGAGGACTGTATAACAAATTTACTGAAACTATTATTATCATAAAAACTTTATATCGCTGCGATCCTCCTTAGTTTATTCTCCCTTACTCCCACATGGCTTCCAGGTGACAACGAGGCGCTTTAGAGCAGACACATACACTCACACTTTCTCTGTAAGGGTTGAGGTATTTCAGTTCATTTGAAGAAGAGAATCTTGCACCAGATATCAGACCCGGCAGAGCCTCCAAGGGCCCCATTACAGCCATTTGCACAATTGAAATAGTAACACAGGTTTATGCTTAGTAAGGTCAAAAACATATAAATGATGTATAAAACAATTTATGCAATGTGTGCAGAAAGCAGAACAGTCCCAGGTGCACTTTGTATGTAATATTTTCATTCCCACATAAAAGAAAATCAAGGAAAACTAACAGAACATTGTAATCATTTATTCATATGTTTGAGCAGTTGTCTAGCAACAAGTAGAAAACCAGCAGGTGACAATGCTCTAGTCTACATATACAGGGCCACCATCAGGGGGGGTTAGTGTGACTGTGTTCAGGGGGCCCCAAGGAGGAGAAGGGGCCCCAATTCTCATTACAAAGCACTCACTGTGCAGACAGGGCTGGATTATCATTTTATGGGGGGGCCCACAAAATTTGTCAGGGGCCCGAAACCTCCTAGTGGCAGTCCTGTACATCTTTAAGCAGTGATGGACTCAAGCATCACACTAAGTTTTCCTTTTAACTCCCATATTATATCATATAATCAACAGGATGATATTTGTACATACGAATTAAAACTGTATGTTTACTCGCCATACTCCAAATGCCATAATTTCTTAGCACGCGAAAGCTTATCTGAGTACATTTTTGTAGCAAAGTAACTTTTTAAGGGGCGGTCTTATCGATGATTGACAGCTCTCTCTGTATAGTGACTGATAGGATTCGACTATGACTAGATCATTGTGTTGTAACCATAAGGGTTCATTCAGACAGCGTTGTGCTCCCCTGGACCGGATCACGGACAAGCACGGGGCAGGGAGGAGGCGGGGAAGAGCCCTTTACCCCTCCTTCCTCCACAGGGAGATGAGCGGATAGGTCGCAAATCTGCCAAGATGTCGGACATGGAATCTATATCTTAGGCTACATTCACACGACCGTATGATTTCTCCAGTCCTGTATTTACGGGCCGTATGAGCCCGTATATACGTGACGTTTTTCATCTGTATGCAGCACGTATTTAACCCGTATTTTATACATGCCCATAGACTTTAAGGGCATACAGAACTGAAATACGGGAGAAAATAGGACATGCTCTATATTTTTATACGGCCAGTATGCAGTACGTACACTCCAGTGTCAAAAACGGCAATATAAATGGTTGAACGTATTGTCCATTGAAATGAATGTGGCCGTATGTAACCCGTAAAAAAACGGTGCGTATACGGCCATTTTTATACGTCCATGTGAATGTAGCCTTAGCTTGCATCTAGCCTGAACCACCACTCAGAATCCTGGTCTGAGCTGGAGCCGGTACCTGATCCTGTAAAACAAATCCAGAACCCTGTGTCCTGAACCTGATCCAGTATCATCAGAAACCTAAACCTGTATCTGGAACCCTGTATCCTGAACATGTATCTGGAACTTAGTATTCTGGACCTTTTTTTTTGGAACCTTGTTGCCCTCTGTACCTTGTATCTTGCCTGATCTAGAACTCTGAACCCTGAAACTGTGTCAGAGCCTGTACCCTGTTCCTGAACTTCTACCCTAATTCCATGCCTGTTCTCTGATACTCATATGTCTGTCTACTTATCTGCCTTCACAGATGAAATAAATGTTTGTCTGTAAACCCTGACACTAGAACAGTAAAAAGTTTGATCCTCCAGGATTTATTAGACAAAGGTCTAATAAAAGTCTAGATAAAAAAAACTGCTTTAAATTCTCCATTACCATGGAAAATTTTAGCATGTTTGATGAAGCAATTTTGAAATATTTAGACAATGAGACTTTTAACATACTAACGCGTTTCAGGAGTGAAATTAGGGGAATTTGTATGTCTATTCAGTGACATCTATTCTCTTGCCTTGTTGCTTATCGTGACATATTATCAGATAAACAGAATCAATAGTCCTCCCAGTCCATTCCAGTTAAAGTAATTGTATTTTACAAGACCATCTCTCTGGAGCCCATCATAGTTGATTGGTCAAGACAGGCTCTTAACAAGAGTGTGAAGTGAAGCAAATGACTCTGCTTTTTAAATGCCACAGGCTGATCTGCTAACTTCCCTGTGAAATGTGGAGACTGGCTGAAGATCTTGTTTAAGCCTCCCTTGTGCCCCTGTATCCCGATGCATCTACAGCAAGCCACAGGAATCCTATATTATGTTGTCGCCCTTTTTGCACATATTTTTTCATTAGTTGAAAGAAAATTCTACTTTAGTTGCAAAATAAAAAAGTTGAATAACTGAAATATTTCTCTTTTTAATTTAACGGTTAAAACCCCTTAACGACTTGGCCTTTTTAGTTTTTTCACTTCCATTTATCACTCACTACCTTCAAAAATCTATAACTTTTTTATTTTTCCACATAAAGAGCTGTGTGAGGACGTATTTTCTGCGTAACCATTGCACTTCATAGTGACGGTATTTAATATTCCATGGCGTGTATTGGGAAGAGGGAAAAAATTCCAAATGCAGTCAAAATGGTGAAAAACAAGTTTGTGTTTTCTTGTGGGCTTGAATTTTACAGCTTTCACTGTGCGCCCCAAATGACATGTCTACTTATTCTTTTGGGTCGGTACGATAATGGGGATACCAATTTGTATAGGTTTTTAATGTTTTCATACATTTAAAAAAATTAAAACCTCTGTACAAATTTTTTTTTTCAGATTAGCCAACTTTGGCGCCAATACTTTTTCATACTTTGGTGTACGGAGCTGTGTGGTGGGTATATTTTTTGCGAATTTAAAATTTCAAAAATCTAACTTTTTATTTTACACGTAAAGAGCGTGTGTGACGGCCTGTTTTCTGCGTAACAATACATTCCTATATGGTGGCATTGAATATTCCCTGCCATTTACTGGGAAGCAGTAAAAAATTCCAATGCAGTGAAAATGGTGAAAAAACACATTTGCGCCTTTTCTTTGGGCTTGGGTTTTACGGATTTAACTATTGGCCCCAAATGACATGTCTACTTTATTCTGGGTCAATACAATTACACAGATACCAAATTGTACAGGTTTTTAATGTTTTCACATTTACAAAAATTAAAACCTCCTGTCAAATTTCTTGTTTTGATTTTGCCATCTTCTTGCGCTAATAACTTTTCATAACTTTGGCGTACGGAGCTGTGGGTGGTGTATTTTTTGCGATTTTGATGTTTTCAATTATTATATTTATTATTATTTTGAGGAGCTTTCTACGAACTTTGATGTCACTCTTTTATACAATTTTTTATTTTTGAAATGGCAAAAAAGTGGCATTTATGACTTTGGGCGCGATTTTTCGTTACGGGGGTAAATGCATTGAAAAACCATTAGTAATTTGTTGAGATTGAGCGATTTTCGGACGCGGCGATACCTAAGTGTTTATGATTTTGTTTTTTATATTTATATCAGTTCTCGGGAAAGGGGGGCGATTTGAATTTTTTTTTATCAAATTTTTTTTTTAAAACTTTCTTTTTATTTTCATTTTTACTATTTTTCAGACTCCCTAGGTACTTTAACCCTAGGTTGTCTGATCAATCCTACCATATACTGCCATACTACAGTACGGCAGTATATGGGGATTTTACTCCCCATTCATTACAATGTGCTGATAGCACATTGTAATACATGGGTTAAAACGAAGTAGCATCGGGTATCGGAAACACCCGAGGCTACCATGGTGATGGATCGATGACGTCACGGGGAGCGACGATCCTCAGAAAGGCAGCTTTGCGGCGGCGATCAGCAAGATCGGTGCCTGCAATATGCAGCAAGAACTTACCGGCTATGCAGAGGGCTCAGCTCGTGAGCCCTCTCAATGAATCGGGACGTGAAAACACGCGCGGCGGCGTGAACCGTCTGTTAACACTCCATCCTATACCTGTCGTCTACCTGTATGTCAGTGTCAAGGGGTTGTCCAAGGGTATAAAAACCCTGGGGGGCCAGGATGGGTGGGTTAAAAAAACAAACATGTACTTACCTGCGTTGTCCCTCCGGCGGCCAGCGCTGCCATCTCTCCATTCAGAGCTCCATGTAAACAAACAGGGGCAGAAAATCTGTGCTGCATTCAGCTTCCAGCTGCCTGTGGTGGCCGGCCACGCTCACCAGTCCCTGTCTCCCTGGGGCCGGCCAGTTCACCAGCTTTGTATCATGTCTGAGTGGTGGGCTTATTTACACAGGGAACCGGCCTGGAGAGATTGCAGCACTGGAGGCCTGGAGGGACCATGCAGGTAAATATATGTTTATATTTTTTAACCCGCCCAATCTCGGCCACCCTCAGACAATTCTTTGAAAGGGCTAGGGTTCAGCCCTCTCCATACATAGCAGACACCAGTGGTGTATTAACATTATGCTGCAATACAGTTATATTACATTGTATTGTATGTTAAATCAGAGCCTAGATTTAAACACAAGTTGGCGTCTATGAACAAATAGCTCTAAAAAGTTCCAGGGTGCTAGCCATGCACAGTTTAACAACACCAGGTGACAGTAAACGGTAAACACAATTAGAATACATAATATGCACTAGGTGGTACTATTGTTACATAATGCGGCATGGACATAAGAATTTACTAGCAAAAAGCATGAAAAAAGGGCTGGAGTTACAGAGCCCATTAGGGTGATCAGTCCTCTGGGTCTCCAACAAAAATTTCAGTTTATAAATTTTGTAATGACACAATTGTCTGAGAACTGGAATTGAGTGAGAACTGGAGATTGAAAAAAGTATTTTTCTTAGTATAGATAGAAGGGTGAACATTTACTTCATAGATCTTTGAAGTTTTTTGGCCAATTACAGTATATTGTATTGCATGAAGTAAACACTTACTTAATAAGTTGTATAATGGATATAAGCATGCCTTTTAAAGAAAAAGTATGGCCTGAATGCACATGACCATGCACAAGACTGATAGACCCTTTCTTGCCAGTTGGTTGGAGGATGGGAATTGTGCAATGATGATGCACTGGATTTTTTTTGCACTAGGTTTGCAACTTTTAAAAATTGTTAAGAAAAGTGGTTACATTTAGTAGAAGGGTGAACTAGTACGATTCTGCCAAATTAAGGTTTTGTAAAAACAAAAAAATGGAACAATTTTGATGCAAATCTGACCGCTTTCCTGATGCCAGCTGTGAATACTATACCCAATTACATGGTCGCTATAGTCAGTGATTGTCTGCTACAGCCTTTGGACTGTGGACTGACATCATTCGGATTGCAGCTCTCATCTCTGTTGATATCACGTGAAATGTGATAATACAGTATTGTGCCAGATTTTGGCATACAATCTTTGCGTAAGGAATTAACTAATGGAGTTATAAACTGCACCAAGATTTTCGTCCACTAACAGTCAGCTGATTTTATTCTATCTCATTTTTTATTGGTGGCATTACTATTTCCCCAAGGCAGCAGGCTCACAATCATGGGTTGTTGCTTGATGCCACCATGCTGCCTCTCATTTGCACCATATATACAATCACTGCTAATGCCCCATGTGTAACTTTCTCCACTGAGGCCTGACCTAATGGCTTGGAGGTATCTGCATTCCCCTAGTTTCTGAGTGGTGGCTTTTGTGCGGCTTAGGGCAAGACTTGTCATGGCGCTTGGTCCAGGTGTAACAGGTTTTGTCCACGCTGCGCAGGTCAAGTGAGGGAAGCAAAGAAGAGGCGCAACCCGCGATACATAGAAGGTTCCCCTGGGGCACTCCCTTAGTGTGTGTGATGTAGGGATCCCTGGGAAGGGGAGGGCCATGATGTTAGCGGGAGCCTGGGATCACATGTGAGACAAGATGTAGATCATCAACTAACAGTCTCTTTATTTCAAGTCTTCACACACGTAATGGTAACAGAACTGAGGTATGTGGTCCTATCTGTCAGGTCCAAGTTAGTATCTTGATGCAGTCTGGTATATAATAAGCCCAGATTCAGGAATTTGGGGGTGGAGAAGATAGAAGCTGCTTTAGTAGTAATCTAAGGGTGGGTTCTGTATAGGTGCAGAGCTGCAGCAGGTCTGATTGCGGGAGATTATCCTCAGGTAGGAGACAGCAGCAGTAGGCTGCTGTCTGAAGGACCCATTCGCTTACTCTTGCTCTCCTGGTCGTCTCTTCCATACTCGCTCCGTGCAGGTTGGGCAGACTCAGATTTTTCGAGTGAGCTATCAGCTCTCTCGACCACGCCTTCAAGGTTAGAAAATAAATGAATTGACCTGCATCAGACGGTACGGGACAGTCAGGCATCCCAGTATATGTATCCCTACTGGACTGTCGCCTATTGCCATGCTGGCGTACCTTGACTTCGATCGTCCCCATGCTAGCGAATGCAAGGATCCTAGTGAGACAACACTAGGGTGCACACTGAGACCAGTAAGAAATGTGACGTCATTCCATCATATCACCACCGTTTTCTCTGACCACTTATTGGCCTCTCATACAGGACCTAATAGATAACCCACCTCTCTGCTCCCCACATCGCTCTGTTGTGCGACAACTATGTATATTAGTGAATACACATGACAATTAACCTTGAACTCCTACTCAGCCTAATTACACTGTTTGTGACCTAACTCTAATTAAATAATTAATAATGATGTTTACATCTGTATGGTGGCCGTGTCATTTTTCCCCCTTGGTACTGAATGTCACCTTCCCATTGTGCCCTGTCCATTATACAAGACTCCTTTATGACTTTGGATGGCAGCCCGATTCGGATCCTGACCCTGCTCGCAGTTATAGATCTGGCTTCACTTCCACTTATCGCGCTGATGCTCGTGACACCTTGTTCACACTATTGTAGTCATATGGCACGACCCCCCTGTCATCACTACCTAGTATGGCGGCGCTTCGATGTCATCATCGTTGTAGCCTCCAGTGCCTCTCCGATGGCTGTGTTGCGCAGCATCGCCTGACTCTGACTCACGTTCTGCTGGTCTTTCAACCACCCCGTGAGCCCTTTGACGTCTTCGATACGTGTCTTTTCAACTCCTATGTGCCAATCTAGCAACCCCTTCAGAACCCGCAACCGCACATTCTTGTACACAGCACTGCCTGATTTGCTCTGTCCCCCTCAATTCCTGTCGCTTGTCCGGGAAGTTACACACACCTACGAAGGGTTCTCTTGAGCGGGTTGGGGTCGCTACTGTCGCGCCATGTTGCTTGGCCCCTCTTGTCCCCCCCTTAATGTTCCTCCTCAAGGGCCTGAAGCAACTATCACACAGAAACTGAAAATCCCGTGAGGTAGGTGGGGTATCTATACTAAGAAGGACAAGGTGTATTTGTGGTTTGGGCACTACGGCCGGCCGCGGTTCCCTTCTCACAATGCCCTACGTGTAAGACGAACACGGCATCCGAAGGATCCAGGAGTATTTATTGTGGTGACTTAACCTGCAGTTTGTGATTAATCCTGACATTGTTGTGAGGACTTGTGTTGTTCCGCTGAACTCGTGCGGAGACCACCCAATCATACTAGGCTAGCGCTTTTACCAGCGGAGCCCCCAGATAGCACACCCGATTTTTCATTGCATTATCCTGCAGCGCCCCGGTCCCTGGGTCCTACACAGTTCGCCTTCTTAGCTTCGATTCCGTGTGGCGCCCCTTTAGTACGATGCTTGTTCCTCACGCATCACCTAACAGGGAGTTCAGAATGAACCTTGCCCAGCCCCCTACTCCCCCCCTCCCCCGACACCGCCACTCGCTGCCTCGACCCTTCCCCAGTCGTGTCCATACGCTGTGATTACATTCTCGTCCTACTCCACGTCCCACACGTGCCTGTAGCACTCTTGCTATGCCAACAGCCCCCGGTCCACCGTTCAGCTTTTATGCGCGTGCAGGCTAATTACCGGACGCCCCTGTCATACCCTGCCGCCCCCATATCGATCCCCAGCGTCCTGGGTTTTTTCCCTCGACCAGCCCGAGCGACGCCTCATTCGTGTGGCGTGCCCTCGTCTTGTCCCGCCCCCGCACATTTCAGTACCGCTGTGCCCGCTCCGGCGTTTGTCCGGGATGATGACGTCTCCCCATCCACACTTTCAGGATGTCCCCCCGGTCCATAGCTGCTAGATCGTCTTGTTTGTCATATGTTGTTCCTCCGTAGCGATCCGTACGCGCCTTGTTCTGTTCCAGGCTTACTGTAGGACGTGTTTTGCCCCTTGCTTGACTCCATGTGTCAACCGCTCGTGCTATAGACACCGTACCACGCGCCGGCTGCGCCCCCGTCACATCAGTCACTCGCGACTGGCGAGAAATTATTGCCCGGTTGTAGCTGTACCACATGTCTAATAGTCACTCCCACACCACCGTTTCTTGTGCCTACGCAGTCCTCCATAATATTTTTATGAATAGCTAGGCAAGCTTAAGAGAAAATCACTGAGTGTATATGGTATGTGTGGTCGTTTCACGCTTAGTTAATTATACCATGGGTGGTTTGTAGTCGGTCTACACCAGGGCAGGAAGCGGACTGAGGACGAGGGACCATTCTAACTGGGATGGGTGCGCCTGTGTCTCACCACTGTCTTGGTATGCCAGGACAGTCGAGGGTTCCAGCGGTGATGGAAATGCTTACTAGTGCATAGTTTAAGGAATAAAATGCTAAATTCTTTGACCCTATTATTGATCAGGACGAGTTTACACCCGGGATGGATTGTCCAATACGGTACTCAAGGGCCACGATGGTAGCCGCCGCCTCGCAACCACTTCGGTATATGATTAACCTACCTCTTCCGTTGGGTCAGATGGCCTCGCAACACCCGGCGTACTGTCTTGCGCCGGATTTTATGAACTCTTAGTGTAATTAGCCTGTTGATACGACAAAAGGCGGTATTATTTGTAAGGTAGTCATGAAAGGGGACTTCACTGAGAGAATCGAGACCCCTCATGTGGTTCCACCGGAATGGTGCGTGAGCTGGCAGCAACAAGGTGTCGCCGGCCGACCGCCCGGTACCAATATACAATAAAGTCAGATCAAAATAGCGTGCATCCTGGACAAACATACAGACCCGTTTGAAGTCTAACTGTGTGGTGTGGGGGAACTATTTGAGCGTTGGTTTATTGGAACGATGCTACCTGGAGTATCTCACTGTGCGCCATACCTTATGGACCACCGCCGAATCGTCGCAGAATGGGTTAATGCGCGATTGGTCCTGTCGACTAATAAGATAGGTTTATAGCTGACGCACGACGGACGTGATAAATTCGGAAAACCGCAGCATTTTTTTAAAACAAGAAAGTGTTCGAAGGTGACACGAGGATTACCTTAGAACGAGAGGAATAGGCGCCAGGGTGATGTGAACTTCGGTGCATATCCGAAGGTCGTCAGGCTATGCCCGAAAGAGCAGCGACACTGGTGGATTCGTCGGAGGATTAGGAAGGAGGATCTACACTTCAGTATTGCTAGATACCAGGGTATTCGCCTACCGGAAAAACAAGAATAAATAACCGCAAAGAGATAATGATACAAGAGAACGCCGCCGCTGAGATGCTGTGGTGAAATGGAACCGGGTAAGTATAAGAATCTGCCCCATAGTGTGGTGGGTGGCATTTATATGTAAGCATGTGTGATACTATTGTACTGTGGAGTGAATGTGTATGTGTACATGGTGTCTATATCAAAGTGTACATGATGCTGGAGGAGTGGTAGATGTATATGTAAGTACCTAAATTTTGTGTATGAGTTAGAACTATATGGGTGGATATAAGTATATACATGTGAGTAGGTCTTACTTTTGCTTTTACATGGATAGATAAATCTTTGGAGAAGAGGCTGGATACTGTCCATTTTAAACTCAGATATCATTTATAAATGATGCTTTTTACGAAGAACAAGAAAAAGAAGAAATGTCATGCAGAAACAAAACAGCAAAAAAAAAGTGAGGTTTCAAATATTTTGGCCCCCTCTTACCCTGCCTTTTAATTCTAGAGTGTATGGATCCAGAGTCTCCTCCTCCCGAGGTAACAGATTTGTATCTATAAAAGTGTCGTCGATTCTCTGCATTCACGGTCACCGAGACCCAAGGAGTACGCTGGGGAAGTCGTAGGACTTTACTGCCACCAACCACCCATCGCAATTAAGGGGAAATTGCCTGCTGGGTCATTAAAATGAAATTTGATTTCCTTCAGTCGATGTGCGGAACGAGTCACAAACAGAACCAGCATTAAAGACTCCCGGAGGAGAGACGACAGCGTGAGACCAGTAACGACAACGAGCTTAGACTGCGATTTACAAGCTATGTCTATGTCGGGGAATGCGGTGGGGTCTGGTCTACCGAGCCCTGCAACCCGTAGTACTCTTTGTACTTGTAGGCACAAGAGCAGCATCCACACATGTTGTGCTAATAGATTAGACATATCACGTGGCATCGCAGAGAGCACTGGTGATGACATCATGGCTCTCAGTTACCATTGACGCAATCCATATATGTAAATAGTATTGCTGCATCATTCAGTGAATATCCGTTTTTGTAGGTAGCCACAAGCTTACCTATGCAAGAAATATGCGTTTTTTCTCCATGGCACAGACGACAACATAGAGTGATCGCTTATGTCATATTCAGTACATGACGTCCCCTATATGTATTGGTTAATAGAAGTAGGGAGTATGTGGACCATGTATCTTAGTGGGCCAAACATGAAGAAACTAAAAACAAAAACCCCAACGCAGCAGAGTACTAAACAATACATATAAACAAGGGATAGAGCTTGAAAGAAAAAAGCATTCGCTTGGAGGGATGGGAATGAACCAAGTTACAGATTTACATTGAATTATTGCGCGTGTAATTCAACTGTTGCCTGAATAGTATAATCTGAGGGGTTGCTGTGGGTAAACAGGTGGACACATTCACTTCATTGTGCGCAGCGAGTCACGTTTACGGCGCCAGAGGAGGAAGCTTGCTTTAATAAAGGGTGTTCGTGTATCTAGTTGGCACCACGGTACAATCAAAATTTTTTGTAGAGGTTTGGACTGATCTCATACTGCTACCTGCTCGGGATTGTACACACTTTATGTAGAACCAGCTAAACTAACACGTATAAGTTGGGGGTGGCGAGGGGGGGGGATGGCCGCCTGGCACTTGCAGCAAATTAATTAATGCTCGTGTTGAATGGGTTTTCCATACAGTCCATCTCGACCAAATGCCGGGCGAAGGTAATTCCCCCCCCCCTTTTAACCTCAATAGCAAGGAATAAAAAGACAAGAAAGGAGAGGAAAGTGAAGAAACAAACAGAAAGACGAGCAGACAGAGCAAGAGTAAGAAGAAGACAAACAAAACCACAAGTACAAAAGAAAAAAAAAAGGCGAACAAAACTAAAAATATATAAAAAACTAATAATAATACTAGAATAGTTAAATACATAATTGAGACCCTCGCAAAAAACAATCCGATAAAATTCCCAAACTAAGTCCAATGGGAAAATTAGGAGCGGCGGAGTTTATTACGGCGAACGGCTGCTACCCTTGCACATCTTCCCCATATCTTACACTCTATGAAGCGCTATACATGCGAGACACAGCGGACAACGCTGCGGTACTACCTGCCAACGATGCATCTCCAGGACGGGAATTTTCTGATCCCTTACAAGGCCTCGCCCATCAGCTTATGGATTCACCAAACACAAGTGCACCTACATCCCGGTTGCTGCCCCTTTATTGGCTCCTCTTTAAGTATCTGCCCGATTGTGTTTAACGCCAAATCAGCTTAATTGAGCCTGAGGGCTCCACCACTCCATTGAAAGTTCCGCGCCTGGAGCCACCTTGGCTCATTTGCAAGTTTTTAAGCATAATTCTTAAAAATTCCCACTGGCCTAAGCAGAGCAGATTCTGATCCACAAGGGGGCCACACCGCATCATGCTAAGTCGTATTGGGTTTATAAATTCCATGGATCTGATGGTTAAATTCCTTGACTAAGATGTACGCCAAATCTGGTCTTTGATCCAGCATACTTTATATGTTCTCCATATTTTCAAGTTGATGGGTAAAACCTACAGGAATGTATCTAACTCATTGAATTAACAATTCCAGTCTAAGTTCGACTGATACAATTTTTTTTTTTTTTTTTTTAAGTACAAGTAATGGAGACCATATACATGATTTACCGGGCTGTCAAACTATGAAAGTGAATAGGTGCTGACAAGTGGTGGTAATAAGGAGAGTACCTGGCACCACCACGATATGGGAAGGAGATGGAGGGGTTCCCAGCTACCCACCCACATGAGGCAGGAGGAGACGGGTGAAGAACCTCCACAATGGACATGAGTGTAGGTCGTAGGAATGGGGACCCACGTACCCACACCAACATGAGAGCAGGGGAGGCCGGGGGACACTCCAAATGGGAGCATGGAGTGAGGCGTAGACTTGGGACCCAGCTAGCCACCACGATCGGAGAGCAGGGGAGGACGTGGGATCTCAAAACTGGACATGAGTGTAGGTCGTAGACATGTGGGACGCCCAGCTACACACCCACATGAGAGCAGGGGAGACGTGCGCTCCACAACTGGACATTGATGTGTGTTCGAGACATGAGGGGACCAATCTACTTCGCTCCACATGAGGCGGGGGAGGAGACGTGGGACTCCAAACTGGAACATGAGGTAGGTCGTAGACATGGACACCAGCTACTAACCCACATGGAGGAGCAGGTGAGACGTGGGAACCTCCAAACTGGACATGACGGAAGGTACATAGACATGGGACCAGCTACCCCACCCACATGAGAGCGTGGAGACGGTGGGGCCTCCAAACTGGGCATGAGTGTAGGTCGTAGAACATGGGAACCAGCACCCACCCAATGAGAGCAGCAGGGGGGGAGGACGTAGGGGAGCCTCCAAACTGGACAGAGTGTAGTCGTTAGACTTGGGGACTCCAGCTACCAATACCCAGAGGCGCACAGCAGGGGAGACGGGGTTTGGACTCAAACTGGACCATGAGTGGGTAGGTCGTAGACAGGGACCCAGCGTGACGACATCCCACGAGTGAGAGTCAGTGGGAGACGTTGGGACCTCCAAAACTGGACATGAGGTAGTCGGTAGTGACAGTGGGACCATCTACTCTACCCACGATTGAGAGCGGGGAGAGTGGGACCTCAACTGGATCCATAGAGTGTAGGTCGTAGACATGGGACCCAGGCTATTCAACCCACATAGAGGTGGAGGTTGAGGACGGGGACATCCAAACTGGACATGAGTGAAGGTATAGACATGGACCCAGCTACCCACCCACATGAGAGCAGGGGAGACGTGGGCCTCCACAGGGCATGAGTGTAGGTCGTAGACATGGGACCCAGCGACCCACCACATCAGAGCAGGGGAGAAGTGGGGGCCTCCAAAACTGGGCAATGGTTGTGGGCGTAAGGACATGGGCCCAGTACCCACCCAGGACTGAGGAGCAGGGGCGGACGTGGGGCCTCAAACGGGACCTGAGTGTAGGTCAGTAGACATGGACCCAGCTACCAACCCAGATGAGCGCAGGGAGACGTGGGGGGCCTCCAAACGGACATGAGTGTAGGTCGGAGACATGGAAACCGTACCCACCCTCATGAGGAGCAGGGAGCTGTGGGGCGCCCCCAAAAACTGGGCATGAGGGTAGGTCCGAGCATGGGACCAAAAGCTACCCCACCACATCCGAGCAGGGGAGACGTGGGGCCTCCAACATGGGACATTGAGTGTCGGTCGTTAGACATGGAACCCCGTTACCCACATATTGAGAGAAGTGGAGTGTGGGCCCCAAACGGGGCATGAGTGTAGTGTAGTAGACATGGGACCAGTTACCCACCACATGAGAGCAGGGGAGACGTGGGACCTCCAAACTGGACATTGCAGTGTAGGTCGTAGGAATGGCACCCAAGCTACCACCCACATGAGAGCAGGGAGACGTTGGGGAAACGTACAAACTGGAATGAGGTAGGTTGTAGACATGGGACCCAAACCTGTCACAAAATAGTTGTTTTTCATGCACACCTAAAATCAATGAATGCGGAATGTGGACTGGACATGCCCTGTAAAGGATTAACTTTTCTTCATAAATAAAGATGGAAAAATTCCAAAATAAACCAGAAGTATCACTGTTAGTCATATCTAGTGACCCACATGATCAGCCGCTTCTTAGTACCAGGAGATTGGTCCCTTCCGCCATTCATGATTAATAAGGAGACGGAGCCAGGAGAGGACGGTAATATACAACGAGGGAATACAGCGACAGTGGTCAGAACCATGACAAGATGAGTTTGGTGATACTAAAGGAACCGCAAAGCGGAGCGAGGGCTCGGGGGGACTGTCTTTTTATTATTTTAATAGAAACGGACAAACCTTGAGACAAACGTATCTAAATGTATACACCCGGCGGAGATCAAATGAGGACCAAAGAGGTATCTACGGAACGTCTCAATGTGACAGAAAAAAATCCACCATGACGGCCCTATAGGACAGGGAAGCGCGGTCGGAGCAAAGAGGAATATAGTCCAAAGTAAGTAGATAACATTTCCAGGAAGGAAATATGATAGACATATAAACATGTATTTTTGGTCTCTCCGAATCCTGCAGACGTTGAGAAAGAAATAATACTTCCATACAGTGAGGAAGAAATAATACTGCCATACCTCTACATGTATTAACCACTCACCTGTGTTGATATGAAATTTGGGTCTGATTCCTACTTATGGTGGAATGTTACAATTAAAAAAGCTTCTTGCCAATGTCTTGAGTAGGCGGAGGTGTGCAAAACCAAACACCAAGACGAGGGGGGGCTAACAGCCGGAGTGGGAACTTACCACATCCCTATTTACCAACCTGTAAATATGTCAAGAACACAAATATAATCCCATCATGCAATATGGTTGGCATCACTGGACGTTAACCCTAGGGGGAGGATGGTCTAGATGGATACACTGTAAACAAGATCAATGATCCAAGTACCGAGTTACTCCTGGTTCATTTTAATAATAGGATATGCCTCCCAGGGCCAATAACTGATGAATGATGGTGAATCACACCAGGGCCAGTGATTGGTCTGAGCAAGCCATTTCGTGTATCAGATGGATTGGAACCAGGGAAAGTAGAGCCCAGTAGAGGACCAGTTAGGTTGGCACTCAAATTACTGGAGATTGGGTTAAGTGAGGTTACAAAAATATCCTATTTTAAATAAAGTTGATGTGTTTTTGACAAAATATGTGAAACACTTGGTCAATCTTTTTGCATATGGTAAAAAGATTTGGCCCAAGGTTGGTTTAATGTTATCCCCTACCAAGTTCTAGGACTATAACAAGATGTTAGGCCTTCATTAAGACGGAGGAGGAGGAGGAATGTGAACAAATGGTGTTTGGATGTGGGCCCCCACATCCGCATGTTTCCCTTACCCTGGAAATCAAAATTTGGTCAAAATTTGGGCTTTTAAAAAACTTAAACTTGTTGAGTTTATAGGGGGTGTGTCAGTTCCAATTTGAAAATAAGCAATTAATACCTGTTTTTGGGTGGCGTTGCTATAAGCTCCGCCCCTTTTTGAGCAAGGCATTAACCAAATTTGCCAGAGACATTAACGAGATTCCGAGAATTCAAGCCATCCGGCATAAGTTGGCAGTGTGTTTCAGCCCTGTTTCCGGAACTTTCTGTTCTCTATGGCGGATGTCTTTTTTTTGTGATCTCAGATTTGGCCGTCGATTTATATTTTTTTTTAAGTCTGCAGAACTTTTTCCGTCTTTGATGATTAAACTTCAATTTACATAAAATACTTTTCTACAATTGTTTTAATGAAGCTGCATGCTTTTTGACTTAGAATACAAGTACCTCTACGCTCCTTGACCCCCAGAAGCATGGATCAATTTCGGCGGTCCCCCAAACACTTTGAAAGCAGGTTGCAGAATGCGTTTAAAATTTGATAAAGCATTAAAAGGTTTTAAAAACATTGATATATTCAGTAAAACATATGACCATATGCCATTTTTATGAGCCCAGAGGAAATAACGGGTAATGCGTCTGGAACCTCGGCGTACATGGGATTGTAAACGTCTTGCAGTCAATCCCCAGCAGTCTACACATGGGGGGGCCACAGGGTGACTAGAGAACCAATGAGGCACCTGACCATGTCCTCGAGGCGACAGTCCTGCCACTCGTGTCAGCACGAGCTATGTCCCCTTGCATTGTTCTGGCCTGATGTGCATTCTGCTCACATTTGAGATGTCGTAGCGTTAGCACAGGACGTGTGGGCCGGTACCCTCAAGTCCCTTCTGAATGTGTTGAAAGTTATGACGTCTGTCACAGATGAGTTCGAAGATCAAAGTAGGACAACACCCAAATGGAACAGAAAATCTGTTATGTTCTACGAGCACTGTGCACTCCAAGCATGTATAGATGGAAGAGTTTGAGTGTTCTGAGGCCACTACCTACCATATGTTTTTTTGCTAGTGCGTTGGACCACCTTTTTTGGGGTGTAAATCTGTGGTACTATCATTTGGCTTAGATATTTGACCGTCTACCATAGTAGCGGATTTCTAAGAGCGCAGCCGATGTTGTTTGCATATTCTGGCGAACAGAAAGTGTTGTATTTGAAACCTTGCCCACTTTTCTGTATTCGCCACACCCCTTCCCACTCAGTCACACTTCTCATGAGAGGAATGTTAAATAATTGGACTCTAAAGAACTCAACGTGTAGAGGCATTGCGTGAGCAGCATAGCCCTGATTTAACTCCTATGTGTAAGAAATACCACTCGCGTGTCCTGCTGACGTTCGACAGAGGACGGAGGCTTGTGTAACTCATTACTGTCGCAGCCATCCCACAGTGCCACTCCTTAAATTAGTGGTATGCAGGAAGAATCCTCGGTCACGGACCCCTACATACAACTGAGCTGTTGGGAGGAGTGATGACCACCAGTGAGTCCTGCGCAGAAGGTCACAAGACAGCAAACATGAAGGGGTATAATATGAGTGACCATTAAGGCCTGATACTTCTCTGTAAAGTTCGAGAATATGTGGGCCAACCCCTGTTAAGTCAAGAGAATCACAGAGTCTAGTTCAAGCGTGTACTACATCAACTCGAGTGCGCGAAAAAAAAAATATTTTATTAAATTTTTTACTAACACTTTTTAAAATTAAAAAAATTTTTTTTCGATTTTGAAAGCATTTTTGGAAATTAAGATGATTTTTAACATTTTTAACAGCAACTTTCTAAAATAAAAATATTAAAAAAGAATTGCCAAATAGTCTGGTTGTATTTAACAGATAAAATATCTTAAAAATCTTCAATAGTACTTAAGGTGTAAACCTGACAAAATATTTGATGAAACAATTGTTAATTGCCTTGACTTTTTAGAAATGACTGTTGTTAAAAATATTTTAACACACTTGTAAGTGATGAACAAGTAAGGAGATAAGAAATGTAAAAACCTCGAGTCTTTTTTTTTTTGTTCTTAGATTTAGCATATCCCAGTATAAAGAAATACAAAAATAAAAATAAAAAGCCCTATGGTTTACCAGACCAGCCAAAACCTCATGTTAAAATACGTAGACAATTTGGCAATTGGAAAATAGGTTATAGGGGATTAAGTTGTATACCAAGTCCCCAAGTCTGTAGACAAAAGGGGCGCTATTTTTAAAAACAAATTCTTCCAGCTTCTCCAAGCTCTAGAATCTTTGGCTCTACGTATAATATATACCCGGGATGCGAGGACCCCACAGCACGGAAAAAAACACAAAAAAAACAAAGTGAAATAACGAAAACACAAACACACAGAAAACAGAAAACCCAAAAAAAAAAACAAAACAAACAAAACACAAAACGACAAAACAAAAAACGTAAAGAAACAATACAAATGACAGAAATGAGAACAAAAAACACACAAAAACAACAGAAACCCAACACCTCCAAACCAACCCAGGCAACCACACCAAACTTACCCAGATTCTTCAAAAAACCCAACAAAAACCACCACCACCCCTCAGAAAAACAAACCCACACACACAAACATCCACAAGAAAAACAACAAAAGACCCAACAACCAAACACACACTCCCCCATAGACAGAAGAAAACACCTTACCACCACCACCCCCACGCCTCAGAACACAACACCATATATCCCTAACAAACCCATCCAAAAACACACGGCTAACAACAAACATAATCGAATGTAACAACCACCCGTCATCCCAAGAAACCAAGCCACTGCCGGAAAACAAAGTCAAAGAGCCAAAAACCAAGATCGGAAGAACGAACAGAACCAGGAACCAATAAAGACAAAAGAGTCCCCTGCGCAAACAGACCAAAAGACGACCAAACCCAACACAACAAACGAACACCCCCACCCCCCACCACCCCACCCCACCAAACAACCCCCCCCGAGAACAGACGACAACCCCACGTGACCACATCAACGCTGCGGCGCCGAGTGCTATTTCGAGCGGCACGGACGTAACCCATCCACCAGAACCAACCTGGCAGCAGGTACTCGTACAGTCATCTCTCAGCCGGCTGAAGGACACCACAATAAACCACAAGGAGAAATTGTTGTGTCGAGAGCATCAGAGCAATAAGGAAGAAAAAATAACAAAGCACCAAAAAAAAAAATTCATCGTCGGTCCTTGGCTACGAAAATAAAGCTTGTTTCCCGCTGTTGAAGATGAACGTTGCGCCAATTTTTTTATTTTTAAGGGTTAGCAAGAGAAGGTTGTTAAAGAGGATTCATCTTGACGAGCTTTTCATTTACGTTGTGTAAATAAATACTTTGCAGAAAAAAAAGCAATAAACTACAAAGAGTTATCAATAGTATGACTTATGAAAAAACACTCCTATACTCTACCTTTCAATCTTCCATGACCATCAAAGACAGAGGAAGTCCTGCGCATTTGCTTCTGAACCGTTTTACCGCTATTTTAGGGATGACCCCCAATCCAGAAAACTGGATATTAGTCGGAGATTCAGTCGTACTCCAACCATGGTGTCCAGAAGGACTCAACATGAGCCTGTCCTCCACCCATGAAGCCTATGGCACACCAATTTGTGGATCTTTCAATACAAGGAAAGTTTTTTTCTCTATTTTTCTGATTTTTACGAGACTGTGGGACGCCGAGTCTTTAAACCTGTGAGTTGCTCCACAAGGGGGCAAACTTAGCACCAGTATAAAAACTTTTGGAATGACAGTTGTTATACGCAGCAAAGCGACCAGTCAATTTCTTGAAGCTGGAAGGTGGAAAAATAGCAAGTGTCAAATACGGAGTGAACTCTGGGCCAGGAACAAATTGGCCTGGTGATATGGGTAGGTGAAATGGTTAGAGTATCTCTAAAACTGCAAAGTGCTCTGTTGAGTTCAATGTAGGAGTAATGGGAACCCCCAGCAAAAGTGGTCCAAGAACGGTGTTAGACAGAGACTAGGGGTGGATAGGTGGAGGAGGTTAGAGTGCCATGTTGGGGGTGGCATGTCAACTGCCAAGCGAACTAACAAGCATAAGCATTCAGACAATTAACCATGGAGAAGTAGAGATAGCAGGACTGGTCTGATGGGTCACATGTTTAATATATGGATGACTAGTTTGTGCCCAGTTCTGGTTGTAAGGAGAAGGTACTAGAAGCATTGTGGAAGAAGGAACAGGTGATGAGGCATTGTGAGGTGAATGAAGGCCAGATGGTTGTTGAATCCGGAGTCCAAAAGTACAAGTTGCAAGACATAAAACAGTAACCCACCAAAAGTGACCCAAAGATGGATAACCAGTGAAGAATGGGGGCAATAGGGTATGGACGTTATGTGGAGGTGAAAGAGGGACCAATCTACCATAGAAGTACTGCCCATCAAGGAAAGGCCTTGCAATGGGCACTATGAGCCTCGTAAACTGGATCATAGGCACAGTGAAAAAAGGCGGACAATGGTTTGATGAGTCCCAAAGTTACATCTAGTGATGACCTGGGCTTATAACCAGTTATAGTGAAAGAGAAGACATAGGACATTGATGGTGAACCTTTAGAAAACCGAGTGCCCAAATCAACCAGAGCCACTTATTGATGCAAAAGTGCCAAAACAGAAATGTAAATTGTTGATCTAACTCCCTGCCTGGCAACAGCTTTCATTGATACCAGCACCCCAGAGGGAACCAATAATAAAGCAAGAAGAATAGAAGGAATTTGGGGATGATCATGGTAGCTTCCCTCAGGGGTCCCAATAAAAAGGAGAATTGTTTTTACAAGATTAATCCAGTCTGTCAGCCCCTTCCCACCCATCCTGTAGTCCAAGGTTAGCCTGTCACTTTAAAAATAGCTCTGGGACTGCAGGAAGATAACTGGAGTGCAACAGTGATGTCTGGGTGCCACAGAAAGGTCTCTGAGTGGCCACCTTCTGGCACCCGTTCCATAGGTCGACGACAAAGCCACTAGGAGATCTACCAGGCAGAAGTAAAACCGAAGAGATAGTATGATGGTCTTGGACCAATGTTCAAATCCTTTAGTTCAAAAGATACAAAGTGCACTACATAAAAAGGAAAAACCCACCAAAAAGTGGCCAAAAGGACAACAGTGAACTGACAATTTGGGATTCATGACATTGAAGATTGTGTGGAGCGAAGCTTAGCTGGAGTGACTGATCTCGGCTACTGGCCAGCACTGAAAGCCCTACAATGGAAAAAGAGCCTCAGACTGGATCAGCGCTATTGGTCTGATGGATATGTGTTATATCATATGGATGACCTCGTGCTAGTGAGTGGCGAACCTATGCAGGGTGGCAGAGGCGGGCATGGCCATCATTCAGAGCCCTTTTGGGACACCCGGGGCCATCGCTCCACAGCACACCAGAAGAAGAGACTCAAAGCAATCTTCCTGCAGTCCAAGTAACTTAAAAGATGCTGCTTTCAGTCATATTTTGCATATGTTTACTTCGGTACTTGGGACGTAGGAAGGAGGGAGAATTTCGACAGGGCCGCAGTATCGGAGGACCTCTGCTGGCCCCACCATTCTCGGGTATTTAGTCAGAGGGAAGTGTGTAGAAGCTTAAAAATGATGAAATTTTCCATCTTCTCCTGTGTTGCGGTCTCAGGAGGCCAAATGAGGAAAGTGTTGAAAACAGGGAGAAGTAAGTTACTGCTTAATTTTGGTTGGCCACCTTGCGATAAAATAAGCAGGTTTTGGGTTGCAGTGTGGGACTGGGCCTTCGAAAAAGTTCGCCATCACTGTCCTAGTGCGTTACCAGTTATGGTGAAAGTGAAGGACTAGGATACATTAAGGGAAGAAGAAAACCCAGGGAGGATAGTTTACAGTCATAAAAGAGGAATCCAGCAAAAGTGGCCAAAAGGTGGGTTAAAGACCAAGTGATAACTGGCAATAGGGGTCATGGAAAGCTGCAGATTGTGAAGAGAAAGCTCTGCTAGAGTGTTCCAATCTCACAACGAGAGCTAAAGCCCCGTACTTGAAATCCCTTGCGATGGGCTTCATAAGCATCAGAAAAACCGGATCATGGAACAGTTGGGATAGCGGGACTGGTCTGGGGTAATGGGGGTAATACCTAAGGGCCCGAATCGCATTTCCCTAGTGTTACCCGAAATATTTCCGATTTGCGTCCGATTGTACCTGAATCTGCCCCGGGAGTGTGCGCACGCGATCGGATTGTGGCGCATCGGCGCCGGCATGGCACGCCGACGGAAACGGGGGGCGTGGCCGAAAGAAAACCCGAGTATTCGGAAAAAACACGGCGCATGTAAACAAACCGACAAAGTTCGCTTGGGACGCGCTTTACTTCACGCTAGGGTCATCCGAGGTGGGCATTCGGCGCGTTGAGGGATGATGAATTTTCACGCTAGCAGCGACAAACCTGGTGACGGTGGTGGAGGAAACGCCTTCATGAATTCCCGGCGGACCCGAATCCAGAGAAGAGAACGCGCCGCTGGATCGCGAATGGGCCGGGTAAGTAAATCTGCCCCAAGGTGTACAGCATGGCTGTGAAACAAATTGGGGCAGATTTTACTACCCGGCCAATTCGCGATCAGCGGCGCGTTCTTGACTCTGGAGTCGGGGTCCTGGCCGGGATTTAAGAGTGTGTGTAGTAACAAAAAAACAATTCCTCCGTCCACAGGTGGCGATTTGCTGCGCTGAAAGTTCATCGCTGCCGGGAATGCACCACCTCGGACAAGGTGAAGGTTGAGAGCTCCCAAGCGGACACTTTTCGGTTTTTAAGATGCCGCGGTTTTTACCGAATATTAGGGTTGTTCGGCCACGACCCCCCGATTTTCCGTCGCGCGCATGCCGGCGCCGATGCGCCACAATACCGGGGCAATATGGTACAATAGGCGCACAATCTGGAAATATTCGGGTAACACGTCGGGGAAAAACGCGAAGTCGGGCCCTAGTAAATGACCCATTGTATAAAATACCAAAAACCCCTTAATTCCAGGAATACAGAAGTGTCTGAAATAACAAAAGAGATTGTTTTTCTATATAAGATGCTGTGTCCAGAACATGACCACTAACAAACCTGTGAACTGTGTCCTACATCTAGCAAATGGATGGTCAAAAATGGAATCTACCTCTGTCTTCAGCTCGAAAGTGGAGAGAGTAAGAAATTATTCATCACAAGCTCTTTAAATTGTACTTTGGTGACTACCTGTTCTGTGAAAAATTGACTTCGTGAAGTAATTAGTCGTCGTCGCCACACAGATCATGAAGTCTGAAATCATGTCTGGAACTTGAAAGGGAATAAATTATCTTGTTGGAGGGTAAGTGGTGAGGTATGCGATATTAGATTTGGATAGCCAGAAAGAGTTCAAGAGGATACCCAATCATAAAGTAGATGGAAAACCCTTCTGTTTGCGAGGTTGACAGGGTTTAGTGCATCGACCTATCATCTGGTATGGCCATATGTAATAGATAGCATTGGCGAGGTACTTTACTACGAGCTTCCGTTTCGCCAGTATTTGACCGACGTGTTACCCGAATTTAGATTTGCGCGATTGTAAAGATGCCCACGGGATGTGGAGAAAGCAGGAAAGCGATTGTTGAGAATAGGGAGCTTGGCATGAAAGACGACGGAAATTGCGGGCGGGGGGGGGGCGGGGGGTGTACTGCGGCTGGTAGAATGGCCGCTCGAAACGTCAAAAAATCCGAAGGATTCGGAAAAAAAAAAAAAATACCGCCGATATTTTTTTAAGAAAAGTTGCACTTTCCTTGGTGTTGTCGCGAAAAGTTTCCCACTATCGACTTCATCCAGGATAGGCCGGGTGTATTCGAGCTATTCCAGCGGACTTTCAGCGCGCGCCCGCGCCACCTGGTGGACTGGCGGAGGGAACTACCATCATAAATCCCGACGGACGTGCCGAACATAGCGCATGAGAACGCGCTGAGCGAATGGATACGCGAATGTTATGCCATTGAGTAAGAAATCTGCCCATTATTCTCTGAATCATGCACCAGCTTGGCTCTACTGAGGACGATTGCTAAAAAAAAGCTTCCAAAAATCACAACGATTCACACAAGCCAGTAATTCTTCCAATAGGTGTCGGTGGGACAGATAACGGGGGAGACTAGGTTGTAGTAGTTAAGTAGGTTGACATCGATTACTCAAAGATTGCCCAATAATGTCTCCACTACCGTGTGATACAGTTAAGACATGTAAGTAAGCATCATGTGGGGGGTGTTGGGGATGGGCTCTGGCCAGACCGCATCTTGTCTAGAAACCAAAAATTGCTCCAAGGTAGCACGAGACAAATAACATAAATGAAGGAATCTTGAAAAAAAAAGCGCTCGCGCATGAGGCATATGGATGAAGAAATCCTCGCCGCTTGGCAGGATCGTGGAGGGCTCTAGGACCTCCTGATGCTATCGAGTAGGTCAGGGCCCGTGTGATAGTCTATATTTCTTTCCACCAGGGTGCCTACCACTAGCACAGCATGGCACACTTTTGCTTGCGAAAAGTTCGCTCGGCACACAGGCAAAGCGTATGTGCTCCACTTCACACCCACTTGGTCCCATGGAGGCTGAGCAGGGCTGGGCTCCAGCGTAGTAGGTGCCCTCAGTGGGGCCCCTTGTGCAGTACAACTAACATGGCACAAGGACTATTACAATTTCAGGAAAAGTACTCCTGTATCACACTAATAAAAAGAACACTCTAAACAGCGCCCTCATGGTTATTTATATAATACCTCCCGTACCACCCTAGGACTACATTATGTATCGACTGCAAAAGTGGGCAGCCACTATGCAGCTATTACCCGGGTATGGCAAAATATGGCCACATGTACATGTCCTGATAAGTGTCACCCAGCTTTGTTATGTTATAGACTTTCGGGCGTGGGTGTATTTAACAGGAATCGCTCGGATTTTCTACGTTTTCCGCTGTTATGGTGATACTGCTAATCAATGCATATGGTCTGATGTGGGAAAGGGGAAACAAAAAAGCAAGAACGTGGCAGCCTAACAAATATGGCTTCCCACCCGGTGTACAGAGAAGCTCATGTTGCAGTTATTAAAGTTGAAAAACTGAATTCTCTAAAATATGGATTTTGCATAGAAAACTCTGGAACAGGGTAGATCGGAGCAGATGAGAACCCTTTAAGACGTTTTCAGATAGTTTTCCGCGGACAGATGGAATCCCCAACCTTTTTTTGCCCAGGGTACGGCTTTGATTACAACATTCATAACATTGATCCCTAGGACACAGGTACAGGTGGGGGGGGGATACAGTCTAGTTTCTTTTCACCATAGCCAAAAATGAACGTTGCATGCCCCAGAGTAACTACTGTGTGCCGGAGCTTTCTATTTCTGAAGAAGCCCTACCCCCCCCCCCAGCCTTCTATCTATGTCCAGTCTGACAACTACAATAACAAAACAAAATACTTCACTTCCCCGATGTTCGCCTGCAGCAGTGACTTTCTCTTCGCTCCCCTGTCAAATTACTAGAACAGTTGGCATACAGTTAGTGCTAATTTACATGGATATTTCGATGGCTGATGCGAAGACTGGTGGCACGATGGCGGGAACGGGGAGAGGTGAGTATATTTTCTTTGTTTGTTTTTACAGAGGTCCAAGCTGGCGGCCACTGGTTGGGGAACACTGTTTTTAGACTATGGACAGGAGACAACGTGTATGTTCCGTTCTCACTTAAAATACACAGAAGTAGAATGGAACGGCAAAATCACATGAATCCCATCATTTCCTAAATACAGTTGAAAAAAAAAGCCGAAAATAAGATTCCAATCCAAAGAACACAGGGCAGAAGAAAAGATAAAGAAGTGAGAAGGAATCATAAGAAAGGAGAGGGACGCGTCAGTCTTCCCGTACATGACCCAGGCGGAATACATAGCACCGAAGAAAGTCACTGGAAAATTGGACGAAATTACATGGAAAATCATTCAAAAGCTTATCTGAGTACATTTTTGTAGCAAAGTAACTTTTTAAGGGGCAGTCTTATCGATGATTGACAGCTCTCTCTGTATAGTGACTGATAGGATTGCACTATGACTAGATCACTGTCTTGTAACCATAAGGGTTATTTCAGACAGCGTTGTGCTCCCCTGGACCGGATCACGGACAAGCACGGGGCAGGGAGGAGGCAGGGAAGAGCCTTTTACCCCTCCTCCCTCCACAGGCAGATGAGCGGATAGGTCGCAAATCTGCCAAGATGTCGGACATGGAATCTATATCTTAGCTTGCATCTAGCCTGAACCACCATTCAGAATCCTGGTCTGAGCTGGAGCCAGTACCTGATCCTGTAAAACAAATCCAGAACCCTGTGTCCTGAACCTGATCCAGTATCATCAGAAACCTAAACCTGTATCTGGAACCCTGTATCATGAACCTGGAACTTAGTATCCTGGACCTGTGTCTGGAACCCTGTTGCCCTCTGTACCTTGTATCTTGCCTGATCTAGAACTCTTATCCCTGAAACTGTGTCAGAGCCTGTACCCTGTTCCTGAACCTCTACCCTAATTCCATGCCTGTTCTCTGATACTAATATGTCTGCCTACGTATCTGCCTTCACATATTAAATAAATGTTTGTCTGTAAACCCTGCACTAGAACAGTAAAAAGTTTGATCCTTCGGGATTTATTAGACAAAGGTCTAATAAAAGTCTAGATAAAAAAACTGCTTTAAATTCTCCATTATCATGGAAAATTTTTGCATGTTTGATGAAGCAATTTTGAAATATTTAAACAATAAGACTTTTAACATACTAACGCGTTTCAGGAGTGAAATTAGGGGAATTTGTATGTCTATTCAGTGATTTCTCTTGCCTTGTTGCTTATCGTGACATATTATCAGATAAACCAGAATCAATAGTCCTCCCATGTCCATTCCAGTTAAAGTAATTGTAGTTTTACAAGACCATCTCTCTGGAGCCCATCATACGTTGATTGGTCAAGACAGGCTCTTAACAAAGATGTGAAGTGAAGCAAATGACTCTGCTTTTTAAATGCCACAGGCTGATCTGCTAACTTACCTGTGAAATGTGGAGACTGGCTGAAGATCTTGTTTAAGCCTCCCTTGTGCCCCTGTATCCCAAGATGCATCTACAGCAAGCCACAGGAAATCCTATATTATGTTGTCGCCCTTTTTGCACATATTTTTTTCATTAGTTGAAAGAAAAATTCTACCTTTAGTTGCAAAATAAAAAAGTTGAATAACTGAAATATTTCTCTTTTCTAATTTAACCGGTTAACCCCTTAACGACTTGGCCTTTTTTTGTTTTTTCACTTCCATTTATCACTCACCACCTTCAAAAATCTATAACTTTTTTATTTTTCCACATAAAGAGCTGTGTGAGGACGTATTTTCTGCGTAACAAATTGCACTTCATAGTGACGGTATTTAATATTCCATGGCGTGTATTGGGAAGCGGGAAAAAAATTCCAAATGCAGTCAAAATGGTGAAAAAACACAGTTTGTGTTTTCTTGTGGGCTTGAATTTTACAGCTTTCACTGTGCGCCCCAAATGACATGTCTACTTTATTCTTTGGGTCGGTACGATCATGGAGATACCAAATTTGTATAGGTTTTATAATGTTTTCATACATTTAAAAAAATTAAAACCTCCTGTACAAATTTTTTTTTTCAGATTTAGCCAACTTTTGGCGCCAATAACTTTTTCATACTTTGGTGTACGGAGCTGTGGGTGGTGTCATTTTTTGCGAATTTCAAAATTTCAAAAATCTAACTTTTTTATTTTTACACGTAAAGAGCTGTGTGACGGCCTGTTTTCTGCGTAACAAATTACACTTCATAATGGTGGCATTGAATATTCCCTGCCATTTACTGGGAAGCAGTAAAAAAATTCCAAATGCAGTGAAAATGGTGAAAAAACACATTTGCGCCGTTTTCTTGTGGGCTTGGGTTTTACGGATTTAACTATTGGCCCCAAATGACATGTCTACTTTATTCTTTGGGTCAATACAATTACACAGATACCAAATTTGTACAGGTTTTATAATGTTTTCATACATTTACAAAAATTAAAACCTCCTGTACAAATTTCTTGTTTTGATTTTGCCATCTTCTTGCGCTAATAACTTTTTCATACTTTGGCGTACGGAGCTGTGGGTGGTGTAATTTTTTGCGACTTTTGATGTTTTCAATTATTTATTATTATTATTATTTTGAGGACTTTACGAACTTTTGATCACTTTTTATACAATTTTTTATTTTTTGAAATGGCAAAAAAGTGGCATTTATGACTTTGGGCGCGATTTTTCGTTACGGGGTAAAATGCATTGAAAAACCATTAGTATATTTTGATAGATTGGGCATTTTCGGACGCGGCGATACCTAATGTGTTTATGATTTTTGTTTATTTATACTTATATCAGTTCTAGGGAAAGGGGGGTGATTTGAATTTTTTTTTAATCAGAATGTGTTTTTTTAATTTTAATTTACTTTTTTTTCATTAATATGTTTCAGACTCCCTAGGGTACTTTAAACCCTGGTGGTCGGATCAATCGAACATTATAATGCCATACTACAGTTAGGCAAGTATATGGGGAATTTTGGAGGACTGCGTCCACATTCAATATGCAAAGGGCGGACTTTAATGCGTGAATATCACTCTATTTGTGTGTGAACAAGCCATAACACATGCCAAGGTGTAAAGTCACAGTGGTAGAAAAAGGAAGTAGAAGAACGAACATAGGGGTACAAGCGGTATATTTAGGCGTATAAGACGGCAGCACGTGTAATTGGCGCAAGGGGACGTCAGGGACAGTAAGCGAGACCCGTGGAGGAACAAGAAGTGGAAGGAAGGAGAAAGTGAGGGAGGGAAAGAAAGCGAAGAGGGAAAGAGGAAAAATAAAACAGGAGGTGTCAAAAATAAGGGGCCAAACCGAGAGGGACCAAAGAGAATGGTCACAGAGTAAAGACAAATCACAGAGAAGGGATGGACGAGGAGGAAAAATTAGTAGTAGAATCAGGGCGTTGAAAGTGTGAGACCGAGGAAGCGCAGCTACGGGGGGAGAGAAGCGGCGGGTAACGATAAGAAGCCAATGTAGCAGATGCATCGTGGTCATTCGGAAACGAACCTCGAGGCTCCATGGTGTGATACGATACCCGGCGATAATGGACGTTCACGGGGCGACCGGACAGATGTCCATGCAAGAAGGAAAGGCAGCTTTGCCGGCGGCGATCAAGCAATCGGTGCCTGCAATATGCAGCAAAGACTTACCGGCTATGCAGAGGGCTCAGCTCGTGAGCCCTCTCAATGAATTCGGACGTGAATACACGGCGGGCGGTCGTGAACTGTTAAACCATCTCCTATACCTGTCGTCTACCGTGTCATGTTAAAGGGGTTGTCAAGGGTATAAAAAACCCTGGGGGGCAGGATGGGGTGGGTTAAAAAAAACAAACATTGTACTACCTGCGTTGTCCTCCCGGCGTCCAGCGCTTGCCATCTCTCATTCAGAGCTCCATGTTAAACAAACAGGGGCAGAAAATCGTGCTGCATTCAGCTTCCACCTGCCTGTGGTGGCCGGCCACGCCACAGTCCCTGTCTCCCTGTGGCCGGCCGTCTACCACTGATCACATGAGCTGGGTTCTATTATACCGGCCCGGAGACGAGACTGGCAGCACTTATGAGGAGCGAGGTCGCCGAGGGTAGCACGAGTATCTAAATATATGTTGTATATTTTTTAAACCCGACCCCAATCCTACGTGCCACCCTCACAGACAATTCTTTGAAAGGGCTCATGGGTTCAGCCCTCTCCATACATAGCAGACACCAGTGGTGTATTAACATTATGCTGCAATACAGTTATATTACATTGTATGTATGTTAAATCAGACGCTAGATTTTAAACACAGTGGTGCTCTATGAATCAATAGACTCTAAAAAGTCCAGGGTGTAGCCAATGCACAGCTTTAACAAAAACCAGGTGACAGTAAACGGTAAACACAATAGAATACATAATATCACATGAGTACTAGTGTGTATAGTTGACAATGCGGCAGATGACATAAGAATTTACTAGCAAAAAGCATGAAAAAAGGGCTGGAGTACAGAGCCCATTAGGGTGATCAGTCCTCTACACTGGGTCTATCCAACAAAAATTTCAGTTTATAAATTTGTAATGACACAATTGTCTTGAGAACTGGATTGAGTGAGAACTGGAGATTGAAAAAAAGTATTTTTCTTAGTATAGATAGAAGGGTGAACATTTACTTCATAGATTTTGAAGTTTTTTGGCCAATTACAGTATATTGTATTGCATGAAGTATAACTACTTACTTAATAAGTGTATAATGGATATAAGCATGCCTTTTTAAAGAAAAGGTATGGCCTGAATGCACTGAACCATGCACAAGACTGATAGACCCTTTCTTGCCCAGTTTGGGAGGAGGAAATTGTGCAATAGATGATGCACTGGATTTTTTTTGCACTTAGGTTTGCAACTTTTAAAAATTGTTAAGAAAAGTGGTACATTTAGTAGAAGGGTGGATCGTACGATTCTGCCAATTAAGGTTTTGTAAAAACAAAAAAAGGAACAATTTTGATGCAAATCTGACCGCTTTCCTGATGCCAGCTGTGAAATACCCAATTACATGGTCGCCTATAGTCAGTGATTGTCTGCTACACGCCTTTGGGACTGTGGACTGCATCATTGCGGATTGCAGCTCTCATCTCTGTTGATATCACTGTGAAATTGATAATACAGTATGTGCCAAGATTTGGCATACAATCTTTGCGTAAAGGAAATAACTAATGGAGTTATAAACTGCACCAAGATTTTCGTCCACTAACAGTCAGTGATTTTATTCTATCTCATTTTTTATTGGTGCATTACTATTTCCCCAAGGCAGCCGGCTCACAATCATGGGTTGTTGCTTGATGCCACCATGCTGCCTCTCATTTGCACCATATATACAATCACTGCTACTGCCCCATGTGTAACTTTCTCCCACTGGGCCTGACCAATGGCTTGGAGGTATCTGATTCCCTAGTTTTGAGTGCCTGGCTTTTGTGCGGCTTAGGGCAAGACTTGTCTGGTCGCTTGTCCAGGTGTAACAGGTTTTGTCCACGCTGCGCAGGTCAAGTGAGGGGAAGAACAGAAGAGGCGCAACCCGCGATACGATAGAAGGTTCCCCTGGGGCACTCTTAGTGTGTGTGATGTAGGGATCCCTGGGTAGAGGGGAGGGCCATGATGTTAGCGGAGCCTGGGATCACATGTGAAGACAAGATGTAGATCATCAAACTAACAGTCTCTTTATTTCAAGTCTTCAACACAGTAATGGTAACAGACTGAGGTAGTGGTCCTATCTGTCAGGTCCAAGGTAGTTCTTGATGCAGTCTGGTTATAAAAGCCCAGATTCAGGAATTTGGGGGTGGATGAGAGATAGAAGCTGCTTTAAGTTTTTTTAGTGGACTTTACGAACTTTTGATCACTTTTTATAGAATTTTTTATTTTTTGAAATGGCAAAAAAGTGGCATTTATGAATTTGGGCGTGATTTTTCGTTACGGGGTAAAATGCATTGAAAAACCATTAGTATATTTTGATAGATTGAGCATTTTCGGACGCGGCGATACCTAATGTGTTTATGATTTTTGTTTATTTATATTTATATCAGTTCTCGGGAAAGGGGGGCGATTTGAATTTTTTTTTAATCAGAATTTTTTTTTTAAACTTTCTTTTTATTTTCATTTTTACTATTTTTCAGACTCCCTAGGGTACTTTAACCCTAGGTTGTCTGATCAATCCTACCATATACTGCCATACTACAGTACGGCAGTATATGGGGATTTTACTCCCCATTCATTACAATGTGCTGATAGCACATTGTAATACATGGGTTAAAACGAAGTAGCATCGGGTATTCGGAAACACCCGAGGCTACCATGGTGATGGATCGATGACGTCACGGGGAGCGACGATCCTCAGAAAGGCAGCTTTGCCGGCGGCGATCAGCAAGAATCGGTGCCTGCAATATGCAGCAAAGACTTACCGGCTATGCAGAGGGCTCAGCTCGTGAGCCCTCTCAATGAATCGGGACGTGAATACACGGCGGGCGGTCGTGAACCTGTTAAACCATCTCCTATACCTGTCGTCTACCTGTATGTCATGTTAAAGGGGTTGTCCAAGGGTATAAAAAACCCTTGGGGGGCCAGGATGGGGTGGGTTAAAAAAAACAAACATGTACTTACCTGCGTTGTCCCTCCCGGCGTCCAGCGCTGCCATCTCTCCATTCAGAGCTCCATGTAAACAAACAGGGGCAGAAAATCTGTGCTGCATTCAGCTTCCAGCTGCCTGTGGTGGCCGGCCACGCTCACCAGTCCCTGTCTCCCTGTGGCCGGCCAGTCTCACCAGCTTTGTATCATGTCTGATGGGTGGGCTTATTTACACAGGGAACCGGCCTGGAGAGATTGCAGCACTGGAGGCCTGGAGGGACCATGCAGGTAAATATATGTTTATATTTTTTAACCCGCCCAATCTCGGCCACCCTCAGACAATTCTTTGAAAGGGCTCATGGGTTCAGCCCTCTCCATACATAGCAGACACCAGTGGTGTATTAACATTATGCTGCAATACAGTTATATTACATTGTATTGTATGTTAAATCAGACGCCTAGATTTTAAACACAGTTGGCGTCTATGAATCAATAGACTCTAAAAAGTTCCAGGGTGCTAGCCAATGCACAGCTTTTAACAACACCAGGTGACAGTAAACGGTAAACACAATTAGAATACATAAATATGCACTAGGTGGTACTATTGTTACATAATGCGGCATGGACATAAAGAATTTACTAGCAAAAAGCATGAAAAAAGGGCTGGAGTTACAGAGCCCATTAGGGTGATCAGTCCTACTGGGTCTACTCCAACAAAAATTTCAGTTTATAAATTTTGTAATGACACAATTGTCTGAGAACTGGAATTGAGTGAGAACTGGAGATTGAAAAAAAGTATTTTTCTTAAGTATAGATAGAAGGGTGAACATTTACTTCATAGATCTTTGAAGTTTTTTGGCCAATTACAGTATATTGTATTGCATGAAGTATAACTACTTACTTAATAAGTTGTATAATGGATATAAGCATGCCTTTTTAAAGAAAAGGTATGGCCTGAATGCACTGAACCATGCACAAGACTGATAGACCCTTTCTTGCCCAGTTTGGAGGATGGGAAATTGTGCAATAGATGATGCACTGGATTTTTTTTGCACTTAGGTTTGCAACTTTTAAAAATTGTTAAGAAAAGTGGTTACATTTAGTAGAAGGGGTGAGACTAGTACGATTCTGCCAAATTAAGGTTTTGTAAAAACAAAAAAATGGAACAATTTTGATGCAAATCTGACCGCTTTCCTGATGCCAGCTGTGAAATACCCAATTACATGGCCGCTGTAGTCAGTGATTGTCTGCTACAGCCTTTGGGACTGTGGACTGACATCATTGCGGATTGCAGCTCTCATCTCTGTTGATATCACGTGAAATGTGATAATACAGTATGTGCCAAGATTTTGGCATACAATCTTTGCGTAAAGGAAATTAACTAATGGAGTTATAAACTGCACCAAGATTTTCGTCCACTAACAGTCAGCTGATTTTATTCTATCTCATTTTTTATTGGTGGCATTACTATTTCCCCAAGGCAGCAGGCTCACAATCATGGGTTGTTGCTTGATGCCACCATGCTGCCTCTCATTTGCACCATATATACAATCACTGCTACTGCCCCATGTGTAACTTTCTCCCACTGAGGCCTGACCTAATGGCTTGGAGGTATCTGCATTCCCCTAGTTTCTGAGTGCCTGGCTTTTGTGCGGCTTAGGGCAAGACTTGTCATGGTCGCTTGGTCCAGGTGTAACAGGTTTTGTCCACGCTGCGCAGGTCAAGTGAGGGGAAGCAAGAAGAGGCGCAACCCGCGATACGATAGAAGGTTTCCCCTGGGGCACTCCCTTAGTGTGTGTGATGTAGGGATCCCTGGGTAGAGGGGAGGGCCATGATGTTAGCGGGAGCCTGGGATCACATGTGAAGACAAGATGTAGATCATCAAACTAACAGTCTCTTTATTTCAAGTCTTCAACACAGTAATGGTAACAGACTGAGGTAGTGGTCCTATCTGTCAGGTCCAAGGTAGTTATCTTGATGCAGTCTGGCATAATAAGCCCAGATTCAGGAATTTGGGGGTGGAGAAGATAGAAGCTGCTTTAGTAGTAATCTAAGGGTGGGTTCTGTATAGGTGCAGAGCTGCAGCAGGTCTGATTGCGGGAGATTATCCTCAGGTAGGAGACAGCAGCAGTAGGCTGCTGTCTGAAGGCCTTGTGTGTTCTCGGGAGTCTTTCTGGAAAGATCACATAAGTTAATAACACTCAAGGCAGAGTTCCAGGCATCCATAAATTAGGATCCTCAGGGCAGAAAAGGATAGACATAAATGAAACAACAGTTATCATTGGTCACAATTAAAACCTCCCTTCTCAGACAAATATGTAATAATAAATATTAATATTTAATATAATTTAATTTAATATAATAAATAATAAAATATTACTAGGGGTTTGCTATAAGGCTCCAAATATAATGGAGGCAGCCGAGGAAATGCTGATAAGTGAAATGGATGCGGCTTCAAAGCAAGGTGAAGTACTTATCATGGGGGACTTCAATTACCCAGATATCGACTGGGGGGCAGAAACCTGCAGGTCCTTCAAAGGCAGCAGGTTCTTGTCAACAACAAAAGACAATTACCTGTCGCAACTAGTCCTGGAGCCAACAAGAGGGGGGGCAGTGCTGGACCTTATCCTGACCAACAGACCTGATAGGGTATCAAAACTACAGGTTGGGGGGGACCTGGGGAATAGTGATCATAATATCATTGATTTTGTATTAGGCTTTACTAAGAGCGTTAGTGAAGGGGCAACCAACACTCTAAACTTCAGGAGGGCAAATTTTCAGCAACTAAGGGAAGACCTTAAAGGCATAGACTGGGATAATGTTCTCAAAGACAAAAGCCCCCCCCAAAAATGTGACCTTTTTCTCATATATTCTGAAAAAGTCCTGTGAGAAACACATACCTTATGGGAAAAAGCATAAAAGGAACAAGAAAAAGCCAATGTGGCTAACTAGTCTTGTAAGAAAAGCAATAAGTGAGAAAGATAAGGCGTTTAAGGTGCTAAAACGTGAAGGTAGCGATGAGGCATTAGAGGATTATAGAGATTTTTTGCAAAATAAATCCTGTAAAAAGCAGATAAAGGCCGCAAAAATAGAGACTGAGAGAAATATTGCCAGGGAGAGCAAAAATAATCCCAAATTATTTTTCAAGTATATAAATGATAAGAAACTAAAAACAGAGAGTGTGGGTCCCCTTAGAAATAACATGGGGGTCATGGTGGAAGGAGATGAGGAAAGGGCCAATCTACTGAATGTCGCCTTCTCAACTGTCTTTACCCAGGAAAATCCCCTGGTGGAAGACACAAAGAGGAATAATGTAAATTCTTTTTATAATGTCAACAGTTTAACCCAGGAAGAGGTACGGTGCCGCCTCGCAACCACTAAGATAGATAAATCACCTGGGCCAGATGGCATACACCCCCGGGTTCTGCATGAATTATGTACGGTGATAGACAAACCGTTATTTTTAATATTTGAAGATTCACTGAGGACTGGTTATGTTCCACAGGAATGGCGCATAGCAAATGTGGTACCAATATACAAAAAAGGATCAAATAGTGATCCTGGAAACTACAGACCCGTGAGTCTAACTGCTGTGGTGGGGAAAATATTTGAGGGGTTTATTAGAGATGCTATCCTGGAGTATCTCACTGTGCACAACCTTATAACCCAGCGTCAGCATGGGTTTATGAGATATCGGTCCTGTCAGACTAATCTGATTGGTTTCTACGAGGAGGTAAGTTCAAGACTGGATCTGGGGGACGCTGTGGATGTTGTATATTTGGACTTTTCAAAGGCATTTGACACCGTGCCACATAAAAGGTTGGTATATAAAATGAGACTGCTGGGAATAGGAGAAAATCTGTGTATCTGGGTAAGTAATTGGCTTAGTGATAGAAAACAGAGGGTGGTCATTAATGGCACATTCTCAGATTGGGTTGATGTTACCAGTGGAGTGCCACAGGGGTCAGTATTGGGGCCACTTCTTTTTAATATTTTTATTAATGACCTTGTAGTGGGTTTACACAGTCAAGTTTCAATATTTGCAGATGATACTAAGCTGTGTAAAGTAATAAATACTGAGGTCGATAGTTTAGCATTACAGAGGGATTTGTGGAAGCTTGAGGGATGGGCAGAGAAATGGTTGATGAGGTTTAATGTAGATAAATGTAAAGTTATGCACTTGGGCCATGGAAACAAAAAGTATAATTATGTTCTAAACGGTCAATTACTTAGTAAAACTGAAGCTGAAAAGGACTTGGGCGTATTGGTGGATGGTAAACTTAATTTTAGTGACCAAAGCCAGGCGGCTGCTGCTAAAGCAAATAAAATAATGGGATGTATCAAGAGAGGAATAGATTCTCATGATAAAGACATAGTTTTGCCCTTATACAAATCCCTGGTCAGACCACACATGGAATATTGTGTACAGTTTTGGGCACCAGTGTATAAAAAGGATATAGTAGAGCTGGAACGGGTGCAGAGGAGAGCAACCAGGATTATTAGGGGAATGGGGGAACTAGAATACACTGACAGATTAAAAAAATTGGGATTATTCAGTTTAGAAAAAAGACGGCTGAGGGGAGACCTCATTACAATGTACAAATACCTGAACGGACAGTACAAGGATCTCTCCAAAGATCTTTTTATACCTTGGCCTGTGACCAGGACAAGGGGGCATCCTCTACGCCTAGAGGAGAGGCGATTTTACCATCACCATAGACAAAGGTTCTTTACTGTAAGAGCAGTGAGACTATGGAACTCTCTGCCGCAGGAGGTTGTTATGGCGGACTCTATGTACAGGTTCAAGAGAGAACTGGACGACTTTCTGGAGAGAAAAAATATCACGGGTTATGGGGACCCATAAACATTTATTTAATTCTTAAAGGTTGGACTTGATGGACTTGCGTCTCCTTCCAGCCTTATATACTATGATACTATGATAAATATCATTCAGCCGCATTACCAGTTATGGTCAGTAGATTGTGTCAACACCAAAGAATAAATATATCATTAAAGGGAATGAATATATAATTATCACTAACTTCATATAGAACCACTTAGACTATTGGATATAATCGGTTGTATTTCACCTACATAGCTAAGGATCACCTGAAGTATAAAGGTTATACTTTATATAAATTATAAAGGGACCCGTCTGGCGGGCCAATACACATGCACCTCAAAATCATTTTCAGAATCTGCCCTTTTCTAACAATGGAATCCTCTTACACCCTAATTCTCCCTTTGATTTCATTCTATTCTCAAATATGTTAACTCCATACTTATCGGTCTTCTTTTTACTAAACTTTCACCACTACATTCTTAACGCATCAGTTAAACTCTTCTCTCAATCCTGATACTACACAGAGCCAATCCATGCCAGTCACTACACTAGTTGTCTGTCACCTTCCAAATTCATTTAAGACTAATCACCCTTATCCACAAAGCTCTACACAGTGTCACACCTCTCTACCTTTCCTCATCTCAGTGTGTCAAGCAAACAATGCCCTTCAATTCTCTAGTAATCAAAGATTATTCTCTTCTTTAATTTGAGCCTTCCACCCAGATAATTAGGACTTCTCCTGAGCTGCACCAATTCTCCGTAATGTCCTGCCCCAGACTTCAGACTAATATTTAACTATCAAACCTTTAAATGTGCCATAAAAATCCATCTCTTCAGGAAGCCCTATCATACATACTAACTGCTTGTAACTTTCTCTTTCTTTCCACAACCTCTGTTGTTTCTCCTCCCGTCTGCATGATTCCTCAGCACTCAATACTGTTAAACTATAGGGTCAATGACCCTGGATTTTGTAAATATAGAAAGCGTATGGTGACTTTTGTTTTTAACATTATTTATTTATTTGTTTTATCCCTTTTAAAGAATGTCTGGAGCATTGTACAAGCGCTGTCACCTCCTGTGTCCCTTTTCCCTTATCATAGATTGAAAGCTCTTGTGAGCAGGACGATCATTGCTATTGTTCCATTTGACATTGTTATTGCTATGTAATGTCTTATTTTGTTTCTGTCTGTGCCCCATGTCCTATAAAGTGATGTGGAATATGATGACGCTATAGAAATAAAGATTTATTATTATTATTATTATTATTATTAATATTATTATATACTATTTTCAACAACGAACCAATAAATTCCTCCCATTTCTCTCATCCAAAATGTTATTCAAGGACTGTAGTAGCAAAAGTGACATCTGTGTTTTGTAAAAATGTACTTTTAATTAATACATAAGCTCACGGCGACATATCCTTTTCAAATTTGCTTCTAAAGTTCTGTACCGATTCCAGCAGTCGAAGCGACTTTTTACAAAGTATTGCTGTCAATGATAGTTGCCAGCAGAAGTTATGAACACCCTTTAATGCCATCTGCTAAAAGGGAACATCAGATGTTTTCCTACCTATCTTTGACTGCATAATTAACATCTGGATGGCAAGGGATTTCAGGCTGTGGAATAGCGCAGACAAAGTGGCACATACCTCACTTCTGATCTGCGCTTTATTATACACTGTTGTCTCACATTTCATGGTTCTGTTTACAACACTATATATCTTTTCAATCCCTCTAGGTGATTTTATGTGTGTAGAAAGAGAGGCAATAAGTAGAATTTAATATGTTGCATAACTATGTGCCAGTTCCATGCAACTTTAATGTGTCACCTTGAGCACTCCAGCATAAGGTCCACACCATACAGCAACTACTGCCAGGTATTTGTGCACCGCTTTGTGACCATTTGAAAAGCTGTGCCCAGATGCAGCTGACTGTATATTGTCTAATAAATGAGGTCCCCAAAGTGTCCAGCAGTATTTGGAAAAGAACATTTTTCAAATAATGGACATTTTTATTTAGGAAAATAAAAATAAGGACCAGGAGTTTCTAATATTTAATTATGTTATGTATAATCATTGTATCAGACTTGTCCAATTTGCTAGAAATTGCAATTTCTCAAATTTGCTGTGCCAATGCCTTTGTCAGCATTTTTAATAGTTTTGGTTCTTTATAAAATGTTATTTTGTATTAGTTATTTTGTATTTTGTAATACCTGCCTGTATTGTGGGGTAAGTCCCAAGGAGAGAGGTGTGCATGTGTCTCAGTCTGCTCTCCTCCACACTCATTGAGCTCTGCCCCCTCACCTTTTCCTCATCTTTATTAAGCAGGTAGGGGAGGGGGATTGTGTGGAGTAGAGGAAGAAGATATAAGTAGCTGCCCCCACTAACTAAGATAGGCAGTGCAGCAGCTGACCCCACTAACCTCCCAGGTCTTACCACATGCTGCTGGCAGGGAGCCAGATAATGGGAAATAAAATTTATAAGTACTGAAATAGGCTATTGGAACCTGTCAACAGTTAAAAATGACATACCTAATGATAGGTTTGCTTTAATCATCCAGCATCAGGTACAGTGATTCTGGTGCTGCAGAAAACTATCTAGTTCTACTCTGCACTGGTATAAAGACCAATCTATGAATATATCTCCCTCAATATGCACCAGTCTTAATCATCGGTGCACCCTTGACATGACAGCATTACGGACAGGTTCCAACTGTGTTTTAGACACAGTGGATAGTATATGCATGACTATATACAGTACATAGTGAATGCTGTGGGAATCATTCTCTGGACACTTTCTACAGAGAACGAAAGCTGTTAACCCTTAGTGCTCAAACAACACAGACTATATACTTCACTTAATTTTTTCTCTAAAATTTTACTGTTACATGTTTAGTGCTTCTCTATGTGATGAAAGCTACCAGGATAGTCTCTGTATGTACACACTAGACTAGACTCATGGGTTTGCTTGTAGGAATCTCACTGGATTTAATGTTAAATGACTTAATGAGGGAGCACAAGGTGTCATGTGAACTGTGGGCAGCTTAAATTTGACCCAGCTTCTGGTCAAGACAGGAAGAGGTTTATCTCCACCCACTGCACTGCTGCTGAGGATTGTTTCTGACAAGTATCTCCAGAACAGAAAATTCCATAACTGTGGATAGAAAAGGATGAGCAACACAATATGGGCATCGTTCTGTTTGTTTTTAAAGAAGAAATTAAAAATAAAATCATTATGAAATCAGAGTGACACTTTAAGAATGTAAAGTTCAAATCAATCAAGTAACAAAATAAGAACATTACTTGTATTTGTTTCATGTTAAGGAAAATACCAATTACAGGAAAGGTAGTAGACCAAGCTACAACTAGCACGCTTCTATTACCAGTTTACAGATGGCTGCACACTTCTTTTAGTGTCTGCAATGACCCTGTTATGAAGCCAAGGCAGAACTGCTGAGGTAGCATACATTTTATGATGCTCTCCTTAAGTACCTGCATTTTATTTGAAAGGTGTTTTTAGCAATTTGTCTTTTTTACTGCATTTATTTATTAAACGTGCTACTATTAAGATGATGAATGGTTTTAAGAAATTACGGGGCTTTTCTGGACACATACTTTTCATGGGTTTATGTTTTAACAGTGAATAGTCATAAAGTAAAGGGTAACTTATGCTACCTTTTAGTTCTTAAAACGTTATATTTTAGGTAATGGCTACAAATATGGTATCAAGTGTGGAGGTGAAACTTTGTCACATTCACCTATTTTTTTTTACTATAATGTTGCCTGTAGAGTCAGTGTCTCATTTTCTTCCAAAGCAGATGACACACAGTATTTACCTTTAAACAGCAAATAACATACCGTATTTTTCGGATGACAAGGTGCACCAGACTATAAGGCGCATTATGAATAAAGGCCCAATAGGTTTGTTCTTTTTATTGTTTGACTAGACCTACCTTGACATTGTATAATCTTAACGGATATAAAGTGTTAAGTTTTTACTTATAGAGGTGTGTATGTGATGCCTCCATGCTGTGTATATTAGTGTCATCTGTGTGAATGGTCTTTTTTTTTCTCTTGGCATTACTATGAAGAGATTTTAGGTATGTCAAATTATGTCAGGTTTTCCGCCAAAGCACTCGTGGAACTTCCCAAGAAATAAGTGGACATGAGTACTTGTAATGAGACTCAATGAACCCAGTGACAGCTCCATTTTTTCAGGTTGCTCACTATCTGTTTCCTTTCACAGAGAAAGCTTGAAATGTTCATGTGAATGAAGCCGAACAATGAGCGAAATAAATAGCCATTTCTCACATTCAATTATGTCTGCTCCTGTTATCTTTGTTAAGATTAGGAGAAAATCTTATCAACTAATCTTAAGAAATGTAGACGAAAGAAAAAAATTCAAACTTTCAAAGAAAGGGAACAAAAAAGAGTCAATTAAAATGGAACTAAAAAGTCTGAATTTATCAGTGTCGATTGTGAATGATAAATCTGGTCTTCTAGTCAAACTTTGCAACATACAAACTTTTTGTGCATTTGTGTCATCTTTGGAGCATGCCCACTTTCATGAAAAGTCATGTTCTCTTTCATCGGTCTCTAAAACTGTCTGATAATTGTGGGACAAGACTTTATAGGTGAAAAATGACTTCTGTATTTCAGATGAATATATCTAGCCTTATGAATCAGTTACAGACAGCATCTTCCTGTGCACATGTTTCTGCCACAAAACATAAGACTGACTGGTAACACACATGATTGCTCCCATAATTATGTAAAGGAAATTTACAAAAACATTTAAAATTAAAGGAAACTTACCACTTCCAATCGTGCTTCTAAGCTGCAAATGCCGTGCAACAGCTCAGAGTGAGCTGGTGGCGGCGCTTATTTTCGTTATGTTTTTAAACAGATGTAAAACGTTTAAACGTTTTTAGTAATCTTTATATACGAAGTAGATTCACCGCACCGTGGTACGCGCTGGACGCACCATGCGCGCGACCACTTCCTATTCAGGGGCACGGCATTTGCAGCTTAGAAGCACGATTGGAAGTGGTAGGTTTCTTTTAAGGTGTGCAAGTTTTGACAAAATGCAAAGTGGTGCAGGGTGCGCCAGATCCAGGATTCCTGGCGCCAGTCCTTCATGAATCTAGCGACCCCTGCACTGCTCGGACAGAGTGCACAACTTTTTTTTGGTGCACCTTTCACATGGGCCCTGCGACACTTCTGTCGGACTTTGCATGATAAATGTGGCACACGGTCCAACTGTGCACCAGAACACTCCCTTCAGTGCAGACATTTGTGTGAAGAAAATGCAGCTACAACACAAAACAGTCACTTGCGACACTAACGTGGCACGGACACTTCTTAAGTACCCGTGCAAGCAGTTTTCACTAGAGAGAAGTGCGACAGAAACCTCACACACAACCCTTAGTACATGTGCCCCAATGTTACAAATCAATAGTGCAGATGATAACGGTAAACTTTTTAATATCATTTATTAAAAATATATATTTCATTGTCTTTCTCTCGCTACTGACATCCTTCCTTATGAAAACACTAACTGCCAATTGAGATAATTCTCAAGAAATTCTGCTTACAAACAGGCTGTAAAGTTTCCCTCAGTGACATTGCTGCTTTTCTATTTTCAAGGCTGTTATGCCCACCAGGCCGACTTTCTCTCCAGGCTGTTTATTTACACAGCTCTGAGCAGTGAGTGTCAACTCATTCTTCTCTCTTTCTGGCTGTAGTATTCTATGAGCATAATTTTCAAACAGCAAACTGAAAGTGAAAGTGTTAATCCTTATTGCTCAGAGCTGTGTTAACTAAAACAGGGAGATTAGATGTAAGATCATAGCCAGCTCCATAGACACACACTATTCAGACTGGGATATGGATCTCTACAAAACAAAGCTCTGTAGTCTGATTTGTACAAGCTAAGACCTCATGCACACAACCAGATTTTTAGCCACAAAAACGGCAACCTAAAACACAGCCCCATTGACTTTAATGGTAACTACAGCTAACTTTATCATAGCAATATTTATCACCATACCATGAACTTGCCATGAGACTGCAAAAAATAGAACATGTCCTATTTTCTTACGTTTTGTAACACAGTGTCTCCATAGAAATCTAACGGAAAACGCATATGGAACACATTATGTGGAAACCAGGTCACCTGGGTGCCCTCATATTTTTTTATCGATATGGCTCACAAACCAGTGACACACAGTCTGGTTTTTAGCCCAAAAATGCCTGCAGGACAGTAGAATGCCTGACTAGACAGTACAATGCATATGGTTGTGTGCATGAGGCCTAAGCTGTATATTGTAATAGAGAAATATTCACAACCCCTTCCCACCCAGAATATTCAAAATTATCTTAAACCTTTCACTGCTGCCAGGCATTTCTGGATATTTTGTCGCGTTATTGTCCTGAGCAATTTATACAATTTTGACGTTTACAAATAAAACTGAAATTACAGAAAAAAACAAACCATATGTTTTTGCAAAGCACACACTTGCACCATTTTTAAAATTGCATTAAAAAGTTAATAGACATAGGCGCCTTCATGCAATTTAGATTCAAAGTGTAAAATTTTATATAAAATACATAAAATGTTAATTTGATGGCAAAAAATTTACTCCATACAGAAACTATTTAGTTTCTCATCTCCTAAATGTAATAGCTGAACATGTGAAGAGTTCAGAGATACCTCATATTCACATGAATAAATCATCATAATATCCCTAAAACTAAAATAACTAAATATCTGCTTTTCAGCTACAAATTTTAAGACCGTTACAACCTGCAAGAAAACAGAATAAAAAGCAAAGGCATACCTAAAACCTATAGTTTTTGAAAGCAGACAAACAGGCAATTGCATTTGCAACTTGATTAATACACAACATCAACAAGAATTTACTCTGCCCTCAAAAATGCTAAAGCAAAAACCATGAAGCTCCTATTCTGTCAAAATCCATTTTTTTCAGAAATCACCGCCTACCATGTATACAAGAATAATTTTATATTCATACACTCTACCACCATCATGCAACTTTGATGCAAAAATTACATGAATATTCAAAATTTCCTCTAAAATATGTACAAATCCAGAATACTTACACCATACATACATCATACATACACCACATGTGGATTTTCACCAAAAAAAGCAGCAATGGGAACTTAAAGTCAACTGGGGGCACCTAACATATTTGCAGCAAAATGCACTGACCGTCAAACAGATATATTTTTGTATGCTCCCTTACACAATGGTAACCCAAATATAAACCTATATATCCATAAACCAAGCTAATGAGATAATAAAAGTCACTTTTAGATGTGTGCCATTGTATTAGCCGCAGAATAACGGAACCCTCTGCGGTTCATAATAATTTGAGAAAGAATGCCATAAAATAGTTATAAATAATGGAGGATGGTGTGAAATTAAAACTTTATTCAGGAATGTGTGTGTTTCGGGCAAAGCCTTTTTTCAAAGTATAGGACAGAAATGAGCCTCATTGCTGTCCTACACTTTGAAAAAGGGCTTTGCCCGAAATGCCTCAGTAAGGACGCTACTTCATTTTATTTTTTTTTTTCTATTTTTCCATTTATGTACTATAATTCATGTATGAATAAACCTTAATTATTATATTGAAGGTTTACGACCAGTACTTTCCAATAGTTGGTAAATATCCTTGGTAAATAAGGCCATAACTTTTGGCAAAAAAAAAAGGTTTTCTCTGCTTTCCTATATATTTGGCCCCAAGTCCCATATTTTTGGGACATTTTGGGAAACCTTTTTTGGCTAGTGGCAGGCTCCAACTTGTACTGAATAAAATGACTATCTTTCACCTTCAGGACCCCTAAATTGGGGTAATCCGTCTTAAGACAAATCACCGACAGGTGAGCACCCCATATAGGGGCGGGTTTACTTCTCATCATTTTTGGAAGGTATCACCCAAGGCACCATCCTCTGTTTCTCTGCTTTTTCTCCATTGCCAATTCAACTACCTTGGCAGGGAAGGGGTTAATTAGTGGTTACGCTCTAAGCAGTTTGTGTAAATTAGCTTTCTGTCACTGAAAGCTGAAACATAAAAGAACCTGATAGAGTGTCTAAGGACATAATTCTTTACAGACAGTCACTGGGTATCAAGGGAAATATGCTCTAGGTATGGAAAGAGTTAATCATTAGCCACCAGAGGCCTTTCAGATACACTTCTCACTACAGGAGAAAGAAGCAGCAGAAAAAAACAAAAAAAAACAGAAGCTTAGTAAAGTATTTTTCCAGTTTCTATTACTATTATCACCTGCTCTATTCATTTCTAGAAATTAAAAAAGAAAAAACATAAAAGTTTTACAGTAGTTACACTTTAAGGAAAATACAAGGAGGTGTACCAAATTTGTGCCATTATGTGCTTTTAGTAAAATCTTTTAAGGCTGGAATTTTAGTTATTCTAAATAAAAAATATTTCCCTTCCATAGTTTTTTACATGGTGATAGAAATGAAAACAGTGACATTGCGGAGCATGTCACACATAATGTCACACATAATGTCACACATAATGTCACACATAATCACTAGTCATGAGGTTTCCTTCTGCTTCTAAGAAATGTTTTTGATCGGAGATGTAAAGTTTTCATTTTGACTGATTAAGAAGCTCATTATAAACAGAGTAATGAGACTTAGCAAATGATACATTAGCACTACAGAGCGTGATTAACATTTACATTGTCCCTATGTTATGGTGCGCTGACTTTCATGCTGCTTACTAATGCTGTATATTCATTTTACAAACTCTCTGGTGAATAGAACGATTTGTAGAGATAAAACTGAAATGTTGGTGAAAATTGACTATTTTACATCATATGACTTATTATCTGTGAGAAACTGACAGGATACTGCAAAATGTGACTTTTTCATGGAAAGCTAATGGCTAGATCTCGGCAAAGGTTATTTATTTTTTATATAAGGGGACTATATACTATAGGGACTATAATATCAATGTAACAATTGTGTAGAGCACTTAACTGAAAGATAAAACCAATTTATTTTTTGTTTTGGGGTATAAGCTTAGATGGTCAAATTGTAATATATATTCTCACCTGAATTCAGAGACCTGTACATTCTGTTTGGGGCTGTGCACTTTGGGAAAATAATCGATATTGTTTGTGTAATGAAAAGTTATACAAGTATCCAACATACTTTCTGTATCAATTCTCCACAGTTTTCTAGATCTCTTCTTGCTGTAATCCTACAGGAAGCTTCATTGTTTACTTCTTGTGGATACAATATTTCCCTGGTCATTTGATGGGTGCGTGGCTCATTATATCACAGACAGTAATCAGAGCTATGTGTTATATGTGATATATGTTATATGTTTTATATGTTATAACAAGCCGTGCACCTGTGTGACATCACATGACCAGGAACCGGAGTTTATCCCCAGAAAATAAACAATGAAGCTTCCTGTTGAAGGACAGCAAACAGAGATCTACAAAACCATGAGGAACTGATGAAGAGAGTACATTGGAAAAGTTGTTTGATTTTTCATTGCATAAATTATATCAGTTATTTGTTGATAGAGGAAAATCCCTTAAAGGGAACCTGTCATCAGCAACCACGACCAGTATGTTGTTAAGCAGCGTAACACCTTTTAGTTTTTGTTACTAGTATGGTCCAGTGTGGTGGCATCATCCAGAAAAACAACTTTGAAGTGAGCTGTAAATTGGCTGTATAAAGTGAAGGAGGGGGAGAGTTTAACATTGACAAGTCAAGGTGGGTAGCTCTGAAATTGTGATGGACATTGTTCATCAAACTTCAGGAGATCTGCTTAGTGATGTCTCTGGATGCAAGACCATCAATTACAGTAAAGGGATCTTTCTGAGGAAGAGTGAGCTTGACTTTAGTGTTAAAATCTCCACCTCCTTGACTTTATGCAACCAATTCACTTCATCTCACGACACGATATCTCACTTCAAATTTTAATTTTTTGGATTATGCCACCGCACTTGGCCATGAAAGAAGCATCATCTGGAAGGTGTTCGGCCGCTTGGCAAAATAATGGTTTATTAGGTCAATTTCTGATGACAGGTTCCCTTTAAGTATTATTTTCAACAAATAAAATTGTGGCTGATGAACCATCTGTTCTACAATCTTAGAGAAGTAACTTTTATCAGTTTTCATGTAAAATATTTCATGTGCTTTAAAGAGGATCTGTGACTGTCACCACCTCTGTAAAAAGGAATATGTAATCACTTATTAGACAGCAGAAGGTTTTGCAGTAACCTGGCTCACTACTTACGAATTTCACTACTAAATGAAACAAAATGGGACATTACACTCCAAATGTGGTGGAAATATACCGTACATTGATTGCTTATATTCAGATATGATGGTGGTTTATTGTGTACCTGGTACCCCTATTGGGATCCTTAAAGGGGTACAACCAAATAGACATTCACATTTAATTTAATTAATCTTTAATATACCGTATATACTCGTGTATAAGCCGAGTTTTTCAGCACAAAAATTCGGCTTATACACAAGTCTATTACAAAAATAATTACCCACTTAAAAAAAAAACTTATATACTCATCCTCCGATGTCGGTGTGGCTCCCCAATGTTGGCACGGCTCCCCGATGTCCTCAATGTTGGTGCGTCCCGTCTTCTTTCTTATCTGCGGCTCTTCTTCTTTCTTCTGTCATGTACGAGTCCATGTTTTCCTCCTGGCCACGCATACTATGACGTCAGCAGCGGCCATGTCATAGATGCGCCTGCTGGAAGAAAACATGGCCGCGTCCATGACAGAAGCAAGAATAGAGAAGAAGAGCCGCGGAGAAGAAAGAAGATGGGACGCGCCGACATTGGGGACATCGGGGAGCCGCGCTGACATGGGAGGGTGAGTATATAAGTTTATTTTTTTTAAGTGCTGTAGGGGCAGGCTGTATACTACATGGGTGCTGGAAGGCTGTACACTACTGGGGGCTGGCTGAATACTACATGGGTGCTGGCTGGCTGTATACTACATGGGGCTGGCTGGCTGTATACTACATGGGTGCTGACTGGCTGTATACTTCATGGGGGCTGGCAGGCTGTATACTACATGGGGCAGGCTGGCTGTATAGTACATGGGGGCTGGCAGGCTGTATACTACATGGAGGCTGGCAGGCTGTATACCACTAGGGGCTGGCTGGCTGTATACTACATGGGGGCTGGCTGGCTGTATACTACATGGGGGCTGGCAGGCTGTATACTACTGGGGGCTGGCAGGCTGTATACTACTGGGGGCTGGCAGGCTGTATACTACATGGGGGCAGGCTGGCTGTATACTACATGGGGGCAGGCTGGCTGTATGTCATTTGCGACACTAAGCACATCTGGAATACAAGATGAATGTGTCTTACTGATGAAAATCAAATGTCCTGTGGACATTTCAAAATGTCCCCAAGAAGGTGCAAAAACGACAATGCGCCAAAAAAAAGTCTCAAAAAAATAAAGTTAAATGACCCCCCATGAGTCGTCCGTGAAAATCGGACACACGAGGACATACTCTCCAGCATCAAATGCATCAGGCCTTAATGTTCCCAGAGGTGCGATTCATCTGTAATAAATCTCTACAGCAAATAACTATGATAGGTTCATCCTGTATAATTAAAATGGGTAAAGCCTATAAAGTATACATTCAGTAAAGTAATTAAAAATGTGACAGAAAATTAATATGAATTTTGTTGAAGCATCTGTCATCTTGAAAAAAAATATCGGAAGAATTTTGGAGTGATTTAATTAACTTATTTAAATGAGTTATTGAACTACAATGATATAGGTAACAGGATCCCCCTCCGCTGCCGTATTACAATAGCCCCAGTGCTTTATCGGTGCAGCTTTTCTCAGTCCGGCTATAAATATATTGTGTTCATACCGTATTTCATCATTAGCTGTCATAGGGAGATGAGCAATGGCCGCGCTACATTCTTTCCACAGCAAACTACTTTGGAGAGTGAATATTCTAAGGTTTTAAGATACTCTGACATAATAAAAAGCAATAATGATAGAAAAAGAATTCACTTCTGCAATTCCATATGTCAAAAAGAGAGGCGCATAAAGGAAGTTTTTAAGGTATTGAGCTCAAACTTAAAAACTTACAAAGACAACCTGACCTCTTCCACCTTCCATGGAGCTCAGTTGTATATTTTTACCTGTTCTTGTATCAAAAATTGTTAGCACCTTTTAGGAATTTATAGTAAATGTGGTACAGGCAGTCCAAGAAAAAGGCTTTCTTGCCTCTCCTGACACAGGTTTTTTTTCACTAATTTTTTTCTCTCCACCTTCAAAAATCCCAAACTTTTTCTGTGTACGGGGCTTATTTTCGGCATATTTTACTTCTCAGTGACGTTATTTATTATTCCATGCCGTGTACTGGGAAGCTGGAAAAAAAATCCAAATTAAATCTTGTGGGCTCAGTTTTTATGGCTTTCACTGTGCGCTCCAAATAACACTTCTACTTTATTTTTTGGTTCGGTACTATCACAGTGATACCAAATTTATATGAATTTTATTGTGTTTGAATACATTTACCGTATATACTGGAGTATAAGCCGACCGAGTATAAGCCGACCCGAGTAGAAGCCAAGACCCCTTATTTTAACACAAAAAACTGGAAAAACCTATTGACTCGAGTTTAAGCGAGGATGGGAAATGCATTGGTTACAGACTCCACAGTATATAGACAGCAATCCTCCTGTATTGTATAGCCTGCCAGCCCCCTGTAGTATATAGCCTGCCAGCCCCTGTAGTGTATAGCCTGCCAGCTCCTTGTAGTATATAGCTTGCCAGCCCCCAGTAGTACATAGCCTGACAGCCCCATGTAGTATATAGCATGCCACCAACCTGTAGTATATAGCCTGCCGCCAACCTGTAGTATATAGCCTGCCATCAACCTGTAGTATATAGCTTGTCAGCCCCCTAGTATATAGCCTGCAGGGGCCAGGTATCTAGCGTAGCACCCCATCACTCTCCTTCTTGAGTCAATACCTGTACACAGCCTCAATCACACATGCAGGATTTGGGCGCCAGCGACCCCGAACAATAGTCAGTGACTCCATGTTGAGTTGCGGAGGTAGCGATTACTCGCCATTTGTTTATGGAACTACCACTGTCATGTGAACCCTAGAATTGCCAACATTTAATATCATTGAACCACAGTGGGGTCATCTACTAACGGTCCCAAATTGCATTTTTTCGTTGGTTACCCGAAAATATTACTGATTTGCGCCGTCGTTCCGAATTGCCCCGGTTTTTTGCGTGAACGATGTGTCCCAGTAGTTGTTCATAACATGTGCCATTTGTTAACATGATATTAACTGTTGCAGAATGGGGCGAAATTTGACCCTATTATATATCATGCGTGCACCAAACATTTTATGAAAACTTTGTTTATCATTCGATGTTGAGGAGACATAAACTTTGTTGTGAAAACAATTGACCAACACTGGTCACTATTTTAGTGGTTGTAAGTGCGCATTAATTTTTTTCACCTTTTTATTTTTTGAGTAGTTCTAGTCCAGCAGACCCACAGACATTACTGTCAGAACCTTTACTATTAATCCGGGCCTGAATCTAGGTGGTGTTGTCTAGGTGTCGTGTATAGATGGTGTGTGTTATAATATTATATATATATATATAGATATATATGAATTTATGATACTTAAATAGACTAAGTAGACTAAGTAAAGCTAAAATTTCATTGTGTGCATATATGAATAAAAGACAATATAAACTGAATGGACATTTACATTAGGACTTGAGGATCCCTAGAGCAGTGAATACAATTGTTTCCGGTGCCTTTACCTTTCCATGACCCAAGCAGTGGGAAGTTCTAATGAATTATTCGTCAAGTTTTGCTGGTTGTTCACTTGTATCTTCCCCAGGTTGATTGAATATCTTCCCAACCTACAGATTGTTTAATTCTTATCAAAGGCGTGTTTTCGTGTCCATGGACCAAACCTCGACAGGCGACAGTGGAACTCGGTGAAATCAATGGCTGTCAACTGAACCTAACGTCGGAATAATATACATGAATTATTTAAGAGATGGTTGGACGAGGTGTGCTATCAAGTCCAGCGTTCCTAAGTCGATAGTAGCCGTGTCCCTGGCAGCAAATGGTGGACTTGTGATTTCAATACCGCAGGCAGCAATTTTTTTTACGGAAAAGATTATCTCGTTTCCTCACTAACTGGCTATTTTTTGATACCAGGTGTCAGAAGGGCACATAATAAAATGCATAGGAAACACCCTGAGCCGCAGACCAACCATTATACACTTATGACTGAATACAAATGTTAGGAGTAGTCAAATAACCAACGTTTCTACTTTTATCATATTTGGTGTGTGATTTTATTTACAATACATAATTACAAGGTAAAGCTCAAGCATCTTCCAGATGTATCCTTCTTATACTGTTCTGCAACATATTAAGGAAATCTACTATCAACTCAGCATGAATAACCAGGACACTTACTCATAGAACCAGTCACTGTGACTGTGGGTCCTCCTTCCTTCTAAAGCAATTTTTTAATTATGCTATTGAGTCGAAAGGCTCTACTATTCCATGCTCTGTTTCACAGACTGTTATACTGTTTTACCCCCCTGCTCCCCGTACTTCCCCTGCTTTTCTCCTGCTGTAATCCACGGCAACAGCACACATTCAGGGGTCTGAGGGATGTGGCGAAGACAGAGCACAGAGGGCTAAGTGAACCCTTGTGGAAGAGGGTAACAAATATAAGATTACCACATTAATGGTGCCTGATATGAGAAGATGTATTTTGATGGTGATCATACAAATCCATGTCAGTAAGACTTCTGTGTGCCATTTTAGATCTTGACTCTTGTTCTGACCAACCATGACATGTAACTAAACAAGATGCCAACATCAACTGGAAAACTGGGAAAGTATGCAATGGACATGATGGTTTAGAAAACCAATAAAGAAATGAAATTCTAGCTCCCGGGCCAGGACACATCTTTTCTCTTCATTGTTTGCTGCAGTACAGGCAGAACCTCCCGATGCCGTCAAGATCAACCAACGTGATCTGAATGTCATGGTATAGAGCTGTGTCTGGAGTTCTGGACAATGTTTTCCATACATCTGCAATGTCTTTTCACACATATATATTGTTCTTCACATACTATTTTGTTCGCACCATTCGTGCGTATTCCCACAAGTAGGCAGATGTGGCCGAACATCTGTAATCTATTCTGCACTGTGTTACTTACTGTGTTTTCACTTAAAAGATCCTGTGTTCACTGTGTCACTTTTTTTAGTCATTCTTCACTGTTCTTCACATCTGCTAACTTGTCGGGAGATAATATACCGCACGCGGAACAGTGAGACGAAAAATTGTATGTTGTTTGCATACATCTGGCTAACTTATCTGAAGACATTCTTTTCATTAAATAAACATTTTATTCCAGAACCAAGGTCCCCTTTGAAAAAACCCATTGACTTAAAAAAAGTGCATGAAAAACGCACCAAAACGCAAAAAAAACGCGAACAACGCGCTGTGAAAAACGCTAATGACTCAAAGAAAAATGGAACAAAAACGTCAGTTTTCACGCATTGCACCCTGACAGTGAAATGCAACGCTAGTGTGGAGGGCCTAAAACAAAAGGATTGTCATACATGTTGCAGCGAATAAAAAACCTAACCTGTCCAGTTGCCAGTCTAAGCCTGGTCACCAATAATAATGACCTATGAGAAAAATATCAGCTATTAGGAGAGATACAATGGATTGTTCCTAAAACCTGGCAGCCGGTGTTGGCCTATATTAATTTGCCTTACACATCAAGCGGTCCTAAACCATGATTTCTGACTTTTATGATTTTCAGAATTACCTAAGTGCTATTGTTTTGGACAGGTTCTCACATCCCCTACTTAGATAGTCATGGCCCCCTCCTGTCCTTCCCTTTCTTTCCCTTACATTTCGCACACTACCGACCAGTGGACCCCCACCCATCTTTAGTTTTAAACCGCACTTGATCTTAGGCTACATTCACAATATATGTCTTCTGTACCGTATTCGGCAGGCATCATCGGCGCCAGGAGAGGAGGAGGGGAAGCACTGCTAACTCTGGCCCCCTCTCCATAGTAATATATGGTGCACGGCGCATATTCCAGGAAAGATAGACCTAGTCTTATCTTTCTCCTGGCTACGGAATGGTACGGTGCCGCACACGTGCACCCATTGCCATGTACGGGGGATGTACATCTGCCATAATACGTCGCCGTATATATGTCCCCCATACGGCCGGTGGAATGTAGCCTTATACTGACTTTTCTAGTTTGTTGTTTCCATTACCTGTTAATGTTAACACCCATGCGCGGCAAAGTTTTCGGTGAGTTGTGCCACCCAAAGGTTCTAGTTATTATTAAAAACTAAAAACCAGGCTGTAGACAAAATGTTGTAGGACACTATTAGGGGTACTACACCCTAATACATTAGTCCTACTGGAAAAAAGTAATTTAACACCTAGCAGCCATTTTCCAGTAGGACTATTACTGTATGTTAGTATGTTGGTGATGTGTATGTTGCGTTGCATATAGATTAGATTTTCTCCATATTAGCACGTATTAAAACTCACCACACAGTGACTTAACAGCTGGAGTCCATTGATTGATTACTATTAATTAGGCGGCTTCTATGATAGTTTACTGATACTTGTCTTTATTTAAGGGAAGCCTGCAGCTAGGAGCGATTGCAATAATAGTTTAACATTCCAAGCAGATTATGGAAATTATGTAACCTGCTATTGATCTTCATAAAACGGCCTTCTGTTCTGCTTTAATGAAACATTGCAATATTGAACATCTGCATCTGAAGTCATGCAAGCAAAAACTCCAGCCGGCCAACTAGCTGGGTGTGTAATTCTCACAATTTAGTAATGGCAACTTCCCAAATAAGGAATTAAATTGAGGCTCTTCCATGTATTGATTAAGTAATGTATTGAAGTACTCATTTGTGGCTGAGAAGCCCATGCATCTTTGATCATTGCCCATTTTTTCTTTGATGCTTTACAATGCTATAATTGAGTAAGCTCTTACAGCCATAAAGGAGGACAATTATTATGCTGCGCAATTTTAAGTTTCCGAATCATCTTGAAATTGTAAAAAAAAAATTTTGTAATGATTAAAAAAAAATTGTGTCGCTGGTGTGCAGGTTGTGTTTTGCTGGAGAGTTTTTTGATAGATAGATTAGAAGTTGTAGGTTTTTTAAAAATAAACTTATTTTTTAGATGCCAAAGTGCCAAGCAGAGAAGGTCAGTATTTTCTTAGGGATGAGCTAATTCTATTTTATAGCATATGGATGCAGTTTTGCTTGCGTTGAGTGAAGACCAAGCATCTTGATAACTTACAAAATTATTGAACACGTTAATCAAGTATTACAGTTTACTATCCTGGCTCTGTGGTCCGCAGAACAGAAAGCTTGTGTCACTGCTATTATTTTCTTCCGTGTGTGCACCCAAAAGTCTCTGTCCCGCTGTTGACAGGTTCTCGCTTTCTCAGTTGCTCCTCTGTTTTGTCTGGATCTCCAAGTTTCTGATCTAATCAATGTGAGTTCTGGCCACCTCTCATTAGATCTTTGGTACAGTTGTTACTAGCAAGCCCCTATCATCATGTTATTCTGATCTGTCTCCCGGTATCCTGACTTCTGACTTGTGTTCTGACTATTCTCTACTATTTCGATTATGTACTGTGTCACCCTCTTACCCTATAACGTGGGGTAGTTCACCATCTTCAGTGTTCTTGTTTTGTCTTATCATTTTGTGTTTTGCACTTTGCACCGTTGTCCATTCTCATTTGGGGTAGGTTGAGGCAACAGCTGTGCAGGGTCCCTGTCTGTGTCCTCAGTATTTTCCTGCATTATTCTTATTGCGAACATCTTGCGGCAGGTTCCTTTACAACAATTAGGATAAATGTTTTGTGATCAAGCTTTTTTCTCTGCATTGCTTTATTAATACCCCTCTGTTTTTAGTTAGGAAAATTAACTCTGTTATTAAAACAAACATTCTATCCCTATTGGAGAATTTATAGTAAAAGTCTGATCTTCTCTATCCGCTGATTTTCCTTCAATCCCAGGATTACAGTTATATTTTACATTCTAATCCTGGTGCTACATAGAATATACAACATCCTAATAATATCTATGGGGGAGATTTATAATAAGTCTCTAGAACAGAATTGTTTTAGTTGCCCATGGCAACCAATCAGAGTTCAGCTTTCATATTTACCACAGCGTTTATAAAATTAAAGTTGATCTCTGTGCAACTAGAACAGTTTTTACCTCAGAAACTTGTTGATAAATCTCTCTCTCTCTCTCTATCTTCTTCATCTATATAATCATACTAGTGATGATATGTATACACTCACCTGTCCAACTGCTCGTTGACACTTAATTTCTAATCACAAATCACATGGCGTCAACTCAGTGCATTTAGGCATGTAGACATTGTCATGCAATCTCCTCTGCAGTTCACAACCGGCATCAGGATGTGGAAGGAAGGTGATTTGAGTGCCTTTCAACGTGGGCCATGGTTGTTGGTGCCAGAAGGGCTTGGTCTGAGTATTTCAGAAACGGCTGATCTACTGTATTTTCACACACAACCATCTCATAGTTTACAGAGAATGGTCCGAAAAGAAAAACATCCAGTGAGCGTCAGTTCTGTGGGCGGAAATGCCTTGTTGAGGTCAGAGGAGAAATGGGCAGACTGGTTTTAGCTGATAGAAAGCAACAGTGACTCAAATCGCCAACCCGCTTACCACAGGGTAGGCAAAGAATAGCATCTCTAACGCACAGTACGTCGACTTTGAGGCAGATGGGCTACAGCAGCAGAAGACCACACCGGTGCCACTCCTTTTCAGCTAAGAACAGGAAACTGAGGCTACAATTTGCACAAGCTCATTGAAATTGGACTAGAAGATTGGAAAAACGTTGCCGGTCTGATGAGTCTCGATTTCTGCTGCGACATTCGGATGGTAGGGTCAGAATTTGCGGCAACAACATGAAAGCATGGATCCATCCTGCCTTGTACAACGGTTTCAGGCTGTGGGTGATGGTGTCATGGTGTGGGGAATATTTTCTTGGCACTCTTGGCTCCTTGGTACCAATTGAGCATCGTTGCAACGCCACAGCCTACCTGAGTATGGTTGCTGACCATGTCCTCCCTTTATGACCACAATGTACCCAACATCTGATGGCTACTTTCAGCAGGATAATGTGCCATGTCATAAAGCTGGAATCACTCAGACTGTTTTTCTTGAACATGACAATGAGTTCAATGTACTCAAATGGCCTCCACAGTCACCAGATCTCAATCCAATAGAGCATCTTTGGGTGCTGGTTGATGCCATCATGTCCAATGGACCAAATCTCTGAGGAATGCTTCCAGCACCTTGTTGAATCTATGCCACGAAGAATTGAGGCAGTTCTGAAGGCAAAAGGGGTCCAACCCGTTACAGCATGGTGTACCTAATAAAGTGGCCGGTGAGTGTAATATATATATAATATATTATATATATATATATAATATATATATATATTATATGCAGTCTGTAAGTTGAATTTGTTGTAAGTCGGAACTGTATATTTTATCATTGTAATCCCAGCCAGAACTTTTTTGGTCTCTGTGACAATTGGATTTTAAAAATGTTGGGTTGTCATAAGAATCAGGATTAACAATAAATCTTCATTACAGACACCTGTGATAACTGTTACAGCTGATTATTGTAGTCTAGGACTAAAGTACAATACTTTACCAATATCCAGAGGTCCGTTTGTAACTAGGGGTCGTATGTAAGTTGAGTGTTCTTAAGTAGGGGACCGCCTGTATATATATATATACTCCCCGGCCACTTTATTAGGTACACCTGTACAACAGCTCATTAACACTTAATTTCTAATCAGCCAATCACATGGCGGGAACTCATGCATTTAGGCATTAGACATGGTCAAGACAATCTCCTGCCTTCAAACCGAGCATCAGTATGAGGAAGAAAGGTGATTTGAGTGCCTTTGAACGTGGCATGGTTGTTTGGTGCCAGAAGGGCTGGTCTGAGTATTTTATATATATATACGGTATATATATATATTATATAATATATATATATATATATATATATATATATATATATAATCTATTATCTATTACGCCTGTTTTAACAGTAAATGATAAAATCATTGCATTTATGCGACATTGAAGTCTGTTTTCACACATTTAAGAACTAGAAGCATAGATCAAATGTGTGGGCTTCATGCTTTTGCCAGAACAAAAAGGGGAAAGTTCATTTGCTTCAAAATGTGAAAAATTCTTCTCTTATCCTTTAAAGCCACTGTACAAGCTGTGTACTTTAATCCCAGACACTTTACATGTGTAGCATTTTTTCTTATTCTTAGTCGTTTTTGCATTGAGCTGATATTTCTTTCCCCAGGGTGTTAAAGTTTTTGAGTTATACCTTATTCTGAAAACTTTCAACAGCCAACCGGATCCTGATAACATAAGATAGAAGATATCTCCTGTGTGAATCGCAAAACTAGAGTTACATAGTTAAAAGACATATGTCCAGAAAATAGAAACACAAATGGGGACGGATAAGAATGGGACTTTTTTGTATGCCTTGTAAACTGATAATATTACACATTGGTGCTGATTTACAAACCACCGTTTTTTGGTGATTGCACGGCTTTGACAGGTATATAACAGGGTGTTTGCGCTGGGATTGTGTCGTATGCGATCGATTTTTGCCGAAGCTGTGCTGGCTTCCATGCGGCAAAAATCGGGGGTGGGGGGGTTTGGTGCAGCCGGACGATCCGACTGATTCGGACTGAGTGCAGGATTTAACTTTCAAATTGTGTCGCAAGCCCAAGCACTTAACATGCACCAGTAAAAAGATGATGAATCCGTCGGACCTGAGCGGGGAAGCGACACATGCAGGATATCGGCGGACAATCTCAGTGAATCACGACACAGTGCGTATCGTTGGGCTATGCACTTTCAGTGAACTCCAGTAGGAAAGTAAGTAATGTGCCCCATTGACTCCATTAAGCATGCACAATATCCTGCTGGCTTTAGTGGCGGCTGATTGACGTTGTACGCCATTATCTAGGCTATGGCACATCTTGGTATGCTTATATGACTTTCCCCAGGTTTTTCCTTTCCATAGAGCATCAGAGTATTACTCTAGATATTACAGTTATATTTATGCACATTGAACCCTTTTTGCAGAGTAAATGTACAAACATTCCACTGTTCTCAAGTCAAACCTGTAACCACTGAACAGTGAAAGCCTTACAGGCCAGCACCAGCTGAATACAGTAGAATAGTACTTAATGTGGCCAGAATTGGACACTCAAGTACTATTCCTGAAGTTGAAAAGTAAAGTTAATCGCATCTGCCTCTTTTAGTGGAGAGATGCATTAAACAAGTGTGGCATAGCTGTGTATGTTTTATGAGAAAACTGCACCTGAAAACAGGTGGGAGCCTTTTATCAAAATCTGGGCCAGGGAAGAACTGTAAAAACTGAATTGAAATTGGAAACACTATGCATTAGGTCCGATGTTCCAAGACAATGCAATTGCATACACCTGGAAGAAAAATTTGAACTCGGTGGACCTGAGCGGGGAAGCGACACATGCAGATATCGGACGCACGATCTTATTACATTAAAGAGTTATTGATGCAAATCATAAGAAAAATTAGTTTTATACAAATCAGGTATTTAGATGCAGCATACTATTTGAAATGCAAAGAATAATCTATATAATAATCTGTAATAAGTATCAAGAACCATCAGCCCTCTTTAAAGGGTTATCCAAGTGCGAAAAATAACCTATTGGTGGCCGGGAGGGGACTAGTTAAAAAATAAAATTCACGTACCTCCATGGTGGGAGGGGCCGCGGAGGTAAGTAAGTGTTTATTTTTTCATTGCCCCCTCTCGGCCACCAATGGGTTTTTTTTACGCCAAGGACAAACCCTTTAAATGTAAAAGAGCATTGACTAGTTGAAATCAATAAAATACCAAATGTGTGTAACGGACAGTAACTCCCTCAATTTCAAAGACAACAAATGACAAGAGGTACAATTTTGTACAAAAGAAGAGGAAGAGGATTGGGCCACATTTACTTAGAAAGTGGCAACTGCACTAAAGTGTTCTTTCTCGTCTATAATGCTGGTGTGACCATTCATTAGAGCATGAGCCAGAATTATGAATGTGTCGCTTCCCCGCACTGGCCCAACAGAGTTCACCATCTTTTTTGGTGCACCTTTAACAAGCGTGCGACACAATTTGTATGTTAAATACGGCGTTTCGGTCTGAATCCGTTGGCTCATCGGATCCCCCTAATCTGCGTCGCATGGAGGCCAGTGCAGCTGCGGCACAAAAGGGTTTCATGCAACTCAATACGGCGCATTTAGGTAACCTCTAAGCTGAGGCATTTTTTGGGGTTTTCTTTTTCTTATGTTTGTGTAGCAGAAAAACCTTATAGTATAAGAAATGTGATTCGCGTTGACTTTCATGCGACACAAATCGGGGGGTTGTGGCCGTCGGACCTGACTGATTCGGACTAAGCGCGGTATTTAGCATTCAAAATTGTGTCGCAAGCCATGCACTTACATGCACCGTATAAGAAGGTGAACTCGGCGGACCTCAGCGGGGAAGCCACACATGCAGGAAATTGGACGCACGATCTTAGTGAATCGCAGCAGCTCTGAATCCTCATCGAACAACGCACCTTGGGATTCGCGACGGGACGGGTAAGTAAATGTCCCCTATGTATACATAATTCCCTCTGCCTTGTTTGTAAGGGAGGAACAGAATCAATTCCATCTCTTTGTGCTGCGTCTGTTTATCACAGCACATGACTATTATACATACTTATTAGAGCAGCATAACCGGAGGCTTGTCATTCATATTTTATGTGGCATTAGACTGTCAATGAGAGAATGCAATGCGCTTCTTCAAATCCTATTCAAATGAGTGAAACCTATTTGCTGTGGTATTTGTGCTCGGTGATGAATTGCTCCTGTCCCTCCTTTAACTTCTTAGGCTGTGGAATTCATTGTAGGCTTCATGCTTTAAAAACAGCAGGTGAAAGTTCACGTCACATAAAGATGTAATTAAACTGAGTTTATTATCTCAAATTCACTTTATTTGTGTGAAACTGAACAAGTCATTTTGTTCTACATCTAACCTGTTACCCTCCATTTCTTCATGGTTGAAACTGTCTTTAAAAGCAGCGTGGTATGGTGGCAAATGATTGTGTTCTTATGTTACAAGCAATAGCAATTTCATATAAAAAGAAATCGTTTCGTCAAGTTCCAGGCTCTTAAGGAAGGGCTGCTAGTAGGCCGACCATCTCCTGATAGTGTATGGTAGCAGTCCTAGAGATCTGTGTAAGCACACATTGTGTGTGTGTGTCATGTAGTGCCAAGTCTGGGAAAATAGTTTTTACTCCAGGATTGTAGCTGGACTTGCAGAGTGACCTCCACTACTGTTTTCTTAGATTTCTGCATTTAAACTGCTCCCAAGCCCCTGTGCAGAGGTTTATTGAAGAGATCAATAAATGCATTTTTCACAGTCATGCGGCTAACACAAACATAGGTATGGTCACACAGATCCTGCGAGAGCCAATAGCTAACACTGTCTTCAGCTTTGTAGGTCAAAACCGCTGTAGACTCCCTTTAAAGGGTTGCCTCGTTTCGGCATTCACTTTTAATTATTTCATCTATATACATTTCTTCATTATATGTTAATAAAAAGAAGATGATAATTCCCATAATTAGAGCTTATATAGCCACTTGAAACAAGATTGTTGTCCTTGGATACAACCCCCCACTGCTGTAGTGATTGCACCATGAAACAATAGTTTTTGCAATATACAATTATTATTGTTATTGCATGTCCTACAGCCACTTTTTAGTAATGAGTGCTCAATCCAGGTTGTTGGGCAGGCGTCAATATCCCATATATGGCCATTGCTGCCAGAGTGCGGAGGTATCGTATCCAAGGAAAGCTATCTTGTTTCTAAGGGACAACATAGCTACAATTATGTGAAATTATAATTGAAGAAATGTACATATATGGCAGCTGAATTAAATTAAAGGGAACCTTGTCACCAGGAGACCCATTTTTAGCACTCCCCCAGTCCCCACAGACCATAGTAAATACACTGCCAAAGTGTTTTTGTATAAAAAATAGGTTTTACAGAAAAAAAGATATGTTTATTTGTACCTTTCATTAGCATCTGCTGTGTGACGTAGCAGTTGCTATCGGGTGGGGCTTGAAAGGCGCAATTCCCCCCCACCCTTGGGAAACATGTGACCTTTTCAATATATATAATAACTCCCCACACTCGGGATTGGCTGTTAAGGAGCAGGGGGCATCACTAAGCCCAGTGATGGGTGTTTTCATATATTTGAAAAGTGTCACATGGAGTAGCTGTTCCCCAAGGTGGGGGGGAAACTGCTCCCTTCCAGCTCCTCCCAAAGGCAACTGCCTAGTCACACAGCAGATGCTAATGAAAGGTACAATATAACATACTTTTTTTCTGTAAAACCAATTTTTAATACAAAAACACTTGGCAGTGTATGTAATATGCTCTGTGGACTGGGAGTGCTAAAAATGGGTCTCCTGGTGACAGGTTCCCTTTAAATGTGAACGCCCAGATGGGAACATTCCTTTAAATGATTCAGAATTAATATTCAAAGTAACTACCTATAGGCAGCCCTAAAGAGTTTTTTCTTCTGAAAGATAGTCATTTGCATACTCTACCCATTTGTGATGCATTGTATACAAGTCCTGTTTTAGGTTCTAAAACTTTTTCAGCAACATAATATACTGAAATACAATCCTATTAGGTGATTATATACTTGATCAGATCCTAACTTGTGAAAGGAATCTATGCGAAGGAGTATTAGTTGCCAACAAAGTATTGAAAACATTGTTATATATATATATATAATATATATATAATATTATACATTATATAAAAACACCAAAGCCCCTTTCCCAAGTTTACAGTTAAACTGGGTGGTCTTCCCCGTATGCCCAATGTGGTGTGGAAAGCCCAGTCCTCTATAGTCCAAACCAATGCAGTACTCCAACAGGTGGAAAAGGACACCCTTCTTAATAAATTCCCCACAATATTTTTAATATTTTTATCTGCCCAGATAAAATAACAAATTCTTTTTTGTACAATCATGTAAAACTATTCCTATAGATTTAGTTAGATCTGATCTTAATCTCTTAGGCTACATTTATATGCCCTTTTTATAGGGGTTCATATTTGCCATGACAGATGTCCATTTATCGAGGCTGAAAAGCTTTGGTGTGGCATCCATTTTTCTCAGATGCTCAAGACGATATTCTATGGGGTATTTACTTATCTCTGTTTGTTTTGGCTGGTTTTCCTGTCTTTTTTCCATCTGCTACTTGGGTAATTTTTTCCATCTCACTTTTTTTCAATCTCTCCTTATATTAAATGGTGTTTTTTTCAGACAATTGTTACAAATGTCTCAAAATGTCCCACCAATGTCTCAAGTATTTCTTTATATTTTTTAAGTTTACCTTAAGGATTTTCCTACGAAAGAAATTCTCAATCTCAATCCCATAGTGATGTTAACACAATAAAGATCATTTTAACCCCCCTCACTTTACATTTTACTGTTATTGCGGTTTTAGCTCCTATTACTCTCTCTATGCTGCAATCACATAGGTTGACAGACAGACAGAGGCTGACAGACTTTTCACTGTTACAACCGGTGAGCTCTGCTACAACTCACAGATATGTGCCTCCTGCCTGCCCCTTTCCCCGGATCACTATCTCTTTGAAGTTTATAGTTTACAGGCTCTTTCTCTGCCCAAAATCTCCTGGCAGAAAGTAATCAGGGTGGTCTCGGAGCAGGAGGTGCGGAGGTGGGGCTACAGGCACCCAGCAGAGAGACACAGAAATCTCATCTGCAAGCTGTCACACAGAAATCCAAGATGCAGCCACCCGACCCAGAAGTTACAGGGTCGTGCTAGGGACAACTGAAATTGTGTACACCAGGACTGATAGGACAGGTTGGAATTATATCTGTGAAATGCTTCATTTTTGTTAATAACAATGGGGCAGATTTACTTACCCGTCGCGATTCCTTGGTGCGTTGTCCACGAGGATTCGGCACTAATCACTAAGCTCGAGATCCCAATTCCTGCATCCGTCGCTGTTGCGCCGAGGTCCGCCGGAGTTCACCTTCTTCTTCCCGTGGCATGTAAGTGCTTTATCTTGCGACACAATTCCTTTTTTAAATTCGCCGGTTTTTGTCGGCATGCAAGCCGGCGCTGATGCGTCAAATAGAGATCACGTGCTTCAAATCCCGGGGCAATTTGCAGCAAAACTGAAATATTTGGGAAACCTGGCGTCATTCGGACCCTTAGTAAATGATCCCAGGTGTTATTTTGTTATCCTGAGTACATATAAGAAGCTTGTCTTGTGGAATACTCCTTTAAGTATGGTTAGTCTTGAGTATTTTTGCGCCGAAAATGATGCAAATTTTAGACATTTGAAATATAGATGTTCATTTGCGACACTAAGCACATCTGGAATACAAGATAATGTGCTTACTGATAAAATCAAATGTCCTGTGGACTTTTCAAAATGTCCCCAAGAAGGTGCAAAACGACAAGTGCGCCAAAAAAAGTCTCAAAAAATAAAGTTAAATGACCCCCCATGAGTCGTCCGTGAAAATCGGACACACGAGGACATACTCTCCAGCATCAAATGCATCAGGCCTTAATGTTCCCAGAGGTGCGATTCATCTGTAATAAATCTCTACAGCAAATAACTATGATAGGTTCATCCTGTATAATTAAAATGGGTAAAGCTATAAAGTATACATTCAGTAAAGTAATTAAAAATGTGACAGAAAATTAATATGAATTTTTGAAGCATCTGTCATCTTGAAAAAAATATCGGAAGAATTTTGGAGTGATTTAATTAACTTATTTAAATGAGTTTATTGAACTACAATGATATAGGTAACAGGATCCCCCTCCGCTGCCGTATTACAATAGCCCCAGTGCTTATCGGTGCAGCTTTTCTCAGTCCTGCTATAAATATATTGTGTTCATACCGTATTTCATCATTAGCTGTCATAGGGAGATGAGCAATGGCCGCGCTACATTCTTTCCACAGCAAACTACTTTGGAGAGTGAATATTCTAAGGTTTTAAGATACACTGACATAATAAAAAGCACAAGGATAGAAAAAGACTTCACTTCTGCAATTCCATGTGTCCAAAAGAGAGGCGCATAAAGGAAGGTTTTTAAGGTATTGAGCTCAAAACTAAAAACTTACAAAGACAACCTGACCTTTCCCCCTTCCATGGAGCTCATTTTGTATATTTTTACCTGTTCTTATCAAAATTTGTTAGCAACCTTTAGGAATTTATAGTAATGTGGTACAGGCAGTCCCCGGTTACATACAAGATAGGGTCTGTAGGTTTGTTCTTAAGTTGAGTTGGTATGTAAGTCGGAACGTATATTTTATCATTGTAATCCCAGCCAGAACTTTTTGGTCTTGGGCCATGCTCATTTGTAGAAGTTCTGGGTGGGAGTTCCGTCATCGTACCCTAATTCACACAGCTTCAAACATTTCTACTCTTCCCGGCCCTACTGTTTGTTTGTCTGTCCTCAGTTTACAGGTCTCTTCCCCATCCACCCATGAGGTATTGATTCTAAATCCTTTTCCCGAATGACGTCTCGACCTTTAAATCAGTAATGTAGAGCGAGAAAGAAAGCAAACACGAGGCGAGGTTTATGAGGGTTAGGGGAGAAAATTACGGTGGAGAAGGGGTCAAGGGGGGAGGAAGGGGGGATAAAGAATAGCACACGGGGGGGTTAGGGGAGGGGTAGGGGGAGAGGAAAGAAATGAAGCGAGATAGAAGATAGGGACCGGAGAAAGCCGGGCGTGGTGGCATTGGAGGGGTAGTATGTCTGAATTCAGGGATGCGGAGCCAGTAGGTGGGTGGAGCGGAGAGGAGTAAGGCATGGCGTTCACTGGAGGAATAGGCACAAAGAGAAATGCAAGTTGGGTAAAGGGGGGAGTGAGGGCCCGGTAAACGCCCACTACATAGTGCCAGGCGGCCGAACAGGGGCGATCCGGGACATAGGTAGAGAAGAAAGTAACGCAGAATGTTAGGTGGTATTTGAGTTAACTACGGGTGGGCGTAGCGGTTGCAATGGGGGATAGGATGGGTAGGTCCTTGTGACAATTGAATTTAAAAATGTTTGGTTGTCATCAGTACCAGGTACACTAAAGCTTCATTACAGACACCGGTGAAACTTTTACAGCTGATCATGTAGCTTAGGACGAAAGTACAATATTACCCATATCCAGAGGTCCGTTTGTAACTAGGGTTGTATGAAGTCAGTGTTCTTAAGTAGGGGACCGCCTGTATTTTGAAGTTATGGCAGGCTGGCTGTATACTACATGGGGGCAGGCTGGCTGTATACTACTGGGGGCTGGCAGGCTGTATACTACTGGGAGCTGGCTGACTATATACTACTGGGGGCTTGCTGGCTATATACTGGGGGGGTCTGTGATCAATGCATTTCCCACCCTTGGCTTATACTCAAGTCAATAGGTTTTCCCAGTTTTTGGTGGTAAAATTAGGGGGTCTCGGCTTATACTCGGGTCGGCTTATACTCGAGTATATACGGTAGATACATTTCTTCAATTAGATGTAATTAAAAATATGTACCTGTTTGAAGATAATTCCCCATAAATGTAGCCATACAGCCCTTTAGAAACAAAGGGAATTCCCCTTGCTCACTGCGTACGGCTTTATTATTGAATTCATTATACAGACCATATTATCCAATCTCTCCAGTGGGGTATCCACATTAAGGACTCAATAAAGTAATTGTTGTGACTTATTGTGCAATGTGTATAATATCCAATAATTTTCGATTAATTTCTTATTTTGCATTATACTATATCATTATGTACTGTATAGTCAATGTTTCTTGTAACTTTTTATAAATTAGATAATGTACTAATAAATGTCTGTTTCTTTGCAGTTGGCAGCATTGGAAAGGCAAATATTTGACTTTCTTGGATACCAGTGGGCTCCAATCCTTGCAAATTTTCTTCATATTATAGTCGTTATATTGGGATTATTTGGCACTATACAGTACAGACCGCGATACATAGTAGTGGTAAGTTCCTATAATTTTTTTACTTTTTAATATACTAAAATTAAAGAAAAAAAATATTGAAAAGGGAGCAATATTTTCAATTAAAATCTATTTTTGTATTTGTTTTATAGAAAATAGGCCCTTCAATAATTACCCTGTTTTTTATGTCATGTTTAAAAAAAATGTTTAGAAAAATAGTGACATAAAGAACATTAATTCTTGTTAGTTAATTAAAGATTAAATGGTTATGGTTCCATGGAGCATTGCAACTGAGTAATACGTTGCCTGGGATGAGATATGAGGTGTGGATGAGGTGATGAGCGGTGTCACGTTATGTTTTATTTGTTTGTGTTTTTACATGTCTTTTAGTATTTTGTTTCCGTATTGCCTCTTCTTTTGCCCCCCTTGAACACTATGAAACTAAATGTCCTGAACATTGATTGGACATTGAGATCAACTTGGACTTTACTGTTTGGAACCTTTACTTTAGGCAGGACTAGGCTAACCGAAACCTAATAAACAACTCTGATCACCTCTCCTCCCCTCATGTCCACTTTCCCATAACCGCCAAAAAGATTTTTGACCTAATGTTTGACAAAGGAAATGTGGCAGTAAAAATTTCCCAAATTCGGTTAGGTGGGGGGAAAACTTCACTCAAGATGCCATTTTATGGAAAGGCATTGACTTCTTCTTACAGCTCTTAATTGAAGGCAATCAAGCTTAGAAACATAAGGCCTCCCCTGAAAATAAGACCTAACAACATACATTGCTATAGCTTCCACCATGCCATACATTAGTAAAAGTAGATCTTTTAGATACTGCAAGAGGTTGTGCCAAGGGTACAATATTATGGCATAATACCGCAGACAGCTCCTCTGCAAATAGTTTACAAGCAGCTTCCCAGACAAGAAGGGGTCGTTGTAAGGATACCTGTCACAAGAAACCAAAATTTAATTGGTGACAGATTCCAATAGGCCCTGTTAGGTGCTTTCTATACATGTTCTTATCTTACCTTAGTTGTGTTCCATTCGTGAACTATGTTCTGCCTAAGTTTACCTGGTTCCCTGCCAACAGGTCCTGCTCAAGTCCTGGGAATGCAGAATTTCAAGCAGCAACGTTCGTTGACAATTTGGCATACAAGCTCCCATCGCCCCCCACTCATCGATATTCAATTCTTACCCCTCCCACTTCCTCCCTCTGCTCAACCCTCCATTTATGACTTCCGCTAACCGCACAGGAAACCTGAAAGCAACCTGCGCATGCACATTGTAAAAAGGCAGAGCTGAGGTGCACAAACAAAGTAGCGCAAGGTTTCCTGTGCGATGAGATGACATCATTAATGTGAATATTTGTTCATTTAAAAATAAGACATCCCTTAAAATAAGACCTAGTGCTTCTTTAGCAGTGAAAATTAATGTAAGACAATGTCTTATTACGGTAGTACCACATTAGTAAATATGGCACACATACTGTAATTCATTGATTGGGGCATTCAGGAAAGTTTCGGTGAATGTGCGGCAGCAGTTAAAAAATTTTTCTGAGCTCACAGCTACCCATCTAATACCAAATCCCTGCCCATAAAAAAATGTAATAAAAAGTAATTAATACATTTCACCAAATGGTATGATAAAAGCAGCTTGTCCCCCAAGACACAAATCCTTACACAGCTCCATACATTAAACAATCTTTTGTAAAGCAATATTAATATTATTATTATATTGAAAAATATCAAAAACTATTAATACATGCCCAAAGAATAAAGGGGAAGTGTATGTGTTAAAATGGTGCTACTGCATTTTTTTTTTTTTTTTTGGGGGGGGGGATTCTAAAACATTCAGAATTTTTTCCGGTGTTCCAGTACAATTCTTGTAATATTAAATGTTGCCAATAGAAAATTCAATTTATACTGCAGATTACATCCACCCATCTGGTTCTGTAAACTGAAAAATTGTAAAATTTAATTGTAAGGGATAAGAAAAAAAAACTGAAAACGAATACCACTTTAAGAGGTCACTGTCAAGTTATTTGATTTTAAAAGTTATAAAAATGAGTGCATCTGAGCCGAGATTATTAGCAAGTATTTTAACCTAACAATTAAAAAAATTATCTGCAAAACAAATTGTGCCAGTCTCAAAATGCTTAACATAAATGCTGGCTAGGGACGTGACTGAACATACTTTATTCCTAATAAGTCTAATTATCAGATGATATCTGTATTAACTAGAAGGGAAAATTACATTAGTAATTTTCAATTAAATAGACATGAAAATTTACGTTAAAAATATGAATTTGATTTGCTCTTTTTTATTTAGTTAAATCTCTGCTATAAATTCATTTCAATCATTTCTTGTATCTCAGTCATATCAATGACTAATATAATAAAGTCTCTCATCATGAAAGGAATAAATATCCTGGTTACAACCCATATAGCAATCCTTTTATAAAAGTAAGACGCTCGCGTTGACTGACACTCTCTGGACTATTTTGTAACTTACCTTATATTCTCCAGAATGGAATATAAAAGGCTTCTCCCACTTCTACAAACTACTTATGACTTACAAAAATGAGGGAAATTTTTTTTTATATACATAACAGTAATAACAGAATAAAACATAAAAGACAGTACAAAATTAGGATATGCAGGACCCCATTAGCAACCCATAGAGAGTGAAGAAATCCACTAGCAACTTGGTGTTTTTCTCACTGGACCATAATTAGCTACAACAACAATAAATTAGTTGAAACATATAAGGTAAAGTGGTGAAGTATATGGATACTCCTTAACAGAGACCCAGAGGTCAGTGGTAGAGTTGTACTGCACCCAGCAGCTCTGCTCCATCCTTGCAGACCCAATGAACATGTGACACGTGGGAGGGCCGACTCCTGTATTTTCTACATAGCGCTGTTTTAGCCCTATGCACCGAAGAAGGGAGAAGGCAGACGCCAGGGTCGAGAGACGCCGCTCCAGACTCAAACTAGAGAAGGTGCCAGCACTAAGCATAGTCGGGCAAGTGCCGGGGCCCAGAACTGCTGGGGGGGGCCCACATAAGGCTGTACATAAAGAATTCATGGTGGTGAGGGGGCTCTATCTAATGAATCCATAAGGGGTGAGGGAGATTCATAGAAAATATGAATGAGAGGGCTGTTTAGTATTATGAACTTGGGAATATTTTAGGAAACAGGAGACTGTTTTTCTGAATATTTAATGCCACCACGTTAGTTCCCTGCAAAGGGGCCCACTGAGACACTGTCACCCAGGGGCCTAATCAAACCTGGAGCCAACCCTTACTCAAGCCCTCACTCAGGCGCTGAGACCTAAAATCAGTTGAGGGTTGGCATTGAGTTAGAGAGGATCCATTGTTGCCAAGTGCGTAAATATTTCTCTATTATCTGTTCTTCACGGTGGAAAGTTCTTCCATACAGAAATATGAGCCCCTGACACTGTTGTGTACAATGCCTTGTCACTCTCACTCTTTATAGTTCATATAGAGGACAATAGTTGTTATGAGATTGTGCCTAATTCAGAAAGTTTCTCATTATGTTTTCTCTGCAGTACACAGTCTGGACAGCATTTTGGGTGGCGTGGAATGTATTTGTCATCTGTTTTTATTTAGAAGTTGGAGGACTTTCTAAGGTAAGCAAGAGAAAGATTGCAAAATCGAAATTGAAAATAGTTCATAACTTTCTTGTTGGACGTAGCCACAGGGAAGTCTCTTTATCGTGAACAGGAACTTTTGGAATAAAAGTGAAACGCTTTGCATAAATGTAAACCATGGCTCTTTAAGGAATGAAGATGAAATTGCAGCTAAGGGACAAGAGCTGTGGACTTAATGGCATGTTGGGCCACAGTTATTAAAGCATTTGTGCCAGTTTTCTGTCTGTCTTTGCACTAAGAAGAACGTGCAAACTGCGTGCGCACGTATTTATAATGTGTCTGCGCCGGTTTTGTGTCGTGGCTGCACTGTGTCCGACAAGACAGAGAAAAATGTGCACCACAAAGGGCATCTTAGTTCTTTGTCGGAGTTTAATCACTGCCGCGGGCCACAATTCTGCAGCATGAACAAAGTGCTCCAAAATAAAATGCTCCACGCTTCCAGAGCAGTGCAGGGGGCACCAGATTCATGAAGACTGTGCACCAGTTTTGATCAATCTGGGGCCCTCTGCACACTCCACAGTCAAATTGCACATCATACAGACTGCACTGGTTGTGATAAATGTGGCCCATTATGGTTTTCCTTTTATTTGGAGAAAAGCACAATTATTCACATTTCATAATTTTCATTTTGTACAGCTGTCTGGTATTATATGCACTTCACATGGATGGCTCTGTTCACACGTCCAGGAGTCTGACGCAGATTTTGGCCAACATTTATTTAAGTATTTACAGACGTTTTTTTTTTCTGACTTTGCACTAAAAAGTACACGCAAACTTCTTGCACATGTATTTATATTCAAAATATTTTTATTAGATTTTTTTATTTTTTTTCCCGATTATAACAACATAGGAAACATATACAATCATACAAAGGAAAGTATTCAGCATGTAATAAGGAAGAAACAAAACCCTGAGGCCGGGGTCGCGCAGGACCACACAGTATATAGACATTGGAGACATATCCTTTTTCGGACTCGCAGGTCCGTTCTGAGATGTTTGTGGATAGTATATTTGTGAATATGAGGTCAAGCATGACTCCCGACCCAAAGATTAACAAGAGCTATTGAGGCATTGAGACATGCGGAATATGAAACATTTTTCATTACTAAAGCCATAGTATGGAAATAACATTGTTGTCTAAGTTGTGGGTAGCAGCGGAGGAAGCCATATGTAAAATTGTCATATGGCCCCAGTCATTATGCTGCTTTCTAATGATATTAACCCCCATGGCCTTGATAAGCCAACAAATATGTAAGAACTATGAAAACACAATAAAACAACTTTTGGAAAAAGAAAAAGAAAGAAGAAGAGGGAAGAGGAAAGGAAAAAAGAGAAGGATAAAGGAGAGGTTTGGGAGAAGGAGAAAAAGAGTGGAGAGAAGTAGGGGGGCAGGGACACACATCCAGGGCTGGGGGTTGACACAGACAAATACCTAGGCGACATAGATTACGGAATGGCCCAATCATTAGATGAATAAATTATTATACTCCGGGGTATCTTTGAAAAGGAACCACGGCTGCCATAGTTCCACGAACTTCCCTGTTGTCTGATTAACTTCTGCGTTAAGTTCCTCCATACGGCATATGTGACTCATCTCCCGCACCCAATCAATGAATGGTGGGGTAAGGGGAGACCTCCAATAGCGTGGAATAACCGAACGGGCCGCAGTCAGATAAAAGAGCAGAAGCCCTTTTTTTTGGGACCGGAAAGTTCCCGGAAGAATGGACAACAGACCTATCTTAGGAGTTAAAGTGACCGTGCGTCTGGTGATCGCAGTGTAGGTGCTAGATACTCTCTCCCAGAAAGGCTTAATTTTATCACACTCCCACCACACGTGAAGCATGGATCCACCATCATTCCCGCAGCGCCAGCAGACATCTGGAACACTAGGATAGTACCTATGCAGCATCTCAGGTACACGATACCATCGGGTGAGTATTTTGTAGTTTTTTTCTTGTGCAGCACAAGCAATAGAGAGTTTATGTGTGAAGGTGTACATCTTTTCCGTATCTTGGGGAGTAAGCTCTGTGTCCAGCTCCCGTTCCCACCTGCCGACATACCCCGGGTCGCCTGTGAATCTCTCCGACTGTAATAGGGAATAGATTTGTGAGATAGCGTGGGGCTGGGGAGACTGTGAGCTGAGGAGATCCTCAAAAGGCGTCTTGCTCGAGTCGAATGCAGCCCGTTGGCGGTCGACAAACGATCGCAGTTGAGTGTACTCGAACCAGGACAACTGAACACCCGGACATTTGAGCTGCAATGCCTCGAACGTCGGAAGGGAGCCGTTCTCAACTATGCTACCCATACGGGGATCATCTGCATAGCGCCAAAGTAAGAAGGAGTCCCTGTCCTTTCCCGGGGCGAATGCGGGGTTGTGGAGAAGTGGTGTGAGGGGACCATGATTACGAGACAAAAGGCCCTTGCGTATAATTTTGTGCCAGGCTTCAATTGCTACACGGGAAAACCTTGCATGTTTTGCTAGGGATTGAAGTGCATGTTTACCTATCCAGGGAAGGTATCCCAGGGGAACTTAGGAGAATTTCTGTTCTAAAGCAACCCACTGCTTTGTCTTGGAATGAAATTGCCAGTCCACTAGGCATTGAAGAGTAACAGCCCAATGGTATATCTGTAGATCCGGGAGGCCTGCCCCCCCAGCCGATTTAGGCCTAGTAAGTACCCGCCACCCTATCCTTGGTCTGCTGGTGCCCCATACAAACCGAGTCATCGCTGATCTCAACTTCTTAAAAAAGGAAGAAGGGGGTGCTATTGGGGTGCCCTGGAAGAGATACAAAAACCTAGGAAGAATATCCATTTTGAGTGCATTTATCCTTTTGCACATGTATTTATGATGTGTTTGTGTTTTTCACAAAATTCTGCATCTTAAGAGACGTTCCGGTGCAGAGTCAGATTACGTGTCACACTTATTATAGTGACTCAACAGAATTGTGACACATGATAAAAGGTGCACCATAAAAAAGTTGGTGCATACTTCCTGAACAGTGCAGGGTGCGCCGGACTATTGCAGATAATTTGCACTCGGCAAACTCCACATAGTAGAGACTGCACTACTTTTCATAAATGTGGCCCTTTGGGGGGGATTTACTAATTGTGGCGCAAAGGACGACTGACGGCATCGGAGATCAGTCTCCTGAAAGCACAGCCCGATGTATTAAAGCGGTGCACGGCTGTTATCGATTACTGGGTAGACAGAACTAATCAGTCGTGCGCCAGAAAAATGGCAACAGTAATGAAGTGTGCAACCAAATCTTACATGCACTGCGGCTTAATTTTGCTCTCTGACAAATTTCCTGGTCTATTGTGCTCCTAAATTTGCGCATAAAAATGCCGGCAAAATACACATAAATGTGACAAATAATGTGGAAAAGTTAGGCTACGCCCACTTGCGCCATAAAAACCAGAGGTGTGGGGATAGTCAAAAACATCTGTTTTTTTCTGGCGCAATCACATTATAAATGATCCTCAACAATTCTGCACCCCAAAAAAAACGTAAAATAACAGCATTTTTTGGGCGCAGATACGATAATACATGCCCCCCTTTGTGTCTAAAATCTCTTCAAATCAATTGCATGCCAAATTAAATGCAAATAAAACAGATATTTCACACCCTATTTGCATGTGTTAGTATAAATCCTGAATGTATGAACATACCCTTTGACTAGTAATGTATTACAGTTAGCACTGTGTATATGTACAGTCTAAATCAAAACTGCTGTCAAAATCCTATTATCTTTAATTATCATGTCTCCCAAGACTGCAATAGTTGTGAAAGGTTAACAAAAGACATTCTAAGATTTTCTAAGACAATGAAACATTACTAAAGTGAAGGGAAAAAACTGAATACAAAGCATGATTGAAAATAAAAATAAAGAAAATCAACAAACAATCAAAAACAAAGAGCTCACCTATTACATAATAATTCTCAGTAGTGTAATGGATACATGGATACTTGGAAATTGAACAGTTACCTTAAATGTCCTACCCCTCTAGGGCTTGTGTGCCCTAATAGAAATGATAGAATTAAGATTCACCGCTATTTTCTATATGAAAAGCTTTCTATGGAATCAATGAAAATTTAAAAACAAAATTGCACATTTGTAAATATATGAAAAGTAATCAAGACAATAGGGGTTATTTATCATTAGACGGCTTGTTGTGATAGTTCTATGACTGTCTTTGGAGCTTCAGGTTTATTCAAGTAGCGTTGGCCCCTAATAAATCTCTCAGCAGTTACAGTAAAGAACCTTTGTCTATGGTGATGGTAGAACCGCCTCTCCTCTAGGGGTAGAGGATGCTTCTCTCTATGGTGATGGTAGAACCACCTCTCCTCTAGGTGTAGAGGATGCCCCTGTCTATGGTGATGGTAGAATCGCCTCTAATCTAGGCGTAGATCATGCCCCTTAGTCCTGGTCACAGGCGTTGGTATAAAATGATCTTTGGAGGGATCCTCATCTGGGATACGTTTTAAAATGATCACAAAATAATCACAAGATGAGTAAAAATAAATCAGCAGTACATACACCAGGAGAGGAGTGAAGTGATTTGTGATTATTTTAGGAAATTACAAGACCTAAATCTGGCGTTACCCATTGCACTAGGAGTAGTTCTATGTTACAGGGGTTGTCTGAGAGTTTATAAAAATTTATAGATGGTCTGGGGGGTGGAGCTGTAAAGAAAACTTACCTCCTCTGTCGCTTCTATTGTCCCGCGATGCCGCTCGGTGCCTGCTCTTGATTTATAGAAGCAGGCAAGCTACTCACGACAACTTCTGCTCACCTGACAGGCCCACCCGTCTTCTCTCCCTGTGCCTGATACAGCATTATTGACCCTTAGTGCCAGGTGGGACGAAGTTGTAGGAGCGGCACATGGCTGCCCCTGTAAAAAAACAGTTAGAGGGCAGCAACGGCAGCGACACAGAACAAAGGGAATGTGGGAGGAGGTAAGTATATATTTTATTTTTTTTTACATACCGCCTTTCCCAGGCCACATATAAATTTTTATACACTTTCAGACAACCCATTTAAGGCACTTTTTCTTAAAAGGCCCTTGAGGTTTTTTTTGGCACTAAAATATACACGGACCTGTAGAGCCAAATATTTTTTTAATTTACTAGTTTTCAGCTTTTTACATAGTTGCTAAATACCATCATACATATTTTATTTATGTTCTGGTCCATTGAGTATGACTCAACTGATCTAAATTCATCAATATGTTGATCCTGAAAACCCCTTTACATTTTAAATATTTCTCACAAAGAGAATATTATTTAAGTTATTAGCCAGGTTATCAGAAGGGTGGAAGGCTGTCCTGATCATTAATACTAAGTTCTGTAACGAGACATAATACCAATATTGTGTTTATAAGACTGACTGAGCTACTAATAAGGTAGTAACTGAGCCACAACATTGGACACTTGAGATACAGGGAACAATACAATGTTAAATTCACAATAAGGTGATTTAGTTCAGTGATCCCCAACCTTTTTCTGCCCAGGGACCAGCTGTAAACATACATTTTCTTCAGGGACCAGTTCGGTGGGGGGTTACGGTCTGATGTCATAGTTTCATAGCTAAAAATGTATATTTGAATGCTCCACCATAACTCCCTGTGTGCTTGGCTTACATTGTTCCATTTCCTGAAGAAGCACCCCAACTTGTATTGTCCTTTTTCCTCTAGCATGCTCCCCTCCCATGTCCCCTTTACTGCATTATGTCTTCCCTCCATGTCTCCTTTCCTTTGCTTCCCTCACTATATGCTTCCAATGTCCCATTTCCCAGCCGAACTCTGTCAAAAACAAAAATACTTACCTTCCTCATTCCCCTGCAACAGTCTTCTCTTCCTTCCCTTCACTAATAGCATGATGTTATGACATCATGACGCTTGTCGTCAATAGAGCAGTGCATTATTTGGTGTTTTTTTTTTGTTTTACAGGGGTCAGGCGCGGCCCAGTACCAGGTGTTCCAAGGCCCGGTCTTGGGCCGCGGACCGGTGGTTGGGGAACTCTGATTTAGTTGATTGCTCCATTTTGATGTTTGCTATTTGATTACTCCCCAATCTCGATTACTTATGTTATAATCAGAGGTTTTAGGAATCTGTGTATGAGAACTGATGAAGAGATTGCTTTTTGAGGTTCCTGCAGTGTTGGAATATTTTGAGAGACAGAAAGTATATATAGTTTTGCTACTTTACTAATTCTTATTCATTTTTAAAGGAAGTCTGGCACCTCACTTAAAGGGGTTTCCCCATGAAAGAAAGTTCTCAAATTTTAATCCCCTATTGATCTTGACACAATTAAGATATTTTTAACCCCCTACTTTACAATTTTATTCAGTTTTATTTTAAGCAGACACATTCCACATCTCACATCCCTCTATTGCTCTGAGATACTGTGTTATGACAATGTACTTGCATTATCAGGGTACAGGTTTATCTATACTTTTATAAAGCTTCTGAACATTCTACTAGTATCTGACACATAGAAAAAGAGAGATGTGACAGATCAGAGATGAGGAGATCCATGAGATGGATATAAAACACAATGACACTCTTAGCTCTGCTAACTTACCTATTACACACTATGCTATAAAGTCTATAGCTTGTAAAGTATGTCTCATCACACTGCTGCTTGCTGGTCTTGTAATGCAGGGCAGCGTTCAGACATGAGAAGCTATGCATGAGGAATATCCGATAATAGTCGCAAGTTTAACGGTTGTATCCAGGGGCAACTAAAACTGATAGAGATAGAGGTTAAAATTATTTCTGTGAAATGCTGTATTTTTGTTAATAACAGTGAATTAGAGAAGGGGTTGTCATGAGTATATTTAAGAATCTTGTCTTTGAAGGAATAGCCCTTTAATCATATCAGTTAGCACCCATAGAGTTAACTAACCCACAAGTGATAAGGAACATACCTCTGTTTGAGTTATAGTCATCTGTATTCTGAAAAATATAACCTTTATATGTAATCTGTCACTTGTTTTGAGCATAAAGAGTTGCACACAGCTATTTTCCCTGGAGATCTGTGTAACCATACCTGGACGATGACGTAAGCCGACACCTGGGAGCGGATTGTAAGTGGCACCCGGTTTTCACCAGAGCCCCCCAGAAAGAGGGCTGGACTTGCAGCAGGGTGTTACCACCAAGTCGCTCCACAGACACAACTTTGTCTGCGGCCTAGAATTCGTGAGACAGTATCATGGTCGGGGACAGGCATGAGGTTAGGACAGGTGGCACAGGATCGGAGTCAGGAGCAAGGCAAAATGTCAAGGCAGGCAGCGGAGAAGCGGAATCAGGAACAGAACCAGGGACACAACGGGAAATCAGCAAACACTCACAAGTCATAGGGTCTCTAAGGCTAAAGGCACAAAGATCTGCAGAGGTCACAGAAAGAGTCTGGCTATTTATAGGTTGTCAGATGGCCAGCCCCAATTAGCGATGAGCTGGACCTTTAAATTTCAGACGGCTCCAGGAGATAAGGGTAAGTGGAACTGCTGCTGGCGTGAGGTGGCCGTGACAATATTCTAGGATTGTTGCTGGGCTTGGCGCACTGTACCATACTACCTCAGTTGCAGTAGCCTTCTGTTTGCATACAACAACAGATAATTTTTTTAGCAGATCCTTACATTTGTAGTAGGTTTGGAGAAACCTCTTTAACTTTTGCAGACACAAAATTTAAAGACAATGGGGTAGGGTTTCGGCCGGAAAAAACGACTATGTAAAAAAAAGCATACGCTAGATGCCCCAAGGTTCTAATTTACATACAATATTAAAAGTTGTTTTTCACAGCCTACGGGCCACTTTAAAAAGTATGTATGGTTAACAGACCCGGTATCCATAGAGATGTGTTGTACAACAGATGCAACACCATTGCTCACTATTGAGTTTAGATGAGCAGACCTGAACTTTGAGTTCAACATTGTATATATGAACCATGAAAACCCTTACACTTACTCAGATTACCAATTTAATATTCACAACTTCATGTAAAAATATAATTTAATCCCTCCAAATTTTTGCCAATTAGGAAATTTAATTAGACATACGGCCAGTTTCTTATGTGAACGTTTTCTGCTGACACAGCAGCTTTGATCAAATATAAGAGGTTGATTGTTGATAGGATTGGACAGTAATTATGTGTGGGCAGCTAAGATTAGTCCAGTTGTACACCGGGATGTGGTGCACAGGTCAGTGCCAGTTGGCGAAAACATCTAACTTAAGTCTAAACAGCTGAATTTGCTAGATAAATACAACAAATCCATTGAAAAACAGTGCACCATGTATTGTGGTGCAAATGTGGAAAAGTCGCAAAAAGGGCATTGCGCAAAAATCTGCCACTATTTGGTTCTAACATTTAGAAGGAAGTCAGTAATAAATCTCCCCCAATATGTGTTCATATACACATACAGTACAGACCAAAAGTTTGGGCACAACTTCTTATTCAGGAGTTTTCTTTCATGGCATTAAAACTATGAATTACCACATGTGGAATTATATACCTAACAAAAAAGGGTGAAATAACTGAAAATATGTCTTATATTCTTGGTTCTTCAAAGTAGCCACCTTTTGCTTTGATTACAGCTTTGGACACTATTGGCATTCTCTTGATGAGCTTCAAGAGGTAGTCACCTGAAATGGTCCAACAGTCTTGAAGGAGTTCCCGGAGATGCTTGGCACTTGTTGGCCTTTTTGCCTTCACTCTGCGGTCCAGCTCTCCCCAAACCATCTCGATTAGGTTCAGGTATGAGACCAATGGAGGCCAGGTCATCTAGCGTAGCACCCCATCACTCTCCTTCTTGGTCAAATAGCCTTTACACAGCCTCAAATCACACATGCAGGATTTGCAGGCGCCGAACAATAGTCAGTGACTCCAATGTTGAGTTTGCGGAGGTAGCGATTAACTCCGCCATTTGTTATGGAACATACCATCTGTCATTGAACCTAACATGCCAACATCTTAATATCATTGAAACAGTGGGGGTCATCTACTAAGGTCCCAAATTGCAATTTTTTCGTTGGGTTACCCGAATATTACTGATTTGCGCCGTCGTTCCCTGAATTGCCCCGGGTTTTTGGCGTACGCATGTGTCCCCAGTAAGTTGTTCATAACATGCCAGTTGATTAACATTGATATTAACTGTTGCATCTTGACCCTATTATATATCAGGCGTGCACCAAACATTTATGAAACTTTGTATTATATCATTCGATGTTGGAGGGACATATAACTTTGTTGTGAAACAATTGACCAACAACTTGGTCACTATTTTAGTGGTTGTAAGTGCGCATTAATTTTTTCACCTTTTTATTTTATGAGTATGTTCTAGTCCAGACAGACACACAGACATTACTGTCAGCACCTCTACTATTAATCCGGGCACTGAATCCTAGGTGGTGTTGTCTAGTGCGGATGTATAGATGTGTGTGTGTATATATATATATATATATATATATATATATATATGAATTTATGACTATTAAATAGACTAAGGTAGACTAAGTAAAGCTAAATTTTCATTGTGTGCATTATATGAATAAAGACAATATAAAATACATGGACATTTACTCATTAGGACTTGAGGATCCCTAGAGCAGTGAATACAATTGTTCCGGTGCCTTTACCTTTCCATGACCCAAGCAGTGGGATATGTCTAATGAATTAGTCGTTCAGCTTTTGCTGTTGTCACTTGTATCTTTCCCAGGTTGATTGAATATCTTCCCAACCTACAGATTGTTAATTCTTATCAGAAATGGCGTGTTTTCTGTGCATGAATCTGCAGACAGGGACTCGGTGAAATCAATGGCTGTCAAACTGCATAAAGTCTGAATAATATACATGAATTATTTAAGAGATGGTTAAGTTGTAAAAGTCAGGTTATCCTTGCCGTGTCCCTTGTCAGCAATCTACTGTGTATTTCAATACCGCAGGCAGCAATTTACGGAAAAGATTAGTCTCGTTTCCTCACATAACTGGCATATTTTTTGATACCAGGTGTCAGAAGGGCACATAATAAAATGCATAGGAAGACACCTGAGCCGCAGACCAACACATTTATACACTTATGACTGATACAAATGTTAGGAAGTAGCAAAATAAACCAAACGTTTCTACTTTTATCATATTTGGTGTTGATTATTATTTACAATACATAAATTACAAGGTAAAGCTCAGAGCATCTTCCAGATGTATCCTTCTTTACTGTTCTGCACATATTAAAGGAAATCTACTATCAACATCAAGCATGAATAAACCAGGGACACTTACTCATAGAACCAGTCACTGTGACTGTGGGCCTCCTTCCTTCTAAAATCAATTTTTTAAATTATGCTATTGAGTCAGAAAGGCTCTACTATGCTCCATGCTCTGGTTTCACAGACTGTTATACTGTTTTACCCTCCCCCTGCTCCCCAGTACTTCCCCCTGCTTTCTCCCTGCTGTAATCTCACGGCAACAGCACACATTCAGGGGTCTGAGGGAGTGGGGCGAAGACAGAGCACAGAGGGGCTAAGTGAGAGCCCTTGTGGAAGGAGGGTAACAAATATAAGATTACCACATTAATGGTGCCTGGATATGAGTAAGATGTATTTTGATGGTAGATCATACAAATCCATGTCAATGTAAGACTTCTTGTGTGCCATTTTAGATCTTAGCTCTTGTTGCTGACCAACCATGACATGTAACTAAACAAGATGCCAACATCAACTGGAAAACTGGGAACAGTATGCAATGGACATGATGGTTTAAGAAACCCAATAAAGATATGAAATTCTAGCTCCCGGGCCAGGACACATCTTTTCTCTTCATTGTTTGGCTGCAGTACAGGCAGAACATCCCGATGCCCGGCAAGATCAACCAACGTGATCTAATGTCATGGTATAGGAGCTGTGTCTGGAGTTCTGGAGAATTTACACAGCAATGGGAACTTTGAGAAATGTTAGACCTAAAGGAATTAACGTGTACGGTTCTGAAAGGCTATCACTAGGTCTGGAGGAAAACAATTTTAGTAATAGGTACAGAAATTAAAGAGACCCTCCTGCTGTTAGAAGAAATATATGACGTAGGTAAATGTAATGTAACTGTCAAAATTACACCATTAAATAAACGCATAAAGGAAAAAGAAATCGAATACTTGGTAAATTTCTATGGGAAAGTCCTTTGTCTGTTCCCAGGACCATGGGCCTGTGGTCAAAAATCTGATTGGCTCCCCAACATTTTTTTTAATCCATAGACAGTTTAGAAGAATGCTCCTCCTTCTTCCTGGGTGTACCCAAATGTTGTGCCCACTTTCACATATCCTTTCAGGTAAAAAGTAAAACATATAAAAGATTAAACTCCAACCTTTTATGGAAAGATTTAGACTGAGAAGTAACTTTTTATAAGTCATATTACACTTGATCCCTACAACTTGGTCCTTCACATGATTTCTGCAATTATAACAGTGGCGCCAATATTAATATGTCACAAACAAAATGAATAAATGTATAGCAGTAAATACAGAGTTTGGAGGTCTATAGAAATAGCTCAAAAGGGAGAAATTACTGAAGAGCGGTAGTCTGACCCATGAGCTCACAGCGAACATTAGGACAGGGCCCCGAATAAATGGAACAAATGGACCCGTATGATAGATCAAGGCACTGTTACTGTGGTAATCTCTTTTATATTTATTATCCATAGCCTCCTTCCTTCTAGAAACAACTTTTCAAATTATGCTAATGAGCCAGTGGGTGATATCTTTACACTGGTTCTTACAAAAGAGCAGAACATGTCTCCACCTCCCCCTGCTCTATTCCTCCTCCTTCTGTCTGTGTAATCTAGTAGCAGCAGGAAGTGCAGGGTGAGGGGAGACTTGATCTGCTCATTGTATCAACCAGTGAAATGACATCACTGAGGGGCTCTGGTTACACCCCCTTCAGGCTCAGTAACATATTTATAAAAGGAGACCATGGATAAAAAATAAGTGTAAGTGTTTATCATGCTTGATTTTAATGTTATATTTTCTTTGATATTTAATACTCCCGACAAGTAAGCAGATGTGCCGAACATCTGTAATCTATTCTGCACTGTGTTCTTTACTGTGTTTTTCACTTAAAAGATCCTGTGTTCACTGTGTTCACTGTTTTTAGTCTATTCTTCACTGTTCTTCACATCTGCTAACTTGTCGGGAGATAATATACGCACGCGGAACAGTGAAGAAAATATAGATTTAGAATTTTTGATGGACTATGAGCATGTAATCTATGTAAAGTAAAAAGGACAAATGTCAGGTGAGACTAAGGAACATGTGCAAAAGCGCTGACTATTTAGATTTAACATCTAGATAATGAGAAAACTTAGAGACAAGTTTTTTTTTAATTTTATAAAATCTTGGAGATACCTGATCTGAAGACTTGAGGGATTTCTCTATATCAGACTATGTAATTTATGGCTATTTGGGTAGGAACATTTTTGCCCAGGCAGGTTAGAAGCACTGCTGGAGGACAGAGATACCAGGCCTAAAACAAAAGGATTTGTCCTATACATGTTGCAGCGAATGAAAAAAACCTTAACCTGTCCAGGTTGCCCAGGTCTAAGCCGTGGTCACCAATATAATGACCTATGAGAAAATATCAGCTATTAGGGAGGATACAATGGATTTGTTCCATAAAACCTGGCAGCCATGGTTGGACTATATTAATTTGCCTTACACATCAAGCGGCCTAAACCATGATTTCTTGACTTTTATGATTTTACAGAATTACCTAAGTGCTATTGTTTTGGACAGGTTCTCTACATCCCCTACTTAGATAGTCATGCCCCCTCCTGTCCTTCCCTTTCTTTCCCTTACATTTCGCACATCTACCGACCAGTGGACCCCCACCCATCTTTAGTTTTAACCGCAATTGATCTTAGGCTACATTCACACGATATATGTCTGCTGTACCGTAGTACGGCAGGCATACATCGGCGCCAGGGAGAGGAGGAGGGGATGAGCACTGCTAACTCTGCCCCTCTCCATAGTAATATATGGTGCACGGCGCCATATTCCAGGGAAAGATAGGACATGTCTTATCTTTCTCCTGGCTACGGAATGGTACGGTGCCGCACACGTGCACCCATTGCCATGTACGGGGGATGTACATCTGCCATATATACGTCGGCCGTATATATGTCCCCCATACGGCCGTGTGAATGTAGCCTTATACTGACTTTCTAGTTGTATGTTTCCCTATTACCTGTTAATGTTACACCCATGCGAGGCAAAGTTTTCGGTGAGTTGTGCCACCCAAATGTTCTAGGTTATTATTAAAAACTAAAAACCAGGCTGTAGGACAAAATGTTGTACGACGATTAGGGGTACTACACCCTAATACATTAGTCCTACTGGAAAAAAGTAATTTAACACCTAGCAGCCATTTTCCAGTAGGACTATTACTGTAAGTTAGTTATGTTGGTGATGTGTATGTTGCGTTGCATATAGTATAGATTTTCTCCATATTAGCAACAGTATTATAACTCACCACACAGTGACTTTACAGCATGGAGGTCAATTGATTGATTACTATTAATTAGGCGGCTTCTATGTAGTAGTTACTGAATACTTGTCTTTATGTAAAGGGAAGCCTGCAGCTAGGGAGCGATTGCAATAAATAGTTTAACATTCCAAAGCAGATTATTGGAAATTATGTAACCTGCTATTGATCTTCATAAAACGGCCTTCTGTTCTGCTTTAATGAAACATTGCAATATTGACATCTGACATCTGAAGTCATGCAAGCAAAAACTCCAGCCTGGCCAACTAGCTGGGTGTGTAATTCTCACAATTAGTATATGGCAACTTCCCAAAAATAAGGAATTAAATTGAGGCTCTTCCATGTATTGATTAAGTAATGTATTGAAGTACTCATTTGTGGCTGAGAAGCCCATGCATCTTTGATCATTGCCCATTTTTCTTTGATGCTTTACAATTGCTATAATTGAGGTAAGCTCTTACAGCCATAAAGGAGGACAATTAATTATGCCTGCGCAATTTGTAAGTTTCGAATTCATCTTGAAATTGTAAAAAAAAATATTTGTAAATGATTAAATAAAAAATGTGTGTCGCTGGTGTGCAGGTTGTGTTTTGCTGGATGAGTTTTAGATAGATAGATTAGAAAGTTGTAGGTTTTTTAAAAATAAACTTTTAGATGCCAAAGTGCCAAGCAGAGAATGGTCAGTATTTTCTTAGGGATGAGCTAAGTCTATTTTATAGCATATGGATGCAGTTTGCTTGCGCTTGATTCTGAAGACCAAGCATCTTGATAACTTACAAAATTATTGAACACGTTAAATCAAGTATTAAAGTTTACTATCCTGCTCTGTGGTCCGCAGAACAGAAAGCTTGTGTCACTGCTATTATTATCTTCCGTGGTGTGCACCCAAAAGTCTCTGTCCCGCTGTTGACAGGTTCTCGCTTTACTCAGTTGCTCCTCTGTTTTGTCTGGATCTCCAAGTTCTGATCTAATCAATGTGAGTTCTGGCCACCTCTCATTAGATCTTTGGTACAGTTGTTACTAGCAAGCCCCATATCATCATGTTATTCTGATCTGTCTCCCGGTATCCTGACTTCTGACTTGTGTTCTGACTATTCTCTACTATTGCGATTATGTACTGTGTTCACCCTCTTACCCTATAACGTGGGTATAGTTCACCATTCTTCAGTGTTCTTGTTTTGTCTTATTCATTTTGTGTTTTGCACTTTGCACAAGTTGTCCATTCTCATTTGGGGTAGGTTGAGGCAACAGCTGTGCAGGGTCCACTGTCTGTGTCCTCAGTATTTTCCCTGCATTATTCTTAGTGCGAACATCGTAGCGGCAGGTTACTTTACCAACAATTAGGATAAATGTTTTGTGATCAAGCTTTTTTCTCTGCATGCTTTATTAATTACCCCTCTGTTTTTAGTTAGGAAAATATACTCTGTTATTAAACAAACAATTCTATCCATATTGGAAGAATTATAGTAAAAGTTCTGATCTTCTCTATCCGCTGATTTTCCTTCAAATCCCAGGATTACAGTTATATTTTACATTCTAATCCTGGTGCTACATAGAAATATACAACATCCTAATAATATCTATGGGGGAGATTTATAATAAGTCTCTTAGAACAGAATTGTTCTAGTTGCCCATGGCAACCAATCAGAGTTCAGCTTTCATTTTACCACAGCTGTTTATAAAATTAAAGTTGATCTCTGTGCAACTAGAACAGTTTTACCTCAGAAACTTGTTGATAAATCTCTCTCTCTCTCTCTCTCTCTTTCTCTATATATATATATATGTATGTATACACTCACCTGTCCAACTGCTCGTTGACACTTAATTTCTAATCAGCAAATCACATGGCGGCAACTCAGTGCATTTAGGCATGTAGACATGGTCATGACAATCTCCTGCAGTTCAAACCGAGCATCAGGATGTGGAAGGAAGGTGATTTGAGTGCCTTTCAACGTGGCATGGTTGTTGGTGCCAGAAGGGCTGGTCTGAGTATTTCAGAAACTGCTGATCTACTGGTATTTTCACACACAACCATCTCTAGAGTTTACAGAGAATGGTCCGAAAAAGAAAAAACATCCAGTGAGCGGCAGTTCTGTGGGCGGAAATGCCTTGTTGAGGTCAGAGGAGAATGGGCAGACTGGTTTGAGCTGATAGAAAGGCAACAGTGACTCAAATCGCCACCCGTTACAACCAGGGTAGGCAGAAGAGCATCTCTTAACGCACAGTACGTCGAACTTTGAGGCAGATGGGCTACAGCAGCAGAAGACCACACCGGGTGCCACTCCTTTCAGCTAAGAACAGGAAACTGAGGCTACAATTTGCACAAGCTCATTGAAATTGGACTAGAAGATTGGAAAAACTTTGCCGGGTCTGATGAGTCTCGATTTCTGCTGCACATTCGGATGGTAGGGTCAGAATTTGCGGCAACAACATGAAAGCATGGATCCATCCTGCCTTGATCAACGGTTTCAGGCTGGTGGGTGATGGTGTCATGGTGTGGGGAATATTTTCTTGGCACTCTTGGCTCCTTTGGTACCAATTGAGCATCGTTTGCAACGCCACAGCCACCTGAGTATGGTTGCTGACCATGTCCATCCCTTTATGACCACAATGTACCCAACATCTGATGGCTACTTTCAGCAGGATATGTGCCATGTCATAAAGCTGGAATCACTCAGACTGTTTTCTTGAACATGACAATGAGTTCAAGTGTACTCAAATGGCCTCCACATTCACCAGATCTCAATCCAATAGAGCATCTTTGGGTGCTGGTGATGCCATCATGTACAATGGACCAAATCTCTGAGGAATGCTTCCAGCACCTTGTTGAATCTATGCCACGAAGAATTGAGGCAGTTTCTGAAGGCAAAAGGGGGTCCAACCCGTTACTAGCATGGTGTACCTAATAAGTGGCCGGTGAGTGTATATTATATAATATATTATATATATATATATAATATATATATATATATATATGCAGTCTGTAAGTTGAATTTGTATGTAAGTCGGAACTGTATATTTTATCATTGTAATCCGCAGCCAGAACTTTTTTGGTCTCGTGTCAAAATTGGATTTTAAAAATGTTGGGTTGTCATAAGAATCAGATTAACAATAATCTTCATTACAGACACCTGTGATAACTGTTACAGCTGATTATTGTAGTCTAGGACTAAAGTACAATACTTTACCAATATCCAGAGGTCCGTTTGTACTAGGGGTCGTATGTAAGTTGGTGTTCTTAAGTAGGGACCGCCTGATATATATATATACTCCCCGGCCACTTTTTAGGTAACCTGTACAACAGCTCATAACACTTAATTTCTAATCAGCCAATCACATGGCGGGAACTCATTGCATTTAGGCATGTAGACATGGTCAAGACAATCTCCTGCAGTTCAACGCGAGCATCAGTATGAGGAAGAAAGGTGATTTGAGTGCCTTTGAACGTGGCATGGTTGTTGGTGCCAGAAGGGCTGGTCTGAGTATTTTATATATATATACGGTATATATAATATTATATAATATATATATATATATATATATATATATATATATATAATCTATTATCTATTACGCCTGTGTATTAACAGTAAATGATAAAAATCATTGCATTTATGCGACATTGAAGTCGGTTTTCACCCATTTAGAACTAGAAGCATAGATCAAATGTGTGGGCTTCATGTCTTTTGCCAGAACAAAAAGGGGAAAGTTCATTTGCTTCAAATGTGAAAAATTCTTCTCTTATCCTTTAGCCTGTACAATCGTGTACTTTAATCCCAGACACTTTACATGTGTAGCATTTTTTCTTATTCTTAGTCGTTTTTGCATTGAGCTGATATTTCTTCCCCAGGGTGTTAAAGTTTTTGAGTTATACTTATTCTGAAAACTTTCAACAGCCAACCGATCCTGATAACATAAGATAGAAGATATCTCCTGTGTGAAATCGCAAAACTAGAGTTCATAGTTAAAAGACATATGTCCAGAAAATAGAAACACAAAATGGGGACGGATAAGAATGGGACTTTTTTGTATGCCTTGTAAACTGATAATATTACACATTGGTGCTGATTTACAAACCACCGTTTTTGGTGATTGCACGGCTTGACGGTATATACCAGGGTGTTTGCGCTGGGATTGTGTCGTATGCGATCATGTTTTGCCGAAGCTTGTGCTGCTTCCATGCGGCAAAAATCGGGGGTGGGGGGGGTTTGGTGCAGCCGGACGATCCGACTGATTCGGACTGAGTGCAGATTTAACTTTCAAATTGTGTGCGCAAGCCCAAGCACTTAACATGCACCAGTAAAAAGATGATGAAATCCGTCGGACCTGAGCGGGGAAGCGACACATGCAGGATATCGGCGGACAATCTCAGTGATCAACGACACAGTGCAGTATCGTTGGGCTATGCACTTTCAGTGAACTCCAGTAGGAAAGTAAGTAATGTGCCCCATTGACTCCATTTAAGCATGCACAATATCCTGCTGGCTTTAGTGGCGGCTGATTGACGTTGTACGCCTTATCTAGGCTATGGCACATCTTGGTATGCTTATATGACTTTCCCGGTTTTTCCTTCCATAGAGCATCAGAGTATTACTCTAGATATTACAGTTATATTATGCACATTGAACCCTTTTGCAGAGTAAATGTACAAACATTCCACTGTTCTCAAGTCAACCTGTAACCACTGAACAGTGAAAGCCTTACAGGCCAGCACCAGCTGAATACAGTAGAATAGTACTTAATGTGGCCAGAATTGGACACTCAAGTACTATTCCTGAAGTTGAAAAAGTAAAGTTAATCGCATCTGCCTCTTTTAGTGGCAGAGATGCATTAAACAAGTGTGGCATAGCTGTGTATGTATTTATGAGAAAACTGCACTGAAAACAGGTGGAGCCTTTTATCAAAATCTGGGCCAGGGACTAGAAACTTGAAATTGGAACACTATGCATAGGTCCGATGTTCCAAACAATGCAATTGCATACACCTGGAAGAAAAATTTGAACTCGGTGGACCTGAGCGGGGAAGCGACACATGCAGATATCGGACGCACGATCTTATTCATTAAAGAGTTATTGATGCAAATCATAAGAAAAATTAGTTTTATACAAATCAGGTATTTAGATCAGCATACTATTTGAAATGCAAAGAATAATCTATATAATAATCTGTATATAAGTATCAAGAACCATCAGCCCTCTTTAAAGGGGTTATCCAGTGCGAAAAATAACCTATTGGTGGCCGGGAGGGGACTAGTTAAAAAATAAAATTCACGTACCTCCATGGTGGAGGGGCCGCGGAGGTAAGTAAGTGTTTATTTTTTCATTGCCCCCTCTCGGCCACCAATGGGTTTTTTTACGCCCAAGGACAAACCCTTTAAATGTAAAAGAGCAGTTGACTAGTTGAAATCAATAAAATACCAAATGTGTGTAACGGACAGTAACTCCCTCAATTTCAAAGACAACAAATGACAAGAGGTACAATTTTGTACAAAGAAGAGGAAGAGGATGGCCACATTTACTTAGAAAGTGGCAACTGCACTAAAGTGTTCTTTCCGTCTATAATGCTGGTGTGACCATTTCATTAGACATGAGCCAGAATTATGAATGTGTCGCTCCCCGCACTGGCCCAACAGAGTTCACCATCTTTTTTGGGCACCTTAACAAGCGTGCGACACAATTTTGTATGTTAAATACGGCGTTTCGGTCTGAATCCGTTGGCTCATCGGATCCCCCTAATCTGCGTCGCATGGAGGCCAGTGCAGCTGCGGCACAAAAGGGTTCATGCAACTCAATAGCGGCGCATTAGGTAACCTCTAAGCTGAGGCATTTTTTGGGGTTTTCTTTTCTTATGTTTGTAGCAGAAAAACCTTATAGTATAAGAAATGTGATTCGCGTTGACTTTCATGCGACACAAATCGGGGGGTTGTGGCCGTCGACCTGACTGATTCGGACTAAGCGCGGTATTTGCATTCAAAATTGTGTCGCAAGCCATGCACTTACATGCACCGTATAAGAAGGTGAACTCGGGCGGACCTCAGCGGGGAAGCCACACATGCAGGAAATTGGACGCACGATCTTAGTGAATCGCACAGCTCTGAATCCTCATCGAACAACGCACCTTGGGATTCGCGACGGACGGGTAAGTAAATGTGCCCCTATGTATACATAATTCCCTCTGCCTTGTTTTGTAAGGGGAGGAACAGAATCAATTCCATCTCTTGGCTGCGTCTGTTTATCACAGCACATGACTATTATACATACTTATTAGAGCAGCAATAACGGAGGCTTGTCATTCATATTTTATGTGGCATTAGACTGTCAATGAGAGAATGCAATGCGCTTCTTCAAATCCTATTCAAATGAGTGAAACCTATTTGCTGTGGTATTTGTGCTCGGTGATGAATTGCTCCTGTCCCTCCTTTACTTCTTAGGCTGTGAATTCATTGTAGGCTTCATGCTTTAAAAACAGCAGGTGAAAGTTCACGTCACATAAAGAGGTAATTAAACTGAGTTTATTATCTCAAATTCACTTTATTTTGTGAAACTAAACAAGTCATTTGTTCTACATCTAACCTGTTACCCTCCATTTCTTCATGGTTGAAACTGTCTTTAAAAGCAGCGTGGTATGGTGGCAAATGGATTGTGTTCTTATGTTACAACAATAGCAATTTCATTATAAATAGAAATCGTTTCGTCAAGTTTCCAGGCTCTTAAGGAAGGGCTGCTAGTAGGCCGACAATCTCCTGATAGTGTATGGTAGCAGTCCTAGAGATCTGTGTAAGCACACATGTGTGTGTGTGTGTCGATTAGTGTCAAGTCTGGGAAAATAGTTTTTACTCCAGGATTGTAGCTGGACTTGCAGAGTGACCTCCACTACTGTTTTTCTTAGATTTCTGCATTTAAACTGCTCCCAAGCCCCTGTGCAGAGGTTTATTGAAGAGATCAATAAATGCATTTTTCACAGTCATGCGGCTAACACAAACATAGGTATGGTCACACAGACTCCATGCGCCAATAGCTAACACTGTCTTCAGCTTTGTAAGGTCAAAACCGCTGTAGACTCCTTTAAAGGGTTGCCTCGTTTCGGCATTCACTTTTAATTATTTCATCTATATACATTTCTTCATTAATGTTAATAAAAAGAAGATGATAATTCCCATAATTAGAGCTATAGCCACTTGAAACAAGATTGTTGTCCTTGGATACAACCCCCACTGCTGAGTGATTGCACCATGAAACAAATAGTTTTTGCAATATACATTATTATTGTTATTGCATGTCCTACAGCCATCTTTTAGTAATGAGTGCTCAATCCAGGTTGTTGGGCAGGCGTCAATATCCCAATATGGCCATTGCTGCCAGAGTGCGGAGGTATTCGTATCCAAGGAAAGCTATCTTGTTTCTAAGGGACAACATAGCTACAATTATGTGAAATTATAATTGAAGAAATGTACATATATGGCAGCTGAATTAAATTAAAGGAACCTGTCACCAGGAGACCCATTTTTAGCACTCCCCCAGTCCCCACAGACCATAGTACATACACCGCCAAAGTGTTTTTTGTATAAAAATAGGTTTTACAGAAAAAAAGATATGTTATATTTGTACCTTTCATTAGCATCTGCTGTGTGACTAGCAGTTGCTATCGGGTGGGGCTTGAAAGGAGCAATTCCCCCCCACCCTTGGGAACATGTGACCTTTTCAAATATATGAATAACTCCCCACACTCGGGATGGCTGTAAGGAGCAGGGGGCATCACTAAGCCCAGTGATGGGTGTTTTCATATATTTGAAAAGTTCACATGGAGTAGCTGTTCCCCAAGGTGGGGGGGAAACTGCTCCCTTCCACTCCTCCCAAAGGCAACTGCCTAGTCACACAGCAGATGCTAATGAAAGGTACAATATAACATATCTTTTTTTCTGTAAAACCAATTTTTAATACAAAAACACTTGGCAGTGTATGTAATATGCTCTTGTGGACTGGGGAGTGCTAAAAATGGTCTCCTGGTGACAGGTTCCCTTTAAATGTGACGCCCAGATGGGAACATTCCTTTAAATGATTCAGGAATTAATATTCAAAGTAACTACCTATAGGCAGCACTAAAGAGTTTTTTCTTCTGAAAGATAGTCATTTGCATACTCTTACCCATGTAGTGATGCATTGTATACAAGTCCTGTTTTAGGTTCTAAAACTTTTCAGCAAACATAATATACTGAAATACAATCCTATTAGGTGATTATATACTTGATCAGATCCTTACTTGTGAAAGGAATCTATCGAAGGAGTATTAGTTGCCAACAAAGTATATGAAAACATTGTTATATATATATATATAATATATATATAATATTATACATTATATAAAAACACAAAGCCCCTTTCCCAAGTTTACAGTTAAACTGGTGGTCTTCCCCGTTATGCCCAATGTGGGTGGTGGAAAGCCCAGTCCTCTATAGTCCAAACCAATGCAGTACTCCAACAGGTGGAAAGGACACCCTTCTTAATAAATTCCCCACAATATTTTTAATAATTTTTATCTGCCCGATAAAATAACAAATTCTTTTTTGTACAATCATGTAAAACTATTCCTATAGATTTAGTTAGATCTGATCTTAATCTCTTAGGCTACATTTATATGCCCTTTTATAGGGGTTCATATTTGCCATGACAGATGTCCTTTGATCGAGGCTGAAAAGCTTTGGTGTGGCATCCATTTTTCTCAGATGCTCAAGACGATATTCTATGGGGTATTTACTTATCTCTGTTGTTTTGGCTGGTTTGTTCCTGTCTTTTTTCCATCTGCTACTTGGGTAATTTTTTCCATCTCACTTTTTTTCAATCTCTCCTATATTAAATGGTGTTTTTTCAGACAATTGTTACAAATGTCTCAAAATTTCCCACCAATGTCTCAAGTAATTTCTTTATATTTTTTAAGTTTACCTAAGGATTTTCCTACGAAGAAAATTCTCAATCTCAATCCCATAGTGATGTTAACACATAAAGATCATTTTAACCCCCCTCACTTTACAATTTTACTGTTATTGCGGTTTTAGCTCCTATTCTCTCTCTATGCTGCAATCACATAGGTTGACAGAGACAGAGCTGACAGACTTTTAACACTGTTACACCGGGAGCTCTGCTACAACTCACAGATATGTGCCTGCCTGCCTGCCCCTTTCCCCGGATCACTTATCTCTTTGAATTATAGTTTTACAGGCTCTTTCTCTGCCCAAAATCTCCTGGCAGAAAGTAATCAGGTGTGGTCTCGGAGCAGAGGTGCGGAGGTGGGGCTACAGGCACCCAGCAGAGAGACACAGAAATCTCATCTGCAACTGGTCACACAGAATCCAAGATTGCAGCCACCCCGACCCAGAAGTTACAGGGTCTGCCTAGGGACAACTGAATTGTGTACACCAGGACTGATAGGACAGGTTGGAATTATATCTGTGAAATGCTTCATTTTTGTTAATAACAATGGGGCAGATTTACTTACCCGTCGCGATTCCTTGGTGCTGTGTCCACGAGGATTCGGCACTAATCACTAAGCCTCGAGATCCCAATTCCTGCATCCGTCGCGTTGCGCGAGGTCCGCCGGAGTTCACCTTCTTCTTCCCCGTGCAATGTAAGTGCTTTATCTCTTGCGACACAATTCCTTTTTTAAAATTCGCCGGTTTTGTCGCATGCAAGCCGGCTGCTGATGCGTCAAAAAGATCACGTGCTTTCAAATCCCGGGGCAATTTGCAGCAAAACTGAAATATTTGGGAAACCTGGCGTCATTCGGACCCTTAGTAAATGAGTCCCAGTGTTATTTTGTTATCCTGAGTACATATAAGAAGCTTGTCTTTGTGGAATACTCCTTTAAGTATGGTTAGTCTTGAGTATTTTTGCGCCGAAAATGATGCCAAATTTTAGACATATTTGAATATAATGTGTCATTTTGCGACACTAACACATCTGGATACAAGATGAATGTGCTTACTGATAAAATCAAATGTCCTGTGGCTTTTCAAAATGTCCCCAAGAGGTGCAAAACGACAATGCGCCAAAAAAAGTCTCAAAAAAATAAAGTTAAATGACCCCCCATGAGTCGTCCGTGAAAATCGGACACACGAGGACATACTCCTCCAGCATCATGCATCAGGCCTTAATGTTCCCAGAGGTGCGATTCATCTGTAATAAATCTCTACAGCAAATAACTATGATAGGTTCATCCTGTATAATTAAAATGGTAAAGCTATAAGTATACATTCAGTAAAGTAATTAAAAATGTGACAGAAAATTAATATGAAATTTTGTGAAGCATCTGTCATCTTGAAAAAAATATCGGAAGAAATTTTGGAGTGATTTAATTAACTTATTTAAATGATTTATTGAACTACAATGATAGGTAACAGGATCCCCCTCCGCTGCCGTATTACAATAGCCCCAGTGCTTATCGTTGCAGCTTTTCTCAGTCCTGCTATAAATATATTGTGTTCATACCGTATTTCATCATTAGCTGTCATAGGGAGATGAGCATGCCGCGCTAACATTCTTTCCACACAACTACTTTGGAGAGTGAATATTCTAAGGTTTTTAAGATACACTGACATAATAAAAAGCACAATGATAGAAAAATTCACTTCTGCAATTCCATGTGTCTCAAAAGAGAGGCGCATAAAGGAAGTTTTTAAGGTATTGAGCTCAAACTTAAAAACTTACAAAGACAACCTGACCTTCCCACCTTCCATGGAGCTCATTTTGTTATTTTTACCTGTTCTTTATCAAAATTTGTTAGCAACCTTTTAGGAATTTATAGTAATGTGGTACAGGCAGTCCCCGGTTACATCAAGATAGGTCTGTAGTTTGTTCTTAAGTGTGAGTTTGTATGTAAGTCGGAACTGTATATTTTATCATTGTAATCCCACCAGAACTTTTTGGTCTCTGGGGGCATCGTCTTTTATGTTCGGGGAGGGTTCGTCACATCCCTATATTCGCACGAAGCTTATAACATTTCTACTCTTCCCGGCCCTACTGTTTGTTTGTCTGTCCTCAGTTTACAGGTCTCTTCCCCATCCACCCATGAGGTATTGATTCTAAATCCTTTTCCCGAATGACGTCTCGACCTTTAAATCAGTAATGTAGAGCGAGAAAGAAAGCAAACACGAGGCGAGGTTTATGAGGGTTAGGGGAGAAAATTACGGTGGAGAAGGGGTCAAGGGGGGAGGAAGGGGGGATAAAGAATAGCACACGGGGGGGTTAGGGGAGGGGTAGGGGGAGAGGAAAGAAATGAAGCGAGATAGAAGATAGGGACCGGAGAAAGCCGGGCGTGGTGGCATTGGAGGGGTAGTATGTCTGAATTCAGGGATGCGGAGCCAGTAGGTGGGTGGAGCGGAGAGGAGTAAGGCATGGCGTTCACTGGAGGAATAGGCACAAAGAGAAATGCAAGTTGGGTAAAGGGGGGAGTGAGGGCCCGGTAAACGCCCACTACATAGTGCCAGGCGGCCGAACAGGGGCGATCCGGGACATAGGTAGAGAAGAAAGTAACGCAGAATGTTAGGTGGTATTTGAGTTAACTACGGGTGGGCGTAGCGGTTGCAATGGGGGATAGGATGGGTAGGTCCTTGTGACAATTGAATTTTAAAAATGTTTGGTTGTCATCAGTACCAGAGTACACTAAAGCTTCAACAGACCCCCGGGATAAGTTACACTTACGTGAATCATGTAGCTTAGGACTGAAAGTACAATATAGTACCACATACCAGGAGCGTCGTTTGTAAATAGGGTTGTAGTAAGTCGAGTGTTCTAAAGTAGGGGAACCGCCTGTATATTGAAGTTATAAAAAAGTCTTTCTTGCCCTCTGCCCTGAGCACATGGTTTTTCACTCAATTTTCTCACTTCAAAAATCACAAACTTTTCTGTTACGGGGCTTTTTTCTGCTATTTTATTCTCAGTGACGTTATTTATTATCATGCCGTGCTGTAAGAACTGGGCAGCTGAAAAAAATCCAACATAATCTGTGGCTTAGTTTGTATTGCTTCACTGCGCCACTCCAAATACACCTTCTACTTTATTGTTTGGGTTCGGTACTATCCAGTATACCAAATTTATAGAATTTTATTGTGTTGAATACATTTACTGTATATCCTCGAGTAAATAAGCCGACGGGGTAATGTATAGCCAAACCCCTACATTTAAACAAAAAACTGGAAAAACTATTGACTCGAGTTTAAGCCGAGGATGGGAATGCATTGGTCACAGACCTCCACAGTAATAGACGCATCCTCTGTAGTGGTATAGCCTGGCCCAGCCCTGTAGTGTATAGCCTGCCAGCTCCTTGTAGTATATAGCTGCAAGCCCCAATAGTACATAGCGACAGCCCCCTTTAGTATATAGCCTGACAGCCCACTGTAGTAAGAGATAGACCCTGACAGCCCACCTAGTATAGCCTGCCACAACCTGTAGTATAAGCCGGCCGCCAACTGTAGTATATAGCTTGTAGCCGCCCCTAGTATATAGCCTTCAGCCCTGCCCCCCAATATATGCGCTGTATAATAAAAAAAACAACAGCGTACTCACTCCGACGCCCCCTGGCAGGTCTGCTCCGGCTCGGCTCCGTGTCCCGCTGCCGTCCTGTCACTGCACCATGCCGCTAGTGTGATGTCACGATGCGACATAAGGGCGGGGACACAGAGCCGATAACAAGCAGGACCTGCCGGGGGAGGGTGTTGGAAGGTGGTACAACTGTTTTTTTTATCTTAACTCGAGTATAAGCCCAGGTAGGTGTTTTCAGCCATTTGTGGCTGAAAAACTCAGCTTAATACTTGATATATACGGTAAAAAAACTCTGTTGGATTCTACTGTTTATTATGTTTTAGTCATTTCTAGGGAAGATGTAACTTTCTAGGGGGGATTTTTAGGTTTTTTACATTGCTTCTTGTTTTAATAAACTTTTTTAACTAATTATTTTTTTAACATTGTTTCAGACCCTCTAGGGTCATAACCCTAAGATAGTCTGATGGTTCCTACCATATAACGCAATAATACTGTATTTCAGTAATGGCCATATTACATACATTCATTCTACTCGCTCATTTCTATGAACTGCAGAAAACCATGAGCCTTTTGGCAACACATCACCACCCCCCGATAACATCAGGCGGATCTACCATCAGAACAAAGATGCAGCGCCCACACACCACATTTTTAAATTTGCTGGTGCCACCGACCACGGGTATTGTTGGTGGTGTTTGATGCATTATGAGGAAACTCCAACTCTATTGAAGAGGGTCGTGAGGGCACCTTTCACCGAGAGCTTGAAAAGGTTAATACTTTCATCCTGGTTTTAACAGGTATGGGGCGTTGTGCAATGTTGTGTAATGCATAACTATCGATTATTCTTCATTTAGAAGGAAAAAACAGTGAAGTTCAGAAATGTAACTTTGGGACTTTGATATATCCCCTATGCAAACTCAGACTTCTTACTTTATTTTACATCCAAATGGTTTTGCATTCTGGATCCATGATGTGTTTGTGTTACAGTACTAATAAACAGGAATGTTAGTAAGAGACAGTTCTGACTTTGTATTGCTCTATCTTCAGAGAACGTCAGGATTTTTTCTACAGCTTATATACGTATACAGAAGAAAAACAGACTTGTTACCAAGTACGCAAGACGCTCGACCTTTAGAAGACAGATGTTGTCTGAAAATCGTTTACACTTAGAACCCTAGATAAATATGGGGGACTCCATGTAAGTCTATGGGAAAAACACTTTTTTTGTGTTTGCAAATGTTACCACTCTCTCCCTGCATGAAAAGGAAACATAATCCTAGTCTTAGTGTCTGGCAGTTAGGGAACAAGAGACTTGAAGAAGTAGAAGCAGAGACGGGATACTCTGCCATAGACCCCGGGGACTTCCAGCCTGTGGCCAAATTGTACCAGCCCTTCTGAGAGAGGGACACTAGCCCAAGCCTTTCCTCGCATTAACCCTTCTTCTCCAGGTGAGGAGATCGGAGAAATCAGCCGCTGTGATTTGCTTGTTTATGCTTTGACCTGAAAAATTGTTTTCAGAAAGAAGGAAGAACCTTTTACTGACCTGACCCTGACTCTCGGTGACTTTTGCCTTTGGGGTGCCACCAGCTCCACTTACCATCCTCCGGAGAGCTAGTCTTACTAGCTAGTGCATAGTATCCAAGATAGTCAAATAGGTGATTAGCGAACCGAACTAATTCAACCGGACCACCCATGAATAAAATCCTGTTCAGGCTCTGAGGTTTCGGTACCTCAGACTGAACTAGGACCAGTGTCTCCAGAAACACCTGCCATTGGTGACAACATCATTCATGGATGTTAATTGTTTAGTCGCTGTCAGCGGCAACTCCTCAGCACTACAGATTAAAATGCTGCCAATGACTTTCCAACAGCTTAAACATTTAACACCAACACTCTTGACAGAACAGAATAGTGAGCATTACCAGGCATGTCGGTTTATATCTGGAACAACTCAGAGCCAGACTTCTAAGAGATTAGGTCGGTCCCGGGACCCAAAACCAGCAAAGTGCGCACCGTAACAACCTGAACTTGACCTATGGGTCTGTGATCCCTACAACACAAAAATAATATTTTCCACAGCCCACTGACTTTGATTCTTATCTTTTCCTTGTCTTGATTTTTTTTTTTTCTCATCTTCTATTAAATCTAAATCTCTGCTGAACTCCGTCTTGCTAATCAACATCTGAGGTATCAGTATTACAGAAGAGCTCTCATCAGCGGAGAGGCGGAGCGGTGCTCCCTTTAGCACAACAGAGATTGCCTTGACTCTGGATATAGTTTTCGCAATTCCCTGCTGGCTGATCTCTATTGATTTTGTTCTTTTGGAGAAAGAAGCAGCCGTTATTTTAATTGCTTCCAGCTAAGCAGAGATTGTGTAAGTGAATGGTTAAAAACGTTGTCATTTTAACTGCCACAACCAAAATTCATTCTGTACATTAGATTTTTTGCATGTGCAATAAATAATGGTCTTTTCTCGATTGACACATTGGAATACATGCAACATGTGGATACATGCATTTTGTTGTGCAGAAAGCCAGTTAAATTTCATTTTGTACCAAGTGCTAGGATGAAAGGATGCAATTACTTTTTTACATTATAATACATATGGATAACAAGGTTATAGATTGTCTTTGGTACAGTCCATAGGGTTATGATGTGACAGAGCCCTAGATATTTGTGTCACTTTCACTATCTAGTCATAATTGGTCTTACTGCCTTGGAATAAAAATATTGATATTTAAATGTTCTGTGTCCTGGTAGAGAGTCCAGGGTTCATGATACACAAGACTCTTATTTTCGCTAAGCAACGTGGGGACATATTCATCACATGGCACTGTGAGTGGTAAAAAGATGCTTAATTGACATCATCCTGAACAACCATTATGTCTTAATATTGGGGGTTAGAATATGGGGAATTGCACTGATAATACTAAATGCACACGTCTGTGGGGTGGACACCTACACAACCTAAACAGATCATATTTCCTGTATGGCCCAGACATATAAATAGTTTTACATAATCCACAAGAACTGGAAACGCTCTTTTACATTTCGTCTGTTACTGCTGTCTTACTCAATGAGGTATTGGGTTGACCACTTCACGCTCTATCATGATTATTTGTCTAATGCTATTCAATGACAGGGATTTATCAGAGCTTGTATAGCAGAAAACTGGTGAACAAACCCTAAAATAGTTACAATCCAGCCAAATAGGCACTATGCCGGCTGGCCCAAGCCCCCTGATAGATCCAGCACATTCAGGCGGGGAAAGAGGTCATCATACTGGGTGCGCGATGTGGCAGCGTGTGGATACATCCCACACAATATGTACAGCAATATTACAAATATTACCATGATCTCTTTGTTTTATCAAGCTCAGGTTAACTTTGTTCTTACACTCGGTCCAGCACAACAACCTCTGTTAGGTATGTCAGGTGACCATAGAGGGCTAAATAGGGTACAGCCGCCAAGCCTGTATTGGGTGCATGCTGCCCCACAATTGTCCACCGAAGGCCAATAATTAACATATTAACATATTACTGGTATTTCTACCCAAATTTTACTGAGGACTTACATGGGCCTGTTTAAACAAAGTGATGTAACTCACCATACGACCTTTGGGGATAACATCCTGCCTAAGGCATCCATCCACAGTTATGTTGACCCCACACGCGGTCCCCATATCAAGCACAGGAAAAAGATAAAGTAGCCGTTTCTGTGTGTTGTGGATTATGGTGCATACACAGTGTAGGGAAAGCTGAGGAGAGATAAGTGGAGGTGCTTGGTTTTTACATTAGGCGGGCTTCTCCCTGCACATGACTGAGTGCTGCGTGGCAGTTGAGACAGGAGTAATCAGCTGATTGGGGGAGAGAGAGAGAGATGGGGGCGTGTCTCTTTCTATGTAGTCCCGCTTGCTTTATGAAGACAGGATGAGCTTAGCAAGGACATATGTGAGATTGTGACATCTAAGGGAAGTATGCAGAATACAAGAGAAGGAGCAGCAGATCGAGCAACAATCCAATGCAAAAGGGCTTTAAAATTACGCCCTACCAACCTACAAAAGATTTTTGAAATGACGGTTAGTTACACTTTAAGCTTTCAAGCTGAGCTGCGCATGTACGCGGACAAAGTCGCCGCAGCTCTTATAGCTGCGCGCTGAAGCTATCTGTAGGAGGATCAAAGAGGCTGACAGGCGTGGAGTAACACGCGCGTGTAGCATCAGCTCCGGCTACTCCAATTGCCTCAGTAGAGCCTCTTAGAAATGGTGCTTACCCTGCTTAAAGATAATAGAATTATAATTGAAGTAAAGGATTAGCCTCGAAAAATGGCTATCCTTAGATACATAACATGTGCCTACCACCAGATCTACCTTATATAGGTAGATCATAGTGTACGGTTTCCTTAAGTTACCAATCTCCTGTCTGGCATTACTGTCCGCACTTGTTTTTCATAACCTGAGTAAGGGTGTTATTTTATAGGGTGTATAATGACTGGTTCCTTTGGGAGCAAAATTCTACATAATAAGAAAGAATTGGTATAAACCACACTGTTCTGGTACTGACACAGTAGTAGCAAATTTTGAAGCCTCGTACAGTATCTTAGAAAAGGGTCAATAACTGAGGTAAAACCTTTACCTAAAACCCATATATATCTTTTAATGTTAATTAAGGAGTCAGAAAAAATGATACCTGTTTTGTGGATTCAGTATTTACATACGATCCCTGTGTTTGTCAAAACTGATTACAAAAAAAAGACAATGAATACATGGGAGGGAAACATGTCGAGATATCAGCTCATCGTCTCATTACTTGACTTCTTCATCAGGTCTTTGGACCAAGTCGGGTTCACTGCTACTTTGATTTCCAATAATATCTATTTTGAACCCAATTGCATCTCAATACCTTACTGGTTTTCTTCCACTAATCATGAAAATTGTCTCTGTTTCCAAAGGGCCCAAGAATACATTGCAAATGTAATTTCCCTGGGTGTGACAGCCTTTTTAAAGCAACTTTGATATGTTTTCTCTTTTTAACTGTCCTCCCGTCTTGTCAGCCGTTTTTTATTCATATTTTCCTAGTTTTATTGTGCATAACAAGGGGCTGAGTTACTTTCCTAGCCGCTGTACCCTGAGCGTGAAAAGACAGATGCAACTTTAAATAAAATTGACAGAGATCAAAAAGTCCATAAACAATCTTGATTTTCTGTGCCATTCTGCGGTATTGACAGCCTCAATTAATTACCGGTATACTGGAGGACTCCTTAGACCATGTTTCTAGTAAAATTGCTGTATTAGTTTAACCCCTGTAGGAATGCGCCAATATTAGCTTTTACTCAGCCTACATTTGTTTTTATCTGACATGCTTTGGCTTTAATCTGTTATCATCTTTTGAACACTTCAAGAGGTTGTGCCATATTGATTTTTCTGGCTATGCTTATGTCGAGTACAGTGTATGAAAACCTCAATGTTTTATTCTACCTTCTGGTAATAGTTTCCCTTATAACACTATCAATCTGTCACTCAGTATAGCCTGCTTCTTCTCTTAAGATTTTGCAAGTGCTAGTTCTCTTGTATATAATCCCAGTCCTACCACGCCCCCTGCACAGCGTGAATGCCCCCAGATCCGGTGTGCACACATTTCCTCGTGCACCTGCAGTGCAGAGCCCAACTACCCCCAATTGAGTAAATTTCAGGGGATAAACAACTTCCTAAATGTCTGATGATTTTGTGCCTGTGAGGGAATGCTCCTGAGTGCAATCGCAGCATCAATGGGTCTAAGGCAGCTTACATTCTGCTCTTTGTCCGGACAGGTGTCACGTTTAATTTCCCCACCCCTGCATTTTGAAAATGAAAATTTTTCTAGAGCCCAGAGTAGGAGGTGCCCATGGGGCCGAACAGGTAGGAAATTAAAGTGTTCAAAAAGAAATAATGCTGTGGGCACAGAATGTATGTCTAGATTTTTTTCAATGATGTGGCATTTACCTTTACTTACCAAAGTGATTTTCAGATGTCTATTCATCACATGTTTGCTTCACTGTTATGGTAGATTTGGATCATTTTCAAAATCAAAATTATTTCGTTTCAGATACAGATCCATCCAAAAATAGTTAGTAAAGAATAACCTGTTCGGCTTCTGGGGCAGTGAACACCCATGGACCACCGTTGACCATGACACAAGCCGACACCGGGCTGGAGTCTAAGTGGAACCCAGTTTTCACCAGACCGCCGCAAAGCGGGTTTGTTCTGCTGTGGCATGGTCCCACCAGGTTGCTCCACAGGTGCGACTTGTATGGGTGGCAGCCACATAGTGGTACAAATTCGGCAGGCAATCTTGTGGTCGGGGAGAAACAGGTAGTTTCAAGGCAGGTCAGCAACCGTAAGGTCTGGGATGGAGCAGGAGTTAGGGCAGGCCGCGGAGGACATAACGGAACAGGGGAAGCCAATCGAAACACTGGCAGAGGACAAAGCTTTCTTGGACGCATATAGCACGAAGATCCGGCAGGGAATGATGGTTGGAGACATCGGGCTTATCCCTTTCCTGAAAGGGCCACACCAAGTTAGTATTGCGCGCTTAGAATCGGAACGAGGAGAGAGCACACCCTGGGGCAACATCCGATGATAACGCTCAGATTCTTTTTATTTTTGACAATTTATGAAAAATTATTATAATGTCAGCGTGGCTTACAAATCAAACTTGCTTTTTCACGTATTTTTCAAGAAGATTTCCGATTGACTTTTTTGGGATCTTTTGTTTTTAATCGATTTCAAATATATAATATTAGAAACCCCCTATACATTTCAAATCTAACCCCCCTCAAGCTATTAGAAACAGCTTTTTAGTAAGATGGTTAACCTTTTCAGATCTTCATAGTATTAAATAAATGGCGCAAAATTTAGAATGGTTTGATTTGGCATTAACTGTTCATTTAGCCCAATTACACATTCACAAATTGCATCTTAAATTTCTTATGCAATATCCGCCCCCGAGTGTGGAGACCCCCACATGGGCATTAACTTTGTTTTGTAACGGCGCCAGCAAGGCACAGAAGGGAAAGAGGGCCGTGCATTAGCCAGTTTTTGTCCGCCGCATACAATGTCGCATTTTTTTGTTAAGCTATAAAAATTTGCCAGGCTGATTTTTTGCAGGATTAGATTGTTCGGTTGCTGAAAAATGCTGTTTAATATTATTTTGTTATTGAAGGTCATTATACGGCAAAACAGGAAAATTTTTACCTTACTTTTTAAATTGTATCTGTATGTATTATATTAATGTGGGTATGGTGGCTTTTCTTATAATTTTATGTTTGATTTTTTTATTAAAACTTTTTCTTTTTTTACTATGGGTTAATAGACTGATGTCATTCGCTGACTACTGCCTGTAAGGTCCGTCCATGGCAGAACCTGTACAGGCATTTTTTATAGGGTACAATGGGAAGTCCCCCCATGGATCAGGTAATCTCCCTGCAGGCATTTAAATGTGACCGTGTCTGTGACTGTCATAGATTCCTCGTCATAGCATTCTAATACTTTTGGCAGTTTCATGACGTGAATAAGCATCATCTTTACCTCTTGGGGTTATATTAACATGTTTAATGAGATTGAATAGAAAACACACCTCACATCGTGCAGTAAAATTCATTTTCAGAGGCTGATATGTTCTCAATTTTTTCTTTTTCGCCACTTTACCGTATATGCCCGGCGTATAAGAACGACTGGCGTATAAGCCGACGCCCAACTTCTGCCCTAAAAAGATAGAATTTGGTATATACTCACTGATAGAGACTACCCTCTACCAAATGAAAAAAAGTCTGCTTAAAACTTTTGGCAAAACAAACAAGAGAGCAAGTGCCTGGTGATCATAACTGAAGCTGCGATATAATGCAATCCGACCTACTTCTTTAAGTGCCCGCCTGTGACCCCCCAGCTCTGTGACGCCGACCGCTGTGCCAGGGCGGCTGCAATTAGCATACGCGCGCGCCACCGTCAGCGGCGTACTATCCTCTTCTAATGACGGTAGAGGCGGACTGCCGCCCTGCGCGGCGTCCAGGAAGCGGCTCCTGCCGCTGACGGGAAAAACAACACCCACACAGTGCGGCCCCCGTATATCCGTCGTATAAGACGACCCCCACTGGTAGCCATTTGTTAAGGGGTTAAAAAGTGAGTCTTTACGCCATAATATACAGTATATTATTCATATAATTCCCATCGCGGTGGCAGCTTCCAATCTAATTTCTGTAGGTACTCGGGCCAGAAATATCTGATCATGATCCACTGCAGTGGATGAAGACATTCAATGCTCTTCCAGAGACTGAAAATCTGTACAAACCTAATACTTCATAGATTTCATGTGCAACAGTATTAGACGATGAATGGGACATAATGTATACATCCGCCTTTGCAGTTTATGTTGTGGAACAGGACAGGGAAGTGATGTCAACTCTTTAACCAGGATACGCACATCCCCTTTTAATTGTAAGATTTTCCCTACGAAACACTTAATCACCTTAAATTCACACTCATTACAATACAGTTCTATTCTACTCTGAGAACCTTTTTCGGGTGCTCTTTTGTGACATTTCTTTTGTCAAGTAGTGTGTGTTTTTGTAAGGATTTCCCCATAATGATACTATTCATCCGTTACCTTCACAAAAGCTCTTACCCTTTTATCACAGTAGGGTGTCAAAAAGGCTTTCTTGCCTCTCCTGACACAGGTTTTTTTTCACTAATTTTTTTCTCTCCACCTTCAAAAATCCCAAACTTTTTCTGTGTACGGGGCTTATTTTCTGCATATTTTACTTCTCAGTGACGTTATTTATTATTCCATGCCGTGTACTGGGAAGCTGGAAAAAAAATCCAAATTAAATCTTGTGGGCTTAGTTTTTATGGCTTTCACTGCGCACTCCAAATAACACTTCTACTTTATTTTTTGGTTCGGTACTATCACAGTGATACCAAATTTATATGAATTTTATTGTGTTTGAATACATTTACTGTATATACTCGAGTATAAGCCGACGGAGTATAAGCCAAGACCCCTCATTTTAACACAAAAAACTGGAAAAACCTATTGACTCGAGTTTAAGCCGAGGATGGGAAATGCATTGGTCACAGACTCCACAGTATATAGACAGCAATCCTCCTGTATTGTATAGCCTGCCAGCCCCTGTAGTGTATAGCCTGCCAGCTCCTTGTAGTATATAGCTTGCCAGCCCCCAGTAGTACATAGCCTGACAGCCCCCTGTAGTATATAGCCTGACAGCCCCCTGTAGTATATAGCCTGCCACCAACCTGTAGTATATAGCCTGCCGCCAACCTGTAGTATATAGCTTGTCAGCCCCCTAGTATATAGCCTGCAGCCCCTGCCCCCAATATAATGCCTGTAATAAAAAAACAAACAGCGTACTCACCCTCCGACGCCCCCTGGCAGGTCCTGCTCCGGCATCGGCTCCGTGTCCCCGTGCCGTCTGTCACATGCACCATGACGCTAGCTGCTGATGTCACGATGCGACATAAGGGCGGGGACACAGAGCCGATAACGAAGCAGGACCTGCCGGGGGGAGGGTGTTGGAAGGTGAGTACACTGTTTTTTCTCTTAACTCGAGTATAAGCCCAGGTGAGGTTTTTCAGCACATTTTTGTGCTGAAAACTCAGCTTATACTTGAGTATATATGGTAAAAAACCGTGTTTGTGATTTCTACTGTTTATTATGTTTTATGTCAGTTCTAGGGAAGTGAATTTCTAGGGGGTGAATTTTTAGGTTTTTTACATTTGCTTTTCTTTTTTAAACTTTTTTTAACGTAATTATTTTTTAGCATTTTTCAGACCCTCTAGGGTACATTAACCCTAGATAGTCTGATGGTTCCTACCATATACTGCAATACTACTGTATTTCAGTATATGGCAATATTACATAACATTCATTCTACTCGCTCATTTCTATGGAACTGCAGAAACCATAGAGCCTGTTATGGCAACCAATCACCGCCCCCCCGATAACATCAGGGGGATCTACCATCAGAACAAAGATGGCTGCGCCCACGCACCACCATTTTTAAAATTCTGCCGGTGCCACCGGGTATTGTTGGTTGGTGTTTGATGCATCATGCAGGAAACTCCAACTCTATATGAAGAGGGCGTGAGCACCTTTTCACCGAGAGCTTGAAAGGGTTAATTACTTGCATCCTGGTTTTAACAGGTTGGGGCGTTGTCAATGTTGTGTAATGCCTACTTTCGATTATTCATTCATTTTAGAAGGAAAAACAGTGAAGTTCAGAAATTGAACTTTGGACTTTTGAGTATGTCCCCTATGCAAACTCAGCTTCTTACTTTATTTTACATCAGTGGTTTTGTCATTCTGCATCTATAGTGTTTTGTTACAGTAATAATAAACAGAATGTATATAAGAGACATTTCTGACTTTGTATCTCTATCTGTCAGAGAAGTCAGTAATTTTCTACAGCTATAATAAGTATACAGAAGAAAAACAGACTTGTTTACCAGACAGCAGACAGCTCGACCTTTAGAATGACAGATGTTGTCTGGAAAATTGTTTACACTTTAGAACCCTAGAATAATATGGGGACTCAATGTAAGTCTATGGAAAAACACTTTGTTTTGTGTTTGCAAAATGTAACCACTCCTCCCCTGCTAGAAAGGAGAATAATCCTAGTCTTAGTGTCTGCAGTTAGGGAACAGAGCTTGAAGAAGAAGCAGAAACAGGGATACTCTGCCATAGACCCCGTACTTCTAGCCTGTGGCCAATGTACCAGCCTTCTGAGAGAGGGACAGCTAGCCAAGGCCTTTCCTCAGCACTAACCCTTCTTCTGCCAGGGAGGAGATCGGAGAAGTCAGCCCTGTGATTTGCTTGTATTGCTTTGTACCTGAAATTTTTCAGTAAAGAAGGAAACCTTTTACTGACTCTGACCCTGACTCTCTGGACTTATTTGCCTTTGGGGTGCACCACTCCTTACCATCCCTTCCGGAGAGCAGCTTACTAGCTTACGCTAGTACAAGTCAATAGGTATTAGCGAACCAACTTAAGTTCAACCGGACCCAAATTTAAAAATCCTGTTCAGGCCTGGGTTTCGGTATCTAACTCAGACCTGAACTAGGACTATGTCCCCAGAAACACCTGCAATTGGTGACAACACCTATCATGGATGTTAATTGTTTTCAGGCTGCTGGCACTCCTCAATTACATTGATTTAATGCTGCCAATGACTTTGCCAACAGCATTTAAACAGTTAACACCAACACTCATTGACAGAACAGATAGTGAGCATTACCGGCATGTGAGGGTTTAAACTGGAACCAAACTCAGAGCCAGACTTCTAAAGAAGTTTAAGGTCGGATCCAGGGGACCCAAAACCAGCAAAGTTCAGTAACAACCTGAACTTGACCAATAGGGTCTGCTGATCCCTACAACACAAAAAATAATATTTTCCACAGCCCACTGACTTTGATTCTTATCTTCCCCTTGTCTTTACTCATCTTCTATTAAATCTGAAATCTCTGCTGAACTCCTTCTTGCTATCAACCTCTGAGGTATCAGATTACAAAGACGCTCTATCAGAGGAGAGGCGGAGCGGTGCTCCCTTTGGCACACAGAGGATTGCCTGTACTCTGGATATAGTTTTCGCAAATTCCCCCTGGCTAGATCTCTATTGATTTTTCTGTTTTTGGATGAAAAGAAGACGTTATTTTAATTTGCTTAAAGCTAGCAGAGATGTGTAAGTGGATGAGTTATAAAAGTTGTACATTTTAAAATGAATCCAAAAAACATTATGTACATTATGATTTTTTGCATGTAAATAAATAAATGGTCTTTTCTCGATTGGACAACATTGTGTTTTCCCTGATCTGTGAAACTGTGTTCTGCTAAGCCATAAATTCTCATTATTGTTCTCTATAAATGTGGATACATGCATTTTTGTGCACAAAGCAGTCAATTTCATTGTTTGATACCAAGTGCTAGGGAATAGGATGCAAATTACTTTTTTACATATATCGTACATATGGATAACAAGATTTATAGATTTGTATTTGGTACAGTCAAGGGTTATCATGTGACACAGCCTAATATTTTGTCTCTTTCACTATACTAGTCTATATTGAGTCTATACTGCCTTGGAAAAAAAATTATATTTAGATGTCTGTGTACCTGTAGAAGTCCATGGTTCATGGGATACACAAGACTCTTAGTTTTCCTAAGCAACGTGGGACATATTCATCACATGGCACTTTCTGAGTGGTAAAATGCTTAATATGTCATCATCCTGAACACCATTATGTCTTAATATTGGGGTTAGAAATATGGGGAAATTGCACTGATGAAATACTAAATGCACCACTGTCTGCTGGGGTGGACACCTACACAACCTAAACCAGATCATATTTCCTGGATATGGCCCAGACTATATAATAGTTTACATAATCCACAAGAACTGGAAACGCTCTTTACATTTGTCTTTCTGCTGTCGTTACCAAATTGAAGGTACTGGGTTTGACACTTCCGTCTATCATGATTATTTCGTCTAATGCTGTTCAATGACAGGATTTATCAGAGCTTGTATAGCAGAAAACTGGTGTACAAACCCTAAAATAGATACAATTCGAGCCAATATAGCACTATGCCAGGCTGCCCCAAGCCCCCTGATAGATCCAGCACATGCAGGCGGGGAAACATCATACTGGGTGCGCCATGTGGCAGCGTGTGATACATCCCACCAATATGTACCAGCAATATTACAAATATTACCATGATCATTTATTTTAATACAGCCTCAGGTAGCCTTTGTTCTTACACTCGGTCCAGCACAACACCTTCCGTCACTGACCTCTGTAGGTATGCAGGTGACATAGAGGCTTAATAGAGGATACAGCCGCAAAGCCTGTAATGGGTGCATGCTGCCCACACAATGTCACCAATGAGGCCAATAATTAAAACATATTACTGGATATTTCCAAACAAAATTTGCTGACCTGACAGACTTACATAGGCCTAGTTTTAAACAAAGTGATGCCAGCTCACCATAACGCCCTTTTGGGGATATACATCCTGCCTAAGGCATCCGTCCACAGTACGGTGACCCCACACGCGTGTCCCCATATCAAGCACAGGAAAAAGATAAAGTAGCCGTTTCTGTCTGTGTGGATTATGTGTGCATACACAAGTGTAGGGAAAGCTGAGGAGAGATAAGTGTAGGTGCTTGGTTATTACATTAGTGAGGGCTTCTCCCTGCACATGACTGAGTGCTGGGGCAGTGAGACATGAGGTAATCAGCTGATTTTGAGGGAGAGAGATGGGGGTGTGTCTCTCCCTCCGTAGTCTCAGCTTCTTTATGAAGACAGGATGAGCTTAGCAACAGACATATGTGAGATTGCTGACATCTAGGGGAAGTCTGCAGAATACAAGAGAAAGGAGCAAGAATCGAGCAACTAATCCAATTGCAAAAGGGCTTAAAATTACCTGCCCTACAACATATCAAAAGATTTTTGAAATGACAGTTACACTTTAAGCTTCAGAGCTGAGCCTGCGCTTCGTGGACAAGTGCGCGCAGCTCCTTCTAGCTGCACGCTGAAGCTATCTGGTAGGAGGATCAAAGAGGCTACAGGGGCGTGGAGTAACCGCGCCGTGTAGCATCAGCTCCGGCTACTCCATGCCTCAGTAGCCTCTATAGAAAATGTGCATATTACCCTGATTAAAGATAATAAAAGATATAATTGAGTAAAGGATTAGCCCTAAAAATGGCTATCCTTAGATACATAAGATGTGCCTACCACCAGATCTACCTTAATAGGTAGATCCGTAGTGGTAGGTTTCCTTTAAGTTACCAATCTCCTGTCTGGCATCTGACTGTCCGGCACTTGTTTTTCATAACCTGAGTTACAGGGTGTTATTTATAGGGGTGTTTAAATGACTGGTCTCCTTTGGGAGCAACTTCTACATCATAAGACAGAATTTGTATAAATGCAAATGTTCTGGTAGCCTGACACAGATAGTGATTAAGGCAAATTTAGAAAATCGTACAGTATCTAGAAAGGGTCAATAACTGAGTAAAACCTTTTATACTTAAAACCCATATATCTTTTAATGTGAATTAAGGAGTAAGATGATACCTGTTGTGGATTCAGTATTTTACATACGATCATGTGTACTGATTACAATAAGACAAGGAATACATGGAGGGAGACATGTCAGAGGATATCAGCTCATCTTCTCATTACTTGACTTCTTCATCAGGTCTTTGGACCAAGTTACGGGTTCACTGCTACTTTGATTTCCAATAATATCTACTTTTGAAACCCAATTAGCATCTCAATACCTTACTGGATTTTCTTCCAACATACAATGAAAATTGTCTCTGTTTCCAAAGCACCAAGAATACATTTGCAAATGTAATTTCCCTAGGGTGTGAAAGCCTTTTTAAAGCAACTTTGATATGTTTCTCTTTTTACTGTTTCCGTCTTGTCAAGCCGTTTTTTATTCATATTTTCTAGTTTTATTTGCATAACAAGGGGCTGAGTGTACTCTCCTATGCCGCTGTACCCTGAGCTTGAAAGACAGAAATGCAACTTTAAATAAATTTGACAGAGATCAAAAAAAGTCCATAAACAATCCTGATTTCTGTGCCATTCTGTGGTATTGACAGCTCAATTATTACCAGTATTACTGAGGACTCCTTATACCATGTTTCTAGTAAAGTGCTGTATTAGTTTAACCCCTGTAGGATGCAGCCAGTATATAGCTTTTACTCAGCTACATTTTTTTGTTATCTGACATGCGTTGCTTTATATGGTATAACTTTTGAACACTTCAATAGGCTGGTGCCATATTGATTTTTCTGGCTATGCTATAGGTCGAGTACAGTGTATGAAAACTGCAATGTTTTATTCTACCTTCTGGTAATAGTTTCCCTTATAAACACTATCAAATCTGTCCACTCAGTATAGCCTGCTTCTTCTCTTAGATTTGCATTGCTAGGTTCAGATATGTCTACTTTCCTGTTCTCTGTATATAGATCCAGTGCCTAGCCACGCCCCCTGCAACAGCGTGAATGCCCCCAGATCCTGTGTGCACACATTTCCTCAGTGCACACTGCAGTGCAGAGCCACAAACTAGCCCGCAATGTGAGTAATTTCAGGGGGATAAACAACTTCTAAATGTCTGATGATTTGTGTGCTGTGAGGGAATGCTCCTGAGTGCACTCGCAGCATCATGGGTACTAAGGGCAGCTTACATGCTGCTCTGTGTCCTGGCAGATGTCACTTTTAATTTCCCCACCCCTGCATTTTGAAAAGGAAAATTTTTCTTAGGAGCCCAGAGAGGAGGTTGCCATGGGGCCGAACAGGTAGGAAATTAAAAGTTTTAAAAAAGAAATAATGCTGTGGGACAGGAAATGTATGTCTAGATTTTTTTCAATGATGTGGCAATTACCCTTAAACTTACCAAAGTGATTTTCAGATTGTCTATTCACCACATGTTGTGCTTCACGTTATTGGTAGATTTTGGATCATTTTCAAAATTCAAAATTATATATTTTTCAGAGAGATCCATCCAAATTAGTTAGTAAATAATAACGCTGTTCAGGCTTCTGGGGCAGTGAACCCCATGGACCACCGTGGACAATGACACAAGCCGACACCTGGGACTGGAGTCTAAGTGGAACCCAGTTTTCACCAGAGCCCGCCGCGAAGCGGGTTTGTCTTGCTGTGGCATGGTCCCACCAGGTCGCTCCACAGGTACGACTGGTACGCGGTGGCAGCCACGATCGTGGTACAAATTCGCCAGGCAATCTTGTGGTCGGGGACAGGTAGATGGTCAAGGCAGGCAGCAACCGGTAAGGGTCTGGGATGGAGCAGGAGGTTAGGGCAGGCAGCGGAGGAGCATAAACGGAACAGGGAAGCCAATCAGAAACACTTGGCATAGGACAAAGCTTTCTTGACGGCATATAGCACGAAGATCCGGCAGGGAATGATGGTTGGAGACATCGGGCTTTATCCATTTCCTGAAAAGGGCCAGCACCAATTAGTTGCGCGCCTTAGAAATCAGGAACGAGGAGAGAGCACACCACTGGGGCACACCGAGGATTAAACGCTCATATGTCTTTTTTAATTTTTGAAATTTATGAAAAATGTATTATAATGTCACGTGGCTTACAAATCAAACCTTGCTTTTACGTATTTTTCAAGAAGATTTCCGAATTGACTTTTTTGGGGATCGTTATTGTTTTTAATGAGATTTCAAATATATAATATTAGAAACCCCCTATACATTTTCAAATCTGAACCCCCCTCAAGCTATTAGAAACAGCTTTTAGTAAGATGGTTAACCTTTTCAGATCTTCATAGTAATTAAAATAAAATGGCGGCAAAATTTAGAATGGTTTGATTTTGGCAGTAACATGTTCATTTAGCCCTAAAATTTACACATTCACAAATTTCGTCTTAAAATTTCTTATGCAATATCCCCCGAGTGTGGAGACACCCCACATGTGGACATTACTTGTTGTAACGGCGCACAGCAAGGCACAGAAGGGAAAGAGGGCCGTGCATTAGCCAGTTTTGTCCCATACAATGTAGCATTTTTTTGTGAGCTATAAAATATTTCCAGGCTGATTTTTTGCAGGATTAGATTGTTATGTTGCTGAAAATGCTGTTTAATAATTATTTTGTTATTGAAAGGGTCATTATCGGCAACAGAATACCTTAACTTTTTAAAATTGTATACGTATGTATTATATGTAATGTGGGTATGGGGGCTTTTCTTATTAATTTATTAGTTGATTTTTTATTTAAAAACTTTTTCTTTTTTTACTATGGGTTTATTATAATACCCTGCAATATGTCAGTATTATTACAGTCGGCTTATACTGATGCATTCGCTGACTCACTGCCTGTAAGGTCCTGTCCATGGCAGAACCTTGCAGGCATTTTTTTTATAGGGACAATGGGAGTCCCCCCGATGGATCAGGTAATCTCCCTGCTGGCATTTAAATGTGACCGTGTCTGTGACTGTCATAGATTCCTGAGCATAGCACTATAATACTTTTGGCAGTTTCATAGACGGTGAATGAATCATCATCTTCTACCTCTTGGGGTTAATAGTTAACATGTTTAATGAGATTGAATAGAAAAACACACCTCACATCGTGCAGTAAAATTCATTTTCAGAGCTGAATATGTTTTCTTTTTCTCCACTTTATTATTCATAATAATTCCCATCGCGGTGCAGCTTCCAATCTAATTTCTGTATGTCCTGGGACCCAGAAATATCTGATCATGATCCAGGCCTTCAGTGGATGAAACATTCAATGCTCTTCCAGAGACTGAAAATCTGTACAAACCTAATACTTCATAGATTTCATGTGCATACAGTATTATACGATGAATGGTGACATAATGTATACATCCTGCCTGTGCAGTTATGTTGTAGGACAGGACAGGGAAGTGATGTCAACTCTTTAACAGGAATACAGCACATCCCCTTTTAATTGTAAGATTTTCCCTAAGAAAACACTTTAATCACCATTACATTCACACTCAATTACAATACAGTTATATTCTACTCTGAGAACCTTTTTAGGTGCTCTTTTGTGCATTTCTTTTGTCAGTATGTGTGTGTTTTTTAAGGATTTCCCATAATGAATACAACATATTCATCCGTTACTTCACAAAAGCATCTTACCCTTTATCACAGTAGGGTGTCAGTGGGGGTCCGATAACTAGTACTCCTACTCAGGGGCGGATTAAGACTGCCATGGGCCCTGGGTTGTAGGAATATTATAGATCCTACAAGTCTGGAATTCACTTTCTACATCTGGTGCTAGAAGTTTCATGGGGAATGACATTCCGTCCCTACTGACTGCTTTCAAACTGCAGTTTTAGGATCTTTGGAGGACCTTCAAAAGTCCTGAAATGGCTATTATGGCCATATTGAGAGCAGAAATATGTGTACAAGGATTTCATGGGTGATGGTCCGTCTCAGTAGGTCCTACTGGTGGGTGGTTTGGGTGGCCATGGGCCCCCCTAGAAGGCTTGGGCCCCGGAGTACCGCACAAACCACCTGTACTAAAACTCACTACTGCTCCTACTAATGATAATAATGAGGGTCCATACCAACCATGTGTATCTCTGTAGGACTTCATATATCTTTAGCCCAATTTGAGCCATTTCCTTCCCAAGCTAATAGCCCCTTTAAGCTTTATTTACATAAAACTCCTTTAAAATCTCACAATGTAAGCTGAATATGTCACCAGTGGGACTACTTAAGATGCCAATGTGCTGTCATATATCTGAAACACTTTTGTACATGAAAGTAATGCAAATGCTTTATGCATAATGTTACATAACTGCGATTATGCGCTGTCTGCAAGAAGACTTTGTACGGTATTAAGACGCGATTTAAAAAGTAGAAAAGAACTTGCGAAAGAAGAAAGGAGCAGGATTGTCCAAGAGACAGAGAGTTATTGTACTGTACATCACATTCCAACTAGAATATAAATGATCAGTTCTATGTTCTTCTAGTACACATGATGGCGATGTGCCTATATTCCCCTGGCATGATGTGAGATGCCCAGTGATGTAAATGTGGTCATCCACTGTATCTAATCCTGAGAGATTGGATTTTACCATTTTTAATGAAACATTAAAATATTCATGGTGTGTTAAACAAACTATATTCATTTAGTGTATTTTTAATTAACAAAGCTCAGCTGGACATTACGCTACAAAAAGAAGGGGGTGATGTGGAATTTCTTGGCACATTGTCACCCGTGATTGGACTTGTAGTATGGTAATTGATGATGGTAATGATCTAGAGCTAGTCATCAGACATACTATTAGTGATACAAGCTCATTAGTTTAATACTATCAAAGGATTAATCAGCTATACTATAAGGTGAACTTGATCTAAAGCAAACCTGTCACCAGGAATGTGATGTTTAGCCGGTGACAGGTTCCAATAGCCCATGCTGTGTTGATTTTTCAAAATGGCTGTGTCAGCATTCTGAATCATTTCAGTAGTTTATAATAGTTTATTTTATATTACCTGGCTCCCTGCCAGCAGCTTGTGGTGAGTCCTGGTGTATTTAATCCACACTCTGACAGAATCCAAGCATCATTGGAGACACATCCTGTTGACAAGGAGAATCGTGACAATTGATTGTATTCTGCACAGGGACTTTTTGTGGATACTGAATGCTGAGAGAGGAACTAACCTGCACATGTAGAGGAGCTGTTCTGGGTTACAATCTCTTTGACAATTTTTTTATATTTATGAACAAATGAACGGCTACACAGTCTGCCCCCAGCAGGGCTTGCTATACCTTCTCCCTGGCCCCCTCTCAGTAAAATGGAGAAACTGATGGCAGAAGGTTATGGCTCAATAAACATAGTGGGTGGTCAAATTATACAGTTTTTTTTTACATTTTTCTTATTGATTTCCCTGCACAATTGTTTGTGGGCTGTTCAGTTTTTTCATTATGTTACATACTCCCCTCTCCCACCTTTTTCTTACACCCCTTATGCTGCAAAAACTGACAGTAAAGACACATTAATTAGAAATAAAACCCTTTCTACACTCACATTACATGATCTAATCATTACATTGGACAGGATCTTTTGCAGTTGTAGCCTCTTTAAAACACTATTTCAAGGACAAAATATTCAACCTACTATTTAGTTTTTCTTCATAAAAAATTATACCAAGTTGTTTCAAGATCCATGTCTGAAAATACCGTATATGCCGGCGTATAAGACGACTGGGCGTATAAGACGGCCCCCAACTTCTGCCCTAAAAATATAGAATTTGGTATATACTCACTGTATAAGACTACCCCTCTCCCAAATGAAAAAAAGTCAGCTTAAAACTTTGCAAAACAAACAAGAGAGCAAGTGCCTGGTGATCATAACTGTAAGCTGCGATATTAATGAAGATCCGACATGCTTCTGTAAGTGCCGCCTGTGACCCCCAGCTCTGTGACGCCGACCGCTGTGACATGACGGCTGCATTAGCATACAGCGCGCCGCCCCGTCAGCGCGTACTAAGCCTCTTCTAATGACTGTGAGAGGTGGACTGCCGCGCATGCGCGGCGGTCCCAGGAAGCGGCTCTCTGCGCGCTGACAGGGAAAAAAAACACCTCACACAGTGTGGCCCCCGTATATCCGGCGTATAAGACGACCCCCCACTGTAGCCATTATTTTAAGGGGTTAAAAAGTAGTCTTATACGCCAGTATATACAGTACTTTATTAAATGCTACATCTTTACATGTGCAACATATTTCACAAGAGCAAAGCAGATTAGCTTGAGCATAACTACTTATTTTATATTACCTGGCTCCCTGCCAGCAGCTTGTGGTGAGTCCTGGCGAGGAGGAGGGGCAGCAGCAGCCTGTGTCTCTTCATGCATTTTCTCTCTACTCCCCACCATCCTATGAGTGTGGAGGACAGAAGACTGACACAGCCAAACACAGGGAGCAGCTTACCCTCCTCAGGACTTACCATATGCTGCTGCCAAGTATTGAGCTCTTGTGAATTGTGGGAATTAAACCTGAATGAATTAAAGAATTAAATGTGAATTAAACTTAGACTACTGAAATGATGCAGAAGGCTGACAAAGGTATTTTTAAAATCAGCATAGCTGTCACGGGTGTCCCTGCGATCCATGTCTCAGATTGCAGGCACACCCGTGCCCATCTCCATGGCGCTGCCCGTCCCACCCTCACTCACCTCTCCTTGCTCCCGTCCCGGCTAGGGCACGCATGCCAGCTCTTGAAGATTTAAAGGGCCAGAGCGCCGCTGATTGGCGCTGGCCACCTGCGGGTTTGTATTTAAACCGGTGGCTCCCATCTATCCCCGCCAGGTTCCCTGTGTTCCCTATATTCCTTCTGTCTACCCTGGGTGGGCTCATCACCTTAGCCACCCAGATCGACGCGCGGTTCATGGAGCGTGCTGAAAAGTTATGTCACAAGCATCCCCAAGTCCGTCCTTTACGTTTACCTCGCCAAAGGCTGCTCCAGCCTCCGGCTGTACTGTCTGCAGAGGAGCCTATGCAGGTAGACAGAGCCAGACTCTCTTCCCAGAAACACACCAGACGATGTCAGGAGAATCTATGCCTGTTCTGTGGCAGTCCAAAGCTTTTATTGGGGTCTGTCCCCAGCACCCGGGAAACGCCAGCACATAGGGTTATTGGGAGAGGCGGCCCTAGGTGTGAATCAAGCTCCTCCATGCTTGATTATTCCTGTGCTCCTCCGCTCCAGCTCCCGGGCTCCATTTCAAGTTTCTGCTTTTTTGGACTCAACAAGCCCTCACACTTCAAACCGGCTGGCCTGTTACTTCCGTGCCCCTATCCATGGCGGTGCCCATCCCAGCCTTCACTCACCTCTCTACGCCCCTGCTCCCATCCCGGCTAGGCCGCGCTTAGTCGTGTTGACCTGCACGACTGTGGCATGGGAGTCGAACGAGTCACAATTTCTGGCCGCATGCTGCTGGGGATTTTTACTATAGTCTACTATAGTTTCCAGCGCAGACTATAGTAAATACAGTGAGCTGGGTCGTTCATGCCTCTGCCCGTCCCTCGTCCCCTGACACGCCCAAAGTGGCGTGGGGGTTAGAAAAGCAGGGATACTTGCATGTAACGGGAGGTTAATGTGCCTTCTCCGCCAGAAAACTGTCGGAGAAGGCATGATGAATTTGTCCATTAGATCTAAGAACACTGGAGCATATTTTTCAAGCTGCCTAGGAGTAAGAATGTGCTTAATTGCCCATGGCAACCAATTACAGCTCACCTTTCATTTTAGCACTGCTCACAAATATTTTTAAGGGGAGCTGTAAATGGTTGCCTTGGGCAACTAAGCACATTCTTACTCTTGGGCAGTTTGGTTTTATTCCAACCAAATCCCATCTTCTTTCTCTTCATGGTACCTAGAATTTGTCAGTAAAGAAGGAAACCTGTTACTGGACTCTGACCCGTGACTCCTGACTTATTTGCCTTTTGGGGCACCACTCCTTACCATCCCTTCCGAGAGCAGTTACTAGCTTACGCTAGTACAAGTCAGGTATTAGCGAACCACTTAGTTCACACCGGACCCAATTTAAAAAATCCTGTTATGCCCTGGTTTCGGTACCTCAGACCTGACCTAGGACTATGTCCCCAGAACACCTGCAATGGTGACACATCTATCATGGATGTTAATTGTTTTCAGGCTGCCGGACTCCTCAATTACTTGATTTAATCGCCAATGAGACTTTGCCACCCATTTAAACAGTTTCACACCAACACTCATTGACAAACAGATTTAGCTGACCGCATGTGAGGGTTTACTCTGGAACCAAACTCAGCGCCAACTTCTAAAATTTAAGGTCGGATCCAGGGACCCAAACCAGCAAAGTTCAGTAACAACCTGAACTTGACCAATAGGGTCTGCTGATCCCTACAACACAAAATATATTTTCCCACAGCCCCCTGACTTTGATTCTTATCTTTTCCTTGTCTTTACTCACTTCTATTAAATCTGATCTCTGCTGACTCCTTCTTGCTATCAACCTCGAGTATCAGATTACAAAGACCTCTATCAGAGGATAGGCGGACGGTGCTCCCTTAGCACACAGGGAGTTGCCTGTACTCTGGATATAGTTTTCTCGCAAATTCCTGCTGGCTAATTCTCTATTGATTTTTCTGTTTGGATGAAAAGAAGACGTTATTTTAATTTTGCTTAAAGCTAGCAGAGATGTGTAAGTGGATGATTTCTAAAATTGTACATTTTAAAATGAATCCAAAACATTATGTACATTATGTATTTTTTGCATGTAATAAATAAATGGTCTTTTCTCGATTGGACAACATTGGATACATGCAACATGTGGATACATGCATTTTTTGTGCAGAAAGCAGTAAATTTCATTGTTTTGATACCAAGTCAGGGAATAGATGCAATTACTTTTTTACATATATCGTACATATGGATAACAAGGTGTTTAGATTGTTCCTTTGTACAGTCAAGGGTTATTCATGTGACCAGAGCCTATATTTTGTCTCTTTCACTATACTAGTCTATATTGAGTCTATACTGCCTTGTAAAAAAATTATATTTAGATGTCTGTTGTACCTGTAGAAGTCCATGGTTCATGGATACACAGACTGCTTAGTTTTCCTAAGCAACGTGGACACTATTCATCACAATGGCACTGTGAGTGGTAAAATGCTTAATATCACATCATCCTGAACACCATTATGTTCTTAATATTGGTTAGAAATATGGGGAATTGCCCTGATGAAATACTAAATGCACCACTGTCTTCTGGGTTGGACACCTACACAACCTAACACCAGATCATATTTCCTGATATGGCCCAGACTAATAATATTTTACATAACCACAGAACTGGAAACGCTCTTTTACATTTGTCTTTCTGCTGTCGTTACCAAATTGAGGTATTGGGTTTGACACTTCCGTCTATCATGATTATTTTTGTCTAATGCTATTCAATGACAAGGATTTTATCAGAGCTTGTATGCAGAAAACATGGTGTACAACCCTAAAATGATACAATTCCAGCCAATATAGCACTATGCCAGGCTGCCCCCAGAGCCCTCCTGATAGATCCAGCACATGCAGGCGGGAAACATCATACTGGTGCGCGATGTGGCAGCGTGTGATACATCCCACCAATATGTACCGCAATATTACAATATTACCATGATCATTTTTTTAATACACAGCCTCAGGTAGACTTTGTTCTCTTACACTCGGTCCAGCACAACACCTCTGTAGGTATCAGGTGACATAGAGGCTTTAATAGAGGATACAGCCGCAAAGCCTGTAATGGGTGCTTCGCCCACAAAAGTGTCACCAATGAGGCCATAATTAACATATTACATATTCCTGGTTATTTCCTCTACCAAATTTTACTGACGGACTTACATAGGCCTAGTTTTAAACAAAGTGATGTAAACTCACCATAATGCCCTTTTGGGGATATACATCCTGCCTAAGGCATCCATCCACAGTATGGTGACCCCACACGCGTGTCCCCATATCAAGCACAGGAAAAGTAGTAGCCGTTTCTGTCTGTGTGGATTATGTGTGCATACACAAGTGTAGGGAAGCTGAGGAGATATAGTTAGGTGCTTGGTTATTACATTAGTGAGGGCTTCTCCCCTGCACATGACTGAGTGCGGGGCGTGAGACATGAGGTAATCAGCTGATTGGAGGGAGAGAGAGGGGGCGTGTCTCTTTCTATGTAGTCCTCCGCTTCTTTTATAAGACAGGATGAGCTTAGCAACAGAACAATGTGAATTGCTGACATCTAGGGAAGTCTGCAGATACACAAGAGAAAGGAGCAAATCGAGCAACTAATCCAATTGCAAAGGGCTAAATTACCTGCCCTACAACATATCAAAAGATTTTTGAAATGACGGTTACACTTTAAGCTTCAGAGCTGAGCCTGCGCATTCGCGGACAAGTGCGCGCAGCTCCTTCTAGCTGCACGCTGAGCTATCTGGTAGGAGGATCAAAGAGGCTACGGGGCTGGAGTAACCGCGCCGTGTAGCATCAGCTCCGGCTACTCCATGCCTCAGTAGCCTCTATAGAAAATGTGCATATTACCCTATTAAAGATAATAAAATATATATTGAGTAAGTTAGCCCTAAAATGGCTCTCCTTGATACATAAGATTGTGCCTACCACCAGATCTACCTTAATAGGTAGATCCGTAGTGGTAGGTTTCCTTAAGTTCCCAATCTCCTGTCTGGCATCTGACTGTCCGCACTTGTTTTTCATAACCTGATTACAGGGTGTTATTTATAGGGGTGTATAATGACTGTCTCCTTTGGGAGCAACTTCTACATAATAAGAAAGAATTGGTATTAAACCACATGTTTCTGGTACTGACACAGATAGTAGTCAAATTTTGAAGCTCGTACAGTATCTAGAAAGGGTCAATAACTGAGTAAAACCTTTTATACCTAAAACCCTATATCTTTTAATGTGAATAAGGAGTAAGATGATAACCTGTTGTGGATTCAGTATTTACATACGATCATGTGTTTTGGTCAAAAACTGATTACAATAAGACAAGGAATACTGGAGGGAAACATTGTCAGAGGATATCACTCATCTTCTCATTACTTGACTTCTTCAATCAGGTCCTTTGGACCAAGTTACGGGTTCACTGCTACTCTTGATTTCCAATAATATCTACTTTTTGAAACCCAATTAGCATCTCAATACCTTAACTGGATTTTCTTCCAACATACAATGAAATTGTCTCTGTTTCCAAAGCACCAAGAATACATTTGCAAATGTACTTTCCCTAGGTGTGAAAGCCTTTTTAAAGCAACTTTGATATGTTTCTCTTTTTACTGTTTCCGTCTTGTCAGAGCCGTTTTTTTATTCATATTTTTTCTAGTTTTTTTTGCATAACAAGGGGCTGAGTGGGTACTTTCCTATCCGCTGTACCCTGGCTTGAAAGACGAAATGCAACTTTAAATAAAATTTGACAGAGATCAAAAAAAGTCCATAACAATCTTGATTTCTGTGCCATTCTGCGGTATTGACAGCTCAATTATTACCGGTATTACTGGGACACCTTATCACCATGTTTCTAGAAGTGCTGTATAGTTTAACCCCTGTAGGATGCAGCCAATATATAGCTTTTACTCAGCTACATTTTTTTTTATCTGACATGCGTTGCTTATATGGTATAAAAACTTTGAACACTTCAATAGGTTGGTGTGCCAGATTGATTTTTCTGGCTATGCTATAGGTCGAGTACAGGTATGAAAACTCCAATGTTTTATTCTAACCTTCTGGTAATAGTTTCCCTTATAAACACTATCAAATCTGTCCACTCAGTATAGCCTGCTTCTTCTCCTTAGATTTGCAGGGCTAGTTCTCTGTATATAGATCCAGTGCCTGCCACGCCCCCGCAACAGCGTGAATGCCCCCAGATCCGGTGTGCACACATTTCCTTCCTCATGCACACTGCATGCAGAGCCACAACTACCCCGCAATGTGAGTAATTTCAGGGGATAAACACTCAAATGTCTGATGATTTGTGTGCTGTGAGGGAATGCTCCTGAGTGCACTCGCAGCATCATGGGTACTAAGGGCAGCCTTACATGCTGCTCTGTGTCCTGACATGTCACCTTTTAATTTTCCCCACCCCCTGCATTTTTGAAAAGGAAATTTTCTTAGAGCCCAGAAGGAGGTTGCCATGGGGCCGAACAGGTAGGAAATTAAAAGTTTTAAAAAAGAAATAATGCTGGGGGACAGGAAATGTATGTCTATATTTTTTCAATGATGTGGCATTTACCCTTAACTTACCAAGTGATTTTCAGATTGTCTATTCATCACACATGTTGTGGCTTCACGTTTATGGGTAATTTTGGATCATTTTCAAATTCAAAATTATTTTCGTTTTCAGACAGATCCATCCAAAATAGTTAGTAAATAATAACGCTGTTCAGGCTTTCTGGGGCAGTGAACCCCATGGACCACCGTGGACAATGAACACAACCGACAACCTGGGACTGGAGTCTAAGTGGAACCCAGTTTTTCACCAAGCCAGCCGCAAAGCGGTTTGTCTGCTGTGGCATGGTCCCACCCGGTTTGCTCCCAGTGCGCCTTTAATGGCGGTGGCAGCCACGATAGTGGTACAAATTCGGCAGGCAATCTTGTGGTCGGGGACAGGTAGATGGTCAAGGCCAGCAGCAAACCGGTAAGGGTCTGGGATGGAGCAGGAGTTTAGGGCAGGCAGCGGAGGAGCATAAACGGAACGGGAAGCCAATCAGAAACACTTGGCATAGGACAAAGCTTTCTTGACGGGCATATAGCACGAAGATCCGGCAGGGAATGATGGTTGGTGACATCGGGCTTTATCCATTCCTGAAAAGGGCCAGCACCAATTAGTTGCGCCTTAAGAAATCAGGAACGAGAGAGAGCACACCACTGGGGCACACCGAGGATTAAACGCTCATATGTCTTTTTAATTTTTGAAATTTATAAAAATTTATTATAATGTCACGTGGCTTACAAATCAAACCTTGCTTTTACGTATTTTTCAGAGATTTCCGAATTGACTTTTTTGGGGGGATCGTTATGTTTTTAATGAGATTCAATATATAATATAGAAACCCCCTATACATTTTCAAATCTGAACCCCCCTCAAGCTATTAGAAACAGCTTTTTAGTAAGTGGTTACCTTTTCAGATCTTCATAGTAATTAAAATAAAATGGCGGCAAAATTTAGAATGGTTTGATTTTGGCAGTAACATGTTCATTTAGCCCTAACATTTACACATTCACCAAATTTCGTCTTAAAAATTTCTATGCAATATCCCCCGGGTGGAGACACCCCCAATGTGGACATTACTTGTGTAACGGCGCACAGCAGCGCCAGAAGAAGAGGGCGTGCATTAGCCAGTTTTGTCCCATACAATAGCATTTTTTTTGTGAGCTATAAAATATTTCCAGCTGATTTTTTGCAGGATTAGATTGTTATTTGCTGAAAATGCTGTTTAAAATTTTTTGTTATTGAAAGGGTCATTATCGCAACAAATACCTTACTTTTTAAAAATTGTATATGTATGTATTATATTAATGTGGTATGGGGCTTTTCTTATTAATTTTGGTTGATTTTTATTTAAAAACTTTTTCTTTTTTACTATGGGTAATATACTGATGCATTCGCTGACTCACTGCCGTAAGGTCCTTCCATGCAGAACCTTACAGGCATTTTTTTATAGGGACAATGGGAGTCCCCCCGATGGATCAGGTAATCTCCCTGCAGGCATTTAAATGTGACCGTGTCTGTGACTGTCATAGATTCCTGAGCATAGCACTCTAATACTTTTGCAGTTTCATAGACGGTGAATGAAGCATCATCTTCTACCTCTTGGGGTTACTAGTTAACATGTTTATGAGATTGAATGAAACACCCCACTCCTCGTGCGTAAATTCATTTCAGAGCTGATATGTGTTTCCAATTTTTTCTTTTTCTCCACTTACCGTATATGCCGGCGTATAAGACGACTGGGCGTATAAGACGACCCCCAACTTCTGCCCTAAAAATATAGAATTTGGTATATACTCACTGTATAAGACTACCCTCTACCAAATGAAAAAAAAGTCCTTGCTTAAAACTTTGCAAACAAACGAGAGCAAGTGCCTGTGATCATAACTGTAAGCGTGCGATTTAATGAAGATCCGACATACTTCTGTAAGTGCGCCGGGACCCCCACTCTGTGACGCCGACCGCTGTGACAGGGCGGCTGCATAGCATACAGCGCGCCGCCCCGTCAGCGCGTACTAATGCCTCTTCTAATGACTGTGAGAGGCGGACTGCCGCGCATGGCGGCGGTCCCCAGGAAGCGGCTCTCTATCGCGCGCTGACGGGAAAAAAACACCTCACACAGTCGGCCCCCGTATATCCGCGTCTAAGAACGACCCCCCACTGTAGCCATTATTTTAAGGGGTTAAAAAGTAGTCTTATACGCCAGTATATACAGTACTTTATTATTCATATTAATTCCCATCGCGGTGCAGCTTCCAATCTAATTTCTGTATGTACTGGGACCCAGAAATATCTGATCATGATCCAGGCCTTCATGGGATGAACATTCAATGCTTTCCAGAAGACTGAAATCGTTCAAACCTATACTTCATAGATTCATGTGCATACATAGTATACGAGAATGGTGACATAATGTATACATCCTGCCTGTGCAGTTATGTTTGTAGACAGGACAGGGAAGTGATGTCAACTCTTTACAGGAATACAGCACATCCCCTTTTAATTGTAAGAGTTTCCCTAAGAAAAACACTTAAATAATCACCATTACAATTCACACTCATTAACAATACAGTTATATTCTACTCTGAGAACCTTTTAGGTGCTCTTTTGTGCATTTCTTTTGTCAGTATGTGTTGTTTTTTTTAGGATTTCCCATAATGATACAACATATTCATCCGTTACTTCACAAAAGCATCTTACCCTTTATCACAGTAGGGTGTCAGTGGGGTCCGATAACTAGTACTCCTACCTCAGGATTAAGACTGCCATGGCCCTGGGTTGTAGGAATATTATAGACCCTAAAAGTCTGGAATTCACTTTCTACATCTGGTGCTAGAAGTTTCATGGGAATGACATTCCGTCCCTACTGACTGCTTTCAAACTGATTTTAGGATCTTTGGAGGACCTTCAAAAGTCCTGAATGGCTATTATGGCCATATTGAGCAGAAATATGTGTACAAGGATTTTCATGGGTGATGGTCCGTCTCAGTAGGTCCTACTGGTGGGTGGTTGGGTGGCCATGGGCCCCCCTAGAAGGCTTGGTTCCCGGAGTACCGCCACAACCGCCTGTACTAAAATTCACTACTGCTCCTACTAATGATAATAATGAGGGTCCATACCAACCTGGTATCTCTGTAGGACTTCATATACTTTAGCCCAATTTGAGCCATTTCTTCCCAACCTAGTAGCCCCTTTAAGCTTTATTTACATAAAACTCTTAAAATCTCACAATGTAAGCTGAACTAATGTTCACCAGTGGGACTACTTAAGATGCCAATGTGCTGTCATATATCTGAACACTTTTGTACATGAGTAATGCAAATGCTTATGCATAATGTTACATAACTGCTATTATGCGCTGTCTGCAAGAAGACTTTGTACGGTATTAAGACGCGATTTAAAAAGTAGAAAAGAACTCACGAAAGAAGAAAGGAGCAGGATTGTACAGAGACAGAGAGTTATTGTACTGTATATCACATTCCAACTCCATATAAATGATCAGTTCTATGTGTCTTCGTACACATGATGGCGATGCCCATATTCCCCGGCATGATGTGAGATGCCCAGTGATGTAATGTGGTCATCCACGTATCTAATCCTGAGAGATTGGATTTACCATTTTTAATGAAACATTAAAATATTCATGGTGGTGTTAAAAAAACTATATTCATTTAGAGTATTTTTAATTAACAAAGCTCAGCTGGACATACGCTACAAAGAAGGGGGTGATTGGGAATTTCTTGCACATTGTCACCCCTGATTGGACTTGTAGTATGGTAATTGATGGTGGTAATGATCTGAGCTAGTCATCGACATACTATTAGTGATACAAGCTCATTAGTTTAATACTATCAAAGGATTAATCAGCTATATTATAAGGTGAACTTGATTTAAAGCAAACAGTCACCAGGAATGTGATGTTTGAGCCGGTGACAGGTCCATAGCCCATGCTGTGTTGATTTTTCAAAATGGCTGTGTCAGCATCTGAATCATTTCAGTAGTTTATAATAGTTTATTTTATATTACCTGGCTCCCTGCCAGCAGCTTGTGGTGAGTCCGGCGAGGAGGGGGCAGCAGCAGCCTGTGTCTCTTCATGCATTTTCTCTCTACTCCCCACACCCTATGAGTGTGAGGACGAAGACTGACACAGCCAACACAGGGAGCAGCTTACCCTCCTCAGACTTACCATATGCTCGTGCCAAGTATTGAGCTCTTGTGATTGTGGAATTAAACCTGAATGAATTAAAGAATTAAATGTGAATTAAACTTAGACTACTGAAATGATGCAGAAGGCTGACAAGGTATTGTTTAAAATCAGCATAGCTGTCACGGGTGTCCCTGCGATCCATGTCTCAGATTGCAGGCACACCCGTGCCAATCTCCATGGCGCTGCCCGTCCCACCCTCACTCACCTCTCCTTGCTCCCTCCGGCTAGGGCACGCATGCCAGCTCTTGAAGATTTAAGGGCCAGAGCGCCGCTGATTGGCGCTGGCCACCTGCGGTTTGTATTTAAACCGGTGCTCCCATTCTATCCCCGCCAGTTTCCCTGTGTTCCCTATATTCCTTCGTCTACCCTGGGTGGGCTCATCACCTTAGCCACCAGATCGACGCGCGGTTTCATGGAGCGTGCTGAAAAGTTATGTCACAAGCATCCCCAAGTCCGTCCTTACGTTTACCTCGCCAAAGGCTGCTCCAGCCTCCGGCTGTACTGTCTGCGGAGCCTTGCAGGTAGACAGAGCCAGACTCTCTTCCAGAAACACACCAGACGATGTCAGGAGAATCTATGCCTGTTCTGTGGCAGTCCAAAGCTTTTATTGGGGTCTGTCCCCAGCACCCGGGAAACGCCAGCACTAGGGTTATTGGGAGAGGCGGCCCTAGGTGTGAATCAAGCTCCTCCATGCTTGATTATTCCTGTGCTCCTCCGCTCCGCTCCGGGCTCCATTTCAAGTTTCTTGCTTTTTGGACTCAACAAGCCCTCACACTTCAAACCGGCTGGCCTGTTACTTCCCGTGCCCCTATCCATGGCGGTGCCCATCCCAGCCTTCACTCACCTCTCTACGCCCCTGCTCCCATCCCGGCTAGGCCGCGCTTAGTCGGTTGACCTGCACGACTGTGGCATGGGAGTCGAACGAGTCACAATTCTGGCGCATGCTGCTGGGGATTTTACTATAGTCTACTATAGTTCCAGCGCAGACTATAGTAAATACAGTGAGCTGGGTCGTTCATGCCTCTGCCCGTCCCTCGTCCCCTGACACGCCCCAAAGTGGCGTGGGGGTTGAAAAGCAGGGATACTTGCATGTAACGGGAGGTTAATGTGTCCTTCCCGCGCAGAAAACTGTCGGAGAAGGCATGATGGAATTTGTCCATTAGATCTAAGAACACTGAGCATATTTTTCAAGCTGCCTAGGAGTAAGAAGTGCTTAATTGCCCATTTCAGAATTTGGCGTCAACAACATGAAAGCATGGATCCATCCTGCCTTATATCAACGGTTCAGGCTGGTGGTGATGGTGTCATGGTGTGGGGAATATTTTCTTGGCACTCTTTGGGCCCCTCATCCTTTGTACCAATTGACATCGTTTGCAACGCCACAGCTACCTGAGTATTGTTGCTGACCATGTCCATCCCTTTATGACCACAATGTACCCAACATCTGATGGCTACTTTCAGCAGGATATTGCCATGTCATAAAGCTGGAATCATCTCAGACTGGTTTCTTGAACATGACAATGAGTTCAATGTACTCAAATGGCCTCCACAGTCACCAGATCTCAATCCAATAGAGCATCTTTGGGTGCTGGGTGATGCCATCATGTCAATATGGACCAAATCTCTGAGGAATGCTTCCAGCACTTGTTGAATCTATGCCACGAAGAATTGAGGCAGTTTCTGAAGGCAAGGGGGGTCCAACCCGTTACTAGCATGGTGTACCTAATAAAGTGGCCGGTGAGTGTATAATATATTATATATATATATAATATATATATATTATATATATAATATATATATGCAGTCTGTAATTTGAATTTGTATGTAAGTCGAACTGTATATTTTATCATTGTAATCCAGCCAGAACTTTTTTGGTCTCTGTGACAATTGATTTTAAAAATGTTGGTTGTCATAAGAATCAGGATTAACAATAAACTTCATTACAGACACCTGTGATAACTGTTACAGCTGATTATGGTAGTCTAGGACTAAAGTACAATACTTTCCCATATCCAGGGTCCGTTTAGAACTAGGGGTCTATGTAAGTTGAGTGTTCTTAAGTAGGGACCGCCTGTATATTATATATACTCCCCGGCCACTTTATTAGGTAACCTGTACAACAGCTCTTAACACTTATTTTCTAATCAGCCAATCACATGGCGGGAACTCAGTGCATTTAGCATGTAGACATGGTCAAGACAATCTCCTGCGTTCAAAACCGAGCATCAGTATGAGGAAGAAAGGTGATTGAGTGCCTTTGAACGTGGCATGGTTGTTGGTGCCAGAAGGGCTGGTCTGAGTATTTATATAATATACAGTATATATATATATATATATATATTATATAATAATATATATAATATATATATAATCTATATATCTATTACGCCTGTGTATTAACAGTAATGATAAAATCATTGCATTTATGCGACATTGAAGTCTGTTTTCACACATTTAAAAACTAGAAGCATAGATCAAATGTGTGGGCTTCAATGCTTTTGCCAGAACAAAAAGGGGAAAGTTCATTTGCTTCAAATGTGAAAAATTCTTCTCTTATTCCTTTAAACCCTGTACAAGCTGTGTACTTTAATCCAGACACTACATGTGTAGCATTTTTTCTTATTCTTAGTCGTTTTTGCATTGAGCTGATATTTCTTCCCCAGGGTGTTAAAGTTTTTGAGTTATAGACTTATTCTGAAAACTTTCAACAGCCAACCGGATCCTGATAACATAAGATAGAAGATATCTCCTGTGTGAAATCGCAAGAACTAGAGTTACATAGTTAAAAGACATATGTCCAGAAAATAGAAACACAAAATGGGGACGGATAAGAATGGGACTTTTTTGTATGCCTTGTAAACTGATAATATTCAACATTGGTGCTGATTTACAAACCACCGTTTTTGGTGATGCACGGCTTTGACAGGTATATAACAGGTGTTTGCGCTGGGATTGTGCGTATGCGGATCGATTTTTGCCGAAGCTGTGCTGGCTTCCATGCGGCAAAAATCGGGGGGTGGGGGGGGTTTGGTGCAGGCCGGACGATCCGACTGATTCGGACTGAGTGCAGGATTTAACTTCAAATTGTGTCGCAAGCCCAGCACTTACATGCACCAGTAAAAAGATGATGAAATCCGTCGGACCTGAGCGGGGAAGCGACACATGCAGGATATCGGCGACAATCTCAGTGAATCAACGACACAGTGCAGTATCGTTGGGCTATGGCACTTTCAGTGAACTCCAGTAGGAAAGTAAGTAAATGTGCCCCATTGACTCCATATAAGCATGCAGCAAATCCTGCTGGCTTTAGTGGCGGCTGATTGACGTTGTACGCCATTATCTAGGCTATGGCACATCTTGTATGCTTATATGACTTTCCCAGGTTTTTCCTTCCATAGAGCATCAGAGTATTACTTCTAGATATTACAGTTATATTTATGCACATTGAACCCTTTTGCAGAGTAAATGTACAAACTTCACGGTTCTCAAGTCAACCTGTAACCACTGAACATGAAAGCCTTACAGGCCACACCAGCTGAATACAGTAGAATAGTACTTAATGTGGCCAGAATTGGACACTCAAGTACTATTCCTGAAGGTGAAAAAGTAAAGTTAATCGCATCTGCCTCTTTTAGTGGCAGATGCTATTAAAACAGAGTGTGGCTAGCTGTGTATGTTATTTATGAGAAAACTGCACTGAAAACAGGTGGAGCCTTTTATCATAAATCTGGGCCAGGGACTAGAAACTTGAAATTGGAAAACACTATGCATTGGGTCCGATGTTCCAAGACAATGCAATTGCATACACCTGGAAAGAAAAGTTAACTCGGGTGACCTGAGCGGGAAGCGACACATCAGGATATCGGACGCACGATCTTATTATCATTAAAGAAGGTTATTGATGCAAATCAAAGAAAAATTAGTTTTATACAAATCAGGTTTTAGATGCAGCATACATATTTGAAATGCAAAGAATAATCTATATAATAATCTGTATATAAGTATCAAAAACCATCAGCCCTCTTTAAAGGGGTTATCCAGTGCGAAAAATAACCATTGGTGGCCGGAGGGGACTAGTTAAAAAAAAAATTCACGTACCTCCATGGTGGGAGGGGCCGCGAGGTAAGTAAGTGTTTATTTTTTCATGCCCCCTCTCGGCCACCAATGGGTTTTTTTACGCCCAAGGACAACCCTTTAAATGTAAAAGAGCAGTTGACTAGTTGAAATCAATAAAATACCAAATGTGTGTAACGGACAGTAACTCCCTCAATTTCAAAGACAACAAATGACAAAGAGGTACAATTTTGTACAAAGAAGAGGAAGAGGATGGGCCACATTTACTTAGAAAGTGGCAACTGCACTAAAAGTGTTCTTTCCGTCTATAATGCTGGTGTGACCAATTCATTAAATCATGAGCCAGAATTATGAATGTGTCCGCTTCCCGCACTGGCCCACAGAGTTCACCATCTTTTTTGTGGTGCACCTTAACAAGCGTGCGACACAATTTGTATGTTAAATACGGCGTTCGGTCTGAATCCGTTGGCTCATCAGATCCCCCTAATCTGCTGCCATGGAGGCCAGTGCAGCTGCTGCGCAAAAAGGGTTGCATGCAACTCAATAGCGGCGCAGTTAGGTAAACTCTAAGCTGAGGCATTTTTTTGGGTTTTCTTTTTCTTATGTTTGTAGCAGAAAAACCTTATGTATAAGAAATGTGATTCGCTTGACTTTCATGCGACACAAATCGGGGGGTGGTGGCCGTCGGACCTGACTGATCGGACTAAGCGCGGTATTTAGCATTCAAAATTGTGTCGCAAGCCATGCACTTACATGCACCGTGAATAAGAAGTGAACTCTGGCGGACCTCAGCGGGGAAGCCACACATGCAGGAAATTGGACGCACGATCTTAGTGAATCGCAGCAGCTCTGAATCCTCATCGAACAACGCACCTTGGGATACGCGACGGGACGGGTAAGTAAATGTGCCCCTATGTATACATAATCCCTCTGCCTTGTTTGTAAGGGGAGGAACAGAATCAATTCCATCTCTTGTGGCTGCGTCTGTTACACAGCACATGACTATATACATACTTTATTAGAGCAGCAATAACCGGAGGCTGCATTCATATTTATGTGGCATTAGACTGTCAAGGAGAAATGCAATGCGCTTCTTCAAATCCTATCAATGATTGAAACCTATTGCTGTGGTATTTGTGCTCGGTGATGAATTGCTCCTGTCCCTCTCCTTAACTTCTTAGGCTGTGAATTCATGGAGGCTTCATGCTTTAAAAACAGCAGGTGAAAGTTCACGTCACATAAAGATGTAATAAAACTGAGTTATTCTCAAATTCACTTTATTTTGTGAAACGAACAAGTCATTTTGTTCTACATCTAACCTGTTACCCTCCATTTCTCATGGTTGAAACTGTCTTTAAAAGCACGTGGTATGGGTGGCAAATGGATTGTGTTCTTATGTTACAAGCAATAGCAATTCATATAAATAGAAATCGTTTCGTCAAGTTTCCAGGCTCTTAAGGAGGGCTGCTAGTAGGCCAGACAAATCTCCTGATATGGTATGGTAGCAGTCCTAGAGATCGTGTAAGCACACATGTGTGTGTGTGTGTCAGTAGTGTCAAGTCTGGGAAAATAGTTTTTACTCCAGGATTGTAGCTGGACTTGCAGAGTGACCTCACACACTGTTTCTTGATTTCTGCCATTTAAACTGCTCCCAAGCCCCTGTGCAGAGGTTTATTGAAGAGATCAATAAATGCATTTTTCACAGTCATGCGGCTACAAACAAACATAGGTATGGTCACACAGATCTCCAGAGCCAATAGCTAACACTGTCTTCAGCTTTGTAAGGTCAAAACGCGCTGTTAACTCCCTTTAAAGGGTTGCTCTCGTTTCGGCATTCACTTTTAATTTATTTCATCTATATACATTTCTTCATTAGATGTTAATAAAAAAGAAGATGATAATTCCCATAATTAGAGCATATAGCCATTAGAAACAAGATTGTTTCCTTGGATACAACCCCCACTGCGTGTGATTGCACCATGAAACAAATAGTTTTTGCATATACAATTATTATTGTTATTGCATGTCCTACACCATCTTTTAGTAATGAGTGCTCAATCCAGTTTGTTGGGCGCTCAATATCCCATATATGGCCATTGCTGCCAGAGTGCGGAGGTAGTCGTATCCAAGGAAAGCTATCTTGTTTCTAAGGGACAACATAGCTACAATTATGTGAAATTAATAATGAAGAAATGTACATATATGGCAGCTGAATTAAATTAAAGGGACACCTGTCACCAGGAGACCCATTTTTAGCACTCCCCCATTCCCCACAGAACAAGTCATACACTGCCAAAGTGTTTTTTGTATAAAAATAGGTTTTACAGAAAAAAAGATATGTTTATTTGTACCTTTCATTAGCATCTGCTGTGTGACTAGCAGTTGCTATCGGGTGGGGCTTGAAAGGAGCAATTCCCCCCCCCCACCCTTGGGAAACTGTACCTTTTCAAATATATGAATAACTCCCCACACTCGGGATGGCTGTAGAAGCAGGGGGCATCACTAAGCCCGTGATGGGTGTTTTCATAATTTGAAAAGTCACATGGATTAGCTGTTCCCAAGGTGGGGGAAACTGCTCCCTTCCAGCTCCTCCCAAAAGGCAACTGCCTATGTCACACAGCAGATGCTATGAAAGGTACAAATAACATATCTTTTTTTCTGTAAAACCAATTTTTAATACAAAAACACTTTGGCATGTGATGTAATATGCTCTTGGGACTGGGGGATGCTAAAAATGGTCTCCTGGTGACAGGTTCCCTTTAAAGTGAACGCCCAGATGGGAACATTCCTTTAAATGTTCAGGAATTAATATTCAAAGTAACTAACTATAGGCAGCACTAAAGAGATTTCTTCTTCTGAAAGATAGTCATTTGCAACTCTTACCCATGTAGTGATGCATTGTATACAAGTCCTGTTATTAGGTTCAAAAACTTTTCAGCAAACATAATAACTGAAATACATCCTATAGGTGATTATATACTTGATCAGATCCTTACTTGTGAAAGGAATCTATGCGAAGGTATTAGTTCCAACAAAGTATGAAAACATTGTAATATATATATATAATATATATATATATATATACATATATATAAAAACACCAAAGCCCCTTTCCCAAGTTTACAGTTAAACTGGTGGTCTTCCCGTTATGCCCAATGTGGGTGGTGGAAAGCCAGTCCCTATAGTCCAAACCAATGCAGTACTCCAACAGTGGAAAAGGACACCCTTCTTAATAAATTCCCCACATATTTTTAATAATTTTATCTGCCCAGATAAAAAATAAACATTCTTTTTGTACAATCATGTAACTATTCCTATAGATTTAGTTAGATCTGATCTTAATCTCTTAGGCTACATTTATATGCCCTTTTTATAGGGGTTCATATTTGCCATGACAGATGTCCATTATCGAGGCTGAAAAGCTTTGGTGTGGCATCCATTTTTCTCAGATGCTCATAGAACGATATTCTATGGGGTTATTATCTTATCTCTGTTTTTTTTGGCTGGTTTTGCCTGTCTTTTTTCCATCTGCTACTTGGGTAATTTTTCCATCTCACTTTTTTTCAATCTCTCCTTATATTAATGGTTTTTTTCAGACAATTTTTACAAATGTCTCAAAATGTCCCACCAATGTCTAAGTAATTTCTTTATATTTTTAAGTTTACCTTAAGATTTCCTACGAAAAAATTCACAATCTCAATCCCATAGTGATGTTAACACAATAAAGATCATTTTAACCCCCTCACTTTACAATTTTACTGTTATTGCTGTTTTAGCTCCTATTACTCTCTCTATGCTGCAATCACATAGGTTGACAGACAGAGGCTGACAGACTTTTAACATTTTCACTGTTACACCGTGAGCTCTGCTAACAACTCACAGATATGTGCCTGCCTGCCTGCCCCTTTCCCCGGATCACTTATCTCTTGAAGTTTAGAGTTTACAGCTCTTTCTCTGCCCAAAATCTCCTGGCAGAAAGTAATCAGGTGTGGTCTCGGAGCAGGAGGTGCAGGAGGTGGGGCTACAGGCACCCAGCAGAGAGACACAGAAATCTCATCTGCAGCAACTGTCACACAGAAATCCAAGATGGCAGCCACCCGACCCAGAAGTTACAGGTCGTGCCTAGGGACAACTGAAATTGTGTACACCAGGACTGATATGGACAGGTTGGATTATATCTGTGAAATGCTTCATTTTGTTAATAACAATGGGGCAGATTTACTTCCCGTCGCGATTCCTTGGTGCGTTGTCCGACGAGGATTCGGCACTAATCACTAAGCTCGAGATCCCAAGTTCCTGCATCCGTCGCTGTTGCGCCGAGGTCCGCCGGAGTTCACCTTCTTCTTCCCGTGCATGTAAGTGCTTTTCTTGCGACACCAATTCCTTTTTTAAATTCGCCGGTTTGTCGCATGCAAGCCGGCGCTGATGCGTCAAAATCAATCACGTGCTTCTCGAAATCCGGGGCAATTTGCAGCAAAACTGAAATATTTGGGAAACCTGGCGTCATTCGGACCCTTAGTAAATGAGTCCCAATGTGTTATTTTGTTATCCTGAGTACATATAAGAAGCTTGTCTTTGTGGGAATACTCCTTTAAGTATGGTTAAGTCTTGAGTATTTTGCGCCGAAAATGATGCAAATTTTAGACAATTTGAAATAATAGATGTCATTTGCGCCACTAACACATCTGGAATACAAGATATGTTCTTACTGATGAAAATCAAATGTCCTGTGCGCTTTCAAAATGTCCCCAAGAGGTGCAAAAACGACAATCGCCAAAAAAAAGTCTCAAAAAATAAAGTTAAATGACCCCCCATGAGTCGTCCGTGAAAATCGGACACACGAGGACATACTCTCCAGCATCAATGCATCAGGCCTTAATGTTCCCAGAGGTGCGATTCATCTGTAATAAATCTCTACAGCAAATAACTATGATAGGTTCATCCTGTATAATTAAAATGGGTAAAGCCTATAATATACATTCAGTAAAGTAATTAAAAATGTGACAGAAATTTAATATGAATTTTGTTGAAGCATCTGTCATCTTGAAAAAAATATCGGAAGAATTTTGGAGTGATTTAATTAACTTATTTAATGAGTTATTGAACTACAATGATAGGTAAGCGGATCCCCCTCCGCTGCCGTATTACAATAGCCCCAGTGCTTTATCGGTGCAGCTTTCTCAGTCCTGCTATAAATATATTGGTTCATACCGTATTTCATCATTAGCTGTCATAGGGAGATAGCATCATGGCCGCGCTACATTCTTTCCACGCAACTACTTTGGAGAGTGAATATTCTAAGGTTTTTAAGATACACTGAACATATAAAAAGCACAATGATAGAAAGAATTCACTTCTGCCAATTCCATGTGTCAAAAAGAGAGGCGCATAAAGGAAGTTTTTAAGGTATTGAGCTCAAACTTAAAAACTTACAAAGACAACCTGACCTCTTCCACCTTCCATAGCTCAGTTGTATATTTTTACCTGTTCTTGTATCAAAAATTGTTAGCACCTTTTAGAATTTATAGTAAATGTGGTACAGGCAGTCCCCCGGGTTACATACAAGATAGGTCTGTAGTTGTTCTTAAGTGAGTTTGTATGTAAGTCGGAACTGTATATTTTATCATTGTAATCCCACCAGAACTTTTTGGTCTCTGTGACCATTGAATTTTAAAAATGTTGGGTTGTCATCAGTACCAATTACACTAAAGCTTCTTACGACACCGTGATAACTGTTCCAGCGGATCATTGTAGTCTTAGGACTAAAGTACAATACATTACCAATATCCAGAGGTCCGTTTGTAACATGGTTGTATGTAAGTCAGTGTTCTTAAGTAGGGGACCGCCTGTATTTTGAATATAATAAAAGGCTTTCTTGCCTCTCCTGACACAGTTTTTTTTTTCACTCATTTTTTCTCTCCCCTCCAAAAATCCCAAACTTTTCTGTTACGGGGCTTATTTTCTGCATATTTTAACTTCTCCGAGTGACGTTATTTATTATTCCATGCCGTAGACTGGGAAGCTGGAAAAAAAATCCCAATTAATCTTGTGGGCTAGTTTTTATGGCTTTCACTGCGCACTCCAAAACACTTCTACTTTATTTTTTTGGTTCGGGTACTATCCGTGATAAACAATTTATTATTTTATTGTGTTTGAATCATTTACTGTATATACCGAGTATAAGCCGACGGATTATAGCCACAAGACCCCTCATTTTAACACAAAAAACTGGAAAAACTATTGACTTCGAGTTTAAAGCCGAGGATGGGAAATGCATTGGTCACAGACTCCACGTATTAGACGCAATCCTCCTGTATTATACCTGCCGCCCCTGTAGTGTATAGACCTGCCAGCTCCTTGTAGTATATCTTGCCAGCCCCCAGTAGTACATAGCCTGACAGCCCCCTGTAGTATATAGCCTGACAGCCCCCTGTAGTATATAGCCTGACAGCCCCCTATAGTATATAGCCTGCCACCAACCTGTAGTATATAGCCTGCCGCCAACCTGTAGTATATAGCTTGTCAGCGCCCTAGTATATAGCCTGCAGCCCCTTGCCCCCAATATAATGCCTGTAATAAAAAACAAACAGCGTACTCACTCCTCCCCGACGCCCCCTGGCAGGTCCTGCTCCGGCATCGGCTCCGTGTCCCCGTGCCGTCTGTCACATCACCATGACGCTAGCTGCTGATGTCACGATGCGACATAAGGGCGGGGCACAGACGATAACAAAGCAGGACCTCCGGGGGAGGGTGTTGGAAGGTGAGTACACTGTTTTTTTCTCTTAACTCGAGTATAGCCCAGGTGAGTTTTTCAGCACATTTTTGGCTGAAAACTCAGCTTATACTGAGTATATACGGTAAAAAACTGTTTTGTGATTTCTAACTGTTTATATTGTTTTATAGTCAGTTTCTAGGGAAGTGAATTTCCTAGGGGGTGAATTTTTAGGTTTTTTACATTTGCTTTTCTTTTTAACTTTTTTTAACTTAATTATTTTTTAAACATTTTTCAGACCCTCTAGGGTACTTAACCCTGATAGTCGTGATGGTTCCTACCATATACTGCAATACTACTGTATTTCAGTATATGGCAATATTCATAACATTCATTCTACTCGCTCATTTCTATGGAACTGCAGAAACCATAGACCTGTTATGGCCCCAAACATCCCACTCCCCCCGATAACATCAGGTGGGATCTACCATCAGAACAAAGATTGCAGCGCCACACCCAACCACCATTTTTAAAATTCTGCGGGTGCACCGACCACGGGTATGTTGGTGGGTGTTTGATGCATTATGCAGGAACTCCAACTCTATATGAAGAGGGCGTGAGCACCTTTTCACACGAGAGCTTGAGGGTTAATACTTGCATCCTTTTAACAGGTTGGGGCGTTGTCAATGTTGTGTAATGCCTATTTCGATTATTCATTCATTTAGAAGAAAAACCTGAGAGTTCAGAAATTGAACTTTGGCTTTTGAATATACCCCTATGCAAACTCAGTTTCTTACTTTTTTTTACATCATGGTTTTGTCATTCTGGTCATCTTAGTGTTTTGTTTACAGTATAATAAACGATGTATAAAGACTTTCTGACTTTGTATTCTCTATCTTTCAGAATCAGGTAATTTTCTTCACAGGCTATAGTAAGTATACAGAAGGAAAAACAACTTGTTTACCAGAACATGCAGACAGCTCGACCTTTAGAATGACAGTTTTTGTCTCTGGAAAATTGTTTACTTTAGAACCTAGAATAATATGGGGACTCAATAAGTCTATGGAAAAACACTTTGTTTTGTGTTTGCAAAATGTAACCACTCCTCCCCTGCTAGAAAGGAAATAATCCTAGTCTTAGTGTCTCAGTTAGGGAACAGAGCTTGAAGAAGAAGCAAGACAGGATACTGCCATATGACCCCGGACTCTAGCCTGTGGCCAATGTACCATGCCTTCTGAAGAGGGACTCTAGCAGCCTTTCCGCATAGTTAACCCTTCTTCTGCCAGGGAGGATATATCGGAAAAGTCAGCCTGTGATTTGCTTGTATTGCTTTGTACCTGAATTTTTTCAGTAAGAGAAACCTTTACTGACTCTGACCCGACTCTCTGGACTTTTGCCTTTGGGGGTCAACCAGCTCCTTACCATCCCTATCCGGAGAGCAGCTTACTAGCCTTACGCTAGTACCAAGTCCAATAGGTTGACGACCACTTAAATAGTTCACACCGGACCCCAATTAAATCCTCGTTCAGGGCCTGGGTTTCGGTAACATACCATACTGAACTAGGACACTATGTTCCCCAGAACACTGAATTGGTGACAACATCTATCAGGATGTTATTGTTTTCAGGCTGCCGCACCATCCTCAAATTACATTGATTTAATGCTGCCAAGACTTTGCCACCATTAACAGTTAACACCACTCATTGACAGAACAGAATAGTGAGCATTACGCATGTGAGGGTTATTAAAACTGGAACCAAACTCAGACGCCAGACTTCTAAAGAGTGTAAGGTCGGATCCAGGGACCAAAACCAGCAAAGTTCACAGTAACAACCTAACTTGACCAATAGGGTCTGCTGATCCCTACAACACAAAAAAATAATATTTTCCCACAGCCCACTGACTTTGATTCTTATCTTTTCCTTGTCTTTACCTCATCTCTATTAAATCTGAAATCTCTGGCTGAACTCCTCTTGCTATCAACTCTGGTATCAGATTACAAAGACGCTCTATCAGAGGAGAGGCGGAGCGGTGCTCCCTTAGCCAACAGAGATTGCCTGTACTCTGGATATAGTTTTCGCAATTCCTGCTGGCTAGATCTCTATTGATTTTTTGTTTTTGGAAAAAGAAGACGTTATTTTAATTTGCTTAAGCTAAGCAGAGATTTGTAAGTGATGAGTTAATAAAGTTGTACATTTAAAATGAATCCAAAACATTTGTACATTATGATTTTTTGCATGTAATAAATAAATGGTCTTTTCTCGATTGGACACATTGGATACATGCAACATGTGGATACATGCATTTTTTGTGCAGAAAGCAGTAAATTTCATTGTTTGATACCAGATGCTAGGGAAGGATGCAATTACTTTTTTACATATATCGTACATATGGATACACAAGGTTTATGATTTGTCTTTGGTACAGCAAGGGTTATATGTGACAGCCTAATATTTTGTCTCTTTCACTATCTGCTCTATTGAGTCTTCGCCTTGGAAAAAATTTATATTTAGATGTCTGTTTACCTGTAGAAGTCCATGGTTCATGGATACACAAGACTCTTAGTTTTCCTAAGCAACGTGGGACATATTCATCACATGGCACTGTGAGTGGTAAAATGCTTATATGACATCATCCTGAACACCATTATGTCTTAATATTGGGGTTAGAATATGGGGAATTGCACTGATAAATACTAAATGCACACTGTCTGCTGGGTGGACACCTACACAACCTACCCAGATCATTTCCTGGTATGGCCCAGACTATATAATAGTTTTACATAATCCACAAAGAACTGGAAACGCCTCTTACATTTGTCTTTCTGCTGTCGTTACCAAATTGAAGGTATTGGGTTTGACACTCTCCGTCTATCATGATTATTTGTCTAATGCTATTCAATGACAGGGATTTATCAGAGCTTGTATAGTCAGAAAACTGGTGTACAAACCCTAAAATAGACAATTCCAGCCAATATAGCACTATGCCAGGCTGCCCCAAGCCCCCTGATAGATCCAGCACATGCAGGCGGGGAACATCATACTGGTGCGCGATGTGGCAGCGGTGATACATCCCACCAATATGTACCACAATATTCACAATATTACCATGATCCTTTTTTAATACAGCCTCAGGTAGACTTTGTCTTACACTCGGTCCAGCACAACACCTCTGTAGGTATGCAGTGACATAGAGGCTATATAGGGATACAGCCGCAAAGCTGTATGGGTGCATGCTGCCCACACATAGTCACCAATGAGGCCAATAATTAACATATTAACATATTACTGGTTATTTCCTACCAAATTTTACTGACGGACTTACATAGGCCTAGTTTTAAACAAAGTGATGTTAACTCACCATAATGCCCTTTTGGGGATATACATCCTGCCTAAGGCATCCATCCACAGTATGGTGACCCCACACCGTGTCCCCCATATCAAGCACAGGAAAAAGATAAAGTAGCCGTTTCTGTCGTGGTGGATTATGTGGTGCATACACAAGTGTAGGGAAAGCTGAGGAGGATAATTAGGTGCTTGGTTTTACATTAGTGAGGGCTTCTCCCTGCACATACGGAGTGCTGGTGCATGAGACATGAGGTAATCAGCTGATTGAGTGAGGATGGGGGCGTGTCTCTTTCTATGTAGTCCTCGCTCTTTATGAAGACAGGATGAGCTTAGCAAACGACTATGTGAGATTGCTGACATCTAGGGGAAGTCTGCAGAATACAAGAGAGAGGAGCAAGAATCGAGCAACTAATCCATTGCAAAAGGGCTTAAATTACCTGCCCTACAACCTATCAAAAGATTTTTGAAATGACGGTTACACTTTAAGCTTCAGAGCTGGAGCCTGCGCATTCGCGGACAAGTGCGCGCAGCTCCTTCTAGCTGCACGCTGAAGCTATCTGGTAGGAGGATCAAAGAGGCTACGGGGCGTGGAGTAACCGCGCCGTGTAGCATCAGCTCCGGCTACTCCATGCCTCAGAGCCTCTATAGAAATGTGCATGATTACCTGATTAAATATAATAAAATATAATTGAGTAAAGGATTAGCCCTAAAAATGGCTATCCTTAGATACATAAGATGTGCCTACCACCAGATCTACCTTAATAGGTAGATCCTTAGTGTAGGGTTTCCTTTAAGTTACCAATCTCCTGTCTGGCATCTGACGTGTCCGCACTTGTTTTTCATAACCTGAGTTACAGGGTGTTATTTATAGGGGTGTATAATGACTGGTCTCCTTTGGAAGCAACTTCTACATAATAAGAAAGAATTGGATTAAACCACATGTTTCTGGTACTGACACAGATAGTAGTCAAATTTTTGAAGCCGTACAGTATCTAGAAAGGGTCAATAACTGAGTAAAACCTTTTATACCTAAAACCATATATCTTTAAGTGAATTAAGGAGTAAGATGATACCGTTTGTGGATTCAGTATTTACATACGATCATGTGTTTTGGTCAAAACTGATTCAAATAGAAAGGTACAAATGAGAGGAAGAGAACTGAATAGAGGAAGCACGTACTATGGGAGCAGGAAACATGTCGAGATCTCAGCTCATCTCTCATTACTTGACTTCTTCATCAGGTCTTTGGACCAAGTCACGGGTTCACTGCTACTATTGATTTCCAATAATATCTACTTTTGAAACCCAATTGCATCTCAATACCTTACTGGATTTTCTTCCAACATACATGAAAATTGTCTCTGTTTCAAACAAGCCCAAGAATACATTGCAAATGTAATTTCCTTCCTAGGGTGTGAAAGCCTTTTTAACAGCAACTTTGATATGTTTTCTCTTTTACTGTTCCGTCTTGTCAGAGCCGTTTTTTATTCATATTTTCTAGTTTTATTTGCATAACAAGGGGCTGAGTGTACTTTCCTAGCCGCTGTACCCCTGAGCTTGAAAGACAGAATGCACTCTTTAAATAAATTTGACAGAGATCAAAAAAAGTCCATAAACAATCTTGATTTCTGTGCCATTCTGCGGTATTGACAGCTCAATTATTACCGGTATTACTGAGGACTCCTTAACCATGTTTCTAGTAAAGTGCTGTATTAGTTTAACCCCTGTAGGATGCAGCCAATATATAGCTTTTACTCAGCTACATTTTTTTTTATCTGACATGCGTTTGCTTTAATATGTTATAACTTTTGAACACTTCAATAGGTTGTGCCATATTGATTTTTCTGGCTATGCTATAGGTCGAGTACAGTGTATGAAAACTCTCAATGTTTTTATTCTACCTTCTGGTAATAGTTTCCCTTAAACACTATCAATCTTCCACTCAGTATACGCCTGCTTCTTCTCTTAGATTTGCAGTGCTAGTTCTCTGTATATAGATCCAGTGCCTAGCCACGCCCCCTGCAACAGCGTGAATGCCCCCGATCCGGTGTGCACACATTTCCTCAGTGCACACTGCAGTGCAGAGCCACAACTAGCCCGCAATGTGAGTAATTTCAGGGGATAAACAACTTCTAAATGTCTGATGATTTGTGTGCTGTGAGAATGCTCCTGAGTGCACTCGCAGCATCATGGGTACTAAGGCAGCTTACTTCTGCTCTGTGTCCTGGACAGGTGTCACTTTTAATTTCCCCACCCCTGCATTTTGAAAAGGAAAATTTTTCTTAGAGCCCAGAGAGGAGGTTGCCATGGGGCCGAACAGGTAGGAATTAAAGTTTTCAAAAAGAAATAATGCTGTGGGGACAGGAATGTATGTCTAGATTTTTTTCAATGATGTGGCATTTACCTTTACTTACCAAAGTGATTTTCAGATTGTCTATTCATCACATGTTGTGCTTCACGTTATTGGTAGATTTTGGATCATTTTCAAAATTCAAAATTATTTCGTTTTCAGACAGATCCATCCAAAATAGTTAGTAAATAATAACGCTGTTCAGGCTTCTGGGGCAGTGAACCCCATGGACCACCTTGGACAATGACCAACCGACACCTGGGACTGGATCTAAGTGGAACCCAGTTTTCACCAGAGCCCGCCGCAAAGCGGGTTTGTCTGCTGTGGCATGGTCCCACCAGGTTGCTCCACAGGTGCGACTTGTATGCGGTGGCAGCCACGATAGTGGTACAAATTCGGCAGGCAATCTTGTGGTCGGGGACAGGTAGATGTCAAGGCAGGCAGCAACCGGTAAGGGTCTGGATGGAGCAGGAGGTTAGGGCAGGCGCGGAGCAGAAACGGAACAGGGAAGCCAATCAAACACTTGGCATAGGACAAAGCTTTCTTGAACGGCATATAGCACGAAGATCCGGCAGGGAATGATGGTTGGAGACATCGGCTGTTTATCCTTGCGCTTTACTTGCCTCCTTAAAGGGCACACCATTAGTGCGCCTTAGAATCGGAACGAGGAGAGAGCACACCACTGGGGCACATCCGAGGATTAAACGCTCATGATGTCTTTTTATTTTTGAAATTTTGAAAATTTATTATAATGTCACGTGGCTTACAAATCAACCTTGCTTTTACGTATTTTTCAAGAAGATTTCCGAATTGACTTTTTGGGGATCGTTATTGTTTTTAATGAGATTTCAAATATAATATTAGAAACCCCCTATACATTTTCAAATCTGAACCCCCCTCAAGCTATTAGAAACAGCTTTTAGTAAGATGGTTAACCTTTTCAGATCTTCATAGTAATTAAATAAAATGCGGCCAAAATTTAGAATGGTTTGATTTTGGCAGTTAACATGTTCATTTAGCCCAAAATTTACACATTCACACAATTTCGTCTTAAATTTCTTATGCAATATCCCCCGAGTGTGGAGACCCCCACATGTGACATTACTTGTTGTAACGGCGCACAGCAGGCACAGAAGGGAAAGAGGGCCGTGCATTAGCCAGTTTTGTCCCATACAATGTAGCATTTTTTTGTGATCTATAAATATTTCCCGGCTGATTTTTTGCAGGATTAATTGTTATGTTGCTGAAAAATGCTGTTTAAATTATTTTGTTATTGAAGGGTCATTATCGGCAACAGATACCTTACTTTTTAAATTGTATATGTATGTTTATATTAATTGTGGGTTTGGGGGCTTTTCTTATAATTTATTGGTTGATTTTTTATTTAAAACTTTTTCTTTTTTTACTATGGGTATATACTGATGCATTCGCTGACTCACTGCCTGTAAGGTCTGTCCAGGCAGAACCTGACAGGCATTTTTTATAGGGACAATGGGAGTCCCCCCGATGGATCAGGTAATCTCCCTGCAGGCATTTAAAATGTGACCGTGTCTGTGACTGTCATAGATCCTGAGCATAGCACTCTAATACTTTTGGCAGTTTCATACCGGTGAATGAAGCATCATCTTCTACCATTCTTGGGGTTCTAGTTAATCATGTTTAATGAGATTGAATAGAAAACACACCTCACACTCGTGCAGTAAAATTCATTTTCAGAGCTGATATGTTTCTCCAATTTTTTTCTTTTTCTCCACTTACCGTATATGCCGGCGTATAAGACGACGGGCGTATAAGACGACCCCCAACTTCTGCCCTAAAAATATAGAATTTGGTATATACTCACTGTATAGACGACCCCTCTACCAAATGAAAAAAAGTCTGCTTAAAACTTTGCAAAACAAACAGAGAGCAAGTGCCTGGTGATCATAACTGTAAGCTGCGATATTAATGAAGATCCGACATACTTCTTGTAAGTGCTCCGTGTGACCCCCAGCTCTGTGACGCCGACCGCTGGACAGGGCGGCTGCATTAGCATACAGCGCGCCGCCCCGTCAGCGGCGTACTAAGCCTCTTCTAAGGCCTGTGAGAGGCGGACTGCCGCGCATGCGCGGCGGTCCCAGGAAGCGGCTCTCTGCGCGCTGACGGGAAAAACAACACTCACACAGTGCGGCCCCCGTATATCCGGCGTATAAGACGACCCCCCACTGTAGCCATTTTTAAGGGGTTAAAAAGTAGTCTTATACGCCATATATCGTCTTTATTTATTCATATTCCAATAGAGCATCTTTGGGATGTGGTGGAACGGGAGATTCGCATCATAGATGTGCAGCCGACAAATCTGCGGCAACTGTGTGATGCCATCATGTCAATATGGACCAAAATCTCTGAGGAATGCTTCCAGCACCTTGTTGAATCTATGCCACGAAGAATTGAGGCAGTTCTGAAGGCAAAAGGGGGTCCAACCCGTTACTAGCATGGTGTACCTAATAAAGTGGCCGGTGAGTGTATATATATATATATATATATATATATATATATATATATATATATATTTTTTTTGGTCTCTGTGACAATTGGATTTTAAAAATGTTGGGTTGTCATAAGAATCAGGATTAACAATAAAGCTTCATTACAGACACCTGTGATAACTGTTACAGCTGATTATTGTAGTCTAGGACTAAAGTACAATAAATTACCAATATCCAGAGGTCCGTTTGTAACTAGGGGTCGTATGTAAGTCCAGTATGTAATGCCAAGTAAACATGGAGGGGCGTGAAGGAGGCCGTTCCCATTGGCACAGTGCCCCATCACATGCAGCCCACCGGATATATCTGGTGCGTGCAAAATACATGATACATCCCCACCCGGAGTCACTCCTAGTCCGTAAATTCAAGGCCGTCTGCACATACGGTTGTGCAAATGACTTGCAGCATATCACAGCAGTTTATTGGATGGGATTTATACAAATTTACGGCATAATTTAGGGCTGTGAATTCAGTGTCCAGAATTCAACCTAATAAACTTTATTTATATAGCACATATACAAATAAAATACTTCATTACAGTGTACAAACAGTCATATGGAACAATAGGAGTGATTCCTCAATGATTCGGGTGATTCTATATATTTATTCCAAGTCTTCCAGAAAGTCTATGAGGGACTCTAGGAGCGCTGGGAGAGTTGGCAGATCTCCTGGCACTGGCATAAAGCTTCCATTATTTTATTGTGACAAGAGTCGATGGTTTTGCAAAAACATTTTCCTACACTCTTGATACATCAGGATCCTACTTTTGGAAGGTGCCAAGTGTGATTACATATCAAATATGGTAGATATTCACAGTAGTCGAGCATATTGTCATAGGAAGTGGGAGCTCTACTCCAAGGCCACTATCCAAGTGACTATTTTAATACTCGTCCAATAAACTGAAATTGACTTAGCTGGACCAAGACCACTAGCAGTTCTGGTGCTAGTGCTAGGACTAAAGTACAATAAATTACCAATATCCAGAGGTCCGTTTGTAACTAGGGGTCGTATGTAAGATGAGTGTTCTTAAGTAGGGGACCGCCTGTATATATATATACACACTCACCGGCCACTTTATTAGGCACACCTGTCCAACTGCTCGTTAACACTTAATTTCTAATCAGCCAATCACATGGCGGCAACTCAGTGCATTTAGGCATGTAGACATGGTCAAGACAATCTCCTGCAGTTCAAACCGAGCATCAGTATGGGGAAGAAAGGTGATTTGATGCCTTTGAACGTGGCATGGTGCCAGAAGGGCTGGTCTGAGTATTTATATATATATATACAGGTGTATATATATATGTATATATATATATCATCTATATATCTATTACGCCTGTGTATTAACAGTAAATGATAAGAAATCATTGCATTTATGCGACATTGAAGTCTGTTTTCACACATTTAAGAACTAGAAGCATAGATCAAATGTGTGGGCTTCAATGCTTTTTGCCAGAACAAAAAGGGGAAAGTTCATTTGCTTCAAAATGTGAAAAATTCTTCTCTTATTCCTTTAAAGCCACTGTACAAGCTGTGTACTTTAATCCCAGACACTTTACATGTGTAGCATTTTTTCTTATTCTTAGTCGTTTTTGCATTGAGCTGATATTTCTTCCCCAGGGTGTTAAAGTTATTTGAGTTATAGACTTATTCTGAAAACTTTCAACAGCCAACCGGATCCTGATAACATAAGATAGAAGATATCTCCTGTGTGAAATCGCAAGAACTAGAGTTACATAGTTAAAAGACATATGTCCAGAAAATAGAAACACAAAATGGGGACGGATAAGAATGGGACTTTTTTGTATGCCTTGTAAACTGATAATATTACACATTGGTGCTGATTTACAAACCACCGTTTTTGGTGATTGCACGGCTTTGACAGGTATATAACAGGTGTTTGCGCTGGGATTGTGTCGTATGCGATCGATTTTTGCCGAAGCTGTGCTGGCTTCCATGCGGCAAAAATCGGGGGGTGGGGGGGGTTTGGTGCAGCCGGACGATCCGACTGATTCGGACTGAGTGCAGGATTTAACTTTCAAATTGTGTCGCAAGCCCAAGCACTTACATGCACCAGTAAAAAGATGATGAAATCCGTCGGACCTGAGCGGGGAAGCGACACATGCAGGATATCGGGCGGACAATCTCAGTGAATCACGACACAGTGCAGTATCGTTGGGCTATGCACTTTCAGTGAACTCCAGTAGGAAAGTAAGTAAATGTGCCCCATTGACTCCATTATAAGCATGCAGCAATATCCTGCTGGCTTTAGTGGCGGCTGATTGACGTTGTACGCCATTATCTAGGCTATGGCACATCTTGTATGCTTATATGACTTTCCCAGGTTTTTCCTTCCATAGAGCATCAGAGTATTACTTCTAGATATTTACAGTTATATTTATGCACATTGAACCCTTTTTGCAGAGTAAATGTACAAACATTCACTGTTCTCAAGTCAACCTGTAACCACTGAACAGTGAAAGCCTTACAGGCCAGCACCAGCTGAATACAGTAGAATAGTACTTAATGTGGCCAGAATTGGACACTCAAGTACTATTCCTGAAGGTGAAAAAGTAAAGTTAATCGCATCTGCCTCTTTTAGTGGCAGATGCTATTAAAACAGAGTGTGGCATAGCTGTGTATGTATTTATGAGAAAACTGCACCTGAAAACAGGTGGGAGCCTTTTATCATAAATCTGGGCCAGGGACTAGAAACTTGAAATTGGAAAACACTATGCATTAGGGTCCGATGTTCCAAGACAATGCAATTGCATACACCTGGAAAGAAAAAGTTGAACTCGGGTGGACCTGAGCGGGGAAGCGACACATGCAGGATATCGGACGCACGATCTTATTATCATTAAAGAAGGTTTATTGATGCAAATCATAAGAAAAATTAGTTTTATACAAATCAGGTATTTAGATGCAGCATACATATTTGCAATGCAAAGAATAATCTATATAATAATCTGTATATAAGTATCAAGAAACCATCAGCCCTCTTTAAAGGGGTTATCCAAGTGCGAAAAATAACCTATTGGTGGCCGGGAGGGGACTAGTTAAAAAAATAAAATTCACGTACCTCCATGGTGGGAGGGGCCGCGGAGGTAAGTAAGTGTTTATTTTTTTCATTGCCCCCTCTCGGCCACCAATGGGTTTTTTTTACGCCCAAGGACAAACCCTTTAAATGTAAAAGAGCAGTTGACTAGTTGAAATCAATAAAATACCAAATGTGTGTAACGGACAGTAACTCCCTCAATTTCAAAGACAACAAATGACAAAGAGGTACAATTTTGTACAAAAGAAGAGGAAGAGGATGGGCCACATTTACTTAGAAAGTGGGCAACTGCACTAAAAGTGTTCTTTCCGTCTATAATGCTGGTGTGACCAATTCATTAAGATCATGAGCCAGAAATTATGAATGTGTCGCTTCCCCGCACTGGCCCAACAGAGTTCACCATCTTTTTTGTGGTGCACCTTTAACAAGCGTGCGACACAATTTGTATGTTAAATACGGCGTTCGGTCTGAATCCGTTGGCTCATCAGGATCCCCCTAATCTGCGTCGCATGGAGGCCAGTGCAGCTGCGCCACAAAAGGGTCGCATGCGACTCAATAGCGGCGCAGTTAGGTAAACTCTAAGCTGAGTAATTTTTTTTGGTTTTCTTTTTCTTATGTTGGTAGCAGAAAAACCTTATAGTATAAGAAATGTGATTCGCGTTGACTTTCATGCGACACAAATCGGGGGGTTGTGGCCGTCGGACCTGACTGATTCGGACTAAGCGCGGTATTTAGCATTCAAAATTGTGTCGCAAGCCATGCACTTACATGCACCGTGAATAAGAAGGTGAACTCTGGCGGACCTCAGCGGGGAAGCCACACATGCAGGAAATTGGACGCACGATCTTAGTGAATCGCAGCAGCTCTGAATCCTCATCGAACAACGCACCTTGGGATTCGCGACGGGACGGGTAAGTAAATGTGCCCCTATGTATACATAATTCCCTCTGCCTTGTTTGTAAGGGGAGGAACAGAATCAATTCCATCTCTTGTGGCTGCGTCTGTTATCACAGCACATGACTATTATACATACTTTATTAGAGCAGCAATAACCGGAGGCTTGTCATTCATATTTTATGTGGCATTAGACTGTCAATGAGAGAATGCAATGCGCTTCTTCAAATCTTATTCAAATGAGTGAAACCTATTTGCTGTGGTATTTGTGCTCGGTGATGAATTGCTCCTGTCCTCTCCTTTAACTTCTTAGGCTGTGAATTCATTGTAGGCTTCATGCTTTAAAAACAGCAGGTGAAAGTTCACGTCACATAAAGATGTAATTAAACTGAGTTATTATCTCAAATTCACTTTATTTTGTGAAACTGAACAAGTCATTTTGTTCTACATCTAACCTGTTACCCTCCATTTCTTCATGGTTGAAACTGTCTTTAAAAGCAGCGTGGTATGGTGGCAAATGGATTGTGTTCTTATGTTACAAGCAATAGCAATTTCATATAAAATAGAAATCGTTTCGTCAAGTTTCCAGGCTCTTAAAGGAAGGGCTGCTAGTAGGCCAGACAAATCTCCTGATAGTGTATGGTAGCAGTCCTAGAGATCTGTGTAAGCACACATGTGTGTGTGTGTGTCAGTAGTGGCAAGTCTGGGGAAAATAGTTTTTACTCCAGGATTGTAGCTGGACTTGCAGAGTGACCTCACACTACTGTTTTCTTAGATTTCTGCATTTAAACTGCTCCCAAGCCCCTGTGCAGAGGTTTATTGAAGAGATCAATAAATGCATTTTTCACAGTCATGCGGCTACAAACAAACATATGTATGGTCACACAGATCTCCAGAGCCAATAGCTAACACTGTCTTCAGCTTTGTAAGGTCAAAACTGCTGTTAGACTCCCTTTAAAGGGTTGTTCTTGTTTCGGCATTAACTTTTAATTTATTTCATCTATATACATTTCTTCATAAGATGTTAATAAAAAAAGAAGATGATAATTCCCATAATTAGAGCTATATAGCCACTTAGAAACAAGATTGTTGTCCTTGGATACAACCCCCACTGCTGTAGTGATTGCACCATGAAACAAATAGTTTTTGCATATACAATTATTATTGTTATTGCATGTCCTACAGCCATCTTTTAGTAATGAGTGCTCAATCCAGGTTGTTGGGCAGGCGTCAATATCCCATATATGGCCATTGCTGCCAGAGTGCGGAGGTAGTCGTATCCAAGGACAGCTATCTTGTTTCTAAGGGACAACATAGCTACAATTATGTGAAATTATAATTGAAGAAATGTACGTATATGGCAGCTGAATTAAATTAAAGGGAACCTGTCACCAGGAGACCCATTTTTAGCACTCCCCCAGTCCCCACAGAACATAGTACATACACTGCCAAAGTGTTTTTGTATAAAAAATAGGTTTTACAGAAAAAAAGATATGTTATATTGTACCTTTCATTAGCATCTGCTGTGTGACTAGGCAGTTGCTATCGGGTGGGGCTTGAAAGGAGCAATTCCCCCCCACCCTTGGGAAACATGTGACCTTTTCAAATATATGAATAACTCCCCACACTCGGGATTGGCTGTAGAGGAGCAGGGGGCATCACTAAGCCCAGTGATGGGTGTTTTCATATATTTGAAAAGGTCACATGGAGTAGCTGTTCCCCAAGGGTGGGGGGAAAACTGCTCCCTTCCAGCTCCTCCCAAAAGGCAACTGCCTAGTCACACAGCAGATGCTAATGAAAGGTACAATATAACATATCTTTTTTTCTGTAAAACCAATTTTTAATACAAAAACACTTTGGCAGTGTATGTAATATGCTCTGTGGGGACTGGGGGAGTGCTAAAAATGGGTCTCCTGGTGACAGGTTCCCTTTAAATGTGAACGCCCAGATGGGAACATTCCTTTAAATGATTCAGGAATTAATATTCAAAGTAACTACCTATAGGCAGCACTAAAGAGATTTCTTTCTTCTGAAAGATAGTCATTTGCATACTCTTACCCATGTAGTGATGCATTGTATACAAGTCCTGTTATTAGGTTCTAAAACTTTTTCAGCAAACATAATATACTGAAATACATATCCTATTAGGTGATTATATACTTGATCAGATCCTTACTTGTGAAAGGAATCTATGCGAAGGAGTATTAGTTGCCAACAAAGTATGAAAACATTGTAATATATATATATATATATATATATATATATATATATACATATATATAAAAACAACCAAAGCCCCTTTCCCAAGTTTACAGTTAAACTGGGTGGTCTTCCCCGTTATGCCCAATGTGGGTGGTGGAAAGCCCAGTCCTCTATAGTCCAAACCAATGCAGTACTCCAACAGGTGGAAAAGGACACCCTTCTTAATAAATTCCCCACAATATTTTTAATAATTTTATCTGCCCAGATAAAAATAACAAATTCTTTTTTGTACAATCATGTAAAACTATTCCTATACATTTAGTTAGATCTGATCTTAATCTCTTAGGCTACATTTATATGCCCTTTTTATAGGGGTTCATATTTGCCATGACAGATGTCCATTTATCGAGGCTGAAAAGCTTTGGTGTGGCATCCATTTTTCTCAGATGCTCATAGACGATATTCTATGGGGTTATTTATCTTATCTCTGTTTGTTTTGGCTGGTTTTTGCCTGTCTTTTTTCCATCTGCTACTTGGGTAATTTTTCCATCTCACTTTTTTTCAATCTCTCCTTATATTAAATGGGTTTTTTTCAGACAATTGTTACAAATGTCTCAAAAATGTCCCACCAATGTCTCAAGTAATTTCTTTATATTTTTTAAGTTTACCTTAAGGATTTTCCTACGAAAGAAAATTCTCAATCTCAATCCCATAGTGATGTTAACACAATAAAGATCATTTTAACCCCCTCACTTTACAATTTTACTGTTATTGCTGTTTTAGCTCCTATTACTCTCTCTATGCTGCAATCACATAGGTTGACAGACAGAGGCTGACAGACTTTTACACTGTTACACCGTGAGCTCTGCTACAACTCACAGATATGTGCCTGCCTGCCTGCCCCTTTCCCCGGATCACTTATCTCTTTGAAGTTTATAGTTTACAGGCTCTTTCTCTGCCCAAAATCTCCTGGCAGAAAGTAATCAGGGTGTGTCTCGGAGCAGGAGGTGCAGGAGGTGGGGCTACAGGCACCCAGCAGAGAGACACAGAAATCTCATCTGCAAGCTGTCACACAGAAATCCAAGATGGCAGCCACCCGACCCAGAAGTTACAGGGTCGTGCCTAGGGACAACTGAAATTGTGTACACCAGGACTGATAGGGACAGGTTGGAATTATATCTGTGAAATGCTTCATTTTTGTTAATAACAATGGGGCAGATTTACTTACCCGTCGCGATTCCTTGGTGCGTTGTCCGACGAGGATTCGGCACTAATCACTAAGCTCGAGATCCCAAGTTCCTGCATCCGTCGCTGTTGCGCCGAGGTCCGCCGGAGTTCACCTTCTTCTTCCCGGTGCATGTAAGTGCTTTATCTTGCGACACAATTCCTTTTTTAAATTCGCCGGTTTGTCGCATGCAAGCCGGCGCTGATGCGTCAAAATCAGATCACGTGCTTCGAAATCCCGGGGCAATTTGCAGCAAAACTGAAATATTTGGGAAACCTGGCGTCATTCGGACCCTTAGTAAATGAGTCCCAATGTGTTATTTTGTTATCCTGAGTACATATAAGAAGCTTGTCTTTGTGGGAATACTCCTTTAAGTATGGTTAAGTCTTGAGTATTTTGCGCCGAAAATGATGCAAATTTTAGACAATTTGAAATAATAGATGTCATTTGCGACACTAAGCACATCTGGAATACAAGATGAATGTGTCTTACTGATGAAAATCAAATGTCCTGTGGACATTTCAAAATGTCCCCAAGAAGGTGCAAAAACGACAATGCGCCAAAAAAAAGTCTCAAAAAAATAAAGTTAAATGACCCCCCATGAGTCGTCCGTGAAAATCGGACACACGAGACATACTCTCCAGCATCAAATGCTCAGGCCTTAATGTTCCCAGAGGTGCGATTCATCTGTAATAAATCTCTACAGCAAATAACTATGATAGGTTCATCCTGTATAATTAAAATGGGTAAAGCCTATAAAGTATACATTCAGTAAAGTAATTAAAAATGTGACAGAAAATTAATATGAATTTTGTTGAAGCATCTGTCATCTTGAAAAAAATATCGGAAGAATTTTGGAGTGATTTAATTAACTTATTAATAGTTATTGAACTACAATGATATGGTAACAGGGATCCCCCTCCGCTGCCGTATTACAATACCCCAGTGCTTTATCGGTGCAGCTTTTCTCATCTAGCTATAAATATATTGTGTTCATACCGTATTTCATCATTAGCTGTCATAGGGAGATGAGCAATGCCGCCGCGCTACATTCTTTCCACAGCAAACTACTTTGGAGAGTGAATATTCTAAGTTTTAAGATACACTGACATAATAAAAGCAACAATGATAGAAAAAGAATTCACTTCTGCAATTCCATGTTGTCAAAAGAGAGGCGCATAAGGAAGTTTTTTAAGGTATTGAGCTCAAAACTTAAAAACTTACAAAGACAACCTGACCCTTCCACCTTCCATGGAGCTCAGTTGTTATTTTTTACCTGTTCTTGTATCAAAATTGTTAGCACCTTTTAGGAATTTTTATAAATGTGGTACAGGCAGTCCCCGGTTACATACAAGATAGGTTCTGTAGTTGTTTCTTAAGTTGAGTTTGTATGTAAGTCGGAACTGTATATTTTATCATTGTATCCCAGCCAGAACTTTTTTGGTCTCTGTGCAATTGAATTTTAAAAATGTTGGGTGGGTTGTCATCAGTACCAATTACACTAAAGCTTCATTACAGACACCCGTGATAACTGTCAACAGCTGATCATTGTATAGCTTAGGACTAAGTACAATAATTACCATAATCCAGAGGTCCGTTTGTAACTATGGGTGGTGTATGTAAGTCGATGTTCTTAGTAGGGGACCGCCTGTATTTTTGAATATATAAAAGGCTTTCTTGCCTCTCCTGACACAGGTTTTTTTCAATCATATTTTTTCTCTCCACCTCAAAAATCCAAACTTTTTCTGTTACGGGGCTTATTTTCTCATATTTTACTTCTCAGTGACGTTATTTATATTCCATGCCGTGTACTCGGGAAGCTGAAAAAAAAATCCAAATTAAATCTTGTGGGCTTAGTTTTTATGGCTTTCACTGCGCACTCCAAATAACACTTCTACTTTATTTTTTTGGTTCGGTACTATCACAGTGATATACCAAATTTATATGAATTTTATGTGTTTTGAATACATTTACTGTATATACTCGAGTATAAGCCGACGGAGTATAAGCCAAGACCCCTCATTTTAACACAAAAAACTGGAAAAACCTATTGACTCGAGTTTAAGACCGAGGATGGGAAATGCATTGGTCACAGACTCCACAGTATTATAGACAGCAATCCTCCTGTATTGTAAGCCTGCCAGCCCCTGTAGTGTATACCTGCCAGCTCCTTGTATATATAGCTGCCAGCCCCGTAGTACATAGCCTGCCAGCCCCCTGTAGTATATAGCCTGACAGCCCCTGCTATAGCCTACACCCTATAGTATATAGCCTGCCACAAACCTGTAGTATATAGCCTGCCGCCAACCTGTAGTATATACTTGTCAGCCCCCTAGTATATAGCCTGCAGCCCCTGCCCCCAATATAATGCCTGTATAAAAAACAACAAAACAGCGTACTCACCCTCCGACGCCCCCTGGCAGGTCCTGCTCCGGCATCGGCTCCCGTGTCCCCGTGCCGTCTGTCACATGCACCATGACGCTAGCTTGCTGATGTCACGATGCCGACATAAGGGCGGGGACACAGAGCCATAACAAAGCAGGACCTGCCGGGGGAGGGTGTTGGAAGGTGAGTACACTGTTTTTTTCTCTTAACTCGAGTATAAGCCCAGGTGAGGTTTTTCAGCACATTTTGTGTGCTGAAAACTCAGCTTATACTTGAGTATATACGGTAAAAACCCGTGTTTGTGATTTCTTTACTGTTTATTATGTTTTATGTCAGTTCTAGGGAAGTGAATTTCTAGGGGGTGAATTTTTTAGGTTTTTTACATTGCTTTTCTTTTTTTAAACTTTTTTTAACTTAATTTTTTTTTTAACATTTTTCAGACCCTCTAGGGTACATTAACCCTAGATAGTCTGATGGTTCCTACCATATACTGCAATACTACTGTATTTCAGTATATGGCAATATTACATAACATCATTCTACTCGCCTCATTTCTATGGAACTGCAGAAAACCATAGAGCCTGTTATGGCAACCAATCACCATCCCCCCGATAACATCAGGGATCTACCATCAGAACAAAGATGGCAGCGCCCACACCCCCACCCATTTTTAAAATTCTGCTGGTGCCACCGACCACGGGTATGTTGTGGGTGTTTGATGCATTAGGCAGGAAACCCAACTCTAATGAGAAGGGCGTGAGCACCTTTTCACCGAGAGCTTGAAAGGGTTAAATACTTGCATCCTGGTTTTAACAGGTTGGGGCGTTGTCAATGTTGTGAATGCCTACTTTCGATTATTCATTCATTTTAGAAGGAAAAACAGTGAAGTTCAAAATTGAACTTTGGGACTTTTGAATATATCCCCTATGCAAACTCAGCTTCTTACTTTATTTTACATCAATGGTTTTGTCATTCTGCATCTATAGTGTTTTGTTACAGTATAATAAACAGAATGTATATAAGAGACTTTCTGACTTTGTATCTCTATCTTGTCAGAGAAGTCAGTAATTTTCTACAGCTATAGTAAGTATACAGAAGAAAAACAGACTTGTTTACCAGAACAGCAGACAGCTCGACCTTTAGAAACAGATGTTGTCTGGAAAATTGTTTACACTTTAGAACCCTAGAATATATAGGGGACTCAATGTAAGTCTATGGAAAACACTTTTTTTGTGTTTGCAAATGTAACCACTCCTCCCCTGCTAGAAAGGAAAATAATCCTAGTCTTAGTGTCTGCAGTTAGGGAACAGAGCTTGAAGAAGAAGCAAGACAGGGATACTCTGCCATAGACCCCGGACTCTCTAGCCTGTGGCCAATGTACCAGCCTTCTGAGAGAGGGACAGCTAGCCAAGCCTTCCTCAGCATTAACCCTTCTTCTGCCAGGGAGGAGATCGGAAGAAGTCCCCCTGTGATTTGCTTGTATGTGCTTTGTACCTGAAATTTTTCAGTAAGAAGGAAACCTTTTACTGACTCTGACCCTGACTCTCTGGACTTATTGCCTTTGGGGTCACCACTCCTTACCATCCCTTCCGGAGAGCAGCTTACTAGCTTACGCTAGTACAAGTCAATAGGTTTTAGCGAACCAACTTAAGTTCTCACCGGACCCAATTTAAAAATCCTTGTTCAGTGCCCTGGGTTTCGGTAACTCAGACCTGAACTAGGACTATGTCCCCAGAAACACCTGCAATTGGTGACAACATCTATCATGATGTTAATTGTTTTCAGGCTGCCGGCCACTCCTCAAATTACATGATTTAATGCTGCCAATGACTTTGCCAACAGCATTTAAACAGTTAACACCAACACTCATTGACAGAACAGATAGTGAGCATTACCGGCATGTGAGGGTTTAAACTGGAACCAAACTCAGGCCAGACTTCTAAAGAATTTAAGGTCGGATCCAGGGGACCCAAAACCAGCAAAGTTGCCAGTAACAACCTGAACTTGACCAATAGGGTCTGCTGATCCCTACAACACAAAAAATATATTTTCCCAGCCCACTGACTTTGATTCTTATCTTTTCCTTGTCTTTACTCATCTTCTATTAAATCTGAAATCTCTGCTGAACTCCTTCTTGCTATCAACCTCTGGGTATCAGATTACAAAGACCTCTATCAGAGGAGAGGCGGAGCGGTGCTCCCTTTAGCACACAGAGGATTGCCTGTACTCTGGATATAGTTTTCCGCAAATTCCTGCTGGCTAATCTCTATTGATTTTTCTGTTTTTTGGATGAAAAGAAGACGTTATTTAATTTTGCTTAAAGCTAGCAGAGATGTGTAAGTGGATGAGTTTTATAAAGTTGTACATTTTAAAATGAATCCAAAACATTACTGTACATTATGATTTTTTGGCATGTAATAAATAAATGGTCTTTTCTCGATTGGACAACATTGGATACATGCAACATGTGGATACATGCATTTTTTGTGCAGAAAGCAGTAATTTCATTGTTTTGATACCAAGTGCTAGGGAATAGGATGCAATTACTTTTTTACACTATATCGTACATAAGGTGATAACAAGGTTTATAGATTTGTCTTTGTACAGTCAAGGGTTTATCATGTGACAGCCTAATATTTTGTCTCTTTCACTATCTAGTCTATATTGAGTCTATACTGCCTTGGAAAAAAATTTATATTTAGATGTCTGTGTACCTGTAGAAGTCCATGGTTCATGGATACACAGAACTCTTAGTTTTCCTAAGCAACGTGGGACATTAATCACATGGCACTGTGATGTGGTAAAATGCTTAATATGACATCATCCTGAACACCATTATGTCTTAATATTGGGGTAGAATATGGGGAAATTGCCCTGATGAAATACTAAATGCACCACTGTCTGCTGGGTGGACACCTACACAACCTAAACCGATCATATTTCCTGGATATGGCCCAGACTATATAATAGTTTACATAATCCACAAAGAACTGGAAACGCTCTTTACATTTGTCTTTCTGCTGTCGTTACCAAATGAAGGTATTGGGTTTGACACTTCCGTCTATCATGATTATTTTGTCTAATGCTATTCAATGACAGGATTTATCAGAGCTTGTCATAGCAACTGGTGTAACAACCCTAAAATAGATACCAATTCCAGCCAATATAGCACTATGCCAGGCTGCCCCAAGCCCCCTGATAGATCCAGCCACATGCAGGCGGGGAAACATCATACTGGGTGCGCGATGTGGCAGCGGTGGATACATCCCACCAATATGTACCAGCAATATTACAATATTACCATTCTCATTTTTTTTAATACACGCCTCAGGTAGACTTTTTCTTACACTCGGTCCAGCACAACACCTCTGTAGGTATGCAGGTGACATAGAGGCTTAATATAGGATACAGCCGCAAAGCCGTAATGGGTGCATGCTGCCCACACATGTCACCAATGAGGCCAATAATTAACATTTAACATATTACGGGTTATTTCTACCAAATTTTACTGACGGACTTACATAGGCCTAGTTTTAAACAAAGTGATGTAACTCACCATAATGCCCTTTTGGGGATATACATCCTGTAAGGCATCCATCCACAGTATGGTGACCCCACACCGTGTCCCCATATCAAGCACAGGAAAAAGATAAAGTAGCCGTTTCTGTCGTGTGGATTATGTTGCATACACAAGTGTAGGGAAAGCTGAGGAGAGATAATTGTAGGTGCTTGGTTTTTACATTAGTGAGGGCTTCTCCCCTGCACATGACTGAGTGCGGGCGTGAGACATGAGTAATCAGCTGATGGAGGGAGAGATGGGGGCGTGTCTCTTTCTATGTAGTCTCCGCTTTTATGAAGACAGGATGAGCTTAGCAACAGACATATGTGAGATTGCTGACATCTAGGGGAAGTCTGCAGAATACAAGAGAAGGAGACAAAATCGAGCAACTAATCCAATTGCAAAAGGGCTTAAATTACCTGCCCTACACAACAGTATCAAAAGATTTTTGAAATGACGGTTACACTTTAAGCTTCAGAGCTGAGCCTGCGCATTCGCGGACAAGTGCGCGCAGCTCCTTCTAGCTGCACGCTGAAGCTATCGGTAGGAGGATCAAAGAGGCTACAGGGCGGAGTAACCGCGCCGTGTAGCATCAGCTCCGGCTACTCCATGCCTCAGTAGCCTCTATAAAAAATGGCATATTACTATTCCCTGATTAAAGATAATAAATATATAATTTGAGTAAAGGATTAGCCCTAAAAATGGCTATCCTTAGATACATACATAAGATGGTGCCTACCACCAGATCTACCTTATAGGTAGATCCGTAGTGGTAGGTTTCCTTTAGTTACCAATCTCCTGTCTGGCATCTGCTGTCCGGCACTTGTTTTTCATAACCTGAGTTACAGGGTGTTATTTATAGGGGTGTATAAATGACTGGTCTCCTTTGGGAGCAACTTCTACATAATAAGAAAGAATTGGTATTAAACCACATGTTTCTGGTACTGACACAGATAGTAGTCAAATTTTGAAGCTCGTACAGTATCTAGAAAGGGTCAATAACTGAGTAAAACCTTTTATACCTAAAACCCTATTATCTTTAATGTGAATTAAGGAGTAAGATGATACCTGTTTGTGGATTCAGTATTTATACGATCATGTGGTTTTGGTCAAAAACTGATTACAATAAGACAAGGAATACATGGAGGGAAACATGTCGAGGATATCACGCTCACTTCTCATTACTTGACTTCTTCATCAGGTCTTGGACCAAGTTACGGTGTTCACTGCTAACTTTGATTTCCAATAATATCTACTTTTTGAAACCCAATTAGCATCTCAATACCTTACTGGATTTTCTTCCAACATACACATGAAAATTGTCCTCTGTTTCCAAAGCCCAAGAATACATTTGCAAATGTAATTTCCCTGGGTGTGAAAGCCTTTTTAAACAAGCAACTTTGATAATGTTTTCTCTTTTTAACTGTTTCCGTCTTGTCAGAGCCGTTTTTTATTCATATTTTCTTTCTAGTTTTATTGTGCATAACAAGGGGCTGAGTACTTTCCTATGCCGCTGTACCCTGAGCTGAAAGACAGAAATGCAACTTAAATAATTTTGACAGAGATCAAAAAAAGTCCTAACAATCTTGATTTTCTGTGCCATTCTGCGGTATTGACAGCTCATTATTACCGGTATTACTGAGGACTCCTTATACCATGTTTCTAGAGAATGCTGTATAGTTTAACCCCTGTAGGATGCAGCCAATATATAGCTTTTACTCAGCTACATTTTTTTTTATCTGACATGCTTGCTTTATAATGGTATAAACTACTTTTAACACTTCAATAGGTTTGTGCCATATTGATTTTTCTTGGCTATGCTATAGGTTCGAGTACAGTGTATGAAAACTCCAATGTTTTATTCTACCTTCTGGTAATAGTTTCCCTTAAAACACTATCAAATCTGCCACTCAGTATACGCCTGCTTCTTCTCTTAGATTTGCAGTGCTAGTTCTCTGTATATAATCCAGTGCCTAGCCACGCCCCCTGCAACAGCGTGAATGCCCCCAGATCCGGTGTGCACACATTTCCTCTCTTCCTCATGCACACTGCAGTGCAGAGCCACAACTAGCCCCGCAATGTGAGTAATTTCAGGGGGATAAACAACTTCTAAATGTCTGATGATTTGTGTGCTGTGAGGGAATGCTCCTGAGTGCACTCGCAGCATCATGGGTACTAAGGGCAGCTTACATGCTGCTCTGTGTCCTGACAGTTCACTTTTAATTTCCCCACCCCTGCATTTTGAAAAGGAAAATTTTTCTTAGAGCCCAGAGAGGAGGTTCCCATGGGCCGAACAGGTAGGAAATTAAAAGTTTTAAAAAAGAAATAATGCTGGGTGGGACAGGAATGTATGTCTAAATTTTTTTCAATGATGTGGCATTACCTTAACTTACCAAAGTGATTTTCAGATTGTCTATTCATCACATGTTGTGCTTCACGTTATGGTAGATTTGGATCATTTTCAAATTCAAAATTATTTCGTTTCCAGACAGATCCATCCAAAAATAGTTAGTAAATAATAACGCTGTTCAGGCTTCTGGGGCAGTGAACCCCATGGACCCCGTTGACAATGACCAAGCCGACAACCTGGGACTGGAGTCTAAGTGGAACCCAGTTTTCACCAGAGCCCGCCGCAAAGCGGGTTTGTCCCTGCTGTGGCATGGTCCCCACCAGGTTGCTCCACAGGTGCGCCTTTATTGTTGGGTGGCAGCCACGATAGTGGTACAAATTCGGCAGGCAATCTTGTGGTCGGGGACAGGTAGATGTCCAAGGCCAGGCCAGCAACCGGTAAGGGTCTGGGATGGAGCAGGGTTAGGGCAGGCGCGGAGGAGCATAACGGAACATGGAAGCCAATCAGAAACACTTGGCATGGACAAAGCTTCTTGACGGCATATAGCACAGAATATCCGGCAGGTGATGGTTGGAGACATCGGCTTTAATCCATTTCCTGAAAGGGCCAGCACCAATTAGTTGCGCTCCTTAGAAATCAGGAACAGGAGAGAGACACCACTGGGGGCACACACGAGGATTAAACGCTCATATGTCTTTTTTAATTTTTGAATTTAGAAAAATTTTATAATGTCACGTGGCTTACAAATCAAACCTTGCTTTTACGTATTTTTTCAGAAGATTTCCGAATTGACTTTTTTTGGGGATCGTTATTGTTTTTAATGAGATTTCAAATATATAATATTAGAACCCCCTAACATTTTCAAATCTGAACCCCCCCCTCAAGCTTATTAGAAACAGCTTTTTAGTAAGATGGTTAACCTTTTCAGATCTTCATAGTAATTAAATAAAATGGCGCAAAATTTAGAATGGTTTGATTTTGGCAGTTAACATTTCATTTAGCCCAAAATTTACACATTCACCAAAATTCGTCTTAAATTTCTTATCAATATCCCCGAGTGTGGAGACCCCCCACATGTGGACATTACTTTTGTAACGCGCACAGCAAGGCACAGAAGGGAAAGAGGGCCGTGCATTAGCCAGTTTTTGTCCCCATACAATGTAGCATTTTTTTGTGAGCTATAAAATATTTTCCAGCTGATTTTTTGCAGGATTAGATTGTTATGTTTTGCTGAAAATGCTGTTTAAATATTATTTTTGTTATTGAAGGGTCATTATCGGCAACAGAATACCTTACCTTTTTAAATTGGTATATGTATGTATTTATATATGTGGGTATGGGGGGCTTTTCTTATTAAATATTTTTGGTTTGATTTTTATTTAAAAACTTTTTCTTTTTTTACTATGGGTTAATATACTGATGCATTCGCTGACTCACTGCCTGTAAGGTCCGTCCATGCAGAACTGTACAGGCATTTTTATAGGGACAATGGGGTCCGCCGATGGATCAGGTAATCTCCCTGCAGGCATTTAAATGTGACCGTGTCTGTGACTGTCATAGATTCCTAGCATAGCACTCTAATACTTTTGGCAGTTTCATAGACGGTGAATGAAGCATCATCTTCTACCTCTTGGGGTCTATTAAAACATGTTTATGAGATTGAATAGAAAAACACACCTCACATCGTGCAGTAAATTCATTTCAGAGCTGAATATGTTTTCCAATTTTTTCTTTTTCTCCACTTACCGTATATGCCGGCGTATAAGACGACTGGCGTATAGACGACCCCCAACTTCTGCCCTAAAATAGAATTTGGTATATACTCACTGTATAAGACTACCCCTCTACCAAATGAAAAAAAGTCTGCTTAAAACTTTGCCAAAACAAACAAGAGAGCAAGTGCCTGGTGATCATAACTGTAAGCTGCGATATTAATGAAGATCCGACATACTTCTTGTAAGTGCCCCCTGTACCCCCCAGCTCTGTGACGCCGACCGCTGTTACCAGGGCGGCTGCATTAGCATACGCGCGCCGCCCCGTCAGCGCGTACTAAGCCTCTTCTAATGACTGTGAGAGGCGGACTGCCGCGCATGCGCGGCGGTCCCCAGGAAGCGGCTCTCTGCGCGCTGACGGGAAAAAAAACACCTCACACAGTGCGGCCCCCGTATAATCCGGCGTATAAGAACGACCCCCCACTGTAGCCATTATTTTAAGGGGTTAAAAAGTAGTCTTATACCCCGTATATCATTACTTTATTTTCATATAATTCCCATCGCGGTGCAGCTTCCAATCTAATTTCTTCGTATACTGGGCCCAGAAATATCTGATCATGATCCAGGCCTTCAGTGGTGAAACATTCAATGCTCTTCCAGAGACTGAAAATCTCGTACAAACCTAATACTTCATATTTCATGTGCATACAGTATTATACGATGAAGGTGACATAATGTATAATCCGCTCCTGCCTGTGCATTATTTGTTGTAGGACAGGACAGGGAAGTGATGTCAACTCTTTACAGGAATAACAGCACATCCCCTTTTAATTGTAAGATTTTCCCTAAGAAAAACACTTTAATCACCTTACATTCACACTCAATTACAATACAGTTATATTCTACTCTGAGAACCTTTTTAGGTGGCTCTTTTGTGCATTTCTTTTGTCAGTATGTGGTTGTTTTTTAAGGATTTTCCCATAATGAAAACATATTCATCCGTTACTTCACAACAAGCATCTTACCCTTTATCACAGTAGGTGTCAGTGGGGGTCCGTAACTAGTACTCCTACTCAGGATTAGACTGCCTGGGCCCTGGGTTTGTAGTAATATTATAGGACCCTAAAAAGTCTGGAATTCACCTTTCTACATCTGGTGGCTAGAAGTTTCATGGGGAATGACATTCCGTCCCTACTGACTGCTTTCAAACTGCAGTTTTGGATCTTTGGAGCCTTCAAAAGTCCTGAATGGCTATTATGGCCATATTGAAGAGAGAAATATGTGTAACAAGGATTTTCATGGTGATGGTCCTCTCATGATAGGTCCTACTGGGGGTGGTTTGGGTGGCCATGGGCCCCCCTAAAGGCTTGGTTCCCGGAGTAACCGCACAACCGCCGTGTACTAAAATTCACTACTGCTCCTACTAAGATAATAATGAGGGTCCATACCAACCATGGTATCTCTGTAGGACTTCATATATCTTTATCGCCCCATTTGAGCCATTTCTTCCCAACCTAGTAGCCCCTTTAAGCTTTATTTACATAAAACTCTTAAAAATCTACAATGTAAGCTAATATGTCACCAGTGGGACTACTTACAGATGCCAATGTGCTGTCCATCTATCTGAAACACTTTTGTACATGAAAGTAATGCAAATGCTTTTATGCATAATGTTTACATAACTGCTATTATGCCCTGTCCTGCAAGAAGACTTTGTACGGTAATTAAAACGCGATTTTAAAAGTAGAAAGAACTCACGAAAGAAGAAAGGAGCAGGATTGTCCAAGAGACAGAGAGTTATTGTACTGTATATCACATTCCAACTACAATATAAATGATCAGTTCTATGTTCTTCTAAGTACACATGATGGCGATGTTCCCATATTCCCCTGGCATATGTGAGATGCCCATTGAATGTAAGTGGTCATCCACTGTATCTAATCCCTGAGAGATTGGATTTTACCATTTTAATGAAACATTAAAATATTCATGGTGTGTTTTAAAAAACTATATTCATTTAGAGTATTTTTAATTAACAAAGCTCAGCTGGACATTACGCTACAAAGGAAGGGGTGATTGGGAATTTCTTGGCACATTGTCCACCCCGTATTGGACTTGTAGTATGGTAATTGATGGTGGTAATGATTCAGAGCTAGTCATCAACATACTATTAGTGATCAATCTCATTAGTTTTATATACTATCAAAGGATTAATCGCTATATATAAGGTGAACTTGATTTAAGCAAACATGTCACCAGGAATGTGATGTTTTGCCGGTGACAGGTTCAATAGCCCATGCTGTGTTGATTTTTCAAAATGCTGTGTCAGCATTCTGAATCATTTCAGTAGTTTATAAAGAGTTTATTTTTATATTACCTGGCTCCCTGCCACAGCTTGTGGTGAGTCCCTGGCGAGGAGGAGGGCAGCAGCGCCTGTGTCTCTTCATTACATTTTCTCTCTACTCCCCACCAATCCTATGAGTGTGGAGGACAGAAGACTGACACACCAACACAGGGAGCAGCTTACCCTCCCAGGACTTCCATATCTGCTGGCCAATATTTGAGCTCTTGTGAATTGTGGAATTAAACCTGAATGAATTAAAGAATTAAAATGTGAATTAAACTTAGACTACTGAAATGATGCAGAAGGCTGACAAAGGTATTTTTAAAATCAGCATAGCGTCACGGGTGTCCCTGCTATCCATGTCTCAGATTGCAGGCACACCCGTGCCCATCTCCATGGCGCTGCCGTCCCACCCTCCTCACCCTCTCCTTGCTCCCCGTCCCGCTGTGCACACGCATGTGCCAGCTCTTGAAGATTTAAAGGGCCAAGCGCCGCTGATTGGCGCTGGCCACCTCGGTTTGTATTTAAAAACCGGTGGCTCCCATCTATCCCCGCCTATTTCCCTGTGTTCCCCTATATTCCTTCTGTCTACCCTGGTGGGCCTCATCACCTAACCACCCAGATCGCGCGCGGTTTCATGGAGTCGTGCCTAAGAAATTTTGTCACAAGCATCCCAAGTGTCCTTAGTCCTTACGTTTACACCCTCGCCAAGGCTGCTCCAGCCTCCGGCTGGTTAAACTGTCTGCAAGGAGTCTATGCGAGACAAGCCAGACTCTCTCTTCCCATGAAACAACACCAGACGATGTCAGGAGAATCTATGCTGTTTCTGGGCAGTCCAAAGCATTTTATGGGGGTCTGTCCCCAGGCACCCGGGAAAACGCTCACACATAGGGTTTATTGGGAGAGGCGGCCCTAGTGTTGAATCAGCTCCTCCTTCTTGATTTCCTGTGGCCCTTCCGCCCCCGCGGCCTCCATGTTCAAGTTTTTTCTGCTTTTTTGGCCACAAGCCCTGCACAACTTCAAACCGGCTGTCTCCTGTACTCCTCTTCCGTGCCCCTATCCATGGCGGTGCCCAGCCCAGCCTTCACTCACTCTCTCCTACGCCCCTGCTCTCCCATCCGCCTAGCCCGCTCAGTCCGTGTTGACCTGCACGACTGTGGCATGGAGTCGACACGAGTCACAATTGTCGGGCCGCAATCTGCTTTCTTGGGATTTTTATAGATTCTACTATAAGTTTCCAGCGCAGACTATAGTAATACAGGAGCTGGGTCGTTCAGCCTCGCCCGTCCTCCCGTCCCCTGTCACATGAACCCCAAATTGGCTGTGGGTTAAAAGCATGGGATACTTGCATGTCAACGGGAGAGTTAATGCTTCTCTGCCTCTCCGCCAAAAAACTGTCGAGAAGGATGATGAATTGTTCCATTTGATCTAAGAACACTGGACATATTTTTCAAGCTGCCTAGAGTAAGAATGTGCTTAATAGTTGCCCATGGCAAACCAATACAGCTCACCTTTCTTTTAAGCACTGCTCACAACTATTTTTAAAGGGACTGTAAATGTGTTTGCCTTGGGCAACTAGCACATTCTACCTCTTGGGCGTTTGGTTTTATCCAACCAAATCCCAGCTTCTTTCCCTCTTCATGACCCTAATCTGAAATAATATCCATAGAATTCCAGATTCAATTTACATCAATTGCAATATGCCTAAAGAATATAGTCATTGCTGCTTCTAATGATCCTATTACCTTGCTCTTTCCAAGAGACAGATACCCCGTTTTTTAACCTAATATTTGATTTTCCTCTCAACTACAGCGTGTCCCAATGTATTATGATGTATCATGTATCTTGATGTTCAAGTATTCAAGGCAAAACATTGACTTCTGCAAGTCCCAATAATGATGTCCTCGCTGACAATTGCTTCTGGAAAAACTATACATTTTGCCTTTTTGCATTGCCAGCATTGGCAAGACCTGTTTGGTTATATTTTTAATTATTACCCAAAGGACGCATAACTTCAATCTCCATCTATTGGGATATTAATTTGGCCTCTCCACAAATGAGGGCTGTCCACTTGGCCTCAACCCAAGCATATCCTATTCCATTTCCTTGTTATATTACCATTTATTTCACTCTGTCCAATTGCCAATAACCGTTCTATTGTCATAGAGAAAAAAGAAATGAGTATACTAAGTGTGCTATAAACAAATGCTTTACCAGTGTCACATTGTTATCTATTGGTATTATCTGTTAATAGCTTTTGTATACCGAACACGACATCTCGGGCAATTATACCCTCTACAGCTCTATTAACTTAGACTTGGGACTTAGCTAGCAACCAATTACAGCTCAACCTTTCATTTTAGCAACTGGCTCACAATATTTTTAAGGGGAGCTGTAAATGGTTGCTGGGCAAATAAGCACATTCTCTCTTGGCAGTTTGGTTTATCCAACCAAATCCATCTTCTTTCCTCATGGCCCTAAGTCTGAAATAATAATCCATAGAATTTCCAATTCATTTACATCATATTGCAATATGCCTAAAATATAGTACTTGCTGCTTCTAATGATCCCTATTACCTTGCTCTTCCACAGAAGACAGATGACCCGTGTTTTAACTAAACTTATTGATTTTCACCTCTCTAGCGTTCCATGTATATGATGTAGCATGTATCATTGATTTCAAAGTATTCAAGGCAAACATGACTTCTGCAAGTCCCCAATAATGATGCACGCTGACATTGCTCTGGAAAAACTATACTTTTGCCTTTTTGCATTGCCCAGCATTTGGCAAGACCTGTTTTGTTATATTTTTATTATATCCCAAAGGACCGCATAACTTCCAATCTCCATCTATTGGGATAGTTTATTTGGCCTCTCCACAAAGTGAGGCTGTCCAACTTGGCATCAACCCAAAGCATTATCTCTCCATGTCCTTGTTATATTAACCATTTTTTCACTCTGTGCCAATGCAAATAAACATTTCTAGGATTTCATAGAGATAAAAAGAAATGAGTATAGTCTAATGTGTTCTATAATTCAAAAGCTTTACCAGTGTCACATTAGTATCTATTGGTATTATCTGGTTAATAGATTTGTAATACCGACAAATCTTGGCAAATTATTACCCCTCTACAGCTCTAGTAACTTGACTTGGACTAGCTAATTTACTTTTGTATTACACTGCTATCTTTTCACTCCTTGGGGCTTGATTTTTGTAGGACAAGTTGGATATTTCAGCTCACCTTTTAATGGTCCATTACTATACTTGAAAAACAGAGAAAATTTTGTGGCCCCTCATTGGCAAATTGTGTGCAACCACCCTGCACATTAGTTTCTCATCTTATTCTACTACACCACATTGCATAGATAAGGTATAGACTATCATTTGCCCGGGGCTGTAGAGGAGATATGAAGTCCCCAGGGGGTCTTTTTTGAATTATCTGACATCTAGTGCATAAAAAAGTAATATAACAAAACTTTATACATAGAAACAATATAATTAAACATACTTGGGAATACTTGGAAAAGGGTGGCATCTTAGTGTTTAAACCCCAGGCATCCAGATGAGAGGTACAGTCTGTTATAATGCAGTAGGGGGTGGGATACGCCGATGTGATCCACAGCTGGGTCATACTTCCATTATAAAACTCTAGCACCTCTAATGTAGCACTCACAGTAACTAGACGCAGAACACTTTGCTATACCTAGGCACAGGTGATGAAAAATTAGTCAGCGCTGCCTTTTTATCCTGCTTCCTGCTTTCATTTAATTACTGTTCCCCGATACAATTGGGCCACAGGATTCCTAGGAGGGATCATATGTTATTACTCTAATCCTATGCACTTTTATTAGTATTTAATAAAGATACTATTTTAAACGACTATCCAGGCAGTGTTCTTATTACAGTACAGTCCATTTATATAGCAAACGAAACTGATATAATACATAGATAATTACCAGAACCAATCAGTTCCTACATAGATAGAGGACCAAAACAAGATACCACATAATATGGGATCAGAATCAATCTTCCGCATATACAGTAACAAACCAAGATTACTACATAGATACAGGGGCAAAAAGCAAAGAAGAGTGAGACCTATTCCACACTGCACCATATTATCACAGTGTTAACATTGGAAGGTATAGAATCTCCATAGTATAAGACTGTATCTATGTAGCTCCCCCACCTAGGAGAGATAAGAGGTAGTCACAGTACACAAGAGATGGTGCAGAATTGTGAACTCATGGGTAACACCAACATTTACTGTAATTCTGATGACTCACTAATGTCTTCTTTAAATGGTGGAAATTCTCTTTCAGATAATTCTTTCTGGGTGCCATGTCAGCTTCTTCCAGCCATAACTCATCTCTGAAGCAACACAAGATTTTAAGCTTCCTCATCATCATCACGTTCACCTTCTTATCACAAATACAGTTCTTTTGCACCCCTAGAGCAAAGAAAATCCTCCAGAATTGAAATCTTTATTGGAGCATTTTTGTGTGACTATGATTGAGCTCTCAAAGCTCAAAATGCATCAGTTTTTTACTGCCTTTTAAACGATTTTCTAAATGCCCCATAAAGTTAAACAATTTTATACTTGAAAACAGTCAATGCTTTCTTCTTCCATTGCATGCTACACTGTTCTTGTTACATATGTTCTTCACTAATTAAATATTGGTTCATATGTTAATATAGTAACAAAGCCTGAACAGTGTCCCAATAGCCACCATGCTTCCTAGTAGCCATAGTCATACTGGACCTTTAGTAGCCTATAATCATAGTTGCCCACCTCACAGTCCCCCAGTAGTCAGAGTCACAGGGGCCCTTAGTTCATTCAGTAACACACAGTGTCGTGCCCCACAGTCACAGTGCCTTCAAATGGCCACAGTCTTAGTGCCCCGTGTAGCCAATAGACACTCTACAGACAATAGTCAAAGGACCCCTGTAGTCAATGTTCATAGGGCCCCTCGTAGTCAGTAGTCAAAGGGCCAGCATTACCAATTACTTCAGCTGTTAACTTTCCCATGGTCCACACACATAGGCAAGTGCAATGTACCAACCCCATACAGAGGCTTTTTCAGGTTGATTTTCAATACATGCCACCATGGGGAAAAATTTCCTCAATGTTGATGTCAGTGACCTTTATATAGTATAGAGAAAAGCACAGTCTCTCGGTGCCTTTTTCTGATTCTTTCTCTCTGCAAGAGCAATGTATATGAAATCCTTCTCAGCTCCTACCACTTCAGACAGATTAATTCTTTCTGTACCCTAGATAATTTTTTTAATGATCAGCTCTGTAAACAGGTCACTCATCTAGGGTTATCTGTAAAGAGCTAAATCCTTAGACACTTTATCAGGCTCCTTTATCTCGAGTGCCAGTGGATACAAGACAGAAAGCTGATTATGCAAACTATGTGACATATTAGAAAGTAGATATTAAAAGCATGTTTGCCAATAACTGTAGACGAAGATTAAATAACTAGACAGTTGAACTAAGATCAATTAAGACAAAGATATTTCAATGCTGAAGAGTTTGGAGTTGTTCCATCATGTTAAAGATGAAAGATTCTATAGATAGATAGATAGATAGATAGATAGATAGATGGATAGATAGATAGATGATCTGTAGATAGATCATACTGTAGATAGATAGAGAAAGGTGGCATTGCTCAGCCAAAATGTTGCTATACAGGTGAATAAATCTTTACATTTTATTTTTGAAGATGGAGTGGTGCCTTTTGTCTGCATGTAATATAGATGTACAAAACCAACTTTATGCAATGGAAACATGTTACAAACCGGAAAAAGAACAGTATAACCTTAAATGTCATGACAACATCGTGTATTTGTCATTGTCTGCAGTAACTGATGACAAATATAACTTGCACACGTAACTATAGGCGAACTCAATGCTGATTTCCATGCAAGCACAGCAGGTACAGGCGAGAATGACAGGAGTGACAATAAACTAGACATATAGCCAGAGAGTGATGAAGATAAAGGCAACATTGTTCTCGGAATAATGGATTTGTGGGTTCTGCTAAAAATAGGTGTATCAGAAAGAAAAAGACACAAGAACCAATCTGAATCTTTGATTCTTATGTGATACGGATGTAGCATAGTTACCGGAATGAATAAGTTACTTATTCATTAAAAATCTATTTAGTATTTGTTGCAACTGCTACTCAATGTTACCTGTAATGTTAAAGTTTTCTATAACTTTTATAAAAGACATTACATTTATGTGACTTCATATATAAGTGAATAGGGGCAGAGGATGAGATATTCAGATATACCGGATTGACCCACTGAAAATCCAGTAGTATGTAAAGAAAAGTTATCACGTGTAATTTATTCACTTATGCATCCCAAACTTTTATTCTGGCAGACAGTCCTGGTGTTGGATTTACATATAATGAAGTAGTTTGTGCACACGGGCATTGATTGACCAACTGGGGGCTTCTGCCATGTCTACCTCTGGCTTGATGGGGCCACCCAGGCCATCTCTTTTTATTATTTATTTATTTATTTTTATTGTTTTCTAAAAAGTGTATGTACATGGATCAGCATTGTTACAGATCGAGACTTAGGACAAAGTCTTTACAAATCGTGTGAATATATTACAACCATACGCCATAAGATTTGAATGGGGAGGGGGGGTGGGAGGTTGGGATGGGGTGTTGGTTAGGAAAAGTCCTTCAAGTTCTTCTTGGCATAACTTGACTTGTATTAGGGGGAAGGAAGGAGGAGGGTTGGGGCTGGGGGTCAGTAGGTTAGGGGAGGAGGGTTCATATATGAACCCCTACCTACTGACCCCACCAGGTCATCTTAACTACTACACACTGTGTGCAGAAACTCGCTCTGCCAGGACTCTCTGCAAGCAATAAGTACAGTAGTTCTGGGAAATGCCCAGGGCATCTATTATATGGTGATGAGAGCTGTAAATAACTTGGGTAATATGATATACTTCCTTAAAGTACTCCCCAATGTGACCAATAGAACAGTCAGGTTGAAATCAAAACTGAATCTAAGAAGTTGTAGCCGTATTCCCCAACAACATCGTTTGCCATAATGGTAAACTGTCTCACTTAGAGAATTCTCTAGATTGGCAGAGTAACAAGTCTAGCCCACACACAAGTAAAGTCTCCAATGTGTGTCACTGCTCCTACCATCAAACAGCTTTGACATTGTGCATCATAGACCCTAATGGGCAAAATAAGATCATTAGTTTGTCAGGATTGTTTGCATTGGATTTAAAACTGGCTGAAGGATCCTATTTAAACAATTGTAGTCAACGATTCCAACTCAGTATGGTCACTAGAATGGTCATAGTCATACATGGTGTACCCCGATGTTCTGTGCTCGGCAGACTAGTATTTTACTTGTTTGTAATGATATAGAGGTTGGAATTATAGCAAGCACAAAATATCTATTTTTTGCAGATGCACCAAGCTGTGAGTGTAATACGGTCTTTGGAGGATGTTCAAGGCTTCAAGCTGACTTGTACATCGAGTGTTGGGCATCCGTTGGCAAATGAGATTCAATGTGAAGAGCTGCCCGCTCATCAACTATTTCCAAAGCCTCTGGTGATAGAAGTATGTCCTCTGCATTGGGGTCAGAACAGAAGCTCAGCCAGAGGCTGCTGAAATCACGGTCAGACTCCCAGCAGTCAGAAACCCTATGACCTGTCCTATAAAGGAAAACCCAGTTAAATTGTACCAACATACAAGCTATTACTTTAAGATGATGGGAGTTGTCCGTGACATCTATTCTATGGTAGATGTCAATAGTCATCGTCCAGCCTGTCTAGAACCAATTCTGTTGTAAGGGGTCTTTAAATGAATGGTACAGCTACAATTAATTAGAATCCTCCTGGTATCCGTAAATCTGAAAATTTGTCATATACACAACTATGTTTTGCTCTATAATAAGCTTCACTGTGTTTGAACTGCTGGAAAGTGTCGGGCTAGAACCGAAATTTCACACGTGATATTTCTCCATTGGTGACGATTAGAGAGTTTAACCTTTCAGAATTACTTATTGTAAGTTCTTCCTGTCATGTCTAACTTATGAAGAATGTTTGGTAGCAATTTCCCATTACTTTTAGCAATTTTTGGGATTACATTGCCTGAAAATGATATACATTCATTTGGTAATGAATTTTGATGGCATTTACAGTCCTGCCAAACGAGGTTCCAAGAAGTAAAGGGAGGTAGCTCGTCCGTGCACCGGATTATTTTGATGTATGAGGTATTGATTTGTGGCTAAAGCTTGTATCTAGCAGTCAGAATACTCGTGATGCCGTTTCGTTAGTCGGCGGTAGAGGTCAGGTACCAGAAGGGGCACTTTAATTTTTGCCTCAATGTAAAATAACGACAATGTTAAGGCTGAAAGACCTGAAACTTAAAACTGCAATGATCTGAAAACAAGCCCCTTGTCAGGCGTATGAATCAGCTGAACACAGGTTCTCTCTAAACCCGTCTTTTATCACAGGTCCACTTTGGCCAATATTTCTCTGACTACAAGTATAAAAATGAGGACCTTACAAGTGGAACCTGGCAGCGGGATGTCCAGCTACAAAATAGTGCCAATATGAAAATAATTTTCCATATGGCATAAAGAAAACTATACCATCTCATGGAAAATAGATTTACATAATTACCAGAATCCTCAGTGGGAGGACGGGGAATCTTTCTGCCTCGTGCCTCTACGAAATCCTGTTGTTAATTCGTGCTATATGTATTTTCCGTTGCGACCCAGCCCGATTCCCGTTCCTGATTTTTTTCAGGAGGTTTTACTTTCTTTAAGTGGTTACAGCACAAATACACATGCTATAAATTTGGATTGTGTTATGGCACAACACCAAAGAATAAGTGGAAAAACTTAATCACTCCCCCCCCCCCCCGCCCCCAAACAGCTGGACCCCGGCACTAGCCCCATTTAGTGCTCGAATCATTAGGTATTGATTAGGTATGTATCATTAATTGCTTTTGCTTGATGGGATAAATTAAAATTTTTAAAGATACTGAGAGAGCTGACGCTCTCTCTAGATAATGTGCCCGCAATGGGTTCCCTTAGCCTCCTATCACATGTACCAAAAGGGTTGGTAATGCGCAAGCCTTGTACAATGAGAGAAAGGTCATGAAATAGCTGAGAGATGTATACAAAATATTGGCCAGCAGCCATTCAGAAGATTAGATTTTTTTTGGTCACATTTTTAGCTTTGTCACATTGTAGCACATGTTATTAAATGAAAGAAAATCCGAGGTTTTGACTGATTGTATTGAACTCATCTATATTGTTCTTTTGTTCCTTGTGGAACAAAATATACTTTTTTAATGTTTTTTACGCGTTTGATTCACTTGTTTTTCGGAAAATCTTGCAATCTTGTCTTTTCAGATCAAAAGGAAATCTACCAAAAACATGAAAAACCCTGAAGTAAAAATAGCATTGTAGGGTTTCCGACATACTTTCTTGCTTCCCATTTCCATCGATCTGTCATATCTAGAAATAAAATTTTCCTTTATATGCAATTGATGATAACCGAGTGTGGCCCAAACTACGATGCCCTGTGTGTTTTCAGTCATTTTATTTTTAAGGAGATGCAAAGGGGCGGAGAGGGTTGTGTTTGGGAGTGGTAAAGGAAGAAAATGGGGGGATGCTTGAAATCTCTGACAGATTTTATGCAAAACTAGTCCACAAAATGCTCTTCCTACCACATTTATAAGGTTTTTAGACCTGATTTTTTGTATGACAAAAGGGCAAATGGCCTCGTGGAAGGGTGTGGTTTTGTTGAAAGTGGGCATGGTCTGAATAGTTAGTCTGTGGTGCCCCAAAAATTATAATTCCACAATGATGAAATCTGGTTCAGCAAAAAACTAGTGTGACCAGCTCTGGCACTGTCGAAGCCGGACAACCATTGAATGAATTTCCCCCCATACAATCCACCAGGAAGTGCAGCCAACACCTGGTTTAAAGGGGTTTGGCCCACTTTACCGTCATGTTTTGTAATGTTTGTCAATGTGGGGGGGCGGGATAATTAGGGCAATTTACCAATACCACTATATATAGTTTCTGCTCGCTTCTTGATATTGAAGTGAAGCCTCTGTGCCTCATCAGCCGGACATTGCTGACATAACAATGGCTGAACCGATGGAGGTCTGTGAATCTCTTGTTTATGACCAATCCTTCCTAGCAGGACCATATCTGAAACTTCATTAATATGATCATAAGTCCTGGAAGGTTGGATCTTGGCCTTTTTCGGACAGGAATGTCTGGCTGATGAGGGGGAAAGACATTTCTGAAGCAGGAGCTTTTGGCCTTTAGATTCTACGAAAATTGAGGACATTAATAGATGTATACACAGTACTCAATAATTACCTAATATCCTGCCTCGACACTTACACACCACATTACTAAAAAGTGGCCACCCCTTTTTAACTTTTGTATAGATTAAAATGGTGTTATATAAGTATAAAGAATTATAATATACAAATAATGAATATAGTAAAAGAACAAATATTGTTTTACTTGGGTTGTTTTGAGACCTGGTTGATTCCTTTATTAGGAAAGACAAATGCCATTTATAATCCTATGTGTTATGGATTGTAAGACGAAACACTACAGTGACAAAGAAGAGTTACATACTCATAGTAAAATTGATTACAACCCTAACAGGTACCAATGTCCGCTTTCATTCACTACACTCTCCCGTCCCTGTTCCCGTGCAATACATGCAATTAACCCAACCTAATGCGTGTTTTGTGTAATACCTAATATGATAGACAGACAAATAGTGCAGAATTCTAATTCAAGAATTTAAAAAAGTAACATATTTATTTGTGTATAGATTAATGAATGTTCTGTAAAATTACCAGCTTAGGAACCAACATTTGAAATTTTTTTTTGCCTTTTGTGTCTTTCAGTGCTGATAGGATATCTGCCACCTAACGGAGAAAAACAATATATCCTGTAGTCTGCATTAATTCACTGTGCTTTTTCTTGTAGGAAACAGAACCTTATGACATCCACATTGTCCATTCATCGTCATGGTGGAAGAACAGGGCCTGGCCTGTGTTGCGTGCGGGTATTGCCTGCTTCCAGCCAGCAGGACCTTGGAGTCCTCGTTTATACTCGGTGACCAGGATGCATCATTGACTTCCAGTACTAGGGTCATCCACAGTGCTTTCCAATACTCCTTTCTGTAAGTCACTTTCCCTGGCAGAATTTTCTGATATTCCAAATGTTAATTTCTTCTAAAATCAACTGTCATTATTGGGCTTGTGCCACCATAGAGCCCGGTACCACTTAGTTTAGGCAGCATATGCAGTCCTTAGTATGAGGCCATACTGGTTTAATGCATCCTTACATATGGAGAATTATTTCTATACATTTGATCTTTATGTATTTCACTACGGACGCTGCATCACTGTTTGGGAAATGCCATTCCTTCTAACAAGGCAATATATCATCAAAAATCCCTATCATGATAATCAAAGACACATTGGGGCAGATTTTTCAGCTTTCTGAAAGTCAGAATATTTCTAGGTGCCCATGCAACCCAGTCACAGCTCCCTTTAAAAATATATTAGGAGACTGGTAAAAGCAAGCAGGCTGCGATTGGTGCCATTGGACAACTAGAAATGATTCTGACTTGCAGACAGCTTGATAAATCTCCCCCATTGTCATAATCCAGACACCTGAAGTGGTAATTGTCTTATATTTGTTATCCCTGCCTCCGTCCTTCTAAAATCAAGTTTTAAAATATTGCTAATTAGCATGGTCCACTGATGCCAGATTCACAAGAGCTTTACACGTTCAAGCCCCACCCACCACCAACGACCTCGCTCTACCAGTACTTCCACCTCCTGCTGCCGGATGTGTTTTATGCAGCAGAGAGTTTTGAAACAACAATAGGAGGGGGGAAGTGGATTGGGTAAATCTGAAGATGGAGGGGCTCTGGTAACACCCCAGGATTCTATCGGCCCATAGAATAATTAAAAGAAGAAGGATTTTCTTCAAATGGAGCTCACAACAAAAAACACGAGGACCTAGAAGGTGGGCCATAAGGGGGTCACAAAAAGACAGACACAGTTGTTTTTGGGAAGCTGGTGACCCATTTGACTTTTGATATCATTCTACTTTTTTGTTCTCCATGACTGGTGTTCAGCCCCACAGCTTACCCTAACACAGAGGCTACTACACGCATGCACTTAACAGCTTCTTATCTTACTGCAGGAGCTAGACAGTTGTAACTGATGTTGCCATGTCGCATCCTCGAAAGAAACTGTCATTGATATTAATGGTTAGAAAATAGGCTTTCCACGCTTTACAGGATTCTACTCTGCTCTGTCTAATCAGCACTTTTTAAGGCTGCTTCTGTTTGTAGGGAGAGGTTGCTGGCCTTTTAGCAGGCACAGACATCTGATTCATCAGCAACAGGTTACAGAACTAAAAAAGTACAGGAGTACCTTAAACAAGTAGGAATTTAACTCATATCACTCTCTCGGAATTTGCGCTCCATGCAGCCCTGAGGTAAAAGGCTCACTAGCAGGATACAATGTGGTGAACTTCATTGTCAACAAGCAGTTACGTGTTCTTGTACTATCGCCATGCACAGTTTGTGTCCAGATAAGATGCTCAATAGCTGGTAGTCACAAATTTGATAATGTGAATTGTGGTTAAACAAGTGTGTATTTGAATTGGAGCGTCTGGAGAAAACGTTAACTGGCTGAAGACATGGGGGGATTTATCACTGCTGTACTATCAGTGGCCTCTTGCTGGGAATTGCGACCACTCGACCCTCTCCAGCAGGTCTAGGGAGGGCGGCGTGCACGGCTGTTCAGTGGCCGGCACTGCTCACACCAGTAGCCGGGACTGCTATCACACATAATAACAACAACAACATTGGCAGGACACATAGTCAGGAGACTAGGCGTTAGGGAAGTCCAACCAGCCGGGTGCACATCCAGTAATACAGTCAAATGAGGCAAAAAAGGAGAAAAATGTGGACTCACCGAGCCTTGAGAAAAGAAACCGTGTGTGTACGGTGGAAGGCCCGTCGCTTTGGCAAGGGTTGTCTTAGTCTGTCCTGTTACTCTCTACATAAAGAGGTGTCTAATACGTACTCCGGTAGTGCCCGCATTTTGTTCTCGTTTTTAGACTAAACTGATTACATAGATTTGTGGACCCTACTGATGCTCTGATTAACATGTCCTTCCTCCCCCTTCCGCTCCCCCCCCCCACGCCCCCCCCCCCCCCCCATCCCTCCACTCCCCCCCCCTTCCCCCTCCCCCTCCCCTGTGCTCCATGTGTCTCCAGTGTTCATGTGTTTTATATTTTTTTTGATTCTGTTAAGAACTGGCTGAAAACAAGTCTGAATTTATTTGTTCATGTTCATAGAAATTTATTTATTTACTTTTATCAATTCAAGTGTATTTCTGTGACCATGTGGGGGTTTTCATTAAAGAGAGGTAGAAACAAGTTTTTGTCCACCTCTGTAAAGCTTGTTCTCTGGTCCAATTATAGATAATAAACTGGTGATCAGTTAAATGACGGTTTTTATTTAGTTTACATCACCCTAGGATGAAGATGAAATAAAGCCTGTCAATTAAGAATTAGTTGTTTTGAGACTTAATTACCCAAGTGTTTCAAACGTATTGTGTGATACCAGGAATCCCGCCGTCTGTAGAATCCAGGACTTCACCCTGGTGCCACAAAGGACACCTTAAAAGGTGAAGTATTGAAGTCTCTACTTCCTCTTTTTCTCCAGCCATAGGCACAGCGTCCTATTGCTCTCCGTTATGTTTATTTTATATATCATGTTTTTTAACTTATGCTGGATGTGTAATGGAACTGTGGTCAAAAATGATAGAAATAGAGAAGTTGAATGCAATTTTTGAGAACATGGATTGTACTTAATAGTTATCTATTGATAATATAAAAATGGGAACATTAAGAAGACAGAAATATTGCACGTACATGTTTTTGCTAGGACTTTTACAATTGATAGACATGTATTTATAGCTGCTACTAAAAGTACTACTGGGAAAATGTATTGGCACAAGCATTGTGGTGCATCATATTTGCCGTAAAGGTGCTTTCTTTTCTTTCAATAAAACTCTATTGAAACAAGATGGAAGTAGAGGGGGTGATCAGAATATTTCCAAAAGTAAATTCATAGGTTAGAAAATAATATCTAGGCATCATGCAGCATATTAAATTTATGTCTTTTGAAAAGCCCAAATAACACATACTTTCTAAAAACATTGACAAATTCAAGGGATGCCAACATTATAAAAAAAAAAATAAAAAAATTAGCACAATATAGAGTTATCCATTTTTTGTTTCATTAAATATAATGGCTGGAATACGGTTTTTCGTCTGTCAATTGCAGTTCGCGGCGTCCGCACATCGCGCTCTCCTGACACACATCCACCAGAACTGGTGTTCAGGTTTGTAGACTTCAAAGGACAACCCCTTTAGCTCCCTCGTGATTTCCTTTGTTGAAGCATACCCGAATTCCCGCCGTACAATGTGCAGATCCAGCGGCTCGCGAGGGTTGAAAAACTTTTTCATAAAGCTGCCACACCAAGGTCATCATATGATAATGTCACAACCACGGTGCGTATGGCAGCGGTACTCCCTGCGTGTGCTCACTGTTCCCCGCCTTCCCTCTCCATAGAATGCTATGTCATCTGAACTTCAGCTGCTAGCAGATGAAATTCAGGCAGAATGTTAAAATGAAACTCCTTTTATCAGGAGGTAAGAGAACATGAGATGTAGGTGAATGCACTATACTATGCCGCTTTAGAATGACCTTGTCAGCATTCGCACAATTTCAGTTGTTTAATATAAGACTAATCAACATGACCTGGTTCTGTGGTGGGTCCCTTGGCCATAATTACGATTCGAATGGTTGAAATTGAGCTATGTCAGACCCCATATTTTTGAGGAACAGATGAAGCAATCCTTCTCTTTCCAGTCCCATCTTTTAGGGTTTATTATAAAATATAAAAGAAACACATTCTTATGTCCTTATTCCTTGGGGTCCCTTGCTGATCTCTAATGTGTCGTCCTCGGTCCTGTGTACTATGTACAGGCATTCCCTGGGTTATACAGATAGTTCTGTAGGTTTGTTCTAGTTGAATTTGTATGTAAGGTCGGAACTCGTTAGTTTATCATGGTAACTCGAGCCAAAATGTTGTTGGTCTCTGTGACATTGGGATTTTTAAAAATGTTGGTCTGTAAGGAACCAGATTAACAATTTTAAAATTAATTACAAACCTTTGGTAACCTTAACAGCCTGATTTTGTCACCTAGGACTAAAGTACAGTAAATTACCAACATCCAGCGGTCCGTTTGGTAACAAAATAAGGCGGTCGTCTGTAAGTCGGGGTTTTATGTAGGGGAACCGCTTGTACTATATAGGGCAAGCAATTCCGCACAACGACCAGTGGTCACGCAGTCATGTGCCTCAATTGGCAATCATGCTTAAGTAAAGTAGAGAACCTTTAATACCCAGAGATAATGATAAGGACATAACCGTATCAGACAATAGGATGTCCTCATGTAACATATTCTGGTCATGTATTACTTGTGCCCTTCAGGGAGCGCTGAAATTTGCTGTCATCTGTAGACAGGACTATTGCCACTAGAATAATAAAAGTGTCCCTAAATTATATCTGCTTGTCTGAAATCTAGCCACTAATTATCTCAGAGATAACTCTATATCTCCAGATATAAGGTAAATTTTTTTTAAGGGATTCATGTTACCAAGACCTTATTTTCACAAACGACTGTTTGCCGAAGCCCATAAACCTGCATGCAATCTGCTCTTGCTGGTCTTCTGCCTTACTATATAATGTGTTTTAACTTACTCACAAATCATGTGGGAGTTCGAGTTTTACTTTGGTCTGGATGACATTAGATAAACATTGACTTGTCTGTGCTGCTCATTCACTCTCAGCTCACAGCCCCAACTTTAGCTCCTCCCCCCCCCACTGATGTTCGCTCCCCAGCCATGACGCTCTGTCCCTGTGTGAGTGAAGGAGCCAAGAGGGAGTGCTGTACATGCAGAAAAGGCACAGAAAGGTGGGACTGAAGCTGAGGAGTGATTGATCAGCACAGACGGGACCCTAAGTCTGAATAATAATATAGAATTTCCAGAATTCAATTACATATATTGCAATATGCCTAAAGAATATAGTATGTGCTTTAATGATATCTATATGGCTTTTACAAGAAGAAGACGAGTGTTTAACTAAATTATTGATTTTCACCTCTCTAGCGTTCATGTATTTGATGTGTCATGTATCATTGATTTCAAAGTATTCCAAGGAAACATTGACTTCTGCAAGTCCCAATAATGATGTCACTGCGACATTGCTCTGGAAAAAAACTTACATTTTGCCTTTTGCATTCCCAGCATTTGGCAAGACCTGTTTGGTATATTTTTAATTATATCCCAAAGGACCGCATAACTTCCAATCTCCATCTATTGGGATAGTTAATTTGGCCTCTCTCACAAATGAGGGCTGTCCAACTTGGCATCAACCAAAGTTATCTATTCCATGTCCTGTGTATATTAACCATTTATTTCACTCTGTGCCAATGCAAATCAAATTTTAGGATTTCATAGAGATAAAAAGAAATGAGTATAGCTAATGTGTGCTAAATTACAAAAATGCTTTACCAGTGTCACATTAGTATCTATGTATTATCTGTAATAGATTTGTAATACCGACAAATCTCTGGCAAATTATTACCCCTCTACAGCTCTATTAACTTAGACTTGGACTTAGCTACCCATGGCAACCAATTACAGCTCACCTTTCATTTTAGCACTGCTCACGAATATTTTTAAGGGAAGCTGTAAATGGTTGCCTTGGGCAACTAAGCACTTTCTTACTCTTGGACAGTTTGGTTTTATTCCAACCAAATCCCATCTTCTTTCTCTTCATGGACCCTAAGCCTGAAATAATAATCCATAGAATTTCCAGAATTCAATTCTACATCATATTGCAATATGCCTAAAGAATATAGTACTTGCTGCTTCTAATGATCCTCTATTACCTTGGCTCTTTCCAAGAAGACAGATGACCCCGTGTTTAACCTAACTTATTGATTTTCACCTCTCTAGCGTTCCATGTATTATGATGTATCATGTATCATTGATTTCAAAGTATTCAAGGCAAACATTGACTTCTGCAAGTCCCAATAATGATGTCACTGCTGACATTGCTCTGGAAAAAACTATACATTTTGCCTTTTCGCATTGCCCAGCATTTGGCAAGACCTGTTTTGCTATATTTTTAATTATATCCCAAAGGACCGCATAACTTCCAATCTCCATCTATTGGGATAGTTAATTTGGCCTCTCTCACAAATGAGGGCTGTCCAACTTGGCATCAACCCAAAGCATTATCTATTCCATGTCCTTGTTATATTAACCATTTATTTCACTCTGTGCCAATGCAAATCAAACATTTCTAGGATTTCATAGAGATAAAAAGAAATGAGTATAGCTAATGTGTGCTATAATTACAAAATGCTTTACCAGTGTCACATTAGTATCTATTGTATTATCTGTTAATAGATTTGTAATACCGACAAATCTCTGGTAAATTATTACCCCTCTACAGCTCTATTAACTTAAACTTGGACTTAGCTAATTTACTTTTGTATTACACTGTTATCTTTTCACTCCTTGGGGCTTGATTTTTGTAGGACAAGTTGGATTTTCAGCTCTACCTTTTAATGCTCCATATACTATACTGGAAAACAGAGAAAATTTTTGTAGCCCCTCATTGGCAAATTGTGTGCAACCACCCTGCACATTAGATTCTCATCTTATTCTACTACACCACATCGCATAAATAAGGTATAGACTATCATTTGCCCAGGGCTGTAGAGGAGATATGACCCAATGGGTCTTTTTTGAATTATCTGACATCTAGTGCATAAAAAAGTAATATAACAAAACTTCATACATAGAAACAATATAATTAAACATTACTTGGGAATACCTTGGAAAAGGGTGGCATCTTAGTGTTTAAAACCCCAGGCATCCAGATGAGAGGTTACAGTCTGTTATAATGCAGTAGGGGGTGGGATACTGCCGATGTGATCCACAGCTGGGTCATACTTCCATTATAAAACTGCTAGCACCTCTAATGTAGCATCTCACAGTAACTAAGGACGCAGAAACACTTTGCTATACCTAGGCACAGGTGATGAAAAATTAGTCAGCGCTGCCTTTTATCCTGCTTCCTGCTTTCATTAATTACTGTTCCCCGATACAATTGGGGCCAGAGGATTCCTAGGAGGGATCATATGTTATTACTCTAAATCCTATGCACTTTTAATTAGTAGTTAATAAAGATAATATTTTAAACGTTACTATCCCAGGCAGTGTTCTTATTACAGTACCAGTACCATTTATATAGCAATGAAACTGAGATAAATACATAGATAAATTACCAGAACCAATCAGTTTCCTACATAGATAGAGGACCAAAACAAGATTACCACATAGATATGGGATCAGAATCAATCTTACCGCATATATACAGTAACAAACCAAGATTACTACATAGATACAGGGCCATGTCAGGCTTGCGGGTAGTGGATCCACTGGACCACTGCAGACGATGACTCAAGTCACTACCTGGGACCGGAGTCTAAGTGGTACCCGGTTTTCACCAGAGCCCGCCGCAAAGCTGGTTAGACAAGCTGCGGCGTGGTACCACCAGGTCGTTCCTCAGGCGTGACTTGTCTGCAGTGGCGGCTAAGGTTGAGGTACAAGAACGGCAGTCAATCTCGTGGTCAAAGTCCAGGCACAGAGTCAGGGCAGGCGGCAGAGATGCAACGTCAGGGTTCAATCCGGGGTCAGCAACAGGAGGTCCAAGCAGAGGGGTACGGGAACACAGAACAGCAGCACGGAGGAACACAGTAACACAGGAACACGGAGGGACACAGGAGACACAGGAACGCAGGCAAATCGCAGTAAAGCTTTCTCTCAGGCTGTGAGGCACAAAGATCCGGCAAGAGATACAGGAAGAGGCAGGCTTAAGTAGATTTAGTGAAAATGGCCAGCGCCAATTAGTGGCGCACTGGCCCTTTAAATTTGCCAAAGGTGGCGCGCGCGCGCCCTAGGAGGCGGGGACGCGCGCGCCGTGCTGCCGGAGTCGGCGTGGGAACGGGACGGGGTAAGTAAGATGCCGGGGGACCGGGGCAGCCATGAACCGCGGCACGGGTGGCCCTGCGACCCGGGAGGGAGGTCACAGAGGCACCCGTGACAGGCCAAAAAGCAAAGAAGAGTGAGACCTAGTCTCACACTGCACCAGATTTATCACAGTGTCTAACATTGGAAGATAAATCTCACATAGTATAAGACTGTATCTATGTAGCTCCCCCACCTAGGAGAAGATAAGAGGTAGTCACAGTACACAAGAGATGGTGCAGAATTGTGAACTCATGGGTAACACCAACATTTACTGTAAATCTGATGACTCACTAATGTCTCCTTTAAATGGTGAAATTCTCTTTCAGATAATTCTTTCTGGGTGCCATGTCAGCTTCTTCCAGCCATAACTCATCTCTGAAGCAACACAAAGATTTTAGCTTCCTCATCATCATCGCGTTCACCTTCTTATCACAAACTACAGTTCTTTTGCACCCCTAGAGCAAAGAAAAATCCTCCAGAATTGAAAACTTTATTGGAGCATTTTTGTGTGACTATGATTATGAGCTCTCAAAGCTCAAAATGCATCAGTTTTTTACTGCCTTTTTAAACGATTTCTAAATGCCCCAATAAAGATTAAATCAATTTTATACTTGAAAACAGTCAATGCTTCATTCTTTTCATTGCATGCTACACTGTTCTTGTTACATATGTTCCTTCACCTAATTAATATTGGTTAATATAGTTAATATAGTAACAAAGCCTGAACAGTGTCCCAATAGCCACCATGCTTCCTAGTAGCCCATAGTCATACTGCCCTTTAGTAGCCTATAATCATAGTCGCCCACCCTCACAGTGCCCCCAGTAGTCCAGAGTCACAGGGCCCAACAGTTCATTCAGTAACACACAGTGTCAGTGCCCCACAGTCACAGTGCCTTCAGATGGCCACAGTCATAGTGCCCCTCTGTAGCCAATAGACACTCTACAGACAATAGTCAAAGGACCCCTTGTATTCAATGTTCATAGGGCCCCTCTGTAGTCAGTAGTCAAAGGGCCAGCATTACCAATTACTTTCAGCTGTTAACTTTCCCATGGTCCACAACACATAGTGCAAGTGCAATGTACCAACTCCATAACAGAGGCTTTTTCAGGTTTGATTTTCAATACATTGCACCATGGGTGAAAAAACTGTTGATAGTAAGTGAGATTTCTGCTTCTATGTGTCTTTCTAGCTCCAAAGGTTTATTTACAATTTAAAAATTTCCTCCAACTGCAGATGAAGGTGCCCTTTATATATTATAGAGAAAAGCCACAGTTTCTCGGTGCCTTTTTCTGATTCTTTCTCCTGCAATGAGCAATGTATATGAAATCCTTCTCAGCTCCTACCACTTCAGACAGATTAATTCTTTCTGTACCTAGATAATTTTTTTTATGATTCAGCTCTGTAAACAGTGTCACTTATCTAGGGTTATCTGTAAAGAGCTAAATCCTTAGACACTTTGTCAGGCTCCTTTATCTCTGAGCTGTCAGTGGATACAAGACAGAAAGCTGATTATGCAAACTATGTGACATATTAGAATCGATATATTAAAAACATATGGGCCAATAGGTGTAGACAAAGATCAAATAACTAGACAATTAACATAAGATCAATTAAGACAAAGATATTTCAATGTTGAAGAGTTTGGAGTTGTTCCATCATGTTAAAGATAGAAAAATTCTATAGATAGATAGATAGATAGATAAGTAGGTAGATAGATATATAGATACCGTAGATAGATAGATAGATAGATAGATAGATAGATAGATAGATAGATAGATACTGTAGATAGATAGATACTGTAGATAGATAGAGAAAGGTTGCATTGCTCAGCCAAAATGTTGCTATACAGGTGAATAAATCTTTACATTTTATTTTTGAAGATGGAGTGGTGCCTTTTGTCTTGCATGTAATATAGATGTACAATAACCAACTTTATGCAATGGAAACATGTTAACAAACCGGAAAATAGAACAGTATAACCTTAAATGTCATGACAAAATCAGTGATTTGTCATTGTCTGCAGTAACTGATGACAATATAACTTGCACACGTAACTATTAGGAGAACTCATGCTGATTTCCCATGCAAGCACAGCAGGTACATGGCGAGAATGACAGGAGTGACAAATAAACTAGACATATAGCCAGAGAGTGATGAAGACTAAAGGCAACAATTGTTCTCGGAATAATGTGATATTTGGGTTACTGCTAAAAATAGGTGTATCAGAAAGAAAAAGACACAAGATACCAATCTGAATCTGTTGATTCTTATGTGATACGGATGTAGCAATAGTTACCGGGAATGAATAAAGTTACTTAATTCATTAAAAAATCTATTTAGTATTTGTTGCAACTGCTTACTCAACTGTTTAACTGTAATGTTAAAGTTTTCTATAACTTTATAAAAGACATTACATTATGTGACTTATATATATAAGTTGAATAGGGGCAGAGGATGAGATATTTCAGATATACCGGATTAGTTACCCAACTGAAAATCCAAGTTAGTATGATAAAGAAAAGTGTAATTTATTCACTTATGCATCACCCAAACTTTTATTCTGGCAGACAGTCCTGGTGTTGGATTTACATATAAATGAAGTAGTTTGTGCACACGGGGCATTGATTGACCACCTGGGGGGCTTCTTGCCATGTCTACCTCTGGCTCTGATGGGGCCACCCAGGCCATCTCTTTTTATTTATTTATTTATTTATTTTTTATTGTTTTCTAAAAAGTTATGTACATGGATCAGCATTGTTTACAGATTCGAGACTTAAGCGTACATAAGTCTTTACAAATCGTGTGAATATATTACAACCATACGCCATAAGATTTGAATGGGGAGGGGGGGAGGGTTGGGATGGGGATGTTGGTTAGGAAAAGTCCTTCAAGTTCTTCTTGGCATAACTTGACTTGTATTAGGGGAAGGGAGGAGGGTTGGGGCTGGGGGTCAGTAGGTTAGGGGAGGAGGGTTCATATATGAACCCCTAACCTACTGACCCCCACCCAGGTCATCTCTAACTACTACACACTGTGTGCAGAAACTGGCTCTGCCAGGACTGTCTGCAAGCAATAAGGTACAGTAGTTCTGGGAAATGCCCAAGGGCATCTATTATATGGTGATGAGAGCTGTAAATAACTTGGGTATATGATAAACTTCCTTTAAAGTACTCCCCAATGTGACCAATAGAAAAGTCAGGTTGAAATCAAAACTGAATCTTAAGATGTTGTAGCCAGTATTCCCCCAACATCGTTTGCCATAATGGTTAAACTTGTCTCACTTAGAGAAATTCTCTAGATTGGCAGAGTAACAAGTCTAGCCACACACAAGTAAAAGTCTCCAATGTTGTCACCTGCTTCCTACCATCAAACAGCTTTTGACATTGTGCATCATAGACACCTAATGGGCAAAATAAGATCTATTAGTTTGTCAGGAATTGTTTGCAATTGGATTTAAAACTGGCTGAAGGATCCTATTTAAACAATTGTAGTCAACGATTCCAACTCAGTATGGTCACTAGAATGGTCACTAGTCATACATGGTGTACCCCGATGTTCTGTGCTCGGCAGACTAGTATTTTACTTGTTTGTAATGATATAGAGGTTGGAATTATTAGCACTAGCACAAAAATATCTATTTTTGCAGATGACACCAAGCTGTGTAGTGTAATACGGTCTTTGGAGGATGTTCATAGGCTTCAAGCTGACTTGTACATCGAGTGTTTGGGCATCCAGTTGGCAAATGAGATTCAATGTGGATAGAGCTGCCCGCTCATCAACTATTTCCAAAGCCTCTGGTGATAGAAGTATGTCCTCTGCATTGGGGTCAGAACAGAAGCTCAGCCAGAGGCTGCTGAAATCAGCGGTCAGACTCCCAGCAGTCAGAAACCTATGACCTGTCCTATAAAGGAAAACCCAGTTAATATTGTACCAAAATACAAAGCGATTATTACTTTAAGATGATGGGAGTGTCCGTGACATCTTATTCTATGGTAGATGTCAATAGTCATCGTCCAGCCCTGTCTAGAACCAATTCTGGTTTGTAAAGGGGTCTTTAAATGAATGGTCAGCTACAATTAATTATATATCCTTCCATTGTATCGTAAAATCTGAAAATTTGTAATAACACAACTTATGTTGTGCTCTATAATAAGCTTCACTGTGTTTTGAACTGCTGGAAAGTTGTCTAGAACCAGAATTTCACACTGTGATATTTCTCCATTATGTGTGAACGATTAGCAGAGGTTATAACCTTTCAGAATTACTTATTGTAAGTCTTCCCTGTCATTCTAACTTATGAGATGGTTTGTAGCAATTTCCCATTAACTTTTGAGCAGATTTCTTGGAGATACATTCCTGTAAATGATAATAAATTCATGTGGTAATAGATTTCTTGATGGCATCTTACAGTCCTGCACTGAGGTTTCCAAGAAGTTAAAGGGGAGGTAAGCTCTGGTCCGTGCACCGGATTGATTTTGATGTATGCAGGTATTGATTTGTGGCTAAGCTTTTATCAGCAGTCAGAATACTAGTGATGCCGTTCTGTTAAGTCGGACGGTAGAGGTCAGGTACCAGAAGTGAGCACTTTAATTTTATGCCTCAATGTAAAATAACGACAATGGTAAGGCTGAAAGATCATGAAACTTAAAACTTCAATGATTCTGAAAACAAGCCCCTTGTCAGCGTATGAATCAGCTGAACACAGGTTCTTCTCTAAACCGGCTTTTATCAACAGGTCACTTTTGGCCAGATATTTCTCCTGACTACAAGGTATAATAAATGAGGACCTTAACAAGTAGAACCTGGGCCTGGGATATCCAGTTACAAAATAGTGCCAAATATGAAAATATATTTTCCAAACATGGCATAAGAAAACTTATACCATCTACGAAAATATATTTACATAATTACCAGAATCCTCCAGTGGGAGGACGGGGATCTTTCTGCCTCGTGCCTCTACGAAATTCCTGTTGTTATTCCTGTGCTTATAGTGATTTCCCGTTGCGACCCCGATTCCCGTTCCTGATTTTTTTTCAGGAAGGTTTTAATTTCTTTAAATGTGTTACAGCACAATTACACATGTATAAATTTGGTATTGTTGTTATGGCAACAACCCAAAGAATAAAGTGAAAAACTTAATCCACTCCCCCTGCAAGCACTTGCAATTATTTTTCCCAGTCCTCCACCTTCAGGCCAGGGGGGCGTTGAGGGATGTGAAGGGGGGGGTACGGCTTGCCGGTGGTGGCAACAGCTTATGCTTCCACGCTACCTACGGGCTTGCTCAGGGGAGGACAAGGACGATTGTGAGGGGATGTGTTTTGCTGGAAATTGTCTGAATTTTTTTTTTAAAGATATTAAGAAAAAAATACAATATACTTGTCACGGGTGCTCCTGCGACCCATGTCCCGGGTCGGAGGCACATCCGTGTGCTGCTGGAGCCTGGCCGCAGCTCACCCTCCCTCGCTCCAGCAGTGGTCCTAGTGCTCCAGCGCGTCACCGCCTCTTAGGGTGTGCACACGCTGGCTCTGTTTGATTTAAAGGGCGAGTGTCGATGATAGCCACTGGCCAGCTGCCTGTCCTGATAAATAATCGCCCCCTTCCTGTGTCCCCTGCTGGATCTTTCTGCCTCGTGCCTCTACGAAATTCCTGTTGGTATTCCTGTGCTTAAAGTGATTTCCCGCTGCGACCCCGATTCCCGTTCCTGATTTTTTTTCAAGAAGGTTTTAATTTCTTTAAATGTGTTACAGCACAATGACACATGTATAAATTTGGTATTGTTGTGATGGCAACAACCCAAAGAATAAAGTGAAAAACTTAATCCACCAACCCCCCCCCCCCCCCCCCTAAACAGCTCCGGACCCCGGCACTAGCCCAGTTATGCTCAGAATCATTAGGTATAATTAGGTATGTATCATTAATTTGCTTTTCTTTGATGGGATAGAATAAAAATTTTAAGAATAACTGGAGAGAGTCTGGCGCTCTCTCTAGATAGATGTGCCAATGTGGCTCCCCTTAGCCTCCTGATCACATGTATCAAGTACAGGGTGGGTCATGCTGCAAGCCTTGTACGATGAGAGAAAGGCATATCATGAAATAGCTGAGAGATTTATACAAGAATATTGGCCAGCAGCCATACAGAAGATTAGATTTTTTTTTGTCACATTTTAGCTTTTGTCACATTGTAGCACATTGTTATTAAATGAAAGAAAATCCGTTTGTCACATTGTAGCACATTGTTATTAAATGAAAGAAAATCCGAGGTTTTTGACCTGATTGTATTGAACTCATCTAATATATTGTTCTTTGTTTCCGTGTGGAAACAAAATATATCTTTTATGTTTTTACGCTGTTTGATTTCACTTCTGTTTTTCGGAAAATCTTGCAATCTTGTATTTTCAGATTCAAAAGGAATCTACAAAAACATGAACCCCCTGCAAGTAAAAATAGCATTGTAGGGTTTCCAGACATTACTTTCTTGCTTCCCATTTCCCATCGATCTGTCACTATCTAGAAAATTAAAATTTTCCCTTTATGCAATTGTGATGCAACACGAGTGTGGCCCAAACTACGGATGCACCTGTGTTCTTCATTTTACATTTTATTTTTAAAGGAGATGCAAAGGGGCTGTGGAGGGTTGTGTTTGGGAGTGTAAAAGGAAGAAAATGGGGGGAATGCTTTATATCTCCTGACAGATTTATGCAAAACTAGTCCAAAAATGCCTTCCTACACATTTATTAAGGTTTTTAGACCATTTTTTGTATGACAAAAGGGCATGGCCTCGTGGAAGGGGTGTGGTTTTGTGGAAAGTGGGCATGGTCATGAAATTAGTCTGTGTGCCCCAAAAATTATATTCACAATGATGAATCTGGTTCAGCAAAAGACTAGTGATGACCAGCTCTGCACTGTCGAAGCCTGACACACATTAATGAATTCCCCCCAATACATCCACCAGGAAGTGCAGCACAACACCTGGTGTTAAAGGGGTTGGCCACTTTACCTCATGTTTTTGTAATGTGTGTGCAAGTGTGGGGGCAGGATATTAGGCAATTTACCAATACACATCTATTAATAGTTCTGCTCTGCTTTCTTGATATGTAAAGTGAAGCCTCCTGTGCCTCATCAGCCGGACATTGCTGACCATAAAATGGCTGCAGATGGAGGGTCATGTGATCTCTGTTTATGACCAATCTTCCTAGCAGGACCATAATTCTGACTTCATTAATATGATCATAAGGTCCTGGAAGGTTGATCTTCGGCATTTTTCGGACAGGAATGTCTGGCTGATGAGGGGAAAGACATTTCTGAAGCAGGAGCTTTTTGCTTTAGATTTACAGAAAACTTTGCAGGACTATTAATAGATGTATACACAGTATCAATAAATTACCTAATATCCTGCCTCGACACTTACACACACATTACTAAAAAGTGGCCAACCCCTTTAACTTTTGTATAGATTAAAATGGTGTATATAAAGTATAAAGAATATATAATATATCAATATAATGTATAAAGTAAATAGAACAAAATATTTGTTTTACTTGTGGTTGTTTTGAGACCTGGTTGATTCCTTTATTAGGAAAGACAAATGGCATTTATGATTTGTGTTATGATTGTAAGTAGAACACTCACAGTGACAAAGAAGAGTTACATTACTCATAGAAATTGTTATCAACCCTTAAAGGGTACCAATGTCCGTTCATTCACTACCTCTCCCGGTCCCTGTTTCCCGTGCAATACATTGCAATTACCCAACCTAATGCGTGTTTTTGTGTAATACCATAATATGACAGAAGAACAAATAGTGCAGAATTCTAATTCAGAGATTTAAAAAAGTAACATATTCATATTTTGTATAGATTATATGAATGTTCTGTAAAATATACAGCTTAGGAACCAACAATATTTGAAATGTTTTTTTGCCTTTTGTTCTTTTCAGTGCTGATGTGATATTCTGCCACCCTACGGAGAGAAAACAATATATCCTGTAGGCTATGCATTAATTCACTGTGCTTTTTCTTGTAGGAAACAGACCTTATGACATTCAACATTTCCATTCATCGCTCATGGTGGAGAGAACATGGGCCTGGCTGTGTGCGGCGGGTAGTGCCTGCTCCAGCCAGCAGGGACCTTGGAGATCACTCGTTTATCTCGGTGACAGGATGCATCATTGACTTCCAGTACCTAGAGGTCATCCACAGTGCTTTCCAGATACTCCTTTCTGTAAGTCACTTTCCCCTGGCAGATATATTTCTTATATTCCAGAATGTAATTTCTATTCTAAAAATCACTGTCATTATTGGGCTTGTGCACCATAGAGCCCTGTACACTTAGCTTGTAGGGCAGCATATGCAGCCTTAGTATGAGGCCATACTGGTTTTAATGCACTCCTTAAGTATAGAGAATTATTCTATAAATTTGATCTTTAAGTATTTCACATACGGACACTGCAATCACATGTTTGTGAATATGCCCATTCCTCCTGAAAAGGAAATATATCATCAAAAATCCATCATGATAAATCAAAGACACATTGGGGCAGATTTATCAAGCTTTCTGAAAGTCAGAATATTTCTAGTTGCCCATGGCAACCAGTCACAGCTCCCCTTTAAAAATATTCAGGAGCACTGGTAAAATGAAAGCAGAGCTGCGATTGGTTGCCATGGGCAACTAGAAATATTCTGACTTTCAGACAGCTTGATAAATCTGCCCCATTGTCATAATCCAGACACCGTGACTGTGGTAATTGTCTTATATTTGTTATCCCATGCCTCCGTCCTTCTAAAATCAAGTTTTAAAATTATGCTAATTAGCATGGTCCACTGATGCAGATTCACAAGCTGTTACACTGTTTCAAGCCCCCCCCCAACCAACGCCTCTGCTCTACCAGTACTTCCACCTCCTGCTGCCTGATGTAGTTTTATTGCAGCAGAGAAGGTTTTGAACACACAATAGGAGGGGGAAGTGCATTGGGTAAATCTGAAGCATGGAGGGGCTCTGGTAACACCCCCAGGATTCTATCAGGCACATTAGAATAATTATAAAAGAAGGAAGGATTTTCTTCAATGGAGCTCAAAACAAAAAAAACTAGGATCCTAGAAGGTGTGCCATAAGGTGGTCACAAAAGACAGACACAGTTGTTTTTGGGAATGCTGGTGACACATTTTGACTTTTGAATCCATTCTACTTTTTTGTTCTCCATGCTGGTGTTCAGCCCACAGCCTTACCCCTACACAGAGGCTACTACACAGATGCACTACAGCTTCTATATCTACTGCAGGAGCTAGACATTTGTAACTGTATGTTGCAAGTCGCATCCTCGAAAAGAAACTTCACTTGATATTAACTGTTTAGAAAATAGGCTTTTCCTCACGCTTACAGGATTCTACTCTTCTCTGCCCACTCAGCACTTTTTAAGGCTGCTTCTGTTTGTAAGGGGAGAGGTTGCTGGCTTTTAAGCAGGCACAGACATCTGATTCAGCAGCACAAGTTACAGAAGCTAAAAAGTACAGGAGACCTTAACAAGTAGGATTTAACTCATATCACTCTCTCGGATTTGCTGCTCAATGCAGCCCTGAGGTCAAAGGCTCAACTAGCAGGATACAATGGTGGTGAACTTTCATTGTCAACATATCAGTTACTGTTCTTGTACTATCCCATGCCAGTTGTGCCAGATAAGATGCTCAATTAGCTGGTAGTCAAACTTTATAATGTACATTGTGGTTTAACAAGTGTGTATTTGAATTGGAGCGTCTGGAGAAACAGTTACTGGCTGAAGACATGGGGGGATTTATCACTGCTTGTACTATACAGTGGCTCTTTGCTGGTAATTGCGACCACTACGCCCTCTCCAGCAGGTACTTATGGAGGGGGCGGTGCAAGGCTGTTCAGTGGGCCGGCACTGCTCACACCAGTAGCCGGGACTGCTCACACCATAATTAACAAACACATTTGGCAGACAAATAGCAGGAGACTAGGCGTTAGGGAAGTCCAACCAGCCCGGGGTGCACATCCAGTATATACAGTCAAATGAGGCAGAAAAAGGAGAAAAATGTGGCACTCACCGGAGCCTTGAGAAAGAAACCGTGTGTGTACGCGTGGAATGGCCCGTCGCTTTGGCAAGGCGGTTCCTTAGTCTGTCCTGTTACCTCTGCTACAATAAAGAAGTGTGTCTAATACTACTCCGGTGAGTGCCGCATTTTTCTCTTTTTTCTGCACTAACTGATTACAAGATTGTGGACACCTCTGATGCTGATTTAACATGTCCCTGTGCTCACATTTTTTATCCAGGTCTGTTTCATGTGTTTTATATTTTTTTTTAATTCTGTTGAAGCATGGCTGAAAAGCAATGTCTGACTTTTATTTGTTCATTTTCATAGAAATTTAATTTATTTTACTTTTATCAGATTCAAGTTATTTCTGTGACCATAGTGGGGTTTTTCATTAAACGAGAGGTAGCAACAGTTTTGTCCACCTCTGTAAATGCTTTGTTCTCATGGTCCAGATTATAGATACTAAACTGTTGATCAGTTAAATGACGGTTTTTATTTATTTCCATCCCTGAGGATGAAGATGAAAATAAAAGCTGTCAATTAGAATTAGTGTTTTTTGAGGACTTAATTCCCAAGGTTTCAAACTGTATTTGTGATACCAGGAATCCCGGCCAGTCTGTAAGAATCCAGGACATTCACCCTGTGGCCACAAGGCACACCTGAAAGTGTGAGATGATTGAAGTCTCTACTTTCCTCTTTTTCCTCCAGCCATAGGCACAGCTCCTATTGCTCTCCTGTTATGTTTTATTTTATATATCATGTTTTTTTAACTTATGATGGATGTGTAATGGAACTGTGGTCAAAAATGTATAGAAAAGTAGAGAAGATTGAATGCAAATTTTTGAGAAACATTGGATTGTATTAATATTTTATCCTATTGTATAATATAAAAATGGTAAATTTAAGAAGACAGAAATATTGCACGCTACATGTTTTTGCTAGACTTTTGACAAGTGATAGACATGTTACTAAGCTGCTCATAAGAAGTACTACTGGGAAATTTATTGGCACAAGCATTGTGGTGCATCATATTTGCACTTAATGTGCTTCTTTTTTCAATAAAACCCTCTATTGGAAACAAAGATGGAATAGAGGTGGGTGATCAGGATATTTCCAAAAATGTAATATTCAATAGGTTAGAAAATAATATCTAGGCCTCATGAGCATTATTAAATTTATGTCTTTTGAAAAGCCCAAAATAACACATATTTCTTTAAAACATTGACACAATTCAAGGGATTGCCAACATTTATAAAAAAAAATAAAAAAATTAGCACAATTATAGAGGTTATCCATTTTTTTTTTCATTAAATATATGGCTGGAATACGGTATTCGTCTGTTCAATTGCAGTTCAGCTGCGCCGCCATCAGCGCTCTCCTGACCACAGCCACAGAACTGGTTTCAGGTTGTAGACTTAAAGGACAACCCCTTTAGCTCTAGTGATTTCTTTTGTTTGAAGCATACCCGACCTTCCGCCGTATCATGATGCATCCAGCGGCTCGCGAGGGTTGAAACTTTTTCATAAGCTGCCACACAAGTGTCATCATATGATAAATGTCCACCAAGGTCTGTATTTGGCAGCGGTCTCCTGCTGTGACTCACTGTTCCCCCTTCCCTCTCCATAGAATGCTGATGTAATCTGACACTTCAGCGTGCTAGCAAGATGAAATTCAGCAGAATGTTATAAAATGAAACTCCTTTTATCAGGAAGGTAGAGAACATGAGATGAGGTGAATTGCCTATACTATGCCGCTTTTAAGAATGCCTTTGTCAGCATTCTGCACAATTTCAGTTGTTTTATATAAGACTAATCCACATGACCTGGTTCTGTGGTGGGTCCCTTGGCCAAGTATTACGTTTCTTGCAATGGTTGAAATTGAGCTACTGTCAGACCCCATTATTTTTGAGGAACAGATAAGCAATCCTTCTTTTCCATGTCCATCTTTTAGGGTTTATGATAAAATATAAAAGAAACACATACTCTTATGTCCTTTTCCTTGGGGATCCCTTGCTGAGTCTCTAATTGTTGTCTCGGTCCCTGTGTACATGTACAGGCAGTCCCTGGGTTACATACAAGATAGGTTCTGTAGGTTTGTTCTTAAGTTGAATTTGTATGTAAGTCGGAACTGTATAGTTTATCATGGTAACTCGAGCCAAAATGTTTTTGGTCTCTGTGACAATTGGATTTTAAAAATGTTGGATTGTCATAGGAACCAGGATTAACAATAAAACTTAATTACAGACACCTTTGGTAACTCTTACAGCTGATTTTTGTCACCTAGGGCTAAAGTACAGTAAATTACCAACATCCAGAGGTCCGTTTGTAACTAGGGGGTCGTCTGTAAGTCAGGTGTTCTTATGTAGGGGACCGCTTGTACTATATAGGGCAAGTAATTCCGCAAACGACCAGTGGTCACAGCAGTCATGTGCCCTCATATTGGCATCATGGCTTAATATAAAGTAAAGTAGAGAACCCCTTTAATACCCAGAGATAATGATAAAGGACAATAAACCGTATCAGTAAGCAATAGGATTGTCCTCATGTAAACATATTCTGGTCATGTCTTCTTTGCCCTTCAGGGAGCGCTGGAAATTTGCTGTCCAATTCTGTAGACAGTGACTATTGCACTAGAATAATAAAAAGTGTCCCTACAATATATCTGCTTGTCTAGAAATCTACCATAAATTATCTCAATGTATAACTTCTATATCTCCATGTATATGTTAATTTTTTTAAGGGATCATGTTACCAGAGACCTTATTTTCACAAAAGACTGGTTGCAGAAGCCCATTAAACCTGCATTGCAAATCTGCCTTTCTGTCTTCTGCATTACTATATAATTGTGTTTAACTTACCACAAAATCATGTGGTGAGTTCCAGAGTTTACTTTGGTTTGGATGCATTTAAGATAAAACATGTGACTTGTCTGTGCTGCTCATTCACTCCTCAGCTCACAGCCCCCAACTTTTAGCTCCTCCCTCCCCCACTGATGTCAGCTCACCAAGCCATGAGCTCTGTCCCTGTGTGAGTGAAGGAGCAAGAGGGAGTTGCTGTACATGCAGAAAGGCACAGAAAGGTTGGGGACTGAAGCTGAGGAGTGATTGATCAGCACAGACG